>CAJQUW010015751.1:0-739864 GCA_907163375.1 Prostheceraeus crozeri | reverse complement strand
TCTTTAGGCGCCTCTCGCTATTCGTCATTTCCCTCTGGCGTTCTTTACAAGTCCAGTAGTTGCCTTACAGCTTTGTGATACAATTAGATTTTAGTTGTAACGTTAGGGAAAAAGTTGTTTTAATTCTAGCACGTCAGCACAACCACATGACGCCAAAGCATCTGGCAGCTGTTTTCAATTCTCTCTCTCTCCCTGTCATTGTTCCGTTGGGGGTGCGCTAGAAAGCAAGTTCTCATTTGCAATGTTCCCTTCCGTCAGCAAAATAGAGAGAGAATTTTTGGTTGCTTCGTGGATCAAGTTGTGTGCCTCTTATTTCACCAGACCCATCTTGAATTTTCTTCAAAACGATATCAACAAAATTTATTCTTGAATCACTGAGAAAGAAACAGAAGACGAGTGGAAACGAAGAAGATAAAAAGAGAGAAGTGTTTGAAATAATCCGAGATTCATTCAAGGCTGTTGAACTAGCAGCCAATTTACCTGTATTCTCTCGAGAAAAGGATATTATAAGTACCATCATCGTTGCATCTCTTCATTGAATAAACTCATTGGTTTTTGCAGAAAAATTTACACATTCGGGAAAAAAAAAAAATCTGCTACGCTGCTATGTTTACAAGTGAGAAGTGCTTCAGCGACTGAAGTTATTGTCTTAATATGAAATATACAAAAATACGTGAAAGATATTAAATGAGACCTACAAAATAAAGTTTTCACGTTCATATGTGACATTACTGATCAGAATTATTCAAATTATCAAAGAACTATCCAAAACTTAGTCCAATTCTTCTCTATCAATTTACTTTGTGATGAAGCATTTTTAACATAATCTTAAAAGATTTCATTGATCATGAGAAAGAAGAAGAAAAGCGAAGATTAGCAGAATCCATATTTGATTTCCACCCAATGTTGCAACAAAACTGAGTCAACAACCTGTTGCCAAGGCACATACTGGACTCACGCAGGAATTAGAGGCACTTGTAAATGTTGGACTCCTACTTCATAAGTAACAAGTAGTAACATTTATTGCCACTTATTTGGCGTGGAACTGAAAAATGACAATGGCATTTTCAAAATTGGATTTTTGTTGAATTTATCATTTAAAATGATTCTGACCTGATCGAGTTTTTTAAATTATATGGGAAACAGACACAACAACGAATTTTTGAATCTAAAGAAAATTCGCACATCAATTGGGAATAAAGAATTTTCATGTCCTAATGAGAGACGAATTACAATTGATCAAAAATAAAGCCAACCAATAACTATAAATTTCATAACGAAGATCTTCACACTTCAGACCAAAACGGAGTACATTGGTCAGACAGGTATCTTTAGTAAAAAACGGAGATAATTATTATTTTGACTCATATACGGGCTTCTCACCTACGAATGAAGTAAAGAAATACTTGGCAATGGAATTTATAATACATTTCCAAATTCAAAAACCGGGAACAACTTATTGTGGTCAATTAATGTCTTTATGTTTTTATTTTAATTGCAAAAGGAGTGCCATTTCTTGATATTATGTTAGAATTGAACGAACACGTAGGATTCTATGGCTACGCCTAATAATAAAAATGATAATTAAAAATCAGTTCGTTGTAATTCATTTTGATTAAAAAACGGCCTCTGATATCCTCATTATCTAAATCTTTAATTTCATAAGGTAAACGGGATAACTTTGATTTATTTTCCGAAATTTCAAATATCTTCTTTCGTCCAGTTATCCCGACGAAGCCCTTTTCAAATATGTTCTTATATTTAAATATTTCTAACTCTATCTCCAATTTTAAATTTCGGCTTAAGTTCTTCTGCAAATTCGGATTACACTCTCATTCGAATAAAATTAATTTTCGAATATTTTCTTTCGTATCAAATCAGGGTCGTCAGAAGCATTCTTTGGGGTTTTCTTCAATACCTGAATGAACTTTATTATTGTACTCTTCTACAATTCCTGGTAATATTCTTCAACAATTTCTGATTTCCTTGCTGAAGTAAATTCTTGAATGAATTTATTTTTTAACGTTCCGATTGAATCCTTTCTATCACTACAGCCTTCCCTGCATTTTCTGTTGAATAAACAGTTTCAAATAGTTGGTATGAACGTTTCTGTTATAACAATTGCCCGATCCGTTTATCAACAAACAATTTTTTTGGCTTTCTCTCTACTTTCTTTAAAGATTTCTTCAAACGCATTATTTAACTGATAAGACCACTTTTATTTTTTAAAGGCTTTACCCAAGCGTATCGTGTATATAAATCTATAACGGTCAATGCGTATTTGTAGTCCCTTTCATTCGGCATATGAATAAGATCAGCACACAAATATCATCTTTATTAAATACTTTTAATTACTTTCAATAAATATTTAGGCCTTCTATATCCTATGTGGATTTCGGACGCGTAGGTTCGAGCGTTGCTCCTCAGACAACTTTGCTGTCGTTTCATTTAAAACCCTGGCCGAATAATATTTTAGCTTGTAAAGCTTTGCTTAACAAACATTCTTTCAATTTTTTCTCTAAATGTAGGATTCTGAATACTATCTAATTCTGTGAATCATCTTCTTATCACTGCATGTCGAGAACTTAGATCATGATTTCGATAAGCTAAAATCATGCAAAAGCTGTAAGCGGCGGCACACTCTACTCTATTTATCGGTTCTTCACCTGGTTTTCGTGATTATTATTCTCCATCTAGTCTTATATCTAATCGAGTTCCTGGACAGTATATGAATGACCAGGAAGATGTTTTATCTTTCGAATATTTACTCCAAATAAAGCCAGGAAAGTTTTCTAACATGTTTTTTGTATATCACCACCGAAGTAGGTATGGAACGTTGTTCTTGTCACCTCCAATATGCTGACAATTTGAGTTTTTATTTTTGTTTAATAGATAATTCAATAAATCTAAATTAAAACATTTTATAAATTAATTAAATTTTCGTGATGGTGGGGGGGGGGGGAGGGGAGGGGTGGGGTGGGGGGGGAGTGATGGGGGGGGGGGATTTGTAGAATTCATTTTAAAAGATAAAAATAAATGTTTTACCTAATAGAACCAAAGGGTTCTGAGGTTTATTATCCCGAATCATACTAGGCAACTTAGTATATAAAATCTTCCCAGAACCATCTTTTGTTATCTCTTTAATTTCCAAATTAGATAATCAACATTCGAATGGAGAATATTTTTAAGAAACTCGTTTTTTCCTTCAACTCAACTAATTTTAATTTACTAATAAAATTATCTACTATTCCGTCACCCTCCTAGCAACTTTCTCTAAACTCTCTCTAATTATGTCGTTTTTGTTCTTCTAATGCCTGCCTTCTCTGATTTATTTTTATTTACTGCTTGGACAATAACCAGCTGTCCCACCTGCATAGGCTAACACTTACTGCTGCTGTGCTAGCTATGCCTCCTATTATATTAGAGGAATTTTAATGGAGAATCAGCGCCGATTCTTTTCTTCTTGTAATTTGAATATTCTCTATCATTGTTTACCTATATGTAATACTTTTTTTTATTAATATTAATCAGTTTTAGGGGTATTTTTTGTCAACAATATTACGTAATTTTAAATTCAAACAGTTTTATTATTAATTACTTCTATATCGCTTGCGACATTTTTAATAAAAAAATTTTAAGTTATTCAAAAATTTTAATCTATTCTAGTTTATGAATAAAATTATAAGTTAAGAATTATTTTTTAAATCCCTATTCCTAGTTGTTGAAATATTAAGGTTACCAAAAATTTTTTAAATCTATTCTAGATATGAAAAAAATTTAAATTAATCGACTAAGTCAGTGGGTTGGGCTTTAACCTATCCTAGCCATCTTTCCATTAAAGAATTTCTAACCTAGAATATTTTTACATCTTCTAGCAAATTAAACCATAAGCCCATCAATGCAAGTTGTGGAATTCTTTTTTTTCAATATTAATTGTGATAAACATCACAACCAGTCTTGATAATATCTTCAGATTGTGCACTTAATTTAATCGAAAACTCAGAAAACAGGATATAAATGTCTCCAATCTCCATTGGAGTTAATTGTGGTTCAACTCCAAATTCTATGACAAAGATACGATAAGAGAATCATATCCATTAAAACCATTAAATTGATTAATTGGTATCATCCGAATCTTAATGGATCAAAGTGGATAACGGGTTTGATTTAATGAAACTTGTAAACTTCGATTTGTATTAATATGGAAGAGATTATTGTTTTCCTTATCAAAACTTGGAGAATTATTTCTTTGAAAAGTTAGTAATAAATATCCATTGCGAGTAATTCGCGCAGTCTCTCTAGTAAAATGCAGAGTTAAATCTTTTGTTCGGAGAAAAAGTTACTGAACTAGCAGTACGCTTTAGAAAATTAACTGAGAATTGGTTTGTTAGTATATTAATCTTTTTGCAATGGCTGTATACTCTGAGTTACTTTCAATCTCTAAACTAGGAGTAATATGCTTAATCCACCATTCAAGTCTATCAAGTTTTTAAATATAGCTTTTTTTATCCCAGTCTTACCAAAAAAGATTAATTCATTATTTGCTGTACGATGAATTATTAATTTAAATTTTAATTGAATATGATATTTTATCATAAAATCTTCTAAATATCCGAATAATGGAGACAATGACCCAAATTTACTGTTTGCTTACTTTATCTTGTTAAACGACACGTCTTTCTTTATAAGCATCATTTATGTTGTTTTTATTTACAGAAATGTTTTGCAATATTTTCTACATCTTTCGCAATTTCCTGCGGCATCTGTTCCAGCGTAAGTTTAAATCAATCAACAATTATACCATCTCATTCAAGGCTATCATAAAGAAACCAAACCTTCGAATTTCATACTTTTTTATTATTTTGACTTATCACCAATTGTTAACAAATCTAAGCATTGTATCAATTACACGCTGGAGCAATCACTTATTGTTTCTATATTTTTGAGTTGCAACACCTAAACGCATTTGTGTAAATAATGTTTTGGAAAAAATATTATTCTCTAGTGCAATATTATCGGTATCTGGTAATGGTGGTTTGTAAAATTGGCATCAACTATTATAAAGAATATTCACAGTGCGTAAAAATGAATCAGGTAAATATATATAACTCTGCTGATTATCAACTTCAAAAATTAAATCACCTCCAGTATTCACTCTACTGGAAGAATCCGGGATTCATAGCAATTCTTATATAGTCATTCTTTTTTTGATTGTAACTACGAACGGAGGATCGTCTAATCTAAATTTATTTTCAATTAGCGAAGACATTTTTTATAAAAAAATAACAATTTTATTAATTTGACTTTTTGTTTTGTTGCACTGTTCTCACACACAGAAAAAATTTTTACCAAAATAAATTTTTAGCATTTCACCAAAAAAAATTTTGCTAAAATAATTTTACTAAAAAAATTTTGCTAAAATAATTTTACTAAAAAAATTTTACTAAAAAATATATTTTAGAATTTTGCTAGACCAGCTCCGCTACAGCTTTGCTGGTTAGACCGAAGGTTGCCATTAATACCATTTCCTCTTATTTCTTCAATTGAACGAACCGTAGGTTCAATTGAACGTTTTATGGCTACGCCTGATTTCTTCTTATGTTTACTATCAGACGGAGCTCCGCTCCTCAAGGTTTCCCCAACAGCTATGTTAGCAATTTTATTTTTTGTTTCCTCTGAAAGTTTTTTTAAATTTTTTAGTTCTTCGGAATCATTCCTAAGTTTACGAATAGCTTCTAGTTGTTTTAATTCGTTTTGAGACTTGACAGCATTTGATATTGCACTAGCTGTACTACCTATAGCAGCTGCTCCCTTTGCAGCAGATGTAATCAAATCTTTATTATTTTTAATTAAGTTAACGATACTTCCAATACCAGAAAAGATGCCAGCCCTTCTTTTTGAACGGCACCTGCGGTGCCTAGGAACTTTTGTGTTCCGATTGTTTCTACACTGTCATAATGGTAAAACAGATTTCATAGATGGTTCATGAGCAATTTTTTGATTTGAGCAAAATGTTTAAGATTGTGTTTATAAATTATAGGCATTTTTTAGGATTAAATTTGACTTTTGGGAAAAATATCTACGTGTTAAGATTTACGTTTGTGAATGGACAACAACTTCGAGATAACTATATTAATTGACTGTTGAACTTTATCTATTGCGTCAAGTAGCGTGTGATGTACTTTAATTTCTTTTCTATTAACTTGCATTTTCTCCTGATTTATCTTCAATGCCGTTTCAAGTGCATTTAACTCAATCTTAAGAACATCTAATTGTTTTTTTAACAGCATCTAACTGATCTTTATTTTCTTTAGAGTTTTCTTGTAAATTTTTCTTTAATTCATTTTCTAAATTGATTTTAAGAGTTTTCATTTTATCAACTTTTTGATTAAGCGAGTTTACTTCATTTATTATTCTATTCATCTTTTTCATTTGTTGAGTAATTTTAGAACTTAATTCATCAACACTTTTTTGGAATGTAGTTTGTAACTGCTTTAAATTTTTTTTAATTCTTTCAGGTAGATTTTCTATTTCATCTTCTAATTGTTCTTTCAATAGTTGTATCTGATGTTTATTTTTAATGACTGCAGATTTTAACTTTATAGAAAGTAATATTAAAATTTTTTGATTGTTCTGAAATCTTTTTAAAAAGTTTTGCTATATCTGCTTCTAGCTCTCTATCCTTTTTATCAAGTTTTAATAATTTTTCGTTTAATGATTTGTCATTAAGTTTAAGCAACTTCAATTCATTCATCAGTGGAACCAAAACATCGTTTATATATTTTTCCTTTAAGTCATTGATTTGTGTATCAACATATTGTTTATTTGTTAACTCTGTATTTTGTTGCGGAAGAATAGAAAGATGCAATGGACCAGATAAAACGTCTCCAGTTTTCATGATATAATTTTCTATCTCTATTTCTAATTCACGATTATTCAGGATATATGCACCTCCACCAACATTTGGTAACATCATTTTTAAAACAATAAAAAAGTAAAATTTTTTCTAATAAAAATAAAAAAATGGATAAAGCAAATTTAAAAAAAAAATTATATTCGTCCGCATCATCCTGTTCTTCTTATTCGACGAGATCAACGGGATTTGAAAATAAATGTTTTGATAATAATAATAATAATAATAATAATACTATTACAAATCCATGTATAGATGTTAATATTTTATTTCAATTACAAGCCGAAATATTTAGAGAACAAACAAAAGGTTTAGCTTCTATAGAAACTAATTATTGTATTTTTCCAGGTGATCCATTTATAAAGTTTATGGAGATTGTAAGTAAATATAATGATGTAGCTTATGTTGAATTAAATAAAGAAAATATGGTTATAATAGGTCATAATAATGTATATGGGTTTATCAGAGCAGTTTTGCGATTAGTAATACTGATTGTATAGAAAATAAAATTATTAATTATATCAATATTAAAGAATTAGTTAAAAAATTAAAATCTTTTTCCAAAGAAAAAATAAGATTATTTGTTGATGAACAAAATCAATATAACATTCACATAGAGAGTAAAAAACATAATGAAGAATTATTATGTCAAGTTTATTATAGAGACACAATTTATAAACAAGAAACATTAGAAATGCCCCAAAGATATGATGATGATACGTATATAGGATTATATTCCAACTTAAATATTAATTTATTAAAATCTTATATAAATGGTTTAGCTCAACAAGAGAAAATTTATATGTGGACAACACCTTATATGTTGACTACACCTTATACTATTAACAATGACCATAATCATAATAAACGTACCGAAGGTTCTAGGGCTTTGCCCGATCTTAAAGAATCTTATGATAATAATATAGATGATAATAATATAGATGATGATAATATAGATGATGATTCTGAAACATCTGAAAATGGTGTAAATGGTAAAAAAGATTATAAAAATATTAGTAATTATAAAAATTTATCTAAATTTCATTTTCTTACAATTGAAAATAATAATGATGGTATAGTTGAAGATACTGTTAGACAACTATGTGTCGGGTCTACAAAATTTAAATTAGGATTTACATCTAATCAATTTAAAATTTTATCATCTTTAATAAAAACTAAAAGTGATTCAGATTATGGTGGTGTTATTAAATTTTCCAAAAGAGAACAAAGACCAATATTTTTCTCTATTATATTATTATCAGATAAGAAATGTAATTTAGAATTAGATATTCCTATCAGGGAATGGTATCCAATCCCAAAAAGTGTAATTTATGATGATGATGAAGAATCAATTTATGATGATGAAGAATCAATAGTTAGTGAAAATAAATTTAAATTATCTTTTGATAAAACATTATATGATGAAACTTAATATGATAAAACTTAAAACTTAATATGATAAAGAAAAAAAATAACTAAAGAACGTGTAATATATAATAATATAAAATAACACTCAAGTCCTTGATATTAAAATGTTTATATCTAAAATTAAAACACAAATTTTTTCTTTAAAAAATAAAAAAATGGAAAATACCAAGTTTTATTGTAACTTATGTAAAAAAAAGTTGCAAACAAAAAGAAGTTATCAATCTCATTTAAATAGTAAATTGCATTTACAAAATGTAGAACGAGTTGATGAAGGAAATATATTAAAATTAAATAGTTATAAAAACTATCTAGAAACATTGTCTACTGATATAAAAGTTAAAAAAATGTTTGATGATTATTCACATTCGGAATATAAAAAAGTTTTTAATAGTGAATATGAGACCCTACCAGATGGAAGATATTTATTTAGCGATACTGATGAATTTGATGAAGCTGAACGAACCGATAAAGCGGTAATAGATATAAAATATTTATTTAATGAATCTGTGCACGGGACATCAAAGATGTCTTCCAGGGCTTCGCCCGTTGAACATAATGAAACCGATGAAACTTTTTATAATGTATTAACAAACTTTTATAATATATTTAAGAAATCTTTCAAATGTTATATAAATGTAGAAGTACTTTATACAAAAAATGGACCTGATGGAATTCCTGAAGAAATAATACAAGGACATTTTACAAATTCACAAGAAATTCATAATGTAAATGATATACAACCCATATTTGAATCGATGATACTTAAATTAGAAAATTGTATAATTGAAGCCCAGTTACGTGAATCTGGTTGGAGATTTGTTAAAATACTATCTAAGAAAGTAGTAATTGATAAATATAAAAATATTACTGGTGGTAGTTATGTTCCTTTGCCTTTCAGTTCACCACAAATAATCAACATAAGAAATGAAGATGATTATTGTTTTCTGTGGAGTATTATAGCACATTTACATCCTGCAAAATATCACAAAGAAAGACTAAGTCATTACAATAAAGAAGAATACATAAATGAATTTGATCTTTCTGATGGCTTACATGAATTTCCATATGATTATAATAGGTTAAAAAAGTTTCATAAAAAGAATAAAAATTTAATAGAAGTAAATGTTTTTGAATTAAATGTGAAGTATCTTTCTATTGGTAAAATTACTCCACTTTACTCAGATTCAAAAAAATTTTATTTGAATAATATAAATTTATGTCAATCAGAAATAGTATATAATGATAGGGGAAATTACATGCATCATAATATTTTTTACCAAGGAAATATAATATGTACTGAAAAATTTGAAATTATAAAAACACTATCGCCAATAATGATTAGTCATAATAATTATAAAGGACGTAATTATAATTATGATTATGATACCGATTATTTATCTTTATCTTTAGAATATCAACAAAAATTACAAAATTTAAATGAAATTTTACAAAAATGTAAAACAGATTATCAACAACAAACAAAAATATTAGTACAAGAATATGGCCATAAATATCAAAATAAGATAGAAACGATTCAAAAATTAAATGAAGACAATAAAGAATTAAATAATGAAGAAAATGAAACCAATCAAAAAATAAATGAATCTTTAAAAAAATGTCTACAACAATATAAAGAACAATATGATAAAGAATATAGTTATCAGTTACAAATATTAAATCAAAATTTTCATCGAAATACATTTAATCTTACAAAAGAAATTGATGAAACACATGAAATATATAAAGATAAATTTGAAAAACTAGAACAGACAAAACAGCCATCACAAGCGAATATATTATATTATCAGGGTCATTTTATATTGTGTAAAGATGTTTCTATATTCACAAAAACTTCAGATAATGCCAATTTTCCTTGTCTCCAATGTATGACAAGTTTTAGAACTTTAGAAGAAATGAATAGACATTTGGAGAATTGCCAACAAAATGAAGCAGTCAGAAACACATTTCCTAAAGATGATTATTTAGAATATAATAAATGGTATTTTAAAAATAAAGTACCCTTTACTATTTATTGTGATTTGAAGCATATAATGTTAATATGACACAAAATCGAACGGAAAGTTCCAGGCTTCGCCCGATTCTGAAAATGGTACGGGCCAAGCCCTAGAACCTTCGGTTTGTAATTATGAAAGAAGTGCACCTGAACAAATCAAAGAAAAATATTTATTTGAACAAAAACCATTATGTTGGGGAATGTACATTCATTCAAATTATCCTGAATTATTTAAATCAGAATATTTTCAATACTATGGTGAAGATAGTCCAGAAATGTTTATAAAGAAAGTAGAAGAATTACAAAATTATTTTTCACAATTGCTTGAAACAAATATTCCAATGATGCCATTAACAGAAAAAGAAAAATTAAATTTTATTAATGAAACAAAATGTTATTACTGTGGAAAAGAATTTACAAAAAATTATAAAAATGGCAAAGGTAGATATCTTGATAAGGTAAAAGATCATGATCATCTAAATGGATTATATAGAGGTGCAGCACATAATTCTTGTAATCTTAATGCTAATAAATTTAAATATAACTTTGTTCCTCTATATTTCTATAATGGTTCTAAATATGATTTCCATCTAGTAATGAAAGATTTATTTTCATCTGAAAAATTACAACAACAACAAATAAATGTACTATGTAAAACAGAAGAAGAATATTTTTCAATGCAATTAGGTTGTATTAGAATTTTAGATGCATTTAGATTTTTTACTCCTTATTCATTAGATGTTATGGGAAAAACTTTGAAATCTGAACAATGTAAAATATTAAATAAATATAATTTAAAACCTTTAAAAGGAATATTTCCGTATGAGTACATAACTGGAGATTTTAATTCTGTGAATAAAATTATGGAAGAAGAACAACTTCCTCCAATAAATAAATTTAAATCAACATTAAAACAATCACAATTATCTGACGAAGACTATGCAGAAGCTGAAAAGAATTGGAGAGAGTTAAATTGTAAAACAATGTATGATTATACAATGAAATATCTTCAGATAGATGTATTAATACTAGCTGATCTTTTCGAAAACTTTCGTGACATGTGTTTAGAATATTACGGAATAGATCCATGCTATTGTTATTCTACACCAGGTTTAACATGGCTAGCAGGATTAAAACATACTGGTGTTAAACTTAAACATTATAAAGAAAATACATATGATAAATTATTATTTTTTGAATCTGGAATTAGAGGTGGAGTTTCATCAGTTTTAGGTAATCGTTATGTACAGTGTTACAATAAAAAAGTAAATCCTGATGATTATGGAATAATGAAACCTTTATCTCCAGAAGAAAGTGATCAGTTTATAAAATTGTTTAATCAAAATATAGAAGGACTTATATCAAATGAAGATAGTCAAGCAGCAGTTGATGAAATCATGAGAGAAAACTATTTGTTATATTATGATTTTAATAGCTTATATTCTTCTTGCATGATACAAGAATTACCAACAGGTGAAATGTCATGGTGTAATATTCGTACGACATCAGAGATGTCTACTAGGGCTTCGCCCGTTCTTGATTATCAAAAAACATATGATGGAAATTATAATCATGGTTATATATATGAAGTTGATTTAGTATACCCTGATGAAATAAAAGATAAAACAAAATATTTTCCTTTCTGTCCCGAAAACAAAATTCCTAATATAGAAGATTTTTCAGATTATCAAAAATCTTTAATTCCTAAAAAATACAGACCAACAAAAAAACTTATGTTAACACAAAGCAATAAAGGAAAGTATGTTGTTGAAGGAAGAATGCTAGATTGGTATTTAGATCATGGAATGATTCTCACCAAAATACATCGAAAACTATTTTATCAAAAATCTAGGTGGTTAAAAAATTATATAGAGTTCAATATTGAAAAACGCAAAATAGCTAAAAGAAATAAAGATGATTTTGGAAAACGTGTTCTTCAAATTAATGAATAATGCATTTTATGGTAAGACTTTAGAAAATGTGCGTAATAGACAAAATATTGAAATAGTTTATGATAAAGATAGGTTTCAAAATTTAACAAGGAAACCTACATATAAAAGAACTACTAGATTTAGTGATGAACTATGTGCTGTACATTTACGTCGAATTAGCGTAAAACATGATAAGTTTAATTTCATTGGTTTCACTATATTAGAATTAGCTAAACTATTTATGTATAGATTTATATATGATTATTTAGCACCTGCTTATGGCAAAAACTATAAATTACACTTTACAGATACCGATTCTGTTTTCTTAGAATTAACAATACCGTATAATTCTACACTTGATGAAGAAATTAATAAAATAGAAGATATCATTCATCCTTCTGATTTATGTAAAGTAAAAGATGAATTAGAAGGAAATGAAGATTTCATAACAGAAGCTATATTTTTAAAATCTAAATGTTACTGTTATGATACAACTAATAATATTAAAACACATAAAACATTAAAAGGAATTTCAAAGGCATCAGTGGCTAATCAAATAACATTTCAAGATTATAAGAATGCATTATTTAATAATGAAATAAAAACAGCATGTAATTATAGACTTACAGGATGGTCGCCAACAGGAGGTTCTTCATACTTGAGTTGATGCTTAAAAACAGCTTTCGTCTCTCCTTGAAATTTATTGACCAGATTAAAATGATTAATTAAAAGATATGTACAACCCCATTTACATACAGGGGTTGTACATATCTTTTAATTAATTATTTTAATCTGGTCAATAAATTTCAAGGAGAGACGAAAGCTGTTTTTAAGCATCAACTCAATTATAGACTTAATTCAAAAAAACATAAAATGTTTTTAAAAGAGGAACATAAATTAGCATTAGATCCATTTGATGATAAAAGAAAAATTTTGCCTGATGGAATAACTATTGAACCTTTTTAATTTTATAATTTCTAAGATAGACAAATTTGATATATATATAAAATAAAAAAATAAAATATTATAACACTATATTTGTATATTTTTTATCACTCGGTAAACAAATGTTCTATAACTCTATCATGAATTTTTTTATCAATATTAATTGTAATGAATCCATAATCTTTTGACCAAGCATTGTTACACGATTGTTTAAATTCATCTTTATTTCTTACACATAAATCTCTTAACAAATCACTTAAGTTTCTTGCATTTATTTCAAATAGTATAAATATATTTGCATTCTTTCTAATAACACTTCCGTCTAATGAATACATACTTTGTGTTAAATAAAAAACACTACAGTTATTATGTCTACCTCTTGTGAAATAATTTCTCTGAACTGACTGATTTCTATCATTAACACAATCATCAAAAATTACACAATGTTTCATTGTTTTATCTAGTTTACTAGGATCTTGCATATTACCACTATCATCTATTAGTTGTATCTTTATATGCTTATTTTTATTGGTTTCAACTAACTGATTATTTTTTGCTGCTTCTTCACACCACGAACTTATTTCTTCTTCATCTTCAGATTTTTCATATTCTTTGAATAATGAAGCAATTGCTGTTTTTTTAAGATTATTTTCAAATCCATATTTTAAAAATTGATAGACGGGTTGTTCTGCCGTTGTTGTATAAATTATAAGATTGTTATAATCCAAAAAGTTTGGAGTCGTTAAAATTTTAAATAATAGATATGTTTTTCCACATCCTGATCTTCCACAAATAACTGACAAAACTTTATTAGATAAATTTGGATGATGATTAAATTTAAGTTTTTTTTATTAAATGGAGGTAGTTCACTCATTTTTTAATAAAAAAAATTTATTTTTATTTTTTTTATTTTTTGTTTCTAAAGAAGAAGAAGAAAATTAGACTTATCTAGCTTCGCGTAGGAGTTTATACCTCCCGAACCAAAAGATCTATCATAATCTCTTCACCTCCAAAATTTATTTCTTGTCCTTTTTCATCAGTGATTCTCATGTTAATGTTGTTAATAGTTTTTCTTGTAATAGGGAAATATATTAATGTTTGGGGAAATACATTTAATCTATAACCAATGGGTACAGTAAAAGCTGGAAAACTGAATATTAAATTTGACAATTTACCATTTATATATCCTCCTTCAATAATGTCACAATGTACAACAATTGAATTTATTTCAGTTATTTTTGGAATCTTCTCACCTAAATGATAACCTTGACTATAGGTTTGTTTATTAAATCCTAATAGCTTTGACAATGATCTATCATGATTAAAATCAACTTGATGATTTTCGTCTAAAGTAAGAGAAAATGTATTGACTGCCGGTTCAACTGCAAAATGTAATTGTTTCTTATCTTTAAATGGTATACCTAAATGTCTCTTAATTTCATTTGATATTGATTCAACTTCGTAAGAACCAGGAAGAAAAGTTAATATTTTCCATGTTTTGCCTTTATCAGTAGAATATCTAAATTGATCATTCACATCTTTTATAACATTTTGAATAGTGTTAAATGTAGAGAAACTAGTCAATGCAATTTGATAATTTTTATTCTGTTCTAAATGTAGAATGGGTTCTAAATTACAAGTGTGTGATGAAGTAGTTGTTATAATTTTTAACGTCGTACTAAATTTTGATGAACCCAAAATCTCTGTCAAATTTTCTAAATGATAATTAATTTTGTCTAAATCTGCTGAACACATTTTTAAACTAAAAAAATTAAATTAATATTATAGATAAAAATCGTAGATAAAAATCATAGATAAAAATCAGAGATAAAAATCATAAATAAAAATCATAGATAAAAATTAGAAACAACATATTTCAGCTACAATTTTATAATCCTCAACATTTAGAATCTTCTTTTCTAACAGTCTTTTCAATATAGCATGAATTTCATTGAAACTAGAATTATGTCCTTCTTTTATTGCAGATATTAAAATATTTAATCTATTTAGTAATTCTTGTGGATCATCTGGTAAAAATATGGTTGTTTCTGTTTTCTGTTTTTCAGATAAACCTTTTCCTACTTTAACTCCCGTTGATAATAAATTTTCTAATTGTTTATAACGTCTTAGAGATTTTACTGCACCAACTCTGTCTAACATAGCTTTATATTTTATAAGATCTTCTACAGCATAATTATTTAAATCTGCTCCTCTTAAAAGATTAACAAAATTTCTATCTAAATTAAAAGGAGATTTATCTGGTGAAAAAATTAAACCTCGAAAAGGTTGTGGAAATATTTCTTTTTGTCCGAGATAAAATCTAGGTATTATTTTTCCATCTATAAATGAAATAGAATGTTCAAATTGCATAGATTTTGGTAATTTCTTATTAATGTTTGATTCTAGTAATCCATAGTCATCTAATATAGTTTTGTGCTCTGGATCTGTTATATCAATTTGTTTATCATTATTTGTACTTTCTTTTTCAAGAGTTTTAAATGGTTTCATAGTTTTTTCAAAATCAGTTTTTACTTGTTCGGTTTGCTGCATTTTTTCAAACATATCAGATTGAATACCAGCTTTTATCATTCTATGTTGAAGATGATTTTCTTTCATAATATTTCTTTGTTTTATTAACTCTTCTAATTGTTTTATTCTTTTAAAATTATCAGCTCTAATTTTATCCATTTTTAAAATATAATATTTGAATTTTGTGGTAACATTGGAATACAGCAAAAACATTTTACTGAACAAATTATTTTTTTATTGCTTTGTTGTTTGACATCTTTTCGTTTAAAGTTTTCTCGTTTTAAGTTTTGTTTAATAAAGTTTTGTTTAATAAAGTTTTGCTTAAATTTTCGCTTAAAGTTTTTAGCTCTTCTAAAAAAATTTTGTCATTTTCTTCATTAGAAATTTTGCCATCACTAGAAATTTTGCCATCCTGTTTATTCTTATCATCAACTTTTTCGGACTTTAAATGAAATGGCGTTTTATTAGCTTTATTAGCTATTTGATCAAATTTTTCAATCTCATCTAACGTAATAACATTATCATCACATACTCTTTGAAAGTAGTAATGTAGTTTATCATAGACTTCTTTAATATGTAAATGCTTAGTTTTTAATGATTTTCGTTTCTTAGTTATTAAAGATTTATCTAACATTGTAACAAGTGAAGTTGCAAAAACACCCGTACCTGTTAAAGCTGTAGCAACTACTGGAATTACTAAAACACCAGAAGATATAACAATAGTGAGAGCGCCTAAACTTATTGTTAAGAATATGCCAATTCCTTGTGTTACATTCTTAACATTAGTCCATCTCTTTCTTAATTTTTTATAATGCTCTAATCTTAATAATAATTGAGATTCCTTATCTTTCATATAACGTACTCTATCTTTGTGTTTTGCAATATCCATTTCATATGATAATGAAGGATATATTCTTGCGGTTTCATCCACTTTTGTTTCTTCCATTTTTAAAGAAATATTTTTAGTCACATGATATATTTTGAAAACCTGAAAGATGGATAAAATTCATGAATTTGAAATTCTCAACTTTTATGATTTTTGGTGTCCTGGAACGGTCATGATTTTGGGAGCAAAATGTCATAATCACAAATTTTGAGATTCTCAACTTTTATGATTTTCGGTGTCCTGGAACGGTCATGATTTGAGCAAGAAAATGATCATAATCACAAATTTGAGATTCTCAACTTTTATGATTTTTTCGGTGTCCTGGAACGGTCATGATTTAAGCGAGAAAATTGTAATTCTCAAATTTGAGATTTTGAAAAATTTGAAAATTGGGTATTTTTAAAAACGCCCAAATTTATGAATTTAGGTCTTCATAACCTGAAAAATGACCAAAATTCATGAATTTATGTCGATTTTAAAAATGCCATTTTTTGAAAAAATGGTACTTTTTGAATGGACTAAATTCATGTATTTAGGTCTTAAAAACCTGAAAAAGGGTCTAAATTCATGAATTTATGTCGTTTTTAAAGATACTATTTTTTTGAATTTTATGGTGTCCTGGAACGGTCTTTTGCCCATTACTGACCTTGATGAGTAGCTTTACAAGTACTGCAAGTACATTATGCTTTACAACAGTCGAGTCTAAGGTTTACAAAGTGAGAATGTAAGTAAGAAAAGTCATGAACTTCACTAATAGCGCATAGGCCTACTGACAGAAAATAAGACCGTTATCAGACGAGAAGATAGCCCGTTATGCCATAGACACGACCGGGTCTGGCCAGACCCGGGTTCATCATCTACCTAGTCATAGGCTCGATGTAGTAAAACAAACTATCGTGGACTCTAACAAAAGCTCTCAGATTGAGTACTCGAATAATGTGGAAAAGTCATGAAATTTCAGCCTCCTGTCGATTTTAGTTTTGGAGATATCATGAAAGATAGCCCGGGTCTGGCCAGACCCGGGTTCATCATTTAACCGTTAAGGGTCCAAAAAATTTCCCGACCTTTTTCCGACTACCATACCTCATTCCGACGAATCTTTTTGTAGTGGGCTATTAATGTATTAATCTTTTAACCCTCTAACTACCATGGGGTCAATTTTTGACCCCACTAATGATCTTTTTCATAGCAAATTTCTCACAAGCTCTCCAACATGTAATGGTTCTGTGACTTTGTCTGCATGAATATTGCGCTTATATTTATGTATTTGGATATGTAATAATGCTATTTATAAAGGCGCATCACTGGAAAATCAGAATTCCATCACTAATTACCATGGGGGTCATGTTTTGACCCAAAGTTTCAATGCACCAGAAAAATGTTATGATGCGTTAACAAATTTATCTTGTTTACTGGTGTCAATTTTACAATGCTGTCAGATTCCAACTTAATTGATTTATCTTTTTGTCTGAAATAATAGGTTGCTGTAGTAGATCGAATTACTCCATTATTCGATCCATCTTGTGTAGGCCTATATAGCCTTGATGATATCCATTCACAAACAGAATATGCCTTTGAATATCGCATGATCAATATCAAGTACATTGACGATGAGCTTTCGTCACACGTGTGTTCCTGGCAAGCAAGCGGTCTGAGCGACTTCTAACGCCATACATACAAAGCGGAGAGCGCACGGTTCATACCAAGATCTATCTGTTTTGATGAATTGCACGTGCACTGAGATCATCCAAACTTCGATCGAATGACTCACGACTAGGTAGTCGAAAGACGCGGTATCAGTGACATTCATTTATTCTGTGGCTGGCAGACGCTTGTGAACAGTGACATTACATTTGAGGTGTTTATGGCCGAAGGCTTTTCGTCTCGAAGGAAACAGCGAGCTGCTGCTCTTCTGGCGACTAATACGTTGTTTGGAACTAATATAGAAGAAGAGTCCACTGATGATGATGTCTCAGAAGCAGAAAACTTCAGTGAACCAGCTAATCAATTATCTGAAGTGAGCGACGATGATGACGTCTTGAAGGATGAAAGTTCGGAAAGTAGTGAAAACCAAGAAACTCAAACAACACCTGAGTCTTATCATGCACGAGATGGCAGTATCTGGATTCCTCATCCATCGTCACAGGGTCGTCGAAGGTAACATAACATTGTACGTGAGCAACCAGGTCCCACAAAATCAACCACAGAACGATCGGGTGACCCATTGGGAGCTTTTTATTGCTTCATAACACCAAGTATGATAAGAATGATAATTACACATACCAATGAAGAAGGTCATCGAGTTCTTGGAGATAGATGGAAAAACGCTGACGAAAAAGAGCTGCAAACTTATATTGGACTTCTTATACTGGCTGGTGTGTATCGTGCAAGATTGGAACCTATTGAACATCTGTGGAACCGAGATCATGGACGCCCTGTTTTCGCTAAAGCAATGTCGAGGAATCGATTCAGTGAACGCACAAGATGTCTGAGATTCGATGATGAAAACACGAGAACTGACCGACGTTCTAGAGACAAGCTAGCTCCAATTAGATCATGATCTATTTGCTGCCAAGTATCGATCAAATTTTAAACCGGGGACGAATGTTACAGTGGACGAGCAGCTGGTGTTATTTCGGGGACGGTGCTGGTTTCAAGATGTATATACCCAGCAAACCGGGGAAATATGGAATCAAGCTTTGGCTCATGTGTGACGTGAGACAAGCTACTGCTTAAATTTAGAAGTGTACTGTGGAAAAACTGGGCACTCAGCTGAAATCGGCCAAGGAGCCAGAGTGGTCATGCAAATGACAGAACACTTGAAGAATTCCGGACGCAATGTCACAGGAGATAACTTTTTCTCTAGCATTTTTCTCAGCAATGCTCTGTTATCAAATAACCTGACCTACGTTGGTACAGTCCGACAAAATAAACGGTTTTTACCTCCAGTGATAACATCGAAGTGTGGTCGAGAAGAATTATCATCGAAATTTGCATTTCAATCGAATACAACTCTTGCTTCATACACTCCAAAAAAAGGAAGACAAACTAACAATAACCACTCCTCTTTCTTGTGTAGGCCTACTTGTTCTGTCTGAAATTATACAATTTACTGTCATGTATAACTCGTATTGGTTTTAATATTCACTTTTGTATTCCATACACAAATCGGTATGCCAAAATTTACAAAAACGATGATTGTCTTATGAAAATAATATTGGGGTCAAAAAATGACCCCATGGTAGTTAATGATGGTTTTATCCCTGGTAGTTAGAGGGTTAACATTGTTAGGTCTAAATAATGTAATCCGATGTCTATGTGCCTATGGCATGTCCCTTTCGAGATCAAACTATGTCGTCATCGTTTTCACCACTGGTTTCACCAAGGACGGTTGTAAAACAATTGCTCAAAACTGGATTGGCTCGTAAGCTTTAAAGTGTTTACTGAAGATCATGGCGTAAACCTGAACTCGCGCAAGACGTCGCGTCCACCGGATCTACTCCAATATGATTCTGACATAGATCGCAACAGCAGCTAACATTCACCTCTTTTGGATTTAGACAGCCGACCGAAGTTCACATATGCTTAATAGGTAGTTTAGTAAGCACCATACATAAACTGCCAAGTTTTATAATAACTGCCTAGTATGGCGCTGCGTAGGCTATCCATGTTTTGCTTAGTAAGCACCATACATAAACTGCCAAGTTTTATAATAATTGCCTAGTGTGGTGCTGCGTAGGCAACCAATGTTCTGCCTAGTAAGCACCATAGATAAACTGCCAAGTTTTATGATAATTGCCTAGTATGGTGCTGCGTAGGCTGTCAATGTTCTGCCTAGCATAAACACTATAAATAAACTGCGAAGTATAATATTAATTGCTTAGAATGGGACTGTTTGACCCAGCAAGCTGTGTGCTAAATATGACCACATCATTGAGATCAGTGCGCTTCCCGCAGTTGCTGCCGATGAAATTTACAAAACAATTAATAATGAAACTTTTCATGTATTAACATAGCAACAGCTAGGACTCATACACAATATACAACTGGATAGTGGAAAAAAATTATTCACATCAGATAAGAGCATGCATGCAGTTGTTCCAATTCTGATGCGCTGAAATAAATAACTAGATAAAAGTAAACATTCATAGAAAAGGTAAGAGAAACTTACTTCCTTAATTTGAGGAAAGCCCGAAAGCGAGAGATGTTGTCGACTTCCAATTTATATTGTTTTTGCGAGGCCTTTCGATTAGTCACTACAAGAAGCTGTCTTCGGCTATCTTAGTCTCCAAGTGACTGAAAGGCCTCGCTAAAGAATAAAAATTAGAAGTCGAATGCATGGACTTTCCTCAAATTTGGATAAAAAATGTCTGGCCCTCTAAGTCTCTTCAGTGAAATACTTCCTTAAGTTTAAGAAAGCAGTTCCGAAGTCTTTTAAAGGACCCCAAGCTGCATTGCTTATGAAAACAGCAGTTTCGCCGTCGTCGTGGACAGTCTAGCAAGGTTTTTGTCTGGTCTAACAAATGACTCAACGCATGTAGAGAACATATTTTCACAACTTCATCAAAATTCTGATCAAAAGTTTTTGAAAAATATATAACAATATTCAATATTAATAATTACAATAATGTCTATCATCTCACGTGAAAGCAAAATATCGACGGCACGACACATACATATAGGAAGATGGTGTCTGCCTCGTTACATTTGTTTGAATAAAATTTGGATATGTAAAGACAAAGGAGAGAAGGTAGGGTACAGCAAAAGATTATGCTCTTACGTTTTCCATAAATATATTGGAATACATTTCTAGGCCACCTTCAAAAAAATAGTGGTGAACTTTGACAGATGATACAGTGAAGAGACCATGTCAACGGTTAAAAGCTTCTTATCGAACAATGTTTGCAACAATATTTTAGCAGTCCGCAAATGCATATCGAGAGGCACTGATAGTGGAAGTCTCCTTATAGAAGGCAGAGGCTACATACCTTTAACACTGAACATTGTTTTGTCAGCACTTGGTTGTCGATGAGAATCTCCTCCCAAACGTAGCGGCTTTTCGATAGGAAATATCGTCTTGTGAAGATCAGTCGCATGAGCCTCGAGCTGAACATGGGGATATCCGCTTCTAAAATTGAGATAAGCAACATCAACATACGGTTACTACACGATAAAGCTTCATTTTTTGCACAGGCACACGAAATTTAGGAACCTCCACTAGCGCATTATAAAGAAGACAATTGAAGAATTAGTAATTATTAAAAAGTAGGCTACACTCAAACTCAGCAAACGTTAAACCCTCCCTCTGCAGTTTAGAGACAAAAATCTCATCTCTCGAACTTTGAGATGACAACTCTCACCCTCGCCGCTTGCTGCAAGGTTGGGCAAAATCTTGGGGTCAAAACCCAAAACCCATTTTTAAATAAATGAATGAAATCAAGTAGACGAAGTGCATTCTTTGTATTTTGTGCTGACAAAAAGATTCTTCCATAGGCCAAAATTCCTATTGGGCCCATGATAAGTGTGGTATTAATGGGAAACGATTTATTATTGCAATAATTAATGTAATTAGTAGCCTAAGTACATGTATTACGTCATAAAGTTTTCTTTTAATTTAACCTACACTGATACTGACTAATTGAAGATCTTTGATTTAGTTATGATTGAGTTACACATTGCTCATAGCAAAGCAATTGTTTTTTATTTTATCATTCAGGAATATAAACAAGCCTGATAAATATTATAGCTGCGCAGTAAGTGCATAATTAAACATATTTAGAATGCGACATCGGAATGATTTTAATGTTTGGATAAATGTCGGCTATCGCAGAAAGTTAAGGGTGAGAAGATAACTGCGAAGATGTAAAATATGCGGAATATATAAAAATTCAATATGCACAAATGCAGCAATAGACATGTAAAATTACAGTAGGCCTAGATACAATATGTATGAACTTTCAATGCGCGGTATTGTCAAGCCCAGAATGAAATAGCAAATAATCACAAGTATTTCACTACCTAATAAGGATGGCCGACATACAAGCACATGTAATTCACTTAATGCGCTCTCCAAGTGAAATACAACAACGCGAATCCTCAGTTTTAGGAAATAGATACTGTTGTTGTACAGTATATTCGAATGCACCACACCAATCATCGCGGCAGATCGTTCTCTAAGTAACGTCCATGGTAGATCATGGTCACTCTCATGCACTGTTGTTTAGCTATAGGGTTCTTTAACGTGCAACTGGACACAATTTCTGCAGTTCTAAATTCAAATGTGCAGTTGCTTTTCTTGGTTTGTGCAGTTGAAAACTTGTAGTCAGGAAAACATGTGAATTAATGAAAACGTAACAGAAAGTGGAGTGGATGTCAAGATATGAATGACAATTGCATCACTTACGTTACAGGAAACAACTATTAAGACATGACAAAGTGTATTTGTTGAAAATTGAAGTTTGCAAAACGATTGAACTTTATGATTGCTCGTAAACTGTGAGTCTTGAGTATTAGTTGCATTGTGCTATAGGTGCACATTTGGAGAGATCTGTTCGCCCTATACTTCAGTTCGCACTTTTTTTGTCTGGAGGCCAAGGTGAATCGAGCGTTGCTACTGCCACTGCTTGTATGAATTGGAAATTGCAAAACTAATATATGCACATGCAGTTCTGGCAGAGAACATACATGTACATGTGCTTTAAGTAGAGAAACTGCTAGCTAATCATGAAACAAATTTCGTAGGAGACCGAGTCATGGACAAAGAAGAAATTTTTCAAATGTACATGTATGCCATGACTTGCAAGTTTTGCATGTTGCATGCGAATCATCCAGCTCATAGATGTTAAAAACGGTGCTAGTAGCGGGCCACATCATGGATATGATTAGCTTTGTGATCAGCTAATTCTGTAGTAGGCTACTACAGAAATCAGAATCATTGAAATGATAATAGGCCTGCTGTGAGGAGTAGTATAGGGTATAGGATTCGGCGCATCGCTTCGCTCAGCACCGAATCCCACACCTAGGTAGATACAAAAAATGAAAAATACAAAAAAATAGGGTCCTCCTGAAATTTATAAAAAAACAGCTAAAATAGATACAAAAAATGAAAAAATACAAAAAAATAGGGTCCTCCTGAAATTTATAAAAAAACAGCTAAAATAGATGCGAAATGGGAAAAATACAATGTTTATGACCCATGAACAAAAATATTCATTTAAAAATGGAAGATGAAAAAACAAAAGAACCATCAGCCCCCTTATATCCTTCATTATCATATGACATAGATATAGCAAAACACAACGATAGAGTCAGGTACATGAAAGATAAGGAAGCCCAATTATTACTTAAACTAGAACATTATAATAAATTAAGAAAACGATGGACGATAGCCAAGTAGCCGCTCTCACTATTGTCAATTCATCTGCCGTTCTTACAATTCCTGTTGACGCTACAGCTATTGTGATACAATTAGATTTTAGTTGTACGTTAGGCAAGTTGTTTTAATTCTTACGCACGTCAGCACAACCGCATGACGTCAAAGCATCTGGCGGCTGTATTGTTACATTTCTCTCTCTTCTGTCATTGTATCGTGTGCGCCGCTGTGTTCAGTCATGACACAAGAAGTTATCGAAGAGCAGTCAAACATTATTGCTGTGTTTCCGGAGTTATTTGCAGAAATTTCAAAACGATATATTTCCAATGAGAAGAAGGCAGAATATAGGACTTTTATCATTGAACAAATGGATAAATTTCCTATTATTTTTGACCCTGCATTTTCTGAGAAGGAGAGAAAACGGAGAAGAAAAGGCAAACGCTTACTCGTGGAAGAAACGAAAGAAAGAGAAACGGGCGAAAAGATTGACAACCTTCATCATCAATTACCGACGTGTTTATCTACCCGACATGAATTTGTGGTTTCCTCAAAAGACTCATTGTTAGAAGATTGTCTTCGGAAATATGAAAGCTTTTGTTATCAATCATTTTCATTATGCTGTTATATGACGTCATTTTTCTCTCATCCAATGAAACCTCGTCCACGCGTGGACAGAAATTTGTAATATTATAGTTAGTAGATGATGGTTGACAACTACATCTGAAAAGCAAGCAAGCAAGCAGTGATTCAAGAACCATCTAAAACTCAGTTTTTTCTAAATCATTTTGAGAAGTTCATGAAAAAGGAATTCTGTTAAGCAATGTAACTTTTTAATTTAGATTAAATTAAATCATTTCAAAATCGAATAAGTAGTAAGGAAAGCCATCATTATGAGGCAGTTTTTAAATCTAGGGGGCCCTTATAAGAAATTTTTTTATTATAAAATGAATAACATAAATGACTTCTTAAAGCATTATGGAACACAGACAACAACGAATTTCGACCTAAAGAAAATTGCTAATCAATTAGGAATAAAGAACTTTCATGTTTTAATGAGAGACGAATTACAATTGATCAAAAATAAGCCAACTGTAAATTTCATAACGAATCTTCACACTTCAGACCAAAACGGCGTACATTGGTCAGCAGGCGTTAAAAATCATCAGCAGAACTATTATTTTGATTCATACGGTTTGCCCCCTACAAATGAAGTAAAAGAATTACTTGAAACGGGAACATACAATACGTTTCAAATTCAAACACCAGGCACTACCTATTGTGGTCAATTATGTTTATACGTTTTGTACAAATTACAAAAAGGAGTACCATTTCTAGATATAATGTTAGAGTTAAACAATGATAATTAAAGCTCGGTTTTCTGTAATTCGTTTTCATAGAATCTACCTTTGATATCCTCATTATCTAAATCTATAATTTCATAAGTAAACGGATAAGTTTGATTTATTTTAGAAACTTCAAATATCTCTTTAGTCCAATAGCCAACAAAGCCTTTTTCAAATTTATTCTTATATTTAAATATTCGTACCCTATCCCCAATTTTAAATTTCGGCTTACGTTTCTGTAAATTCGGATTACTCTCATTCGAATAATTATTTTCGAATATTTTCTTTCGTATTAAATCAGGGTCGTCAGAAGCATTCTTTGGAGTTTCTTCAATACCTGAATGAATCTTATTGTTATACTCTTCTACAACTCCTGGTAATATCTTCAACCATTTCTGATTTCCTTGCTAAGTAAATTTCTTGAAAATTTTATTTTTTAATGATCTATTAAAGCGCTCTATTACTACAGCCTTTCCTGCATTTTCAGTTGAATAAACAGTTTCAAATAGTGGCTTTACATTTCGGTTATAAAATTCCGACCCTTTATCAACGAATAGCTTTTTTGGCTTTCTAAAACTTTCTTTAAAGATTTCTTCAAACGCATATTTAACTGACAGACCACTTTTGTTTTTTAAAGGCTTTACCCAAGCATATCGTGTATATAAATCTATAACGGTCAATGCGTACTTAAACCCTCTTTCATTAGGCATATTTATTAGATCAGCACTCCAAATATCATCTTTATTAAATACTTTTACCTTCAATAGATATTTCGGCTTTCTGTATTCCTTGTGAATTTCGGACGCGTAGGTTCGAGCGTTGCTCTCAGACAGCTTTGCTGTCGTTTCATCTATCCCCTGCCCAAAAAGCATTTTTGCTTGTAAAGCTTTCTTAACAAACATTCTTTCAATTTTTTCTCTAAATGTAGGATTTTGAATACTATCTAATTCTTGTATCATTTTCTTATCTACTTCATGACGAGAACTTAGGTCATGATTACGATAAGCTAAATCATGTTTATAAGCGGCGGCGTCTACTCTATTTATTGGTTTACTATTTTCTCTAGGCGTGTCATCATCGTTTAATCTTAAATCTAATCTTGTGCCGGGGCCAGTAAAATTATGATTTGGAATATGTTTTTCACCTTTATACTTTGCCCAAATAAAACCAGGAAAGTTTTCTAATGCTTTTTGTATATCACCTCCGGTGTGGTGTGGAACTTTGTTCTTGTCACCTTTTAAGAGATAATCCATTAGATCTAGATTTGAAATCCTTAAGTTATTCAAATTCATTTTTAAAGATTAAATCTTATCGCACCATACTAGGATTTAGATATATGCCAGATCCGTCTTTTGTTTCTTTTATTTGAATCAAATCATCAATATTGTGTAGGACATTTTTAAGAACTCTTTTCCCTTCATTAGCTAAATTTAATTTACTAATAAAATTATCTACTATTCCCTCACCTCTAGCAGCTTTCTCTAACTCCCTATTATGACGTTTTTGCTCTTCTAATGCTGCCTTCTCTGCTTTATTTTTATTTACTGCCTGGACAATACCAGCTGTCCCACCTGCAACACTTCCTGCTGCTGCTATACCACCTATGATTAGCGGAATTAATGGGAGAATTCCACCATTCTTTTCTTCTTGTAATTTGATATTCTCTATCATTGGTTTACTTATGTAATACTTCCTTTTGTTAATCGTAATAGTTTTAGGGGTATTTTTGTCAATGATGTTACGTAGTTTTAATTCAAGCGTTTTATTATTCACTTGCGCCATTTTTTAATAAAAAATTTATAGTCTTTGGTTTAGCCTATCACTTTTTGTTCAGAGGCTTTAGCCTATCCTAACCATCTTTCCATTAAGAATTTCAATAGAATATTCGGCGTCTTCTAGCAATAAACCATAAACCATCAATGAGGTTGTAGAATTTGTCTTTTCAATATTAATTGTCACATCACAACCATTCTTAATAATATCTTCCGATTGTGCGCTTAAATCAAAGCATAAGACAGGATATAAATTCTTCCAATCTACAGGATTTAATTGTGCTTCTACTCCAAATTGTCGGCATAGATTTCTATAAGCGTCATATCCTTCCATAAACTGATTATTGGTGTTATCAAATCTTAATGGATCGATAGGATAACGTGTTTGATTTAATGAAATTTGTAAACTTCGAATTGAATTAATATGGAAAAGACTATTGTTCTTATCAAAACTGGCTGTTTCATTCTTTTGAAAAGTGAGCAAAAAATATCTTGGAGTATTTGATGTCCTTGTGAAATGCCAGTTAAATCTTTGTTCGGTAAACGTGACAGAGCTCGCGGTACGCTTCAAAAAACTTACTGGAATTGGTTTGTTCGTATTTAATCTTTTCGTAATAGTTGTTTCAACCTCTAAACTAGGAGTAATGTGCTTAATCCACCATTCAAGTCTATCAATTTTTAGGTATGCTTTCTTCCCAGCCTTTCCATAAAATATTGCTTCATTATTTACAGTGCGATGAACTATGAGTTTGAATTTCAATTGACATGATATTTTATTGTAATCTAAATACCCGAATAATGGAGACAATGACCAATCAACAGTTTGTTTACTTTTATTATTAAAATTGCGTCTTTTCTGGTATGAGCTATTTTGTGTACTGTTTAACTGTTTCACTATGTTTTCTACATCTTTCGCAATTCCTGTTGAATCTGTTCCAGTGTGAGTTAAATCATCTTTAAGTATGCCGGTATGGTTATCAGGAAACCAACCTTCGATTTCATGAATTTTAGTATTTTCACCTATTGTTACAAATCGAAGCATTGAATCAATAATGCCAGGTGAATCACTTATGGTTTCTATATTTTGTGTTGCAACATCTAAACGCATTTGTGTGAATAATCTTGGGAAGAAATTGTTTTCTAATGTAATATTATCCGTAGCCGGTAATGGTGTTGTAAAATCAGCATCAGAATAAAGAGAATATTCACAGTGTAAAAATGAATCGGGTAAATATAAATAACTTTGTTGATTGTCAACTTCAAAAATTAAATCGCCTCCTGTATTCACTCTACCTGAAGAACCGGGGTTCATAGCAATTCTTATATAGTCATTCTTTTTTTGATTGTAAGTAATGAACGGGGGATCATCTAATCTAAATTTGCTTTCAATCAGAGTTGCCATTATATTTTTTTTTATTAGAAAAAATCAGTTTGATACTCGGCTAAAGCCTCTGAACAAGGTTCTACTAGAATTTTGCTAGACCATTTCCTCTCATTTCTTCAATTGTTTTTTCATCATGTTTACTTTCCATCTTCGCTAATTTAGCAATTTTGTTTTTTGTTTCCTCTGAGAGCTTTTTGTCTTTTTGCATTTCTTTTGCATCATTCCTAAGTTTGCGAATAGCTTCTAGTTGCTTTAATTCGTTTTGTGACTTAACAGCATTCGATATTGCACTAGCTGTACTACCTATAGCAGCTGCACCTTTAGCAGCAGATGTAATCAAATCTTTATTATTTTTAATCAAGTTAACGATACTGCCGATACCAGAAAAGATGCCAGCTCCTTCTGTTTGGACGGCACCTGCAGTGCCTAGGAACTTTGTTCCAACAGTTTCTACACTATCATAATGGTACACAGGATTCATACGTGGTTCATGAGCAATTTTATTATTTGAAGCAAAATGCTTAAGATTGTGTTTATAAATTATAGGCATTTTTTAAGCTTAAATTTGACTTTTGGGGCCGATCGGCTAAAGCCTCTGAACAAGGTTCTATTAAGATTTACGTTTGTGTATGGACAACAACTTCGCGGTAACTTTATTAATTGCCTGTTGCACTTTATCTATTGCGTCAAGTAGCGTGTGATGTACTTTAATTTCTTTTTCATTTACTTCTATTTTTTTCTCACTTTTCTTTACTTCTGTTTTAAGAGCGGCCAATTGAACTTTAATAGCATTCAACTGTTCCTTATTTCCTTTATCTAAATTCGTTTTAAGGGTCTTCAATTCACTAACCTTTTGTTTAAGTGCTTTAACTTCATTTATCATTCTGTTTATGTGCTTTGCTTGTTGTGTGATGCGGCTACTTAATTCACCAACACTTTTTTGGAATGTGGATTGCAGCTGTTGTAAGTGTTGTAATAATTTTCGATTCTTTTCGCTTACTTTTTCTAACTCTTCTTTCAGTTGTATATTTTGTTTTGTATTCTTTGCAATGGCAGACTTTAAATTTAGTGATAACAGGATCACAAGTTTTGAATGTTCTGTTATTTTTTTATGAAGTTTTGTTATATCTGCTTCTATATTTCCATGTTTGCTACTTAGGTCTGTTAGCTTTTCTTGCAGTCTTTCATCATTCTGCTTTAGAAGCTTTGTTTCTTTCATTAGAGGAGACAGCAGTGACACAATTCTATCGAACTGTTTATCAACATATTCTTTATTTGCTAACTCAGTACTTTGTTGTGGAAGAATAGAAAGATGTAACGGACCTGTTAAAATGTCTCCAGTTTTCATGATATAGTTGTCTAGTTCTATTTCTGATTCTTGATTATTCGGTGTGTAAGCACACCCGCCAACATTTGTTAACATCATTTTTTTCTAGATTATTTTTTTCTGCTAAAAATATGTTAACCAACAATTCATCATTAAATAAACATATGAGAACATGTAGTGATTGTGGAAAAAGTGTAACATCTAAGAACTTTACGCGTCACCAAAAAACATGTCAATCACCACCACAACCAAAAGTAAAAGATAGACAATGTTCGAATTGTAATAAGTTTTTTACTAGTCAAGGTTTCTTTAATCATTCTAATTCATGTGCTATTAGTACACGAAAATGCACTAATTGTCAAATAGTTAAGCCCAAAACAGAATTTTATGATAGCAAATACCGGTGTAAAGAATGTTTAAAAACACAAGTGAGATGTAACAAGTGTAATAAAGTTCTGTTGGAGAGAAACTTCTCACGACATGCAGTAATTTGTGTGAATTAATTAATTTTATATCCGTAGTAGTCCGACACTCACTTGAGCTTCCGTAATAGTCCGGCGCTCTTTTGAGTGTTTTACCGTCTTTTGGGCCCCGGACTCAATAGTCCGTAGTAGTCCGGAAGTCCTACAGAGGTATAAACACTCAAAGGAGTGTCGGACTATTACGGCAGCTCAAGTGAGTGTCGGACTAGTCGAGCCCGATGCATTTTTCTCATATAAAAAATAGTAAAAAAATGAATATAGAAAATCCGTATACCGAAATTCCAAGTCGTCATCCCACGATCGTCAATCAACACAATCAACATAATGAAGCGCAATCTTTATTTTCAGAAAATTCAGATCTCGGTCGTTTCTTTGGGTTTCTAAAATTTCATTGTGTGAAAATTATTATTATATGTGTTTTAATTTATTTTATTTATTGTTTCATAAACTGGTTAGGGTTCTTACAAACACAAGAACAAATTAAAGTTGCTTTTTATAAAGAACAAACAAAAACCTTTAAAGGCTGGAGACCAGTTACTCATGACGACGAGAAACCTAAAGGGCGTGCTGCACAAGAGAACTTACATTTTATCGTATATGGCAAGACAGCGAGTGGAAAGACTACGTTTCTTAGAAAGTATATAAAACAACATTATCCTCATGAAACAAATGTACATGTGTTTTGTCTACAGAGAGATGAATGGCAAGGATACTCAAATGTTTATAACGAAAAAGATTTATGTATGTTAGAAGATATGCGTACTTTTGCTGGAACATACGAGCAAAAGTCTTTACTAGTGTTAGATGATGTAGCTAGTTTAGTGAAGCAAAAGAACATATCAGAAATATTTACAAAAGGCCGTCACCATCATATACAAATTGTAGTATTAGCTCATAAAGCCTGCGACGTGGATAATAAGATTAGAGAAAACGTGGAAACCTTTTATACAACTACGCAAAATAATGTAGCATTCTTTGAGGGTATCAAGAAAAATTATAAACTAACTTTACCCTTAGCTAAATATGTACATGTTAAGTACGGTATAATACGGGTTGATAATATTTTGAATCAAATGCAAGTGTATGATAACGATCTAAATATACTATTGGATACTGAGCATGATTTTTATAGTAATGCATCAGATTTTGACATTAGTCTCTACGCAAGTGCTAAGAACTTGTCGCCGCATAATATAGAAGAAATAACAATTTTTCTAGAAAACGAATCACTTGAACCACTAACAATCATACCCGAAACATTTTATTTCTATTTCGATCATTATCTGAATAATGTGTTAAAAATTAAAACCCCTGAACGATTAGAGAATAGAGATACACTAGATGTTATTAGAACAGGCATTAATGATTTTCGTGATGTATTGAAAAATGTGAAACCTTTAGTTGATGAGACAAAGAATACATTGAGTGACATAAAACCAATATTAAATGAGTTAAATAATATGTAAATTTTTTTTCTTTTTAAAATATGGAGTACAAAATAGAACACGTGCCAGTTCTAAAAGATTATCGTCATCCTGCAAACCCTGTAAATTCAAAACAATCAGTTAAAAGTCAATATCATCGAAAATATATGCAATTCGTGCAAGATTATAAAATAAAACATGGTATAAGAAGTTACGCTAAAACAAAAGACTTTCCACTGTGTCTACGAAGTTTCAGAGTATTTTTAGCATACAATAATTTATGGTGGTTGGTTAATAAAGAGCGATTAACAGTTTACGATTTGGAAACATTACATCAACTAAATATTCCTGTGTATATGTAATTAAAAACATAATTTTTTCTTTTAAAAATATGAATTGTAAAATGAGTAACAAATCAACGCAAACGCTTGACGAGTTAATAAAGAAACAAATTGAGGAGTTTGATGCACAAATTGAACGTAGACGTAAACGTAGTAAAGGCACACCAATTCCTGACATATTCTCTGATGATAGACTTGGTGATGATCTATTGAATCTGTTTAATCCGAACGTTATCACGTATGAAAATGAACTTTTTACTAATGTAGTAAATGATATACGTGAGCTGTTACGCAATGGGAAAGTTTTAAATTTATTGGGTGTAATAAACAAAGAAGATGGAACCACAATAGAAAACTTTTACGCTACGTTTTATAATAAAAATTCATTTGAAACATGGTTTCTTAATCTAGAAGAGAAATCCGATGCTAGTGAATGGATTTTTACAGGTAGTATCAAATACGAAGATTTTGGTATGAAACTCGTGCAAAGATCACATAGAGGCGCTGGTATTAATATGAAATATAGAATCAAAGAATACATCGGGCAATATTGTTACATTCCTTCTGAGGATTTCTGCTTTATAAAATGTTACAACGCCTTACGTGGGTTCAATCAAGAACAAACTGAAATTATGTTCGAAAGGTTTAATAACTTTTTATATAAAGAGAAAGCTACATCTAGAACAGGAGTAATGGCAAACTGTAAATTTTCCCAATTCAATAAATACTTTGGAGAATGTGTACAGTATTATAGTGCTACTAATCGTCATTTAAATCCCAGAGGTATTACAACACCTTATGGTCATGTTTATTACAATTATTTTCACGAAGGTTCATCAATAGGTCATTATTGTTTAATCAATAAATTCCATAAAGCAGAAGCTATTAGAGAAATTGAAAATAATTTCAAACCAATATATAAAACTGTCACTGATGAAAATCTAACAACACTTCCGTATAAGACCATAACAAAGAAACCAATTGACTATGGTTCAACATATATATGGGATCTCGAAACTTATCCAGATCCTCGTTGTGCAACAGCTCATCCTATTCCTTATGCTTTAGGTACTATCAATTTCAATAAATTCATGTGTTGCTTACCGAAGCAAAGATTGGAAGAAATAGACGCACGATTGCTACGCGATATGATTAAAATAAAAAAGAGTCAAGATCCAGCGGAAATTAAAGAACTTAAGAAACAGATAAGTGAATATAATAACTTAACTGAGCAAGAACTTAACAAACTTCAACGTTGTGTGAAAATCTTTATTAGGAAACATAATGAATGTCCGTCCGGGGGAAACCCAGAGGACGTATGTCCGATACATCAATTTTTCAAAAACCTTGGATCTTTTAATCATTCGAAAGTAACTTTAATAGCACATAATTCATCAGGATTCGATGCATATTTTCCACTCAAATCTAATTTTAAATTAACTAAACCACCGCTTAAAACATCACGAGGAATACTCACTGCTTCTTTACAAAATCCTTATACAACTGAAAGTGTTAGTAAGTATATCCAACGTTCCTCTAGATCTAAGCAACTAGGTGACTCTACAAAACGTAACATAAAACCAAGCAAACTTTTACAAACTATTGTAATGAAATGTAGCTTACAACACGTGAAAACAAGTCTTTCCAAATGGTGTGAGAATTTTAAAACCCCTAGCAATATGTGCAAATTAAATTATGAAATTGGCGAAATTACACATGACAATTATCTAGAAAAAGAACATGAGTGGAAACCGTATTTAATTAACGATGTTCTTTCATTAGCATTTTGTATCTACAAGTATAATAATGTTATGAAAGAATTAGTTGGCGAAGATATAACTACTAATTTAACATCCTCCGCTTTAACATTTAACGGTTGGATGAAGAGTGTACAAGAAGACAACATAAATATTCATTCGCATACTGATTTATGGACTAGAAACTATGTTAGAAAATCTGTTAAAGGTGGAAGAGTGTCAGCAAATATAAGACATTACGAATCTCCATTTTGTAACATCTTGCTACCAATATTACAACGATATTTTCCTGGGTGCTACGCTGAGGGGGTTTTGCCCCCTGGTCATCATAATTTAATAGATTTAATGAAGCAGTATAATCAGTTGCAAGACAAGAATGCTCTCTGTAAAGAAATTAAACATAAACTACTCGACCAACGAAATGAATTCTTAATGGCTTTTGATGCAACATCTTTATATCCATCAGCTATGTATGACGAACATTCAGAATACCCTAAAGCTGAATCTGCTAGAAAATTTAGACAAGAAGAAGAACAAGCAGTATTATATCAATTTAACACTCAATCATTTCGTCCTAAAACTGGAATATTCACAGTTGTGTTTCATTATCCTGATGAGATGTTTTTTCAACCAGTTCCTGGGAAAGATAAGGTAAAGAATGAAAACAATTGCAATCAAGAAATAATAAGGTTTAGGAATGGAATGTGTTATGATGTATTAACTTCTGTAGATATACAAGAAATTGTTAGATGCGGCGGGAAAATATTATCTATTACAGATGGTATAATTTATGAAGAAAATTATCACGTTTCACCATTTCGCAAATACATTGAAAAGCTCTTCAATTTAAGAAAAAAATATAAAATAGAAGGAAACACTGTAGGCGATGAGTTAATTAAATTATTAATGAATTCACTATATGGAAAAACCGTACAAAAAGACATAACCACTAAATATCATTTATGGAATGAGAATACATTGAGAAAAAATTTCACTCAAGAAGTAAAAGATTTTGAAAAAGTAAATGATGAACAATTCTTAGTGAAAGTAGAAATGGAAGACGATGAGTTTCTTAAAGATAATATTGTAAAAGATGGGAAGACGTCATTCATGCCATCACACTTAGGTTCTTTCATTCTTTCTCACTCTAGAAGAATCATGAATAACTTTATTTTAGAAATTAATGGTTTTAAAGAAAAACACATACATTACACAGATACTGATTCCATATACATTTCCAATGAGCTCTTTAATAAATTAGACGCTGCTGGATATGTTGGAGGAGAATTATGCCAAGGGAAAAATGATTATGGTAATGGGGGAATTATATATGGATTGTTTATCGCCCCCAAAATAAAATATTGTATTACTGTAGATGAACAAGGGAGACTTAGTGAAAAGAAAACATTTAAGGGTTATACAAAAACTAAAGTAAAAGTAGAAGATTTCATTCAATTATACCATGGGGAAACATTGACAACAATTGTTAATAAACCATGGAAAAGATCTTTAGAAACTGGTATTAGTATTCCTGATAAAAATAATAACACTGAAGAAAAAAGATTCACTGGTAAAATAAATATTCTTAAACGTCAAGCGCCTAATGCAAATGGTATTATGCTCCCCTATAGCGGAGAAGATGTACAAGACGAAATATTTCAACGAATAAAAAAAGAATGTAATATAATTGAATACAATGATAGTGAAGGCTGGGAAGAGGAATTATAACTCTGTGATTATAGCCCCTCGAGGCGAAGCCTAGTCAGTGAACAAATCTTCTATTGACTTTCAGTCGGGGCAAAGCCCCTCGAGGCGAAGCCTAGTCAGAGAACAATTGTTCGATTCAGAGTTTTACTCTGTGAACAAATGTTCGATAACTCTATCATGTACTTTTTTATCAATATTGACTGTGATAAAACCATAGTCGTTTGCCCAAGCATTGTTACACGATTGTTTAAATTCATCTTTATCTCTTATACATAAGTCTCTTAACAAATCACTTAGGTTTCTTTGGTTGATTTCGAAAAGCATAAAAATATTAGCATTCTTTCTAATAACACTTCCATCTAATGAATACATACTTTGTGTCAAATAAAAGACACTACAGTTATTGTGTCTACCTCTTGTAAAATAATTTCTCTGCACTGCCTGATTTCTGTCATTAACACAATCATCAAACACCACACAATGTTTTTTCGTTTTATTTAGTTTACTAGGATCTTGCATATTGCCACTATCATCTATTAATTGTATCGATATGTGTTTATTTCTATTGGGTTCTACTAGTTGTTTACTTTTCGCTGCTTCTTCACACCAGGAACTTATTTCTTCTTCATACTCCGATTTTTCATATTCTTCAAACAGTGAAGCTATAGCTGATTTTGTAAGATTGTTTTCAAAACCATATTTCAAAAATTGATAAATAGGTTGTTCTGCTGTTGTTGTATAAATGATAAGATTGTTATAATCCAAAAATTTGGGTGTCGTGAGAATTTTAAATAATAGATATGTTTTTCCACAACCTGATCTTCCACAAATAACTGATAAAACTTTATTTGACAAGTTATGATGATGATTGAATTTCACTTTCTTGTTTAGTGGATATTTTTCACAACTGCTTTCACTCATTTTTAAGACAATATTTTTTTTTTAATTATACCTCCCGAACCAAAAGATCTATCATAATTTCTTCGCCTCCAAAATTTATTTCCTTTCTCATCTGTTATTCTAATTGTAATTGAATTAATTGTTTTTCTTGTAACAGGGAAATATATTAATGATTTTGGGATTACATTCAAACTGTAACCAATCGGAACTGTAAATGCTGGATAACTGAAGATATTATTTGACAGCTTTCCATTAACATAACCACCTTCTATAATATCACATTGAACGTTGATTGAATTTATTTCAGTTACTTTAGGTATATTTTCACTTATATGAAAACCTTGTGTATAGAGTTGCTTTTTAAATCCTAAGAGTCTTGATAAAGATTTGTCAATATTAATATCAATTTGATGATCTTCATCTAAAGTAAGAGAAAATTTATTTACTGCTGGCTCAACTGCGAAATGTACTTGTTTCTTGTCTTTAAATTGAATGCCTAAATGTCTTTTTATTTCATTGGAAATCGATTCAACTTCATAAGATCCAGGAAGAAAAGTTAATTCTTTCCAAGTTTTACCTTGATCATTAGAATATTTAAATCGGTCATTTACATCTTTGATAATATTTTGTATAGTGTTAAATGTTGAAAAACTAGTTAGTGCTACTTCATAATGTTTGTCTTGTTCTAAGTGAATAATAGGATCTAAATGACAGGTATGGGATGAAGTAGTTGTTATAAATTTTAATGTCGTACTAAATTTTGATGAGGTTAAAATCTCGGTTAAATTTTCTAAATGCTTATTAATTTTTTCTAGTTCTGCCGAAGACATTTTTAACTAGATAATTTAGATAAATTTTGATAGTCTTCTTCACTTATAATTTTCTTTTCTAATAGTCTTTTTAAGATTGCATGTATTTCGTTAAAGCTAGAGTTATGCCCTTCATTTCTCGCAGCTAATAAAATCTGTAATCTATTCACTAATGCTTGTGGATCATCGGGGAGGAAAACCGTTGTCACTTTTAGTCCTGTTCCTGTTTTTGGGTAACTAGACGTTTTGGATAATAAGTCATTCAAAGTTGTATAACGCTTAAGAGTTTTTACAGTTCCAACCTTATCTAACATAGTTTTGTATTTCAGTAGATCATCAGTATGATAGTTATCTAAATCCGCTCCTCTTAATAAATCCACGAAATTTCTGTCTAAACTGAAAGCTGCTTTGTCTGGTGTAAAAATTAAACTTTCTTTAGTATTTATAAATAATTCTTTTCCACCTAAGTAAAATCTAAGAGATGGCTTTCCATCTATAAATGAAGTAGAATGTTCAAAGAGCATAGATTTGGGTAATTTCTTTTCTATGTTTGCTTCTAACAAACCATAATCATCCATGATGGTTTTCTGCACTGGATCCGCGATATCAATTCGTTTATCATGAACTGCAAGTTCTTTCTCAAGAATTTTGAGTGGTGCAATAGTTTTTTCAAAATCAGTTTTCACTTGGTCAGTTAGGCGTATTTTTTCTAACATATCGGATTGAACGCCAGCTTGTAGCATTCGATATTGTCTATGTTTTTTCTTCATAATATTTTTCTGTTTTATTAATTCGTCTAGTTGTTTTATTTTTGCCTCATTTGTGTTCATTATTTTATAAGATAATATTTGAATTTTGTGGTAGCATAGAGGTACAGCAAAAACACTTTACTGAACAACTTATTTTTGTTCTATGGAACTTTGTTCTAACGTTTTTAATAAAGTTCTTATTTCTTCTAAAAAAGCTTCATTGTTTACTTTGTCTTGAGGTTTAACAGGAATTTTAGTTGCTTCTCTAGCTATTTGGTCAAATTTTTCAATCTCATCTAACGTAATAACATTGTCATCACACACTCTCTGGAAGTAGTAATGTAGTTTATCATATACTTCTTTGAGATGCGCATGTTTCTTAGTTAAGGATTTTCGTTTCTTAGTCATTAAAGATTTATCTATCACTGTTGCAAGTGACGTTGTGAAGACACCTGTGCCTGTTAAAACTGTAGCGACAACAGGAATTGTAAGAACGCCAGATGAAATGACAATAGTGAGAGCGCCTAAAGAAATTGTTAAACATATACCAACGCCTTGTGTCACATTCTTAGCTATCGTCCATCGTTTTCTTAATTTATTATAATGTTCTAGTTTAAGTAATAATTGGGCTTCCTTATCTTTCATGTACCTGACTCTATCTTTGTGTTTTGCTATATCTATGTCATATGATAATGAAGGATATAAGGGGGCTGATGGTTCTTTTGTTTTTTCATCTTCCATTTTTAAATGAATATTTTTGTTCATGGGTCATAAACATTGTATTTTTTCCCATTTCGCATCTATTTTAGCTGTTTTTTTATAAATTTCAGGAGGACCCTATTTTTTTGTATTTTTTCATTTTTTGTATCTATTTTAGCTGTTTTTTTATAAATTTCAGGAGGACCCTATTTTTTTGTATTTTTCATTTTTTGTATCTACCTAGGTGTGGGATTCGGTGCTGAGCGAAGCGATGCGCCGAATCCTATACCCTATACTACTGTGAGGAGCAGGCATCTGCAACTTCTTTTTTTAACAAAAGATGAAACCAAAAGCAGATGCTGAATGTGCACATTTGTTATCAAAAACGATGCTTAACCAAAATTTTAACCTGTGGTTGTTTTTACGATTTCCGAAATATACTGTTTTCATTGAAACATACTAGCATGCTTAGGGTTTTTCCGCAAGTTTAGAACAGTGATAAATATAGTTTTAAGAAATATCAACCATGCAGAGAAATTGTACCCACAACTCTGCACCGGAGTAAGATTTCGGAATGCTCAAATACTTGCATAAAAACCGTGGAAAACATTGCCAAAGTGGCCTGTCTTAGCAAAGGAAATCTGCGATCTATAACGAAACCTACTTTTAAAGCATTTTACAAAAGTTAGTTAAATACACATTAAATTGGGAATGCATTGCTAGAAAATTCTATCAATATAAATAATATAAATGAGTCAGGGCTGAAACCGGCCGGAGTAATCAAAGCCAGCAGGGGTTGACAACGTGGGTAAATCCAATTTAATCCACAACATTTGACGAAAATGTGTCTTTGATTTGTAAAATCCATATTTCTGAACCGATTTCAATAGTTTTTTTTTTTAATCGAACAGTAAAGATCTCATCTATTATGGCATGGTTTTTAAAAAGTCACAAAGCCAAGACCTTCTTCACAAGTTGCCGTTTTTTGCCGAAAAAAGACCAAAAAAGCATGTCCAAAGTTGCAGTACTCTCAGTTCAACACGGATTTTCGATTAGATACATTCAAATACACCCACTAATATTTATATCATCTGAAAGAAGAAGATCAGCTCTTTAAGACAGTCTAATTTTAAATGTTATAATCAATATTAATCATTGAATTTTCACTGGGTTTCCATTGTCCAATGAAAAAAATGTCCTCTGACCGAGACGTTTTCTGTCCTCTGACCGAGGTACCTTTTCTCGAAGAATATTGATTCTTCCGTTAAACGTTTTGCACCAAACGAATCCTCTAGTGTGCTAGTTTATAAATCCGTAAAGAAAATTCAGTTTGATGCCGTTACAAGTGTGCAATATTGATTTAAAAATATTTTTATCCGTTTTTTCGACCAGAGAATTTAACTATTCCCAAAAATTTCATATGGATGCTGAAACCAGAAATTTTGTCAGGAATCGATGAAATTTCACAGCATAGGAGGGATCCATGCTCTTAACATCTATGCAAAAGAAATTTTTCATTTATATCAATTAGCCCTCTCAAAATCTCCAAAAACCACGAAAATGTCCTCTGACCGAGACCCTAAAAAATCTCGGTCAGAGGACAACGTTGAAATTGAAGATCTCGGTCAGAGTACAAGGGTCTCGGTCTAAAGACATGATAATGTATGCAATTACATTTAGATCACTTCGTTTTACGCGTTCAAGTATTCGTCCAAAGTTCCCGCAGTCTCATGAACCCAAATGCACAAACCGAAGAGTTTCCTGTTCGACATCAATTTGTCCTCTGACCGATACCTTAAAAATCTCGGTCAGAGGACAAGGTGGGTCACGGTCAACGGACATTATATGCAATACATTACATTTTGGTCACTTCGCTTTACGCATGCAAGCATTCATCCTAAGTTCCCAGTTTCATCAGCAACCCAAATGCAGAAGCCGAAGAGTTTCCTATTCGACATCTATCTGACCGAGATCAATTTGTCCTCTGACCGAGATGTAGAAAAAATGGCTTTTTAAAAGTGCTAGATTTCTATGGAAAGTTTTTATTTGGTGTGGTCGCCGCTAAGATTTTCGTGTTCAGCGTAAAAAATGAGTATATATGCAAATTTTCACGGAAATCTGAGACCCAAAGTTGAAAAGACAGAAATGTTGTGGAATAAATTGGATTTACCCACGTGTACGATGTCAATCAAAATTGATCGCATGCCGCTAACTTCAGACACTGCTCTACCATCGACTGTCAAGAGCACAGTCATTAGGCGCTACTATCATTACTCGCACATGTGTTTGCATTGAAATCCAATCATTCATTTTGATTCCTCGAGATTATTTCCAGTTAATCGAGATATGAAATAATCATTCGATAGATAGGCTAAGGAATACATAATTCTTACAAAATTCACACAGTTATCATAGTAATTATAGCAGCACAGAAAAAAATCAAGATCCCCTTTCTTTTGAGGTCGAATTCTACTGGCGCTAAAATTATGCAGAAGTTGACGCCCTTCGGCGTCCCGCGCTTTTAAAAGTCGATAGAAACAATGTGGACCTTAGCAGAATGGTGGAGCTTAATTTTTTATTTGCTGGTATAAAAATTCATGTAGGCTAGAATATAGGATTCTGACAATTTTATTTGAGATAAGCTATGTGTAATTAGTAATTACATGCAAAAGTTGGTATTTTTTTGCTATTTAAGAATCAGTTCGCAACATTTATATCAGATAGAGCACGTTTAGGTAGGTATCTTTGAATATGTTACACTAACTATACATGCTCCTATAATGGTGTTTTCCTTTTGATTGACTAAACGATTTCCTCTAGAGGGAATGCATAGTTAATGGTCAACATAGGCCCATTAAAATTAATCGGAAGGCCGTGCCCGCGGCCTGTTCCATCCCGGTGATGCTTAATCACAGGAGAAAGAGAACATACGTGGTTCGACGCTTTGAAACTGATTTTTTCATCGTATCAAACTCAATTTTGTCATGCTAAAAAGTTATTTCTAATCTGATTTGGTCGATGGTTTATAAAGATGATAAGCTCCTGAAACTCTCAGTCCATCCCGAAGATGAGGCCAATCAGTTGCATTGCTTCAAATGTTGGAGTTTATTTAAGATGAAATTATGCTGATAATGTTATTCTAGTGAAAGGATTTCTATTTTCCCTCGAAATTAATGTTCATGTTGGCTCATGGTTGAGAAGAAGAACAGAGAAGTGTCAATTTTCCTGACGTAGCAGCGTGAAGCAAAGATTGATCAAGCGCACTCAAATGAATACCTCCCTAAAGCTTACTCCGCGGCAAGCTACCGGAAGCAAAAATCCTGAAGCTTGTTATTTGGGGGGGGGGACTTACTGTAAAATCCGGTGCCATAAGAAATTAATTAACCCTTATCAGGTCACCAAAATCAACATCCTCATCCGGTCAAACGGTCACAAATTGTGACCACTCATAAATGTGCCGAATCATGTCGAGAAATGAAGCCTATTCACAAATATTGATCAGTTCTATACTCATACGTATCTAATTACATCCTCATGAAAGCCAATTAATGAAGTATTGGGCATACATATGTAATGATAATAATAATAGTATACTACATGTAGTAATATAATATTATACTAGGCCTAAGTCCGAAACACAAACTAGTTGTAATTGAAAGCAAGATTTAGAAGGCCTGCAACTCAAAATTCCAATTGCTTTAATAGAAAAACAGAATCCCATTTGAACTTCACAACAAACACTACATACAGATATATAGCATACATGATTGCATGTACGCCTATTAAAAAATCTAAGTGAGCTCATGACAGTCTTCACATTTCGTGATCACCTTCAAAACTCTATGATTGGGGCATATCGGGCGATCACAATCGTCGCAGTAGGATCTTGTGGTTTTGCGACAAAATGTGCATTTCGAACATCGGCTTCACTCGAGCATTAGTGTTGCAGGGAATAGTCATTTCATATTTGAAACCAACCTTGTCGGCTGCTTCCTTTGTATATCGACGCACAGCAGATCTCTGAAGTCGCCGTTCAGTTGATGGCTGCGCCAATTGAAAGGTGAGCATTCGGAGAAATTCTTTCTTGTTGCGAGTAAGGCCACTCTTTTTGGCAAGAAGAAATGCGTTATTGTTTGCAACATCAATGATATTGAAAAACAATAACAAGGGCCATCGGTGTGTCTTACATCGGCACGAATACTCTTCGACATTACCTTCCATTGTATCCACGCCTCCTTTGGAAGCGTTGTATTCAAGAATAACAAGAGGCTTGTTCTTAGCCTTCTCCGAAATCCGAGTGTCTGAATGACTTGATGTAAGGAGGACAACATTTTTCTTTTTCTTGGGTATATAGGAAATGAGGGACACTTTTTTGTCATGTTCAAACGCGAATCGACTCGAGTGAACAGATCGATCATCAGTTGTTCGAATATAACTTGGGATTTCTCGTCGGTGAAGTCTCATTGTTCCCATGATAGTAAGATTGTGTTCAAGCAACTTTGCAGCCAAGCATACGAAGTAAAGTAATTGTCACAAACAATGTTGTGGACATCACAGATAACATCCGTCAGCATATCTCTCGGTGCGCAGTGCTCTATTGTTCTAAGTGAAAATGTGGTGAACTATTCTTTTACGTCTATTTACTGTAACTTCCGGTTATCTGATTCACATGGTTTTTTGATGAAAGTTGTTCTCAATACGCTCAACTTTCTGACTAAACCTACGACCACCAGAATGGAAGCTACAGCGACTTTAAGTTGAGAATGGACCGATTCTCCTATTCGCACTGTGTTAAGATCTGAAGTTTCTGCCCACCTAATAGGTTCCGCTCGTGTACCGCAAATTTCGCTGAATTTCCGTTCTGCGAAGCTTAACATGCGACCTGAGATCAATTTCTATGGAGCTATATGACTCATAGTCGAAGCTAAATTCATTACCTGAATAAAAGGTCATCCCAAGAGAAGTACGTAGTTGCGAAATAAGGTGATTACACTACAGAAAATGCTGGTCACAATTTGTGACCGTTTGACCGTCTACGTATAAATATTGCATAAATATTGTATACTTTATCTAATCAACTCAGGATTTTAACACAGTATTTTAGGCTCAAAATGGTTCATCGTCCATGAATTCCAGACCGATAGATCCAATACTTGATGCATTACAAAACTCAAAAGATGCTTGGTCACAAATTGTGACGTTTGACCCGATGAGGGTTAAGGGCTACTGAACGTTGTTTGTACAAAAAGTCAAGAGTGATTGAAAGTTTATCATGTCGGCACCTCTCTTATAGTTATAAGAGTTTTATCTGCAGTTTTTCAAGATCTGATCAAATTTTGTCGAACAAATATCACTAACAAATTATAATCTCCAAATGTTCATTAGTGAGAGAGGATCGAGGAGTTCGTTGAGTTCCGTTGGTTGCTTATCTCTCATGGCGCATCAGCAACATAACTGCGCCAATTGCGGGAGCAAAACTCAGGTACCGAGCGTTTAATGCTATAATCGCATTTACACATTTATCTAGATGGCTTCACAGCGCACGGCCTAAGTTAAGCTCACATGCACTATTTCAAGAGAATGCATAATGTCCTACTGTCTTAAGGAAAATACAGAGAAAGAAATTTGGTAAAATTGAAATTAAACATGCGACATGCAGATGTGCATGTACAGACGTTATTACATAACAAATAATTTTCTGAAGGAAATGAAAAAATGATCTCAAGTTTAACTATGACTGAAAGAATTAGCGAATCCTATGCTCAGAAGACTCCCTGCCTAGGGGAAGCATAATGCAATTGCAGGATATGATTGTTGGCATTTGAAGCGGGCACACTTCACCTCATTTCGGTAACTATGCTGTTGGAGTGTCATTCTGCAGTTGACATGTCTATATTTAATATGATTAGCCTCTTGATCGGTCAAACCTAAATCACCATTCTATTCAGGGCTTACTTCATAATTACTTATTCTTGATATGAATCATCAATTACAAGAATGATCAGGTAAGGAATAAAAGGTGGATTATTAAGCATCAGCATATTGAGCTCTCGAGTATTCTTAAAAATAATTTCAAAAGACTTTGAAACTTGATATTTTACCACGATATAATTTGAGAAAATGATATTTAAAAAAACTCTTGATTTTGCGAAATTTTTAATGCTTTTTTTCATTTTTCAATTTGATCATGTCAGAAAGGAAATAATGTTACAAGACATTTTACTGTCACATTTTCATGTTTGTTCGATAATTTCTGTTTGAAAGATGTTTATCCATAAAATTGCTATTCACTATCTGATGAGTGCGGAAACTCGATTATCCCCAGGTTTTCAAATTCGTCTAAAATCTGCAAAAATATATCAATCGTCACCAAGCTTCGGGTAGACGTATAAGGCCTACTAAAACATATTTTCTACCTACATCAAAACTTTATGCAGATCGGACAAGTACTTTTTGCATTATAGACGATAACGTGAAGCGCAGCGATGTCAACCGTTTCATTTAACTTCGTCTATTCGACGCATTATTGTTGCACTTGTAAGAGCGGAAATCTACAACTTTTACAATATCAGGGCCTACAAATTGACAACTTTCGGAAATCAACAACCGGTGTCGATTTCCGATAACTAGAGATCAAGTTTTCTGCGTCGTCATTAGCTTTTTTCCAAAGGTCTACATATCAATCACGAGATAGATGTTTATGCAAGGGAATTGTTTACTTTCATGCAAAAATATTGTAGAATAAAGCAGCAAAGTACAGTTGACTTTTGTACAGTAAATCGACAACCGTACAAATTTTTGTATTGTTTGACTACGGCATTTAGAATTAAGGTCGGTAAAACAAAATTCCGAATTATTTGATATTTCGCAATAATGTGAAACTCACGCGTTTATCGTTATTAATTGTGCATAGTCTAATAGAGCACATAACTACCCGTGGTTTCTGAAATCCCATCAATGAAATGAGTGTTGCAAACCGTTGTGGTGATGATATGATATTGGATTGATATTTTTCTTCTTTGTGGTTGCTTAGCAAATGTTCGTGTGAGAGACATACTTCAGCGTTATCATGAACAGTAAAATGCTTTTAGTATGCACCAGGTAGAAAGTTGATTACAGATATTGTCATTATTGGTATTCTACTATCATCAGTACTTTGGCATGTCATGAACATGATGTAAACAGGTTTACACATGCAGACGTTAAGAGATAGGCCAATACATCCGCTGAAATAGCTACCACATGATTATATGTGGAGCACGAAATTACGGTAAATTGAATTACACTCAACATGTTTGTTGTCAACAAGATACTATTACCATTTGTGAGAAACTATAGACTTTACGAAATTCTCTGAACATTTTGACTTCTGATCAAACTCATGAGGCAATCTTAAGTAAAGTCATTCCGTTTTTATCAGATTTTTGTTTATTGTATTGAGCATGCTAGTCCCCTGTGGTAAGGGAGGGAGAGACTACATTTACCGTCAATGCTTGGACTCCATTGTTTTTAAAAAGAGCATGAAATGATGCTTTTGTACAATTGTATTCGATATTTTGAAGGCAAAGTTTGTTTCCTTGTTAAAACCGTGCGAGTATGGAAACTACTATCTGTGAATATTCTCAAACTCCACTGATTGGCTGACATCGCAGAACATCAAACTCTACATTTTACAACAATCTGCACTTTTCAACGCAATTGCAGTTTTCGTGTATTGAATTAAGGTTCTAGAATATCAGTTATTCATGATTATTATGATTCCTGCGAAATTTTTTGTCTGAATAAAGAAATTCAGGCTTTCATGTCAATCCGTATAAAATGTGCGAAATAATCGTGTGAGGTTATTCGCAAGCTGTAACATGATTGGTTTATATCACAACATCACATTTGTAGATGTTATTTCTCAACAGTTGTAGGTAGACCTACTGTATGTAATTCAAGTTTTGTTGATAAATTTCGTAGGTATGATCACTGTGAATAGAGCGGATGTATTTTATAAGTTGAGTGCCGGCATGTTTCTTTCTTGTTATCTATGGTTATAGGAATCTAGTTTCCAAAATTTTCAGTCAAGTGCATTAAGACCACAACTGCGTTGAAGAATGTATAACCATAATTTTGATAATTTGTGATTTTAACCAATCATATTACTGTGTATGTGTTAAGTATATTGGCCTATATTACTGACCTTTGCCGCTGCTTGCGCATTATTTTTCCGCTTGGGAATAAACCTGGCACAATATTTACACAAGATGATCAAGTTAAAATTGATTAGACCCATAGTGCACGTCGGATAGAGCGCCACCTGGTGCATGCGTCAACTGTATTTTTCATGCAAATTTCAATCATGATTAGGCAAAGCGAACTGTTCCAAGCACAGTGCTAGGGCTTCCAAATAACAGACTCGACATCTTTTGGAAGATAATGGATTTCCTACACGTGTGGTAATTTTTGATGGATAGTGATCTAGCTGAGGATTTGCTGGCACCGCTGTTAAACGAGGACGACCTCCATATACACTGTCTTGTACACCACCTTGAGATATCCAATATCCGACAGTTTTCGATGGTGTAGCCGAGGTATGTCACATTTCCACCTGGATGCCGGTAAACTATGCAAGAATTTCTATGAATTATATGAATCAGATGCAATCCGTAATACCATGTGCAGGATTTCCAGTTAAAGTTGTAGTGATGCATAGAGGCATCCAACAAGTCGACAACTCCCATATTGGTATTGTAACGAAGGACGAGACTTGGGTTTAAAACTCCAACACGACTTTATGGTCGGTTTCTTGTTCAGAGTCATGGCAAACAGAAATGCAGCATTTTGTAAAGTCTGTTTCCGTAATGCATCTTTCTCCATGCTCGAACCTTCACCCTCATCGTACGCCTGTCAAACACGATATTATTCGACCACAGTTTCAAAGTAGAAAATATTTCATCTGTTAAAAAGAGATTGATAAAAAAGGATTGTCGTCTGCGTTTTCTGCACATTGTATCGACGGATTCAAGCCGGTCAATCCTGTAAACTCAGGCAAAGGTTCCGGTCTGTGATTGTTTCACCAAGTTGCAAAATGCCAGCCTTGTCTGGGAGTTAGATATGATGTTATTTTCTCATCTTCACTGTCAGACGTCGATATTTCATCACTACCGCTTTCACCATCATCAGTACCGACAGCCGCATCCTAAAAAACCTAAGTTTCGAATCGCAGCCATGAATACATTTCTGCGTGGTCTTTGCGAAGCCATTTCAATCAAAATAGTGAGTGATTTAGTAAAATGCAACAAGATTGTTAGTTTCATCAACTCAGTGAACTTTAATCAAATATATAAACCTGAATCTTCGCATTGAGAGACACAATTTCGTTACATAAATTGCATAACATTATCAACATGACGGGCACCGCCAATCATATTGTCTGTCGAATGTTAGGGAGCGCAATCACATTGATCTGCTATGCATTAGCATCCGTGTCAACTGATGCGAAAGGGTTAAGCGTATTTCGTCGGTGTACTGCATCTGGAGATCATTACTCCTCTCCCTGTGTTTTAGGGAGATAGTATGCTAGCTCTGACAATACTGGTTTGTTCTTATCCGCCGAGTTTGATTTTATTATATGAGCTGAGTTATCCACCCATCAGCGCAACAATAAAAGGTCACCCAATCGGCACGTTTGGACCAACGTATATTCCTAGTTAAAAACTGGAACATTCTTGAACATTGTGTGACGACTAGTTTCCTGGGATGCTTGTGATAAAGTAAATTAGGTATTTAAGCATCTGATAGGTTGGGAATTGCAATTGAGATGATAAAGACTAGTAGGAGACTGTTATACAAGAGACAGCACTTGTTCAATAAGTTGTCAATATCCGACAAGGTCACAACCTATGGATATAACTACTTGTCATCGATCTGAGAGGGATTGAGCTTTCTGCAGATATCATCCCCGTATCACATCAAAATTTACTTTTATTCGACATTTTGAGTCTCAACATTTCATGAATTCACGCGTCTTCTGGTAGGCAAAAATACTGTCAGTTTTGTTGGAGAGACCACTTCAGAGAAAAATGCTTGGAGAAACTCACAGTAACAGAAGGAATACATACGTGCGGATATTTTAAGAAAAATATTGTATTTTAATTAACGCTGTGTGACATTTGACCATGTCTGAAGGACATTTTTCGAAAAATTCGCTAAAAGACTTCAGATTCCCCTAAATTTCTGGGCAGCAACACTTCTTTCAAAAATTATCGCCACATTTCAATCATTTTTCAATTGTTGGCCCATGGATGGCACTAACAATCGCAAACATTGACTTGATTCAACCTCTACAGAAATGATTACTTTCCTCGTCCAATCACAGACCGAGTTCACGCGCGCGTGTGCTCATGATTTCCAAGAATTCGTGAATGGCTGACTGCTCGGCGGTGCCATTTAGTGCATGCAGTCGACATAGGAGATCTCCGTTCTATGCGAGGATCACACGAAAGTATATTCGAACTCGGTGATTAGTGTCAATTCAATATCCAACTGTTTGTTAGTGAAATTTAAATAAACGAATACACAACATCAATATTCCTCTAGGTCCTCCATGAAAATGTAAACAAAAGGCCCGCACACTCACCGATTAAATGTTCCTAAACATTTCATTAATAACACATGCTGCATCAGAAGACAGCAAATTATGTAAAGCGCAAGTCTCATCATGAATTCAGCAGCGCAATCGAATTTCAAAAATTGAATTTAATATCCCAAATGATGCAAGACAAATTCTTAAAAATACATTTCAGATGTTGAAGTTGTACATAACTCGATGAAATCTCATTCGAAATAGACTTTGGCTGTCTGATGTGTGTCTCAAGTATTTTCAAATGATGTCTAGATAATCTCTGAGCTGCATGCTTTGCTGGGGTAGAGTGCTTTGAAAAATGCAGCTATCTGTCGTCTCGAGTGTGTTGATTTCCGACTCTCACACGTTTCAGATGTTGAAGTTGTACATAACTCGATGAAATCTCATTCGAAATAGACTTTGACTGTCTGATGTGTGTCTCAAGTATTTTCAAATGATGTCTAGATAATCTCTGAGCTGAATGCTTTGCTGGGGTAGAGTGCTTTGAAAAATGCAGCTATCTGTCGTCTTGAGTGTGTTGATTTCCGGCTCTCACACGTTTCAGATGTTGAAGTTGTACATAACTCGATGAAATCTCATTCGAAATAGATTTTGGCTATCTGATGTGTGTCTGAAGTATTTTCAAATGATGTCTAGATAATCTCTGAGCTGAATGCTTTGCTGGGGTAGAGTGCTTTCATAAATTCAGCTATCTGTCGTCTTGAGTGTGTTGATTTCCGACTCTCACACGTTTCAGATGTTGAAGTTGTACATAACTCGATGAAATCTCATTCGAAATATACTTTGACTGTCTGATGTGTGTCTCAAGTATTTTCAAATGATGTTTGGATAATCTCTGAGCTGAATGCTTTGCTGGGGTAGAGTGCTTTGAAAAATGCAGCTATCTGTCGTCTTGAGTGTGTTGATTTCCGACTCTCACACGTTTCAGATGTTGAAGTTGTACATAACTCGATGAAATCTCATTCGAAATAGACTTTGGCTATCTGATGTGTGTCTCAAGTATTTTCAAATGATGTCTAGATAATCTCTGAGCTGAATGCTTTGCTGGGGTAGAGTGCTTTGAAAAATGCAGCTATCTGTCGTCTTGAGTGTGTTGATTTCCGGCTCTCACACGTTTCAGATGTTGAAGTTGTACATAACTCGATGAAATCTCATTCGAAATGGACTTTGACTATCTGATGTGTGTCTCAAGTATTTTCAAATGATGTTTAGATGATCTCTGAGCTGAATGCTTTGCTGGGATAGAGTGCTTTGAAAAATTCAGCTATCTGTCGTCTCGAGTGTGTTGATTTCCGACTCTCACACGTTTCAGATGTTGAAGTTGTACATAACTCGATGAAATCTCATTCGAAATATACTTTGACTATCTGATGTGTGTCTCAAGTATTTTCAAATGATGTCTAGACAATCTCTGAGCTGAATGCTTTGCTGGGGTAGAGTGCTTTGAAAAATGCAGCTATCTGTCGTCTCGAGTGTGTTGATTTCCGACTCTCACACGTTTCAGATGTTGAAGTTGTACATAACTTGAGGAAATCCCATTCGAAATAGACTTTGACTATCTGATGTGTGTCTCAAGTATTTTCAAATGATGTCTAGATAATCTCTGAGCTGAATGCTTTGCTGGGGTAGAGTGCTTTGAAAAATGCAGCTATCTGTCGTCTCGAGTGTGTTGATTTCCGACTCTCACACGTTTCAGATGTTGAAGTTGTACATAACTTGATGAAATCCCATTCGAAATAGACTTTGACTGTCTGATGTGTGTCTCAAGTATTTTCAAATGATGTCTAGATAATCTCTGAGCTGAATGCTTTGCTGGGGTAGAGTGCTTTGAAAAATGCAGCTATCTGTCGTCTTGAGTGTGTTGATTTCCGACTCTCACACGTTTCAGATGTTGAAGTTGTACATAACTCGATGAAATCTCATTCGAAATAGACTTTGGCTGTCTGATGTGTGTCTCAAGTATTTTCAAATGATGTCTAGATAATCTCTGAGCTGAATGCTTTGCTGGGGTAGAGTGCTTTGAAAAATGCAGCTATCTGTCGTCTCGAGTGTGTTGATTTCCCACTCTCACACGTTTCAGATGTTGAAGTTGTACATAACTTGATGAAATCCCATTCGAAATAGACTTTGACTATCTGATGTGTGTCTCAAGTATTTTCAAATGATGTTTAGATAATCTCTGAGCTGAATGCTTTGCTGGGGTAGAGTGCTTTGAAAAATGCAGCTATCTGTCGTCTCGAGTGTGTTGATTTCCGACTCTCACACGTTTCAGATGTTGAAGTTGTACATAACTTGATGAAATCCCATTCGAAATAGACTTTGACTGTCTGATGTGTGTCTCAAGTATTTTCAAATGATGTCTAGATAATCTCTGAGCTGAATGCTTTGCTGGGGTAGAGTGCTTTGAAAAATGCAGCTATCTGTCGTCTTGAGTGTGTTGATTTCCGACTCTCACACGTTTCAGATGTTGAAGTTGTACATAACTCGATGAAATCTCATTCGAAATAGACTTTGGCTGTCTGATGTGTGTCTCAAGTATTTTCAAATGATGTCTAGATAATCTCTGAGCTGAATGCTTTGCTGGGGTAGAGTGCTTTGAAAAATGCAGCTATCTGTCGTCTCGAGTGTGTTGATTTCCGACTCTCACACGTTTCAGATGTTGAAGTTGTACATAACTCGATGAAATCTCATTCGAAATAGACTTTGACTGTCTGATGTGTGTCTCAAGTATTTTCAAATGATGTTTGGATAATCTCTGAGCTGAATGCTTTGCTGGGGTAGAGTGCTTTGAAAAATGCAGCTATCTGTCGTCTTGAGTGTGTTGATTTCCGACTCTCACACGTTTCAGATGTTGAAGTTGTACATAACTCGATGAAATCTCATTCGAAATAGACTTTGGCTGTCTGATGTGTGTCTCAAGTATTTTCAAATGATGTCTAGATAATCTCTGAGCTGAATGCTTTGCTGGGGTAGAGTGCTTTGAAAAATGCAGCTATCTGTCGTCTTGAGTGTGTTGATTTCCGGCTCTCACACGTTTCAGATGTTGAAGTTGTACATAACTCGATGAAATCTCATTCGAAATAGACTTTGACTATCTGATGTGTGTCTCAAGTATTTTCAAATGATGTTTGGATAATCTCTGAGCTGAATGCTGTGCTGGGTAGAGTGCTTTCATAAATTCAGCTATCTGTCGTCTTGAGTGTGTTGATTTCCGACTCTCACACGTTTCAGATGTTGAAGTTGTACATAACTCGATGAAATCTCATTCGAAATAGACTTTGACTATCTGATGTGTGTCTCAAGTATTTTCAAATGATGTCTAGATAATCTCTGAGCTGAATGCTTTGCTGGGGTAGAGTGCTTTGAAAAATGCAGCTATCTGACGTCTCGAGTGTGTTGATTTCCGACTCTCACACGTTTCAGATGTTGAAGTTGTACATAACTTGATGAAATCCCATTCGAAATAGACTTTGACTATCTGATGTGTGTCTCAAGTATTTTCAAATGATGTCTAGATAATCTCTGAGCTGAATGCTTTGCTGGGGTAGAGTGCTTTCATAAATTCAGCTATCTGTCGTCTCGAGTGTGTTGATTTCCGACTCTCACACGTTTCAGATGTTGAAGTTGTACATAACTTGATGAAATCCCATTCGAAATAGACTTTGACTGTCTGATGTGTGTCTCAAGTATTTTCAAATGATGTCTAGATAATCTCTGAGCTGAATGCTTTGCTGGGATAGAGTGCTTTCATAAATTCAGCTATCTGTCGTCTCGAGTGTGTTGATTTCCGACTCTCACACGTTTCAGATGTTGAAGTTGTACATAACTTGATGAAATCTCATTCGAAATAGACTTTGGCTATCTGATGTGTGTCTCAAGTATTTTCAAATGATGTCTAGATAATCTCTGAGCTGAATTCTTTGCTGGGGTAGAGTGCTTTGAAAAATGCAGCTATCTGTCGTCTCGAGTGTGTTGATTTCCGACTCTCACACGTTTCAGATGTTGAAGTTGTACATAACTTGATGAAATCCCATTCGAAATAGACTTTGACTGTCTGATGTGTGTCTCAAGTATTTTCAAATGATGTCTAGATAATCTCTGAGCTGAATGCTTTGCTGGGGTAGAGTGCTTTGAAAAATGCAGCTATCTGTCGTCTTGAGTGTGTTGATTTCCGACTCTCACACGTTTCAGATGTTGAAGTTGTACATAACTCGATGAAATCTCATTCGAAATAGACTTTGGCTGTCTGATGTGTGTCTCAAGTATTTTCAAATGATGTCTAGATAATCTCTGAGCTGAATGCTTTGGTGGGGTAGAGTGCTTTGAAAAATGCAGCTATCTGTCGTCTTGAGTGTGTTGATTTCCGACTCTCACACGTTTCAGATGTTGAAGTTGTACATAACTCGATGAAATCTCATTCGAAATAGACTTTGACTGTCTGATGTGTGTCTCAAGTATTTTCAAATGATGTTTGGATAATCTCTGAGTTGAATGCTTTGCTGGGGTAGAGTGCTTTGAAAAATGCAGCTATCTGTCGTCTCGAGTGTGTTGATTTCCGACTCTCACACGTTTCAGATGTTGAAGTTGTACATAACTCGATGAAATCTCATTCGAAATAGACTTTGGCTGTCTGATGTGTGTCTCAAGTATTTTCAAATGATGTCTAGATAATCTCTGAGCTGAATGCTTTGCTGGGGTAGAGTGCTTTGAAAAATGCAGCTATCTGTCGTCTTGAGTGTGTTGATTTCCGACTCTCACACGTTTCAGATGTTGAAGTTGTACATAACTCGATGAAATCTCATTCGAAATAGACTTTGACTATCTGATGTGTGTCTCAAGTATTTTCAAATGATGTTTGGATAATCTCTGAGCTGAATGCTGTGCTGGGGTAGAGTGCTTTGAAAAATGCAGCTATCTGTCGTCTCGAGTGTGTTGATTTCCGACTCTCACACGTTTCAGATGTTGAAGTTGTACATAACTCGATGAAATCTCATTCGAAATATACTTTGACTGTCTGATGTGTGTCTCAAGTATTTTCAAATGATGTTTAGATAATCTCTGAGCTGAATGCTTTGCTGGGGTAGAGTGCTTTGAAAAATGCAGCTATCTGTCGTCTTGAGTGTGTTGATTTCCGACTCTCACACGTTTCAGATGTTGAAGTTGTACATAACTCGATGAAATCTCATTCGAACTAGACTTTGGCTGTCTCAAGTAATGTCAAATGATGTCGAGAATATCCCTGGGCTGAATATTATGTTGATGTAGCATAATGAATAAATACCAGTCTTCTTCTCTTTTTGCTGATGCTGTTTTCCCGTTTTTGTTTTTTGTTGAAGTTGTCTGCAGCTCGATGAAATCATTTCAGGTACATGCTTGTGTCTATTTGCCTCAATGTCTCGGATTCGTTGATCGGAGCTGAGTCGACTGCCTGTTTTTCTCCTGGATTGACCTTGTTTCCATTTGAATTTGATTTTATGCTGAAATGCTCCATAATAGTTGAAATGAACGTGTACGTCCAGGAAATCCACACCTTACTCTATGATCTGATATGAGAGTCGATTTAATTATTATTGATGTCGATTTCCTGTTTTTCATCCGATCATGATAGGAATTTCAAATAGCTCTCTTTTGAATTCTACAGTTGCGACTGAGCTCATGGTTGCTGACATTAATCAAACAATTATTGTCAACGTTATGAACGTCCATATTAATATTTTTAGAGCATTTTTTGTGGTTGTAGATTTCCGGTGGGTTGTCGACTTCCTGTTTCTACAATTATCTGTGATCGTGTGTACATTGTTCTCTCTCCATCTCCCTCTTCATCTCATCCACTACTGCCATTTAAAATCTTCACATGACCACTGCCTCGCCACAACCTTTTTTAGTTGAAAAAATGTTAGTGTAAGGGATCTGGCGTGGTCATCATCGCTTCACGAGTTGTCGGGGAATGACTTTGTTGACCTCATCGTGCGCTTAATATCTGGCCTGCAGAGACAGCATACAGTTCAAACATAATGCTGCTATTTCTTAACAGGGATAAGACTTAGCAAATCTAAATGAATGTCAGTAAACAGATGAATAAGTCACACGATCACTTAACTAATAGCACTTCAAGTTTTCGTGCTTTCGATTAAATTTAACAGGTTATCAGCAACTTTCAAAACATGTAATTTTCCTAAATTTTTTAATACTACATTTTCACTTATCGTAATATTTTTATTGCATAAAATGATTGAGATTGATTATATTTTCTCACCTTGGTCTGGAATCTTGTCATGTAAAAGAGAATTCAATCTTGATAGCCGTCCCTTTTCCGCGCACGTGATAAAGAAGGCTCGATTCCGCATCTTGTTTGACAGATCTCTTCCTCACTTGTTTGACGGAAATGCAATCCTTCACGACGCCACAAAGTCAGGTGAAACTTGAAGACAGCAATTGTAAATTAAGTTCGCATTGGCTTTCCGTTGAAGTCATTGAGTAACTGCAAAGCGAATATTAACCGAAACAGTCTATCAGAAAATGACTTTGTTTCACGCTGCTAATGCCGAATTCCGACACCCTCGACACTCGAAACTCGACACCCAAGTGCTGTCAGCTTAAAGCGTGGCGCATTAATACGTTGGCCAAGACTGCAGTAAGAGCGTACGTCGTTGATCGATCCATGGTAGCATAGCAACTTTGCATGAATAGACTTCTCCGTCACGACTGCTGACTCACTCACCTCCTATCCTCCTATATTGTACGCATATGCTAGACTTCAGAAAACTCAGTCGATGGTTTAACAATAACATTGTTGGTGAAATTATGAAATACAACGAAACTCGGACTGAAGAGAGATGGATCTTGACTTCTTGTCCTGATACCTAAATTGACAACTGCCATGATAGTCGATTGTCAATCAAGAAAGTACATAACTACATGTAGTTTCTACAGTACGAGGAAAATCATAGGTACTACATGGACTTAAAGCTTTCGATAAACTGCTTTCACAAGTGTAATATCATTCCGAATACTAAGCTACGCATAATCATTTTAATGTTTATACCAGAGCTTTAAATAGTACTAAAATTATTTTGATGAAACACATGCATCAACTGGCCATCTAAACATCACTTTTCCTACGCTATCACGTGTGTCTATACTTGGTGTAGGCCTTTTACAACAACACAACTGCAATTGTGGGCTATCAACTATTCTCGCGTTTAATATGCATTGATCTGGTGTACATTAAAATACACCAAAGTTACGTGTGACGAAAATATTTAATTGACAGGGATAAGTAATGAAGCATTTAACATTTTTATGACAATGGCCAAGATTGGCTTTGTATATCTACTAATCTGCCTCATTCCAAACGAATCAAACAATTAAAGCAGCAAGAGCTTATTAGCTGCTCAAAATTATTATGCCGCTTAGGAAACCTTGTCTGATCATTTAACGCCGTGAGAAGTCCTTCAAGCTGATGACGCTTGATAAGAACAGAAAAAAATATTGCTTGCTTAGTCAATTTAGTAGGTGCTTGATGTGCCTAGTAGGCATATGGTAATCAAGCCATAGCAAACTTTGCCTAACCAATTTAGTAGGCGCTTGATATGGACCTACTAGGCATATGGTAATCATGCTTTGCTTAATTAATTTAGTAGGTGCTTGATATGTGCCTAGTAGGCATATCGTGGTTTTGCGTGTTGTCGCCTAATAAGTTTACCGCGCGCGTACCATGACGCTTAGCAAGCAAAACATAATTTTTTTACTCGGGCCGATGACGTGAGGGTACGTGTTCGATCCTCGTCCTGGCCACACTCACCCATAATGATAAATTGACCAAGTACCTACATGTAGGTATAAATGCCTACATGTAGGTACTTTTCTATTGATCTCACTCTTCAACAATTTTCGTGTTGATAGAATTGCTCGAGTGTGTAGCAATTATACCACTGAAAATATAACGATCAAACAATTCAGAAAATGTGTTTGAAATTTTCATAGCTTCATCTCATTTGTAAATAGATGAAGTTAAATCGAAACAAAAAAGTGGAAATTTGTCAAAACTTTCACAAAACCAACTGTTTTCTCAATAGCGTTATATCACAAACTACAGCGCTGAGATTTGCAAAAATCACACCATCTGTTTCACAAAGCCTTCCAGATTAATATTGCGACATATTGTTTACCTTACATGGTTCCCAAGAGGCGATTACTAGCAGTTCATGGAAAATAACTGATGAGTTTTATGAGGACTAAATATGCTTGAGAGTAAAACCATCATTTAAAATACCGGTGAGGTGGAATTTTTCACGTTGAGCAATAACACAAAGAATGGACAATATTACTGTACCATTCAATTGGTCTGGAATCCAAGTTACAACTTTATGGAGCATCTGGAAGACTTCGACTGAAATGTACCTACATGTAGGCCATTTTAACTCTTTAACATTTTTAGCCTATAGGCTGATAATCCTGAAAATATTTAGTGCTGTAATTTTGATGAGGACAAATGTAGAGCAACCATTTGAGTATAGATTCATCTATTTCATCTTGAGCTATAGACATAGAACTGAAATATGAGATGGAGTGACAACCTTTTTAACCAAATCATCGTTTCTCTTAGCTTCCTTATCAAAATATCCTTTCTAAGGTACGTTTCTCACTTATTTTAACAAGCTGATATCATCTACATAGCTCTTATATCAAATATTCTTATCATGAAGCCCAATATCCAAATTGAACAAAATAGTTCAAATTTTAGAAAATGACCTACATGTAGGTACTTTTGTTCTTAAGAATTTTTGGACAAATTGATATATAATATAATGCATGGCTACTGCTGGACAATCATTCAAAATACAACTATGGATTGGGAAGCCAAAATTTCACTTAACCCTCTAACTACCAGGGATAAAACCATCATTAACTACCATGGGGTCATTTTTTGACCCCAATATTATTTTCATAAGACAATCATCGTTTTTGTAAATTTTGGCATACCGATTTGTGTATGGAATACAAAAGTGAATATTAAAACCAATACGAGTTATACATGACAGTAAATTGTATAATTTCAGACAGAACAAGTAGGCCTACACAAGAAAGAGGAGTGGTTATTGTTAGTTTGTCTTCCTTTTTTTGGAGTGTATGAAGCAAGAGTTGTATTCGATTGAAATGCAAATTTCGATGATAATTCTTCTCGACCACACTTCGATGTTATCACTGGAGGTAAAAACCGTTTATTTTGTCGGACTGTACCAACGTAGGTCAGGTTATTTGATAACAGAGCATTGCTGAGAAAAATGCTAGAGAAAAAGTTATCTCCTGTGACATTGCGTCCGGAATTCTTCAAGTGTTCTGTCATTTGCATGACCACTCTGGCTCCTTGGCCGATTTCAGCTGAGTGCCCAGTTTTTCCACAGTACACTTCTAAATTTAAGCAGTAGCTTGTCTCACGTCACACATGAGCCAAAGCTTGATTCCATATTTCCCCGGTTTGCTGGGTATATACATCTTGAAACCAGCACCGTCCCCGAAATAACACCAGCTGCTCGTCCACTGTAACATTCGTCCCCGGTTTAAAATTTGATCGATACTTGGCAGCAAATAGATCATGATCTAATTGGAGCTAGCTTGTCTCTAGAACGTCGGTCAGTTCTCGTGTTTTCATCATCGAATCTCAGACATCTTGTGCGTTCACTGAATCGATTCCTCGACATTGCTTTAGCGAAAACAGGGCGTCCATGATCTCGGTTCCACAGATGTTCAATAGGTTCCAATCTTGCACGATACACACCAGCCAGTATAAGAAGTCCAATATAAGTTTGCAGCTCTTTTTCGTCAGCGTTTTTCCATCTATCTCCAAGAACTCGATGACCTTCTTCATTGGTATGTGTAATTATCATTCTTATCATACTTGGTGTTATGAAGCAATAAAAAGCTCCCAATGGGTCACCCGATCGTTCTGTGGTTGATTTTGTGGGACCTGGTTGCTCACGTACAATGTTATGTTACCTTCGACGACCCTGTGACGATGGATGAGGAATCCAGATACTGCCATCTCGTGCATGATAAGACTCAGGTGTTGTTTGAGTTTCTTGGTTTTCACTACTTTCCGAACTTTCATCCTTCAAGACGTCATCATCGTCGCTCACTTCAGATAATTGATTAGCTGGTTCACTGAAGTTTTCTGCTTCTGAGACATCATCATCAGTGGACTCTTCTTCTATATTAGTTCCAAACAACGTATTAGTCGCCAGAAGAGCAGCAGCTCGCTGTTTCCTTCGAGACGAAAAGCCTTCGGCCATAAACACCTCAAATGTAATGTCACTGTTCACAAGCGTCTGCCAGCCACAGAATAAATGAATGTCACTGATACCGCGTCTTTCGACTACCTAGTCGTGAGTCATTCGATCGAAGTTTGGATGATCTCAGTGCACGTGCAATTCATCAAAACAGATAGATCTTGGTATGAACCGTGCGCTCTCCGCTTTGTATGTATGGCGTTAGAAGTCGCTCAGACCGCTTGCTTGCCAGAACACACGTGTGACGAAAGCTCATCGTCAATGTACTTGATATTGATCATGCGATATTCAAAGGCATATTCTGTTTGTGAATGGATATCATCAAGGCTATATAGGCCTACACAAGATGGATCGAATAATGGAGTAATTCGATCTACTACAGCAACCTATTATTTCAGACAAAAAGATAAATCAATTAAGTTGGAATCTGACAGCATTGTAAAATTGACACCAGTAAACAAGATAAATTTGTTAACGCATCATAACATTTTTCTGGTGCATTGAAACTTTGGGTCAAAACATGACCCCCATGGTAATTAGTGATGGAATTTTGATTTTCCAGTGATGCGCCTTTATAAATAGCATTATTACATATCCAAATACATAAATATAAGCGCAATATTCATGCAGACAAAGTCACAGAACCATTACATGTTGGAGAGCTTGTGAGAAATTTGCTATGAAAAAGATCATTAGTGGGGTCAAAAATTGACCCCATGGTAGTTAGAGGGTTAAAAGCGCTTATTAAAAAAGCTAGATTCAAAAGATAACAATAAATTTTATGATTCCTTATGCTTATTCATTCATAACTTAAGGCAAAGATTATTTTATCAACTATGTTTAGTTAGGCTAAGGCCTATACAAAAATTAACTGAAAAGACATAGGCTGCTAACAAAACGGTATTATCATTGATTCACAAGTAAGAGCCAGAATATCTCTAACAGACACGATGCTTATTCATGTAGCATACTGAAACTACATAAACAAGTCACATTCAATCTAATTTCAATCAAATCTTGATGGAAGCGTCTTTTCAGCGGCATTCCTTTTTGAACGTGTAGGGCCCAGCAATCACGTGTAGTCTGAGCACAGATGGGGTAGTTGGGGCCACAGAGATCGCAGTAATAGCTGAAAATGGACATCCCTATTGCATATTAAAGGCAGTTATTGTTAGTGAGTGCATCTTACCTGGTCTTTATTCTGCTTGGAGTCGCTCGTCCATGCTGGCAATAAAAGCAAAATTTTTGATGGCGCTTTCCCACGGGAGTGAATTTTTGAAGAACGTGGACACATGGGACATCTTGCTGATCGACGGAGACTCGTGGACGTGTTATTGGCCTATTTGCTGTCGATTGAAAATCTTGGTAACTGACTAATGCGTTTGCCAAGTCCATTTTGAACGAGCAGTGCTTCAGAGTTGGTACACGAAAGTACTGCTTCGCAAGGAAAGCATTAGTGAACAGGAAGCCGATTATACCAGCAAATTGACGATAGTGGGGACTCTTAGTTTTCCATGAATCTTCGAGACCAACTGACCCCGTCCTGACATGGTTATGTATGTCAATACCAGCTGAATAATTCAAGTAATCTTCAGCAACTTTGGGTCTTGAAATGATGTCGCCGCGTTTCGTCGTCCTTGATAGCCCGACAGTGCCTGTTGAGCATGTAGAAATAAATTGCTTTTCTTTTAAATCTTGGAACTTAACTGCAAGCAGAGCGACGTTTTCTACTGCTGACGTGGCCGACATCCATTCCCCTTTATTTAAGTTTCGATTCAAGAGTTTTCGCGGATATAAACGATGGGCAGTCTTGACTAACATAATACTGTACAAACCATTGATCAAATATAGCTGCACGGCACTCTTCACAGAGCCGAATCACGAATCGCCAACTACGATCCTGCCAGTAGCTTTCCAAGGACTAGTCAACCTAAGGGTGCATGCTGTAGTTGATCCAAACTCTTTGACGTACTCCTTGTCTCCCATGATATCCTTCCCTTCGCATAACTCGATGTGTAACACGATCTTGGAACGAGCATCACAAGTGGTTTTCAATTCATTACCGATTGGTCGAGGTTTTCTGATGATTTTCATTTTGCCCTTTAGGTCATGGTGAAATGACTTCACCATACTCTCGTCGACGCAGAGATAATCTCCAGCTATCACTGCTTCCTTGAGACGTTTGTTCACTGCCTCCAAGAAATCAAGTATTTGTTGGTCTCTATTTTCATTTGATGAGAGCTGCAAGTACTTCATGATATCGCTTTCGTCTCATTATCTTACCATAATTTAATCCTTTGAATAGTCCGTTATCATCTTCTCTCCAGTATACATTCGTCTTTCTGGCAGCTGATAAGACTCCATTGAGTAGAGAAGTCCGAAGAAATGGAGCAGCTGAGAATGTCAATTCTCGAAAAGTGTTATCTGATTGTCCGGCGTGACGATTCGTGGATGGTATCATCACCTCTCTCATGTAGACTTGAGGAAGAAAGTGAAGAAAGAAGTCTATAGTTCAGCGAAGTCCGAAAGGGAATCCATATTCAGCCCCATAATAAGAAAACTACCTACATGTAGGTACAATACTTAGTAACCTTTGACCCTTCGGAACTCAGATGAGAAATATAGGTACATGCAAATCCAGCTGTCCTAAATGCAAAGTTGTATCGCAGAATTTTATTTTTTAGATAAAAGTCATCTCAGTGAGCCATCTTCAGAAAAAAATGCGAAGCAAATTTAATTTTCGTATGAAAAGAAGCAGGAAAAATATTCAAAGCTCGATTATAGCGAGGTATGAATTAGCTTTAGGTAAAGAAATGGCTTCATTATTTATTATTGGTATATCATCGATGTTCTTATATTGAAAAGCAAGCTGACTACGGCTAGTAAGAAATATATCTTGACTAAATACCAATACATAGAAAATTACCTACATGTAGGTACTTTTCTACCGGTCTTCAGATAAATGTCATGGATTCAATATACTATGTATTCGTTAAATATTACAAATGTAGGTCAGGAATACAGTAAATTTCATCAGTACAGTAATAAAGTCACCTTCTTCAATGCTCACTTTTTCACAAATGCACAAAACATCTAATTTTAGAATATTTTTCCTCGGAAAAATTAAAAGTGCTATTTTTGAAATAAGATTGCTCGGCAAATATTTATTCAATAACCAAGAAATTGTAACATACGTTTTTTGGGTGTATTCTCATTTTGGAACTCACTTCATTTGCATAAAAGACGCATAGTTTAAGAATGAAAGCCTTTTGAAAAGCAGTTAGAAAAGTACCTACATGTAGGTCACTTCTTGGTCAAATTATCAATAAAACCTGTACGTCATCGCTGCATCCCGTTGTTCACTCAGCGTCGGGGAGTTGCAATTGAGCGATCATGGACGCATATGCACACTGTACCAGAATGGATAATATATATTATCTTTGCACTGTACGCCACCTAGTTGGAGCAGTGATGGCTTCCGGGGTTCAAAATTCAATGAGAATAAGTTGAGCGTCAATTAGAGTCAACTACGAATTGAAATTTGTGTATGATCGCATGAGGTTTTAGCATATTCAAGCCATCACTAGTTCCACAGATGACATATCATTTAAATAACATTGATGATAATCGATCATGAAAAGACGGCTTGGTGTCAGTTTCGGTTGCAGAAATCCTGATGTGTGCCAATGAGCGGTATGCCCCTTTTCCAACCTTTCAAATCTGATAGTATAATATGCCAAAGAAAAATTGCAGTGCTACAAAAATATGTATATGTATGTATATACAAAATTCACGAGATCATTTATTTACAGACATGTGAAAAATGCAGCTTAGACGTGGAGGAACAGAGCAACCGTTTCATTCGTTCAAATTGCAAGGAGATAGTCAATAATTTTTCTCAACTTTTATTAGAGATGTCGATAGTTTGATGCTTCTAGTTTTTTGGCATGTGCACCGAAAAAGTTTTATAATATTGATTTGACCCCAAAGAAGACGGTCATCACTTTAAGTAAGATTGAAATTGCTTTTATCTGGAACCAGTGAACTGGTTGCTTCGTTCCTATATGATTCCGAAAATTCACAACATGCGTTGCCGGGTTGCCTGTCCGACAACATATGCCGATTTATCAGGAAAACAAGCGACAGTTAAAACTCCATCAACACGACGTCTATCAACAGGATGCCTAACACAAATAGGTGCCTCTGATTTTGGGAGATTCGGTTCAGTAAATGGAGACCACATAAGAAGCGCTGCTTCAGCAGATGCCAGAGCAAGTGTAGCACCATGTTGTGACCAAGCAGGACGGCAATTGGATGGACCAGGCGAAGGTAATCGAGCAGAGAAAATAGGAGTCATCAGTGATCGCATGTCGTAAACACTGAGAACAGGGCCACCTTTGCGCTGCGAACTTTTACCTAATAGTGCAACATTGATACCACAGGGTGACCACGCAAGTTTTGTAAAGCCGACCGTAACTTGCTCCCTTCCTTCTTCACCATCCACTGGCAATTGCAACTGCCGCGCCATGTGAACAACCATTCTACCAGAACCAACGTCCCATAGGCGCAAGCCGTCAGTTTCTGACACCGACGCTAACGATTTGGAATTTGGGTGAAAATGCGCATCTTGGACAGGTCCGTCATGACCAACAAGAGTACGCACCGGTAGTAAACGCTCGGTTGACCAGATATGGCACATCGTGTCACTGCCGCCAGAAGCAAACATCGAGAGAGGTGTACTGCAAGAAAAATGGACTTTTAATTCACAACAAGCTTCAAAAATTACATGTATGTGCAATTGTGTATGTATTCACTGCTAATGTCAAATTTGACACAATCCACGACGCATAAACTGAACATTCGCCCGCTTGGAGGGAGAGTCCCCCTCCATAAGTCCTTAACTAAAAAGCGACGACTCTTATTAAGAACATGCAGATATCCGATATATTTCAGTTATGAGAAAGGGAGTGGTGGCATATGTTTTCTCAGAATCATAGATTTTTATGCTATAAATAGATTTCAATTTTGACCATGATTCATTTTTTGGAAGACTCTGATTCTTAGATGGTACTAAGGTGACATTAAGGTTCACAGAAAGTTTTCAAAATTCAAACTACCAGCTTGGACAAGATTTACTACTAGTTTAGCTTGATAAATTTATATGATGCTAGAGAAATCTAGATGCTAAAATTGATGTTTGCCATCTAAACACAACTCAAATAGATCACATGGAGATTCATTACATTCTATCCACTTTATTGACATAAGAAATCCCATATCATAGTTCATTAAGATCACATGATAATAACTTCACTATTGAGTGAGTGATTAGATTGGTATTTTAGCACAAAAAACAACGAAATATTGCCGCGTTCACTACACTAGCACGATGACGATAAGTATAACGAGAAATTGAAATAAAATCACCCTGTGCTGATCACATTAGCCCGATTTTCTTAACGGTAAATCGTTCAGCAAAAAGTGATCGCTACAAGAAAAAAGTGATAATATGAGATAAAAAAGCGATTGCTACCAGAACGATAAAAAAAATCGTCGAAATTAATATTATTGCTAATGCTATTTTTGATGTCAGAATTATAACCACTGTGAGTCGGTGATCAAAATGCATACCACTGTCTTGCCATTTTGCTTCATAATAACGATGCACTATATATAAATCACTTTGTGATGTGGTCTTTTCTTGTTTTGATTTGCCGCCCGATAACAATTCAAAATCACTTTTTGTTCTATCTCAGCGAATATTGGTTCATTTTCCACAAAGCAAACGGCAAATAACTCGTCCATAAAAGGAGAATTTGGTAGGTATAGTTGAATCATGTTACAGAAGACTTTCACTAATTAGTTCTTTCTTATTATCTTGTCATGTTCTCGGCAGAAGTAAATGACCGGCTTTGGATCCGGATTGGTTGTTGCAGTACTCACTGTTTCAATGCGTGGATGAATGCGTCCGAATAGCATCATTCTATTCATGTCAGCGAATGGAAGATCAATGCAAGTCAGTACACTATACAACAAAATCAGAGCCAAGATATCAAACAGACAGTTAGGAGCATGGACCCATGGGCTTCAGGAGTCAAAAGGATAAATCGGATTTCTGGAATTACGAATAATTTATTATCAACATGTTTATGGTTTTTTTCTATCTAAAATGCTTTATAATTAGATAGAATCGTGAAGCTAGAACGAGAAAATAGTCAAGATAAACAGTTATAATGTGATGAAGTGAACAGGGGAGCTAAATGATAAATTGTGGAGGAGAGAGGACGAAGTATCGTCACGATTGTGTAGTCATCGGTCTAATATGAACCCTCCTTTATCAGAGCTGACACTACCGATCAACCCTACCCAAAAGTCCACTAGGTTTTTGGATATTTACTCTTAAAGTAATTACGATTTTTGGGCTTTTGCACTCAGTAATTTCGGATTTGGATTTTTTTGCAAAGTTATTGCATATAAAGATAAGCTACATCTTTCCAACTCAATCAAATCTGGATGCGTATCTGTATCCCACGCACGTCTCAATGACATCTTAATCGATTGTCTATATGATATCTGAAGACTGCATCAGAATCAGAAAAACCATAATAATATAAGCTACAATAATTTCACTTCAAAAAAACAGTCGTTTATCAACGCATATGAATATATAAAGAACATATCAACGTTCTAAAGGCTAATACACTGACGAGCAGAATATGTAGACAAAAACAGGAAGTATTACGACTTGGCTTCATTGGACAACGACAAGTTCATATTTAATTCTAGTCGTATTCTGTAATGGAAAAATGCTTCGAACTCAATGCATTGAAATTGGCGAAAAATATAAAAGTAAGTCAACGCCGAAACCTTTATCATCCCATGGTTACGTGAACTACCAGACGATCACCTTTGGCCACCGTTAAAGATGCTTTGAAGGTGTCATCGAGTTCCAAAAAGATTTACACATACATGTATGTTTGTAATTATAGAGATATTTTTACATTTGTAAAACTGATGGGTGTATGGCGTTCATGTTCGAGAGCATTTATCTGTTTGGTTCACTGATGGTTGGTCTTGAAAGCCTCCCACTTCTGTGACGAAGCTTAGGTGTTCAGTGTTCTGCTGCACGTGATGAAACATGCATCAGATCCGATCAGATAAGATTTGTAGCTCGTACACGATCAAAAAGTCTATTGTCAATTTTAGTGGTTTTGTACATCAAATTGGAGAAGCCTATTGTGCGCACTAAAGGAATTTGCATGGTAGCTCTCACTCTGTCATGGTGAAGTTTATCCGAACAGACACGCGTCTCTTTCTTGTATCTTTATCAATCAGCATTAGCTTTGGTTACACCTTGACAAAGCCATGTGAAAAATCTCGGTGTTGATATACCTTTACATTTTTTTCTTTAATTTCAACATAAAAGGACTTCGAGAAAATTGGTGGCACTTTTCCTTTACAAGACGCAAAAGTAGTTGAAATCATTAAACAAAATGAAAATTCGCAGTTTTGTAAATGTGCATTTGAATAATAAAGGTCATTCATTTGACTTTCCACAGGATCATAATCTCAACACAACACAATTCTCAAATCAACTCAGCACAAATATTTCAGCATCATACAGATAATACGCAATTAAGTAAGCTGCTGTTAAACGTATTAACAAAATACAAAATTTGAAATGTCAATTGGAATGGGAAGAAATCTTCATATATGCTGTGTAACAACTCTGTGTGCATTTTATACAGGATGCATTTGCAAAACACAATCGCATTTAAGACTGTGATGCACAAATAGGTGATCAGTTTCCCTGTGACAGTAGTATACATACTAGTTGCTTCATTCAATCTTCATTTTAGGAAACTGAAGATACAAGATTTGCTAATTCTTGGAATGTAAAGAAATACCCCATGTTAAACCAAATTGTCACAAGCTTTGCGCATTTAATACGAGAATCATTTCATTACACCACATAGGCTTCATTATATTCCATGTTAAAGTTAAAAAACATGTAAACATGCAATCTTCATACCAGATCGAGGAATCAAGGAAGAATGGCCCGTGGGAATTACTTCTTGCAGACGACCTAGTGTTAACAGCAAACAGCAAAGGACAGGTGATCAATATGTTTAAAAAAAGTGGCAGGAAGGGATGAAGAGAAGAGGTATGAAAATCAGTATGACTAAGACAAAAGTAATGATTACAGGAAAAGAAGCAAAGAAACGATTCGAGTCCGGAAGATGGCCATTTGGGTAATGTGTGAAAGTGTGGTGTCAAACCCTGTGTTGTTCACATAGTGCAATAATTGGTGTCATTTCCGGTGATCAGGACTAAGAAGAATGACGGAGCTGGACAATTTCGTGTGTCACAGATGTGCGAGAGGAAGCGAGCAAACAAATGGTGATGATAATGGTGAACTTGAAATCGGCGGAGCCGTTTTGCAAGATATAGATCAATCTTGTTATTTGGGTGATGTGCTGGACTGTGAAGCGGGAGTGGAAAGGACGGTGAGGCGAGTGGCAACAGCTTGGAATAAATGGAGAGAGATTGCCAGTTTGTTGGTAAATAAGTTTACTGATTTAGCCAGTAGGGTGAGATTGCATGAGGCGTGCGTGAGATCGGCTTTGTTGTATAGTTCGGAGAAGTGGCCATTGACGGACGGGAAGGTGAATATTCTTCGAAGTTATGACAGAAGAATGCTGAGAGCTATCGCAGGAGTGAGATGGCAGGATGGAGAAACAAGCACGGAGATAGCATAGAAGTGTCGTACAGTGGAACTAGCTGAGATCAGGCCGAGAAGACTCTGGTGGTTCGGCCAAGTTAATAGAATGGTAGAAGGTTGCCTTGTGAATGAAGTGGATAGAAGGAAACATAGAGGAAGACCGAAGAAGACATGGAGGAAGATATGGCAAAGCTGGAAATCAGGGAAGAGCTAACCGAAAACAGAAGCAGTTTGAGAAGAGCCATTGTCGCACGTCCAACCCCAAGATAATGGGAAAATAGTGACGCTAAACGATGACGGTGAATCTTTAGACCACGTTGTATAGTTTTAAACATATTCCAACAGCATGAGAAAACTGTGGTGGCCGCTATCCCGATGCCCATCAAGTGGTGTGTTAATCATTTGGTGCCTGTTATACTCCTAATTTTATGTTGCTTTGTACTTCTTGTTTATTTTGAAGCATGAGCAATGGGAAGAAAATCTACTTTATTTTTAATGACGCACCTTTGAATGTGCAATCTGCGTGAACAATTGACAAACTCGAAATGTTTATTGAAAAGCTCCGATAATCCCAGAGAAGAATATTGTTACGATCTCCCAAACCCGGCAGGTCGTAGCAGAAAAGAGGATTGGCTTCTTAATAATGCTTTATTGAGCGGCAAGTGGTATGGGCCCTCTTGAGGGCCAGGAGGGCAAGTCTCGAAAGTGGCCCCTAGAAGGACCAGTTAAGCGTTCACGTTAAAGTTAGTGCGCGTGATCAGCAGCAGCAGCGAGCGGGAACGGTCGGAGTTTGAACGGGCACGCTTGAGCTCCGCGGACAGGAATTGGGAGTGATTTGGTCGGTGCGGAGGTGTGAATATGACGGCGCGTGCGGCAAGGTCTTGTCCTTCTTTCCGCGAGGCGAGAGCAAGAGGTCTTGACCCTCTTTCCACGAGATGAGAGTGAGAGATGGCGCGGGGCCACGGCAGCTGTTTATGAATGTCATTATGAGCCTGATTTCTCTCCTACGTTGCAGAGTGACGTCACTTGTCTTCTGCGCGATCAATGTAGAGGAAGGAGGAGAGGAAAGAGAAGTCGTAGTCATCACATCCACCCGGACAAGAACGCCGATCGGTAGGAGGCGTGCAGTAGATTGATATACGTATCGCGTGGATATCGAGAAGTGTCTTGTGCTCAGGGTGGCTTCTGGTTTGGATCGTAGATACAGCTCGGAGATTGGTGCTCGACTTGCGTTGTGCGTTTCAGTCTACGCGGCCCGCCGTGTTCTGGAGATAGAATCAGCTAAAGGGGGCAGGACCGGGACAGCGCGTCAGCCCAAATGTTGTCCCTACCCTTTACATGACAAATTCGAAGATCAAACTCCTGAATAGTCAGACTCCATGAGAGGAGACGGCGGTTTTTGAATTTCATTTTGTTAAGGAAGACTAAAGGATTGTGGTCAGTGTATACTATAACTTGTTCTATTGAAGATGAGATATATACCTCGAAATGCTTTATTGCTGCCAGTAACGCAAGAGTCTCTTTTTCTATTGTAGAATAGTTCACTTGATGTTTGTCTAATTTTTTAGAGTAGTAAGCTACTGGAAATGGAGTACCGTCCGTTTCTTGCATTAGCACAGTCCCTACTCCTACATCGCTGGCATCTGTCATTATTTGAAAGGGTTTGTCCCACGCCGGTGCTTTTAGCACAGGGGGATTGCACATCATAGTTTTTAACTTATCAAAAGCGTCTTGACACTCTCTGTCCCAGATAAAGGGCGACCTTTTACTCAGTATGTTTGTGAGGGGTACTGCTACAGTTGCAAAATCTGGTAGAAACCTCCGATAGTATCCTAGCATTCCTAGAAAACGCATAATACCTTTCTTATCTGAAGGGGGTGGGAAATTTTTTCATGTGATTTATATGACTTTGAAGTGGCCTCACTTTCCCGTGCCCTACTACATGCCCTAAGTAGACCACATCCGCCTGGCAAAATACGCTTTTGGTTAAGTTTATAGTGAGATTGGCTGTTTGGAGCCTTTCAAACAATTTCCTAAGTGTCCGTTGGTGCTCCTCCCAAGTGTTGTTGTGAACAACTATATCATCAACATATGCTGTGACGTTCTCAAGATCGCCTAACACCTTAGAAATCAGTCTTTGAAAAGTCGATTGTGAGTTTTTCATGCCAAAGGGCATAACTTTATATTGAAATAATCCGTCTGGAGTCACAAAGGTAGAGATTTTCTTTGCTCGGTCGGTTAACGGTATGCCCCAGTAGCCCTTAAGCAAGTCGCACTTAGAAATATATTTAGCTTCGCCAATATTGTCTATACAGTCGTCCAGTCTTTTAGTGCGGAAAGGGTCTGTCTTGCTTACTGCGTTTAACTTTCTGTAATCAGTGCAAAAACGGTAAGAATTATCTGATTTTTTTACTAAAACGCATGGTGATGCCCATTCACTGTCACTAGGTTCGATTAAATTATTATTTTGCAACATGTATTCGACCTCCTCTCTGATGACTTTTTGTTTGTCAGGTCCCACTCTATAAGGTTGTGATTTTATTGGTGTGTCGTCCACCAGACATACATCGTGTTGAATCATTGACGTCTGGCTAGGGACATCCGTGAAAATGTCTCTAAAGTCCACTATTAAGCTGTCAAGAAATTCCTTTTCGCTCGGAGGTAGATGACCAATATCAGGTCAATGTTATTTAGTATTTCTGAATTTGATAGTTTATGTGAAGGTAAGTCGTCCTTATCGTAGTTTGCATGGTTACTGTCGTGGTCCTCTTTAATGATCATTATTCCATTTTGGGATGACGGAGTGAAATATGCTTTGAGCATATTTACGTGACAGACTTGGGACTCTTTTCTTCTGTCAGGAGTAGCCACTACGTAATTATGATCGCTTATCTTCCTAGTGACCAAATATGGACCGTGGTATTTCGCTGTCATTGGGTTTTTGACTGTCGGTAAGAGGACTAGAACCTTGTCGCCTACGTTGAATTTACGGGCTTTTGTACTGTGGTGATGATCGTAATTTGATTTCATCTGACTTTGGGCGGATATGAGGTTCTCATGAGCCATTTCGATAGCTTGAAACAGTCTTTCTCTAAACATAGAGACGTACGATAAAAGATTCATTTCCGGTTGGCTTTGATTCAAAATGTTTTCTTTCAGAAGGCCCAGAGGACCTCTTACATCGAGTCCGAAAATTAGTTCGAATGGCTAAATCCTAGAGATCCCTGGTTTGCGTCTCTTGCCGCAAACAAAACGAAATGAATGCCTTTGTCCCAGTCGGTCTCATGTTGGATGCAATAGGCTCTCAACATGGACTTCAAAGTAGCGTGAAATCTTTCTAGCATTCCCTGTGACCTGAGGGTGGTACGCGGATGCCAGTATCTGCTTGGCGCCGATGATGTCAACTACTTGTTGGAAAATACCTGAAGTAAAGGCTGAACCTTGATCTGACTGAATTTCTTTCGGAAGGCCAACAAATGTGAAGAACTTCAGAAGTGCATCTGCAATTTGTTTTGTATTTATTTTTTTGAGAGGGATTGCTTCCGGAAGCGAGTGGCGGCACACATTATTTTAAGTAGGTATTGGTGCCCGCTTTTGGTTCTGGGCAAAGGACCTACACAATCGATAATGATTTTTGAGAAAGCGCTATCTATGATTGGTAATGGTTTTAGAGGGGCCTTCGGAATAGTCTGATTTGGTTTTCCGGCTATCTGACAAACGTGACATTCTTTGCAAAATGTCTTGATATCACTTCGTATGCCCGGCCAGTAGAAATGCTTAGTGACTCTGTCGATAGTTTTCCTGATTCCCAAGTGACCTGCGGTGGGTATTTCGTGTGCCAATTTTAAAATATCTAGCCTGCATTGTTTCGGGGCGACAATCTGATCTAAGACGGACCAAACGTTGTTAGCTGGCAAACGAGGATCGCGCCATTTTCTCATTAATATGTCAGTGTCTGCTTTAGTGTAATAGCCGGTCGGTTGATTTTTTATCTCTCCTTCTGAAGATGCAAGTTTGAAGATTTCAGATAAGCTGTCGTCTTCCTTTTGTAGTTTAGCGATGTTAGCTACGTCGGAGGAGACGGCCGTGATATCACGTCGCATGTCAGACTCATCAGCTTCGCCTTTCGCTTGTACACGTGTCAACACGTTACAGGTGGCACTTGGAGGTTCTATGAGTGGATTAATAACATCCGGCACATCGACAGATATGTTCTTTCTTATTTTTGACCCAACTAAATCGTTTCCCAATAAAAGTGAGATTCCTTTCGCAGGAATGTCATCTGTTTCTCCAATAATGACGTTATCATTAATTAGCTCACAATTCAGATGGATTTTGTGCAGAGGAAACGTGAGTTTGCTTCCTAAACCTCTGGCAGCGCGTGTTTCACCGGTATGGGACAAGTCCGGACGTGTTAAAACTTCCGACAAAATTACAGATCTGGCACTGCCAGAGTCTCTCAATATATTTATTGTGATCGGAGTTTCATTTCCAACGGAAACTTGGCCTTTGAAAGTGAAAGGCGCAAACATGCGATCGATTTCGTTATCGATATCCGTCACGAAATTTCCGATGACAGACACAGCTCTATTTTCGTCCTCTTTTTTTTTTAATTTGAAGCAATCTGAAATCAGGTGTCCGGTCTTCTTGCAATAGTTGCATGTGATTGGTTTGAATACCTTTCCGGTGAATGGCTCAGGTCTGCTATCAGCCTGTTTCTTAATCATTTGATCTTGTGAGCTCTGATTTCCTGGGGGTCTGTCTCTCGTCGGTCTGTTTCTAGATAAGGCGTATTCTTCCGCTAACAGGATCCACGTTTTAAAGTCCTGAGGGTCCTTGTCTTCGATAAAGACTTTCATACTGTCTGGCAAAGTTTGCTTAAATTCCTCAATTAGGACCAGCTCTCTTAATTGGTCAAAATTATCGACATCGAGGGAGCGACACCAGCGGTCAAATGCAACCTCCTTACTGTGTGCCAATTCGGTGTATGTCATATTATCGGTCTTTCGGAGACTACGGAATTTTTGGCGATAGGCCTCTGGGACCATTTCAAAAGCTCTTAGAATCCTGTGTTTCACTATTTCGTAGTCCGAACTTTCTTCAAGTGACAGAGTGATATAGGCTTCTTGCCGACTAAAACACTTTGGAGGATCATTGGCCATGTAGTTTTAGGCCATTTCATCATTAGTGCTACTTTTTCAAAGTGAAGGAAGTAGCTATCTACCTCTGATTCCCTGAATGGGGGGACAAGTCTAATCACCTTGTTTACATCAAAATGACTGATATCAGCTGTACCATGACCGTTATTAAAAGTATGATTTGAATAGCGTAAACGTTCTCTTTCTGTGATCTCTCGTTCAATTTGAAGTTTGAGTTTAAGGGCTTCGATTTCTGAATTAATAACATATGCTGGGTTAGTTTCAGTACCTTGACTAGAACTGTCTTCGCTGTCTATCTCGAAAAACTGAAAGATTTTTGAGCGAAATTCGGACTTATATTGTGCCCTGTTGCAAGCGATGCTGTGTCGGGAAGCCAAATCCAATAAATCAGATTTTTTAAGAGACATAATATCCTCATAGGAGGGTTTTGTAACTTCAGAATCTGCCATAGCGATAAAGAAAACATCGAAGAAAAACTAGGCAGCAACCACAGACTAAACTAGAGTAATGAGGAGTATATTTCGAATATGTCGTGCAAAGGGAAAGACGCAGAACGGCTCACGGTCTATCCCGGCTGAGCCCCCACTTTCTGTTACGATCTCCCAAACCCGGCAGGTCGTAGCAGAAAAGAGGATTGGCTTCTTAATAATGCTTTATTGAGCGGCAAGTAGTATGGGCCCTCTTGAGGGCCAGGAGGGCAAGTCTCGAAAGTGGCCCCTAGAAGGACCAGTTAAGCGTTCACGTTAAAGTTAGTGCGCGTGATCAGCAGCAGCAGCGAGCGGGAACGGTCGGAGTTTGAACGGGCACGCTTGAGCTCCGCGGACAGGAATTGGGAGTGATTTGGTCGGTGCGGAGGTGTGAATATGACGGCGCGTGCGGCAAGGTCTTGTCCTTCTTTCCGCGAGGCGAGAGCAAGAGGTCTTGACCCTCTTTCCACGAGATGAGAGTGAGAGATGGCGCGGGGCCACGGCAGCTGTTTATGAATGTCATTATGAGCCTGATTTCTCTCCTACGTTGCAGAGTGACGTCACTTGTCTTCTGCGCGATCAATGTAGAGGAAGGAGGAGAGGAAAGAGAAGTCATAGTCATCACAATATGACAACAAAATTGTACCTCAATCTTCTAGAAAAAATATTGGAGATTGTGGTGGATCTATATTTTGTTCTGATGACATGATAATTATATTAATGTTTGATATATCTGGTCATTTCATTTCATGATAGTATCAATTTTTCAATGTCAACTCAAATTTCGCACTCCATTAGCTGCTCAGACTGTGAAATTTCTTCAACTGTTTGATTACATTTTCGAAATACTATATATTTTTCCAAACACACTATCACGATGCAACTTTCGCAAGTAGCATCGCATCAAAATATAAGTTTTCGAAAAAAATATACAGAAAAATCAACTCGAGCCTCATAATACTCAGAAATCGATAGGTACCTTGACTCAAATGTATTCTATTTATTGGGAAACAAAATTTGACAGAAAAAATGATTCATTATTCTGTTAGGTAGGAAGCGTAGTATGTGATGAAGGTTCATAATAATAAACAGTTTATCGCCCTTTGGTTTCCATTACGGTTATCATGTACTGAAAAACATATCGGTGAAGGTTTCAGCTGGTGCTTAAATAAGAAGACAAAACAATATTACAATTGAAAATGAATAAGAGCAAAAATGAGAATATACCGTATTTTCTCGAATACAACCCGCGGGTTATATGATTTTTTTAGTGATTCAGGTGCGGGTTCTATTTGAGGGCGGGTTATATGAAAAAATCTACTAACTCGCATTACGTTGAATCACAATTTCGCCTTTTTTAGTGTGTGGGAGTGATATCATTTATGAATTTGACTAACTAGAGACTCAACTTGACATGCGCACGATAACTGTTGCCCTGATTCTGACGTAGTGGAATAAAATAAGCCAATAGAAGTGTCCTTGCGCTGTTCTTGGTTGTGATTGGATGAGACAACTTCATGCAGTTTCAGCCTTCTATTTCCCTTGATTAATTGATGAACTGCAAGAACTGCAAGAACAGCAGTTGAATGAGGACGAACTATCCGCTGTCACTGGTTGATTTGGCAACTTATTGTTAGTGACAATTGTATTGTTTGCCGCATACTTATTTTTATCAATTTCTTTGATGAACGCCCTTTTTCCATCTGATCATTTCACAACGTAATTTTTCAAGAAGAATGAATATACCTATTCCTTAAACAAGCAATCTTATTTCAAGACCATGATGACCCCAATAGACAAGTTATGTACTATATAGCATAATTCATAAAACCAAGTCAGCGCCAGCAGTATAAAGTCGCTATACTTAGATGTAGTCATATTGTTATGATAGTGTTTGCAAAACAATATAGTGAAAACCTTTTACTTAATGATTTTAGGTGCGGGTTCTATTCAAGGGTGGGTTGCATTCGAGAAAATACGGTACCCACAGAACAGAACAAGTTTTTTTAATGTGTGGCGTTGATTGTCATAACACGAAGCGGTCTATGTCATGCGAAAAATGGCTTTATGCTGGACAGATTATTATATGCCATGAAAATGATCGTCTTTTCAGGAATGGCGCGGTTCTCGCGTTGGTAAAGATAACTTGTGCATTTGAGGAATCATTGTCATTTCCATACGTTTTGAAGACATCACTTTAGAATACAGAATGTGGACAATCTTTGTGCTTACCTTACATCCACCACTAAAACTGACTTTGTATGACAGCCATAGATAACAACGTTTTCTCCTTCCAAGGCATCCCAAAGGCGAACTGCAAAATATGTATTTCATAAAGTCTAAAGTCATTAAGGATTTTTTTAAAATTCCATGCGTAACAGTCAGTAATTGGAAACATACATGACGCGGGAAACTGGCAATTATCCTTTTTTCGGGTCAAAATTTCTTAAGTACGTGTATATCGGTTGTTCAAAATATGCAACAATTCAAAACTCTGTGAGCAGCATGAATATAACATAATTCAATCTTTAAAACTGTTGAACAGCTTTGTGCATCCGATGTTGCTTCTAATGATGTTCATGATGTAAACTGACACCGTAATTCGGCTAGCTGTCACAACTTTCATCAGTGTTAGCACTTCTTAAGGTAGAATTTCTGAAAGGTAACACTTACAAAAGTAGAAAACCTTTGAACCTATGAGAAGGGAAATAATTGTTCACTTACCGGTTTTATCGATGCTAGCGGACAACAAGTACCGCTCTCCATCCACGAATCTCACATCGGTTACAGCACCTCTATGACCTCTCAACCAACGAACACCACTAATTTCTTCCTCTGTTTGTCGCTTGCCACGAATTGGTGCAGTATGTCGCCCTAGAGACAAACATGTTTCTTGCGCAAGATGTACACGGGAAACGCCAACCGGTGAGGGCATCGGTAACTCAGCCAGGACAGCAGATGAGGATAGAGGGCGCAGAAGGATGGAAGAAGATTCAGAGCCACATAGGAGAAGATGTCGTGACGGAGAAAGAGCGGCACAAGTCAGACGAGATTCGGAATGAGGGATAGATATGTGATGAACATGGAGAGGAGGCGCCGACTAAAAAGGAAACGTCTACTTCGGTGATCTGAATTAAGAGCTTCCATAGGATCACTGCATCTGATACCATCGTAATACAGACATGCTCATGCGATAACATATTTCCAGACCAAATCATAAATAAAGCAGACCTTTACTCATGTTTCCAATGCTTGCGCAGAATTTAGAAGATTTTCTTTTTTTCTGTGCAGGTGTGGCAACCCAGCCACCAAGAACCGCGGAAAATGCAAAGTTAATCATTGTGAGACGCACTGTACTGACTTTTTGAGTCTGAAATTGGACTTAAGAAGTTCGGCCGGACATCGGAAATTTTAGAGTAAAAATAAAGAGTAAAACACACAATTCATGTTGCAGGATATGAGTTGAATACTTTCCGTTCATGCGGTGAAACTCATTTTGCATCTTTTAATTTTATACTGAATTTTGCAGGAGTGATTGTCAAAAACACGTACGACTATCGTTTTTTGGGGTATCCATGGATTTGATATTCCGAAACGTTGGTGAAATTTTGGAAAATAACCAACGGAAATGACACTACATAACAAGCATATGAATAATTTTGTATCTAATTGATTAGAACACATCCTATGTAAGAGCAATCAAATCTGCATGCCATGAAAAGCATGAGAATATCTATACCATATGTATGATATCATCTATTGACTTTCGGTTAGCACTCGTGCAGCTAACTTGAATTAGGGTTAATTTCATGAGATGCAAAAGTGAAAAGATAGCCAAAAATATTGAAATTTTATCTACCTGTGTTCCATCTTTCTTCATAGCAAAATTTTAAGAATGCATTTTTGAGCCACACATCGAAATAATGAATTAATAATGTACTAGTATTGATTAACACAATTCCTGTCATACAATGATACTAATATTTTTATGGTAACTAAACTACACGCGTGGGAAGTTCAGCAATCGCGTTTTCCTTGAAGTATGGCGTCCGGCCGGGCTGGACGTCCAGTGCACCTCTAGTTAAATCCCACTGGCCATTAGAGGGTTGACCAACTGAGCTATCCTACCAACCAGATTGCTTTGATTTTCTATATGAATTATAGTTTTGATTTCAAATGATTTAAAGATCGACATTATCCGGATATATCTCTTTGAAAAGCGGAAAGTATTCTCAAAATGCAAGTTTGGAAGGAGCAATATTTACAAGGACTCACCCCTCCATTATGAACGAGACTGTCCAAATTGGTGCGCATCACATGGAGTGAGCCAACGGATCTAGAATTACTACTTTGAAATGTCGATACCATATCTCCAAAATGTTGAACTGGAGGCTGTTCGGAAGACGATTGCACTGTAGAGAAATGTAAGACAGTTCATGCTATAACAGGCTGGATGAGAACCGTTTACTCACCTGTGAGTGTCACCAATCTATCAAACATCAGTGCAATTTGGAAGCATTTCTCAGACTGCAAGGCATATGAAAAATCAAACTCAACGAGCAAGTTATATGACAATTAACAGGACAATTTATTGACGGAAACCTTGGTATTTCGGTCACATCTTGCGGAGACAGAGTCTCTTCAGGAAGAGATTATGTTAGCCAGGATGACCACTAATTCGGACCACACTGTGTGATGCAAATTGCGTATGTCATCTAGAAGCGGAGGATATCTAGTACCTCGTGACCAAATTACCAAGCACAACTTTTCGTAAACAATCATGTAATGTACTCGGTGCGTTCGGCCATAGGTTCGTACCAAACAGAAGTAAAAAAGTTAATTTTCTCTACCGAAATTATATTACACGAAATTGCAATGTAATAAAGTGCCCGACATTTCGTCATCGACATAGTCTATATTGATAACTAGTGGTATACAACTTATTGAAAATAAGTTCATTGGCAATGGTTATCCTATTTTCTTTATCAAATCTATTTGCGATGAAGCTTTCCTAAATGGACCGAGATTCAGAATGGACTCTAATAATTTCTTTGCCCTTTTTTAGTGATTATGATAGCAAACAGTTGAATAGCCTTGTTCGCCGCACTGGTTTGTCGGATGATTTGAAGCTGGTAGTCACTTCGAAATCTATCAAATTTATTATGCACCGGCCGCGGGCGACTAAGAATCGCGGTATCTCTAATTGCCAATTCTGTCAATCATGAGTGTCCAAAGGTCCGATATCTTTCAGGTGGGGAGTATTGTTTTTCTCATCAACTGTAATATTTGCAATGAAAATCATGTGTGGGAATCAAAGAGACAAATACGTACTCGACTTAAAGATCATTATTCGCGGGTTAATCCCGCTGTCTTTCAACATCTAGCTCTTAATAATCGAGTGTCAATCAAAAACATTTCCAGGACAATTATACGTAGTAATTTAATGAATGACAGTCTTCGCTGCAAGGTGAAGGAGAGTGAAATTCAGCGCCTCAGGCCTGCAATCAACATGCTATTGTAAATTTATTTCCATTGCTCATGACTAAGTCGATGACGAAACGTCGGGCACTTTACTATATTGCAATTTCGTTGCAATATAATTTAGGTTGAGAAAATTAACTCTTTTTTGCTTTATCAATCATGTGGAGAATTTTGGAGGATTTTAAGCCTTCCTGCTTTTTGTCTACCATTAACCGAATTTCTGCATTTCTACATCTTTCCTATACAAAATAGGGTAAGCCTATCGTGCTCTAAATAAGTTACAGGATTCAAGTAGCAAGTGCGAGCATCGATCTACTGCTTTGTTGTACGTAGGTACCAGCACGACATTCAAAGCGCGTTGCTATGTCTGTCTAGATAATCAGTTTCAAACATGGGCTCCGCTATGTATTTGTCGTAATGGAATAGTGTGATTGAACTGAAGCAATGAAATCCATCGATTACTTATGAATATTTAAGCCTTATCTATGTTCAATAGATCAATCACCCTTCAACTATAATGAATATTTACTTTGTATTTACATTGCAACAAATCAAAAGTCCTAAAATATTTTCTATACTCAATTTTCAGGATTCGGAAAAGCCAGCGAGTAGTTTCAACTTCCAGATTTTTGATTTTTGATCAATATTTTTCGGCTATTCATGTGCTATAGTCATTATCAAGAAAACTGTATAAAAAAGAAATCAACATGAATACAAAGTTTCAAAAATTTGTTTTGGCAGGTTTACAGCATAGTATCCCATAGTATCCATAAACTTTTTTTAACTAAATATGCCAAAACAAATTTTCAAACTTACCTTGCATTCATGTTGATTTCTTTTGTATAGACAGTTATCTTGATAATGGCCGTTGCACATGAATATCCGAATCGAATCAAGACACGACACGGTCAAAAAAATTCGAAGGATCCAGGAAACGGAAGATGCCAAAGTTAAACAACTACCCTAGTGGAGAATCTTGTAAATAATCAGGTAATTAAAAGTCATGAACGAATGAATATAAATTAGTACTAACAACATAGAGTAACCTACTCCAGTATAGAGTAGGGACTGAAATACGTATAAAGGCTAGTCGACTCAACTGAAGACGGTAAGGGAAATAAATTAATACTTTTAAACGATTTTATATATAAGAACTGAAATAAGAGTTCGTCATGGACCTGACGAGAAGCTAACTAAAAATAACAAAATGTGAAAATAAGAAACCTAGAAAACCAAAATTAAGTTTGCTATGTATGGAGTCATCAGGGAGGAACCATGTGGCTGCATGAAGCAAGGTTTCGGCCCCTAACCTCCAACCTATACCACATGGCGAGACCAGGCCAACCATATCGAACGTACGACATGGAAGGTCTCTCCAAGCCTGAGGAAACATACAAGAACCTAACCGAAAATAAAGTTTTTTGGAATTTATTAGGACAAAAACAAGCACATGAGACTAGAAGAGGTTTTCTTAGCCCAACATGCCAATGATGGATGGCATCTTGCGGGGCGAAAAACAACCAAACTTAAAAACGAGGAACCTATCCTTGGAGAAGGACTTTATGCAAGAATTAACCAGCAAATTGGTCTTATAACCCCGTCCTTTGAAGATATCAAAAATGCCCTTAGCTCTTGATGTGAAGGCGGAAGCATCAGATGAAATCCTGGCGAACCTGATGAGTTGGGCAGCAAAGATGTCTAAGCCAGTGTTCAAAGGCATGTTACTCTTGGGGAAAGTATACAGCACGATTGGGAAGCTGAACTCATCAACCTTATGGTAAACCTCTGTGATGTATTGGCCACCATCTTCGATCCTGATTTTGACATCCAAATAATTAACACATTTGTTGTTGTCTCCGCTTCTGCTAGCTAAGAGATCTACCGGGTAGATTTCAGGAAGGATCTTATCAAAATGTTTGTAGTTAAACACCTAGTGGTACGAGAGAAAAGTTTGGCTAAGCATAATCTCTTACTCGCTAGGAGCCCCCTCACAAACTTAAACTCCCTGTAAGCCAAAAACAGGTCAGCTAAGAGTGAGCTGGAATTCCACCCATAGGTATGCCTCGAATTTGCTTGAAGACAAGTCCCCGAAAGTGTTATCCAGGATGAAACTTATTGCATTAAGGAATTGGGTTTTGGACCAGCAGTGATACCCTCTGTATTTTTTATTCGAGAAGAAGGTTCTATAATAGCCAATGCAAGTAAAGCTCTTGGAACTGCTAAAAATTAACTCACATAAGTCTTTCAAGAACTCCATAACCTGGTCTAAATTAAGATTCGTATAGAGTGTGGAGAAATCATATACTTGTAAGGAGTGGCAATTCAAACCCGACATCCTGTCTAGGAATTCCCCAGAAGAGTTAATGCTCCAGAAGGCGTTCACACCTGAATTATGCTTGATGGAAAGGCAATAACTACTAAACCTGTCCCGGACCAATTGCAAACCTTTGTTCACCAGTATGGCCAAATCTTTGGATGTGCTGTTCCTGGCACCAGCTATGAATCTACTCTTATACGGATTTTTGTGCAATTTAGGTATCCAGAAAAGTTTAGGTAAAGCCATAAACTTATCCTTAACCGTTATGCCAAAGGAATCCTTGAGGGCGGTGCAATGTTCGGCAATTATGTCATTAATGGAAGAAATTACTGGTGCGTAAGTCTGATTACCAACAGCATTGAAACTTCTAAGGTCAAAGCCTAGTTCGTTCAAGAGGACAAAGAGGTAATACTTCCTATACACAATGACAAAATTGTTGGCGGCCAGTAATGGGCAAAAGACCGTTCCAGGACACCATAAAATTCAAAAAAATAGTATCTTTAAAAAACGACTAAATTTATCAATTTATGTCATTATTTCAGGTTTTTAAGACCTAAATTCATGAATTTAAACCGTTCCAGGACACCATAAAATTCAAAAAAATAGTATCTTTAAAAACGACATAAATTCATGAATTTTGTCCCTTTTTCCGGTTTTTAAGACCTAAATTCATGAATTTAGTCGCTTTTAAAGATACCGATTTTTCAAAAAATGGTACTTTTTAAATGGTCTAAATTCATGAATTTTGGCCATTTTTCAGGTTATGAAGAAAAAAACCGTTTTTAAAAATACCCAATTTTTCAAATTTTTAAAAATCTCAAATTTGAGAATTACAATTTTCACCCCCAAAATCATGACCGTTCCAGGACACCGAAAATCATAAAAGTTGAGAATTTCAAATTCATGAATTTTATCCATCTTTCAGGTTTTTAAAATATATCATGTGACTAATAATATTTCTTTAAAAATGGAAGAAACAAAAGTGGAAGAAACCGCAAGAATATATCCTTCGTTATCTCAGTTAAAAATAAGTGAATTGAATAAATAAAAACACAAAGATAGAGTACGTTATATGAAAGATAAGGAATCTCAATTATTATTAAGATTAGAGCATTATGATAAATTAAGAAAGAGATGGACTAAACTTAAGAATGTAACACAAGGAATTGGCATATTCTTAACAATAAGTTTAGGTGCTTTAACAATTGTTATATCTTCAGGTGTTTTAGTAATTCCAGTAATTGCTACTGCTTTAACAGGTACGGGTGTTTTTGCAACTTCACTTGTTACAATGTAAGATAAATCTTTAATAACTAAGAAACGAAAATCATTAAAAACTAAGCATTTACATATTAAAGAAGTCTATGATAAACTACATTACTACTTTCAAAGAGTATGTGATGATAATGTTATTACGTTAGATGAGATTGAAAAATTTGATCAAATAGCTAATGAAGTAAATCAAATATCATTTCAATTACAGTCAGAAAAAGTTGATGATAAGAATAAACAGGATGGCAAAATTTCTGGTGATGGTAAAACTTTTACTGATGGTAAAATTTCTAATGAAGAAAATGACAAAATTTTTTTAGAAGAGCTAAAAACTTTAAGCGAAAATTTAAGCAAAACTTTATTGAACAAAACTTTATTAAACAAAACTTAAAACGAAAAGATGTCAGACAACAAAGCAATAAAAAAATAATTTGTTCAGTAAAATGTTTTTGTTGTATTCCAATGTTACCACAAAATTCAAATATTATATTTTAAAAATGGATAAAATTAGAGCTGATAATTTTAAAAGAATAAAACAATTAGAAGAGCTAATAAAACAAAGAAATATTATGAAAGAAAATCATCTCCAACATAGAATGATAAAAGCTGGTATTCAATCTGATATGTTTGAAAAAATGCAGCAAACCGAGCAAGTAAAAACTGATTTTGAAAAAACTATGAAACCATTCAAAACTCTTGAAAGAACTTACAAATAATGATAAACAAATTGATATAACAGATCCAGAGCAGAAAACTATGTTAGATGACTATGGATTACTAGAATCAAACATTAATAAGAAATTACCAAAATCTATGCAATTTGAACATTCTATCTCATTTATAGATGGAAAAACAATACCTAGATTTTATCTCGGACAAAAAGAAATATTTACACAACCTTTTCGAGGTTTAATTTTTTCACCAGATAAATCTCCTTTTAATTTAGATAGAAATTTTGCTGATCTTTTAAGAGGAGCAGATTTAAATAATTATGCTGTAGAAGATCTCATAAAATATAAAGCTATGTTAGATAGAGTTGGTGCAGTAAAATCTCTTAGACGTTATAAACAATTAGAAAATTTATTATCAACAGGAGTTAAAGTAGGAAAAGGTTTTAAAACTGAAACAACTGTATTTTTACCAGATGATCCACAAGAATTACTAAATAGATTAAATATTTTAATATCGGCAATAAAAGAAGGACATAATTCTAGTTTCAATGAAATTCATGCTATATTAAAAAGACTGTTAGAAAAGAAGATTCTAAATGAAGAGGATTATAAAAGTGTAGCTGAAATATGTTGTTTTTAATTTTTTTATAAAAAATATTTATTCAAAATTTTAACTAAAAAATGTGTTCAGCAGATTTAGACAAAATTAATAATCATTTAGAAAATTTGACAGAGATTTTGGGTTCATCAAAATTTAGTACGACGTTAAAAATTATAACAACTACTTCATCACACACTTGTAATTTAGAACCCATTCTACATTTGGAAGAAAATAAAAATTATCAAATTGCATTGACTAGTTTCTCCACATTTAACACTATTCAAAACGTTATCAAAGATGTGAATGATCAATTTAGATATTCTACTGATAAAGGCAAAACGTGGAAAATACTAACTTTTCTTCCTGGTTCTTACGAAGTTGAATCAATATCAAATGAAATTAAGAGATATTTAGGTATACCATTTAAAGATAAGAAACAATTACATTTTGCAGTTGAACCGGCAGTTAATAAATTTTCTCTTACTTTAGACGAAAATCATCAAGTTGATTTTAATCATGATAGATCATTGTCAAAGCTTTTAGGATTTAATAAACAAACTTATAGTCAAGGTTATCATTTAGGTGAGAAGATTCCAAAAATAACTGAAATAAATTCAATTGTTGTACATTGTGACATTATTGAAGGAGGATATATAAATGGTAAATTGTCAAATTTAATATTCAGTTTTCCAGCTTTTACTGTACCCATTGGTTATAGATTAAATGCAATTCCACAAATATTGATATATTTCCCTATTACAAGAAAAACTATTAACAACATTAACATGAGAATCACTGATGAAAAAGGACAAGAAATAAATTTTGGAGGTGAAGAGATTATGATAGATCTTTTGGTTCGGGAGGTATAAACTCCCGTTCGAGAGGTATAAACTCCCGTTCGAGAGGTATAAACTCCCGTTCGAGAGGTATAAACTCCCGCTCGAGAGGTATAAATTCCCGTTCGGGAGGTATAAACTCCCGTTCGGGAGGTATAAACTCCCGTTCGTGAGGTATAAACTCCCACGCGAAGCTAGAGAAGTTTAATTTTCTTCTTCTTCTTTTAAAATAAAAATAAATTTTTTTATTAAAAAATGAGTGAAGTACTACCATTAAATAAAAAAAACTTAAATTTAATCATCATCCAAATTTATCTAATAAAGTTTTGTCAGTTATTTGCGGAAGATCAGGATGTGGTAAAACGTATTTATTATTTAAAATTTTAACGACTCCAAATTTTTTGGATTATAACAATCTTATAATTTATACAACAACAGCAGAACAACCCGTCTATCAATTTTTAAAATATGGATTTGAAAATAATCTTAAAAAACAGCAATTGCTTCATTATTCAAAGAATATGAAAAATCTGAAGATGAAGAAGAAATAAGTTCGTGGTGTGAAGAAGCAGCAAAAAATAATCAGTTAGTTGAAACCAATAAAAATAAGCATATAAAGATACAATTAATAGATGATAGTGGCAATATGCAAGATCCTAGTAAACTAGATAAAACAATGAAACATTGTGTAATTTTTGATGATTGTGTTAATGATAAAAATCAGTCAGTTCAGAGAAATTATTTCACAAGAGGTAAACATAATAACTGTAGTGTATTTTATTTAACACAAAGTATGTATTCATTAGACGGAAGTGTTATTAGAAAGAATGCAAACATATTTATACTATTTCAAAAAGATCAGCTAGTATTAATACATCTATCTGTAGATATTTCATTGTATAATCATACATTGTTTTACAATTTAACTCTCTCCAATTTTTTTCAGCTTCTGCATAATCTTCTTCAGATAATTGTGCTTGTTTTAATGTTGATTTAAATTTATTTATTGGAGGAAGTTGTTTTTCTTCCATAATTTTATTCACAGAATTAAAATCTCCAGTTATATATTCATACGGAAATATTCCTTTTAAAGGTTTTAAATTATATTTATTTAATATTTTACATTGTTCAGATTTCAAAGTTTTTCCCATAACATCTAATGAATAAGGAGTAAAAAATCTAAATGCATCTAAAATTCTAATACAACCTAATTGCATTGAAAAATATTCTTCTTCTGTTTTACATAGTACATTTATTTGTTGTTGTTGTAATTTTTCAGATGAAAATAAATCTTTCATTACTAGATGGAAATCATATTTAGAACCATTGTAGAAATATAGAGGAACAAAGTTATATTTAAATTTATTAGCATTAAGATTACAAGAATTATGTGCTGCACCTCTATATAATCCATTTAGATGATCATGATCTTTTACTTTGACGGCAGAGCCGTCGCTTCGCTTGTCAAGATATCTACCTTTGCCATTTTTATAATTTTTTGTAAATTCTTTTCCACAGTAATAACATTTTGTTTCATTAACAAAATTAATTTTTTCTTCATCCGTTAATGGAAGCATTGGTATATTTGTTTCAAGCAATTGTGAAAAACGTCCTTGTAATTCTTCTACTTTCTTTGTGAACATTTCTGAACTATCTTCACCATAGTATTGATAATATTCTGATTTAAATAATTCAGGATAATTTGAATGAATGTACATTCCCCAACATAATGGTTTTTGTTCAAATAAATATTTTTCTTTACTTTGTTCAGGTGTACTTTTTTCATAATTATCATTTTCAGAATCGGGCGAAGCCGTGGAAGACATCTCCGATGTCCCGTGCTTTTGTGTCATATTAACATTATATGCTTCAAAATCACAATAAATAGTAAAGGGTACTTCATTTTTCAAATAATGTCTATTATATATTAAATAATCATCTTTAGGAAAAGTATTTTCAACTGCCTCATTTTGTTGACAATTCTCCAAATGTCTATTCATTTCTTCTTTAGTTCTAAAACTTGTCATACATTGAAGACAAGGAAAATTTGTATTATCTGAAGTTTTTGTAAATATAGAAACATCTTTACACAATATAAAATGACCCTGATAATATAATATATTCGCTTGTGCTGGTTGTTTTGTTTGTTTTAATTAATTTTAATTTTAATATCTTTGTAAATCTTTTTCAGACTGTTGATAATTTTGATTTAATATTTGTAACTGATAACTATATTCTTTGTCATATTGTTCTTTATATTGTTGTTGACATTTTTTTAAACATTGATTTATTTTTTGATTGGTTTCATTATTTAATTCTTTATTGTCTTCATTATTTTCTTCATTTAATTTTTGAATCGTTTCTATCTTATTTTGATATTTATGGCCATATTCTTGTACTAATATTTTTGTTTGTTGTTGATAATCTGTTTTACATTTTTGTAAACTTTCATTTAAATTTTGTAATTTTTGTTGATATTCTAAAGATAAAGATAAATATTTGTAATTATAATCATCATTACGTCCTTTATAATTATTATGATTAATCATTATTGGTGATAATGTTTTAACAATTTCAAATTTTTCAGTACATATTATATTTCCTTGGTAAAAAATATTATGATGCATGTAATTTCCTCTATCATTATAAACTATTTCTGATTGACATAAATTTTTATTATTCAAATAAAATTTTTTTGAATCTGAGTAAAATGGAGTAATATTACCAATAGAAACATACTTCACATTTAATTCAAAAACATTTACTTCCATTAAATTTTTATTCTTGTTATGAAACTTTATTAACCTATTATAATCATATGGAAATTCATGTAAGCCATCAGAAAAATCAAATTCATTTATGTATTCTTCTTTATTGTAATGACTTAGTCTTTCTTTATGATATTCTGCAGGATGTAAATGTGCTATAATACTCCACAGAAAACAATAATCATCTTCATTTTTTATGTTGATTATTTGTGGTGAACTGAAAGGTAAAGGAACATAACTACCACCAGTATTATTTTTATATTTATCAATTACTACTTTCTTAGATAGTATTTTAACAAATCTCCAACCAGATTCACGTAACTGGGCTTCAATTATATAATTTTCTAATTTAAGTATCATTTGTTCAAATATGGGTTGTATATCATTTACATTATGAATTTCTTGTGAATTTGTAAAATGTCCTTGTATTATTTCTTCAGGAATTCCATCAGGTCCATTTTTTGTATAAAGTACTTCTACATTCATATAACATTTGAAAGATTTCTTAAATATTTTGAAAAAGTTTGTTAATACATTACAAAAAGTTTCATCGGTTTCATTATGTTCAACAGATTCATTAAATAAATATTTTATATCTGTTACGGCTTCATCAAATTCATTTATTTCGTTAAATTCATCAGTATCGCTAAATAAATATCTTCCATCTGGTACGGGGCAAGCCCTAGAACCTTCGGTTTGTATGGTCTCATCTTCACTATTAAAAACTTTTTTATATTCCGAATGTGAATAATCATCAAACATTTTTTTAACTTTTATATCAGTAGGTAATGTTTCTAGATAGTTTATATAATTATTTAATTTTAATATATTTCCTTCATCAACTCGAACTACATTTTGTAAATGCAATTTACTATTTAAATGAGATTGATAACTTCTTTTTGTTTGCAACTTTTTTTACATAAGTTACAATAAAACTTGGTATTTTCCATTTTTTTATTTTTTAAAGAAAAAATTGTGTTTTAATTTTAGATATAAACATTCTAATATCAAGGTCTTGAGAGTTATTTTATTATATATTTCACGTTCTTTAGTTATTTTATTTTCTTTGTCATATAATGTTTTATAATATTAAGTTTTATCATATAACGTTTTATCAAAAGATAATTTAAATTTATTTTCACTAACTATTGATTCTTCATCATCATAAATTGATTCTTCATCATCATCATAAATTACACTTTTTGGGATAGGATACCATTCTCTTATTGGAATATCTAACTCTAAATTACATTTTTTATCTGATAATAATATAATAGAGAAAAATATTGGTCTTTGATCTCTTTTGGAAAATTTAATAACACCACCATAATCTGAATCATTTTTAGTTTTTATTAAAGATGATAAAATTTTAAATTGATTAGATGTAAATCCTAATTTAAATTTTGTAGACCCGACACATAGTTGTCTAACAGTATCTTCAACTATACCATCATTATTATTTTCAATTGTAAGAAAATGAAATTTGGATGAATTTTGATTGTATGTAGTATTAATATCATGTACATCAGTATCAGATATAAATTTTTCTTCACTTAAATTTTTATAATTACTAATATTTTTATAATCTTTTTTACCATTTACACCATTTTCAGATGTTTCAGAATCATCATTTATATTATCATCATCTATATTATTATCATTATTATTATTATAAGATTCTTTAAGATCGGGCAAAGCCCTAGAACCTTCGGTTCGTTTATTATGATTATGATTATGGTCATTGTTAATAGTATAAGGTGTTGTCCACATATAAATTTTTTTCTTGTTGAGCTAAGCCATTTATGTAAGAGTTTAACAAATTAATATTTAAATTTGAATATAATCCTATATATGTATCATCATCATATCTTTGCGGCATTTCTAATGTTTCTTGTTTATAAATAGTGTCTCTATAATATACTTGACATAATAATTCTTCGTTATGTTTTTTACTCTCTATATGAATATTATATTGGTTTTGTTCATCAACAAATAATCTAATTCTTTCCTATGAAAACGATTTTAATTTTTTAACTAATTCTTTAATATTGATATAATTAATAATTTTATTTTCTATCCTATCAATATTACTAATCGGTAAAACTGCTCTAATAAAACCATAAACATTATCATGTCCTATTATAACTATATTTTCTTTATTTAATTCTACATATGCAACATCATTATATTTACTTACAATCTCCATAAATTTAATAAATGGATCACCTGGAAAAATACAATAATTAGTTTCTATAGAAGGTAAACCTTAAGTCTGTTCTCTAAATATTTCTGCTTGTAATTCAAATAAAATATTAACATCTATACATGGATTATTATTATTATTATTATCAAAACATTTATTTTCAAATCCCGTTGATCTCGTCGAATAAGAAGAACAGGATGATGCGGACGAATATAATTTTTTTAAATTTGCTTTATCCATTTTTTTATTTTTATTAGAAAAAATTTTATTTTTTTTCTCATTATATAAAAAATTTTATTTTTTTGTTGTTAAAAAATGATGTTACCAAATGTTGGTGAAGGTGCATATATCCCGAATAATCGTGAATTAGAAATAGAAATAGTAAATTATATCATGAAAACTGGAGACGTTTTATTTGGTCCATTGCATCTTTCTATTCTTCCGCAACAAAATACAGAGTTGACAAATAAACAATTTGTTGATACACAAATCAATGACTTAAAAGAAAAATATATAAACGATGTTTTGGTTCCACTGATGAATGAATTAAAGTTGCTTAAACTTAATGACAAATCATTAAACGAAAAATGATTAAAACTTGATAAAAAGGATAGAGAGCTAGAAGCAGATATAGCAAAACTTTTTAAAAAGATTTCAGAACAATCAAAAATTTTAATATTACTTTCTTTAAATTTAAAATCTGCTGTAATTAAAAATAAACATCAGATAAAAATGTTAAAAGAACAATTAGAAGATGAAATAGAAAAACTACCTGAAAGAATTAAAAAAAATTTAAAGCAGTTACAAACTACATTCCAAAAAGTGTTGATGAATTGAGTTCTAAAATTACTCAACAAATGAAAAAGATGAATAGAATAATAAATGAAGTAAACTCACTTAATCAAAGAGTTGATAAAATGAAAACTCTTAAAATCAATTTAGAAAATGATTTAAAGAAAAATTTACAAGAAAACTCTAAAGAAAATAAAGAACAGTTAGATTCTGTTAAAAGACAATTAGATGTTCTTAAAATTAAGTTGAATGCTCGTAAAACGGCGTTGAAGATGAATCAGGAGAAAATGCAAGTTAATAGAAAAGAAATTAAAGTACATCACACGCTACTTGACGCAATAGATAAAGTGCAACAATCAATTAATAAAGTTATCTCGAAGTTGTTGTCCATTCACAAACGTAAATCTTGATCGGAGCGAAGCTCCTCGAGGCTTTAGCCAATCATAAACGTAAATATTTTTCCCAAAAGACAAATTTATTCCTAAAAAATGCCTATAATTTATAAACACAATCTTAAACATTTTGCTTCAAATCAAAGAATTGCTCATGAATCACGTATGAATCCTGTTTATCATTATGATAATGGAGAAACAGTTCACACGGAAGGAGCTGGCATCTTTTCTGGTATTGGAAGTATCGTTAACTTAATTAAAAATAATAAAGATTTTATTACATCTGCTGCAAAAGGAGCAGCTGCTATAGGTAGTACAGCTAGTGCAATATCAAATGCTGTTAAGTCTCAAAACGAATTAAAACAACTAGAAGCTATTCGTAAACTTAGGAATGATTCTGAAGAACTAAAAAATTTAAAAAAACTTTCAGAGGAAACAAAAAACAAAATTGCTAACATAGCTGTGGGGGGTGAAACCTTGAGGAGCGGAGCTCGGTCTGATAGTAAACATAAGAAGAAATCAGGCGTAGCCATAGAACGTTCAATTGAAGAAATAAGAGGTAATGGTGTTAACAGCAACCTTCGGTCTAACCAGCAAAGCTGTGGCGGAGCTGGTCTAGCAAAATTCTAAAATATATTTTTTAGTAAAATTTTTTTAGCAAAATTCTAAAATTATATTTTAGCAAAATTTTCTTAGCAAAATTTTTTAGTAAAATTATTTTAGCAGAATTTTTTCTGTGTGTGAGAAAAACAAAAAGTCAAATTATTTTTTATAAAAATGTCTTCGCTAATTGAAAATAAATTTGAATTAGATAAACCACCAGGTGTTACTTATAATCAAAAAAGAATGACTATATTAGAATTGCTATGAATCCCGGATCTTCTAGTAGAGTAAATACTGGAGGAGATTTAATGTTTGAAGTTGATAATCAGCAAAGTTATATATATCTACCTGATTCATTTTTACACTGTGAATATTCTTTTATAGTGATGCCAATTTTACAACACCATTACCAGATACCGATAATATTGCACTAGAGAATAATTTCTTTCCAAGATTATTTACACAAATGCGTTTAGATGTTGCAACTCAAAATATAGAAACAAAAAGTGATTCTCCAGGTGTAATTGATACAATGCTTAGATTTGTAACAATTGGTGAAAATAATAAAAAGTATGAAATCGAAGGTTGGTTTCCTGATACTAATGATGGTATAATTATAGATGATTTAACTTACGCTGGAACAGACGCAGCAGGAATTGCGAAAGATGTAGAAAATATTGCAAAACATTTAAATAAAACAAACAACAGTGCATATAAGGAAAGACGTGAATTTAACAAGAAAAGTAAACAGACAGTAAATTGGTCATTGTCTCCATTATTCGGATATTTAGATTATGATAAAATATCATATCAATTAAAATTTAAGTTAATAATTCATCGTACAGCAAATAATGAATTAATCTTTTTTGGCAAGACTGGAAAAAAAGCATATTTAAAAATTGATAGACTTGAATGGTGGATTAAGCATATTACTCCTAGTTTAGAGATTGAAACAGCTATTGCAAAAAGATTAAATACTAACAAACCAATTCCAGTAAATTTTCTAAAGCGTACTGCTAGTTCAGTAACTTTTTCAGAGCAAAGATTTAACTGGCATTTTACTAGAACTTCAAATACTCCAAGATATTTATTACTAACATTTCAAAGAAATAATTCTCCAAGTTTTGATAAGAACAACAATCTTTTTCATATTAATACAATTCGAAGTTTACAAGTTTCATTAAATCAAACCAGATATCCAATTGATCCATTAAGATTCGATGATACCAATAATCAATTTATGGAAGGATATGATTCTTATCGAAATCTTTGTATAGAATTTGGAGTTGAACCACAATTAACTCCTGTAGATTGGAGACATTTATATCCTGTTTTCTGTTTCGATTTAAGTGCACAATTTGAAGATATTATCAAGACTGGTTGCGATGTAACAATTAATATTGAAAAAAAAGATTCCACAACTTCATTGATGGCTTATGGTTTATTGCTAGAAGATGTAAAATATTCTATTTTAATTCTTAATGGAAAGATGGCTAGGATTAATTAATTTTTTGATAACTTAAAATTTTTTTAGTAATTAGTAATAAATTTTTTTTGTAACTAGAATAGATTAAAATTTCTTAACTTAAAAATTTTTCGTAACTAGAATAGATTTAAAATTCCTAACTTAAAATTTATTCATGACTAGAATAGATTAAAAATTTTTTTTATAACTTAAAATTTTCGTAACTTTAAATTTTTTTTATTAAAAATGTCGCAAGCGAAAAGTAATAATAATAATAAAACCGTTTGAATTAAAATTACGTAATATTGTTGACAAAAATACCCCTAAAACTATTACGATTAACAAAAAAAAGTATTACATAAGTAAACCAATGATAGAGAATATTCAATTACAAGAAGAAAAGAATGGCGGGATTCTCCCATTAATTCCTCTAATAATAGGAGGCATAGCAGCAGCAGTAAGTGTTGCAGGTGGGACAGCTGGTATTGTCCAAGCAGTAAATAAAAATAAATCAGAGAAGGCAGCATTAGAAGAACAAAAACGACATAATAGAGAGTTAGAAAAAGTTGCGAGGGGTGAAGGAATAGTAGATAATTTTATTATTAAATTAAAATTAGTTGATGAAGGAAAACGAGTTCTTAAAAATATTCTCCACAATGTTGATGATTTAATTGAAATTAAAGAAACTAAAGATGGTTCTGGAATATATCTAAGTCCTAGTATGATAAGGTAATAACCTCAGGACCTTTGGTCCGATCGGCTAAAACTTTTATTTTATCTTTTAAAATGAATTCTACAAATTCCGAAAATTTAATTAAATTAAAAATTGCTAATTTAGATTTATTAAATTATCTATTAAACAAAAATAAAAACTCAAATTGTAAAATTTATGAAGGTAACGACATACAAAAAACATTAGAAAACTTTCCTGGACTTATTTGGAGTAAATATTCAAAAGAAAAACATCTTCCTGGTCATTCATATACCGGTCCAGGAACTCGACTAGATATAAGACTAGATGAGAATAATAATCCGAAACCAGGTGAAGAACCAATAAATAGAGTAGATGCCGCAGCTTACAGGCATGATTTAGCTTATCGAAATCATGACCTAAGTTCTCGACATGCAGCTGATAAGAAGATGATTCAAGAATTAGATAGTATTCAAAATCCTACATTTAGAGAAAAAATTGAAAGAATGTTTGTTAAGAAAGCTTTACAAGCTAAAATATTATTCGGTCAGGGTTTAAATGAAACGACAGCAAAGCTGTCTGAGAGCAACGCTCGAACCTACGCGTCCGAAATCCACAAGGAATACAGAAGGCCTAAATATTTATTGAAAGTAAAAGTATTTAATAAAGATGATATTTGGAGTGCTGATCTTATTCATATGCCGAATGAAAGAGGGTTTAAGTACGCATTGACCGTTATAGATTTATATACACGATATGCTTGGGTAAAGCCTTTAAAAAACAAAAGTGGTCTGTCAGTTAAATATGCGTTTGAAGATATCTTTAAAGAAAGTTTTATAGATAAAGGGTCGGAATTTTATAACCGAAACGTTCAGCCACTATTTGAAACTGTTTACTCAACTGAAAATGCAGGGAAGGCCGTAGTGATAGAAAGATTCAATCGAACGTTAAAAAATAAATTATTCAAGAAATTTACTGAGCAAAGAAATCAGAAATGGTTGAAGATATTACCAGGAGTTGTAGAAGAGTACAATAATAAAGTTCATTCTGGTATTGAAGAAACTCCAAAGAATGCTTCTGACGACCCTGATTTAATAAGAAAGAAAATATTCGAGAATAATTATTCGAACGAAAATAATAATTTGAATGAGAGTAATCAGAATTTGCTGAAACTTAAGCCGAAATTTAAAATTGGTGATAGAGTTAGAATATTGAAGTATAAGAATAAATTTGAAAAAGGCTTCGTTGGCTATTGGACTAAAGAAATATTTGAAGTTTGTAAAATAAATCAAACTTATCCGATTACTTACGAAATCAAAGATTTAGATGATGAAAATATCAGAGGCCGATTTTATCAAAATGAATTACAACGAAGTGATTTTTAATTATCATTATCATTATTATTGGAATTTACGTTTCGGGAATGAAATTCCCTTGTTAGGCGCAGCCATAGAACCTACGGTTCGTTCAATTCTAACATAATATCAAGAAATGGTACTCCTTTTTGTAATTTAAGTAAATAATGAAGACATAATTGACCACAGTAAGTAGTTCCCGGTTTTTGAATTTGAAATGTATTATAAGTTCCATTGCCAAGTAATTTTTTGACTTCATTTGTAGGTCGAAGTCCATAAGAGTCGAACCAATAGTTCTCAGCCTCTGGGCGGTCGAAATAGTAATTATCTCGATTTTTATTAAAGATACCTGCAGACCAATGTACTCCTTTTTCATCTGACGTATGAAGATTTGTTATGAAATTTATAGTTATAACTTTGTTCCGGGAACTGAAGATTCCTGTTGGCTTATTTTTGATCAATTGTAATTCCTCTCTCATTAGAACATGAAAATTCTTTATTCCCAATTGATTTGCGATTTTCTTTAAATCGAAATTCGTTGTTGTTTGTGTTACATATAATTTCAAAAACTCATTTATGTTGCTCATTTTATAATAAAAAAATTTCTTAAGGGACCCCTAGAAGTCAGAAGGGAGGGGGTATTGATTTAAAACTGTTCCATAATGATGACTTTCCTTACTACTTAGTCAGAAGGGGGGTATTGATTTAAAACTGTTCTCTAATGATGTCTTTCCTTACTACTTAGTCAGAATGGGGGTATTGATTTAAAACTGTTCCATAATGATGACTTTCCTTACTACTTATTAGATTTTGAAATGATTTAATTTAATCTAAATTAAAACGTTACATTGTTACATTTTATTAGTAGAGTTAGTGTTTCGTACATCTTTTATCAATAGTAATTCATCCCTCATCAATATGTGAAAATTCTTCATTCCCAATTGATTAGCAATCTCATTTAAATCGAAATTTGATGTGGTTTGTTTGCTGTATATTTTTAGAAAGTCTCAAATGTTACTCATTTTAAATGAAATATAATCTATTTCAGAAATTTCTCAAAAGAATTGGCGTGTAGCAGCTGCTAAATTGTGTCAGCTGATACGAGTGAAGGAAATCACAGACAATAGCGCATGATGCGGGTTGTGAAATCTCATTCACACTATGAGAACAAAAGAACAAATACAATCTAAACACAATAGACATATGAGAGAGAAGAGAAATGAATGAGCATTTCTCTTCATTTTGGTTTCCATAACAATCATTCATGCGACATTATTTTGAATGGAAAAATACACCGACTCTCGAACCATGTCGGCACTTTTATCGGCAGCCATGTCGAGACATTTTCCGGCTCCCAGAACAATTTTGGTGTAAATTTCCATTAGCGTTCAAGGTCATTCTATTAAAAGCATACGGGAATTATTCTCATTGAAGACAAGCAATTGTTTTAAAGAATGCATGTCATTGTGAATACAATATTCCTGTAACAGACAGGATCGAGAGAGAGAGAGAGAGAAAGAAAGAAGTCACGCTGCTCCGTAAAAGTTTAATTGAGATAACGAAGGATATATTCTTGCGGTTTCTTCCACTTTTGTTTCTTCCATTTTTAAAGAAATATTATTAGTCACATGATATATTTTAAAAACCTGAAAGATGAATAAAATTCATGAATTTGAAATTCTCAACTTATATGATTTTCGGTGTCCTGGAACGGTCATGATTTTCAAGGTAAAAATTGTAATTCTCAAATTTGAGATTCTTAACTTTTATGATTTTTTCGGTGTCCTGGAACGGTCATGATTTTGGGGGTGAAAATTGTAATTCTCAAATTTGAGATTTTGAAAAATTTGAAAAATTGGGTATTTTTAAAAACGGTTTTTTTCTTCATAACCTGAAAAATGACCCAAAATTCATGAATTTAGACCATTTAAAAAGTACCATTTTTTGAAAAATCGGTATCTTTAAAAGCGACTAAATTCATGAATTTAGGTCTTAAAAACCTGAAAAAGGGACAAAATTCATGAATTTATGTCGTTTTTAAAGATACTATTTTTTTGAATTTTATGGTGTCCTGGAACGGTTTAAATTCATGAATTTAGGTCTTAAAAACCTGAAATAATGACATAAATTGATAAATTTAGTCGTTTTTTAAAGATACTATTTTTTTGAATTTTATGGTGTCCTGGAACGGTCTTTTGCCCATTACTGCGGCCTTATCCGCCGGAGTAATGACGTAATTCTTCTGAAAGCTTGAGATGAAGTTTTTACACTCCTTTGATCTTAGTACCTCGTGCGAATGCAAAGATGGAAAGCTAGAACTTAGGAAGGAAATGCGATTTTTAATTATCTTAAGGACAGCCTCCGACCAATCCTGGAAATCAGAATTCTTAAGGGCGTATTTCTGCAGGACTTTTCAATAAATGCAACTAATGCATTTTTAACACTGACTCTGACAAAATCCCAAGACTTGTGAATAGGCTCTCTATAATTGGTGCCCTTAGCCATCAAATCCCTAAGTTTTGGGTTGGATATAATACTCAAGTCACCAGTAACCACGTGTGAAGCGGGTTGGTAGCAGATAATAGAATTAGAACAAAGACGAGGCTTGCTAATAAATTCTCTGATTTCATCAATAGAAGTATTCTTCAAGATCTGGTTGAAATTGAAGAGCTTCCGACCAATAGGGGTGGTGTATTTGAAGAATACCTGTAGTGGACATTTACTACGAATTGGATTAGGCAACATACTGTTAACATGTGAATCAGCGAAAATGGAAGAAACTTTTAAGAGATATACTTCTTTGCACTCAAAAGGGATAATAATAACTTCCCTGTCGACCTTATCAACAGAATCTTCGACTTTTAAGAATCTCGAACAGAAGGATTCAACTAGATACGAGCAGGTACCAGGCTTGCTAAGAGTAAAAGCAAGAAGTTGTTTAAGTGTGGTACGACCAAGAGATTTCAAAGTGATGTAAAATTCGTAAAACATGTTGGAATTACAAAGGCCATTAATTTTATCGTAGAGAGACTCCAAGCATTTGGTCAAGACATTTCTCTTATCACTGTGAATCCCATGCCCTCTAGATCTTCTAAGGACCGGAGAAGAGAAGTACTGCTTATGTAAGGAACCTTTGGAGACACAACCAAAACCTTGAATTCTATCGTTCAAGCCAAGTGGGAAGATTGTACATAGTGTTTTAATCCAAAAATCCTGTCCGAAACATTTTGTTGATAAAAAATATATGTAAGTTAACACCTACTTGGCTTTTCCAAATCCTGAAAATTGGCCAAGGTATTTTCTCTCATATGTTCAGTAGCAATTGATCGAGCACATGTATGCGTATAACTTATGAAGTAACAGCAATGTGGAAAGGAGCATAAAAGTCTCAGAATTCCAACACTCTATTAAAGCCTTATGAAATCCAACAAAGAACAGAGAAAATATTCTTTGCATTCAGCAGACAAACCACAATCACTTTGTAGACACCACTGCCTAATGCACGATGATAAATGAACACTGTTCTTTTACTGCATTTTAACGGGAAGATACTAAGCTGCTAACCAATGCATGGTCAAGTCACGAGGATCAATCGCCTGCTGGCCCGAGGGTGCTGCCCATTAACCAAACCCGATCAGAACAGCGTGCGTCATCCCTCCCGACCTGGACATCTCCGTTACAAGTGAAGGTGCATTTTCAAGAGGCGTTGCCCTCTGAGATCAGACCAGCTATAGATAAACAGCTTTTCATCAGATTGGCAACATGTGCATGCACAGACTATGATGACTTTTAATCCAAATGGATATGTTCTACTGTAGGCCTGGTTGCTGCAATCTGCTCCTTCAGTGGACGTCTGTTTTGTAGTGAATTGCACGCTTTAGATGAATTACTCTCAAGATAGATAACATCCTTTAGTTTTAGACATAAGCGATATGAGCTTCGTGTTCGCGTCGTGTGGAGGGCAAATTTTCGACGACTGTAGATCTCAGTCCTATACATGTGTTTAAAAAAACATTCTAGAATAGAATTTAACTCTCTTTGTGCTGGAAATGATACAGAAACAAAGTTCGAATGGAGAAGTTCTGATACAACGTGCTCACAGTTATCTTCAACAGGGTCGCCTGTCAAATTTGATAGTAGTTATGTCATCAAAACTTGAATTGCATTTGTTAATCCAATGGAAATGCTGCAGCGAATCTTGAAAAAAGAATATATAAATAAATAAATATCAAAACTAGGGTCATGCGAGTACTCGAAAATGTCGAATCGTGTCAAGTACTCGACTCGACTCGAACTTCGAGTTTGACTGCTGAAACACTCGAACGACGATGAGTTTTCGAATCGAGTTGGCAAACATGTACAAAAATATATTGTGTTTGCATAGCTTTCTTATTTCGATTACATCGAATTTCTTTTATGAATTAATACTTCAACGGTTTTATTCAACATTAGGTTTTGGTCACAGCAATATTGCTGATGAAGTTGCAAGGAAATATTCCCTAAATTCAGTCACCTTGAACGACGGCCAATTACATCAGTCAAAGGGAGACGATTAATTATTATTGTATACCATGTATATAAGACTGATATCTTTGATAATGCCCAGAAATTCATTAACGGCCCGGAAAATTCATGGCCTGGAAATGAAACCATAGAAATATTTCGCAACATGGCATACAATGATTATGACATCTACATTTTTCGGGCTGTCAATGGCAAATTGTCGGGCCGCTAACGCGGCCCTCTAATTTGCCATTGACGCCCTCAAAACATAGCTGTCATCATATCATTATCTCAATCTCTCTCCGTGGGTGCACCGCACAGATTCAGAGAGTTTATCGATTGAAAGAATCTCTCTCCATTGATCTCCACGCTGATGAATTTTCGTGCCACTTAGACAGGCCAGACCAACACAGGATTTTCTCTGCGGCTAGCCTGAGTTCCGGAAATTACCAGGCGAGGCTGTTCGACTTCCGTGAATCCCGCTGTTATGTACTTAATCTCTGCATATTCTTATTTTTCACTGGACCACATGACTAATTGACTAAACCTCAGGAAGAACCACTTCGCCACTGTCATCCGCCAACATACATCATCCACTTTATAATCGTCCTATCTGTTAGTCTTTAGCGTCGCCGTCAGTCCTTGAAAATCATAGTAGGTCATGATACTGTCATAGTACTGACTACAATAAATTTCTCGAAGTCAGACGGATTGTCATTTCGACTTTTTAAGGGATAAGTTTAGTAACGTAGTGAATGTGATCCGTCTTATACACTGTATATACATTTAGATCTGCAATGTTAATTGGTCGGATAATCACAATGACAGAAAGCAGAACATTTCTTCGACCAAGATATCTATAAAGAAGCGATAAAGTTCTCCAAAGTTTCGCCTTGGCTTGTACAAGTAGTAACGAACGAAAGAACCTAAAATATCATTTATTATTATCATTTATATAAATAACATTTATATCAGGACATTTTGATTAAATCTCAGTCAGTTCAACATTTTTTAATAGATCGAAGGAATACTCTGCTTTTCTGTCAATGTATTCAAAGATAATTGACAAACGACAAACTGGTTTGCAGATTTCATCAGGAAAAGGGTAACTCGTTCATTCCTCTCTTCCGCTGATTTTTGTATGCCTCCATTCTTACATGCTTTCTTTGGCGGACATCCATCGGTAGGACCCCTTCATATTTTAAAAAACGTACTCCAATATCAAAAAACTCTTAGTATTATACCCGGAAGGCCTCCGACAAATGAGTGTTGCATGTAGATATCGCTGTTGTAGATAAGGTATAATATCATTCAGTTCACTTGTAGAAATTCTTGTAGCTGAGTCATTGCCTTAGCACGCTGTTGACTAAAGTGGCACATCAGTAATCTCACATGCTACTATTCGAATCAATGGATCCTCCTCCTGTTGATGTAGACGTTGTTACTGAACCCATGCGCTCTACTAGTAATCCCTGCCAGGTATTCAGAATAGTGCCACGCTTGCTTAATAATTGTTGCATAATGTGCCTACAAGGTAAAATATATGCAATGCTTACACATAAGGTTTTGAAAATTGATTGCATAGAATTTTTTAAATTTGTATTATGTATGTCTAATGTTCACAATTACATATACTTAACAAAGGATAACCCAGTCACTAGATCAACGATATTCGTCGCCATAAACCTTATTTTCCTATTCTTTTCATTGCTTTTATTAGCCTAAGTAGGCCTAAGGATATTTTTGCCTCTTAATATCTATGAAAATTTTGCCCGACTCGACTCGAGGTTGACAAAAGTCCGACTCGCAGGGCCTAGTCAAAACGATCTTTCTTGTCATATTCTGGAATTTGTAGTGATCAAAAGCTTTCATTAGCAAGTAATCTCATATCTGTTAACTATGCCGCTATATCAAGCTTAATCGATTTTTGAGATTTCAGCCAGTCACAAAGTGGAATGAATAGAATGATTTATGAAATTCAACTACACGGGCTGCTATTATCCATAATTCCATTCGTCAGATGTCTACTGACTGGGATAATATCATCCTCTGCTATTTATTACCTCTAATGATGAACCAAGGCTTTCATTTTCCTCCTTAGTCAACGCCATTTCGAAACTTCGGGGTCTACAAAGGAAGGAAATACATAATACAGGATGAGTTGGTATATTTAACATGTTTACAATGTGAAAAAGTGCTAAAAGAATGAAAGATTTATTTATATTGATGCTAGGTTGAACAAATATTTCTTGTTATCAAAGGACTGAGAGTCGTCAAATTTTTTAGAGCCTCCAGCTTCTACATTTTTCAGATTCTGCGATAGCATGCACTGGCATATTCCAATTCCGATTCTTAAATTTTGACTTGTATTGATAACGCATGCTATAAGAGGTAAAGAAAAATTATAAGAATCTATAACCCAACTAAGCTGACTAACAGATGGTCAATTGGTGTCATAACCGAATAGGGCAGATCAGAATCCGTGTTGCTAAAGAAGTTGTTGTGTCTTCATATCAGAAACTTGAATTTACAGCAACCATTCATGTACTCTTGCCAAATGCGATCAAATATTTGATATTATATTTTCTGCGCAGTTGGTTTTCAGCTTCAGTGAACTAATATCAGAATTATTACTCAACACATGCAAAGCAAAATATGCAACTTGGCTAGTTGGTTGTAAAGAAGATATTTCAATAAGAGGCTACGCACTTTATCAATTAACTAATAATCAATTATTCAAGTTTCAGTGTGTCACTGGTTGAACACATCTCACATCGCCAGCGCACTTACCTATACTCGCACTGCTTCACGGCTGGTAACGTCACTACGCATTAGTTCGAAGAATGGTTTTTTATCTTTTAGAGAAAAACTAGGAAACCCCCTGAAAATCATGTCTTTTCGAAATATTAAAGTATGCATCTCTAACACACTCTTGAAGCTAAATTGCAATTTACTATGAAAAAGCGAAGCATTTAACTAATTAATGACATGGCAGTTCAACTTTGGGTAAATATTCGGAAACAAAAGCCCGAAAAACAATCCGTGAAGGTAACTTACAGAAAAACACGGCTGATAGCATTTCCTCTCTATTATTTTACTGTACATTTTCTTCAAATGCTGATGATTATATTTTATGAGATTGCAACAAGAATAGCATCTTTATTTTTGTACCTACCCTGGCCATCCACTTCCTAATCCGTGAGGTGAGGCCTCCATCACAGCTTGAATGGTGGTCGCATTCGTAGGATCACTGAGGAAAGGGGCCGCATGTTCCTCATAAAATCCTCTTACTGAAAATAGTGAATGTGGAGACGCAATCTTGAAATTATGAGTAAATCATATATTTTCGTACCAACAACAGGTGAACACTCGTTTCGAATTGCTTCACTGAGGCAGAAAAGGAACAGAGGATAAGTTATCTTCATGTACGTGTCTTTATCATCAGGACACATCAGTCGACTCCGCAGTTGCTTTGAAAATCTGTAAAAATAATCATGGTCCAATTGAAAAATGAATTTCAGTGAAATATTTCCTACAATTACCGTGAATATTCATTGAGGACATCTTCAGTTTGTATATGCTCGTTCGAAAGACTGTCCGTTTGGCTGCCATTTTGTGGAGGTACGAAGAAATCCTCCAATGTAGCCTGAAATGGCATAGAGAAGATGGTATATTAGTTTTTGTGACACGTTGAGATCCAAAATTTGACTGAAAGATGTTTGAGAAATATACCGAAAAGAGATGTTTCATTCTATACATCCGGTACGCATTCAACGATGGGAAAATCTTAAGCAACGATGTATTAACCGTTTAGTGTCCAACGTTCCACTTGTGGAACATTTTTTAAATTGTGATTTTGATGCATAAGGGTTGTCATAATTGATGATCATGAAATGTGTTTTAGTCAAGCACGATCAATTCTATAGTTTTTTCAAGTCGAAGCGAGAAAAAAAAATGGGAGTGGTATTTCTGGTCTATCAATATTTTCAAAATTTTGACTTTTTTGTGCTTTTTGGTGATCCAATTTTCAACTCGCATTTTGTACATGAAAACCTGCAGTTCAATGCACCCAAGTCGGTATACATAAAGACGACACTCCTAATTTACTAATTCATAGGTCGGCATATCCTTTTCATCATTTGTCTTGTCTCAGCAATGCAATTAGTATGCATGTTCCACTTGTGGAACGTTGGCTACTTCAGGTTAGATGAAACCTACATGTTTTTCGAGAGGAATCATCTCGGATGCTAACCAAATGTATTATAGCGATGAAGTAACATGACAAATATCAGACGAGGCCGCAGGCCGAGGCTGATATTTAGGTCATGTCGCTGAAGACTCCTACAGCCCACCTCCATTAGCTGATGCTCATCCTGAATTGATTGGCAAGACACCATTGGAATATTTTCTACTTTTTTTCACGGAGGAATTGTTACAGGAAGTGGCTCAACTTATCAATGGTTATTCACTTCAAAAAGGTAATCAGCCTATCTGTGTTACTATACGTACATTAAATCGCATCATTATACATGTACATGGTTATCTTATTGATAGAAGGCCTACATGTAACCTATGCAAATGTAAATAGCGGGGACCAGTCCACACCTACTACACCCATCCACTTTTTCTGTTTCGAATTTCGATTCTATATATTGTGAAAGGTTAGGGTCTGAATGCATTACATGTATGTTCTTTCGTAAATATTTTAAGTAGACAGTCACGTGCTTCTCATGCAAAAGCCTACGATATGTACATAGGCCTATTCACGCATTACACGTGCTACACATAGCTAGCAGCTGCATGATGTGTGCCTTTTCATTTTGTTCTGTACTAGAAAACAAAAGAACATAAAGGATTGATAAAAAGGACTGGTTGCGACCGACTGCTGATTAGCTGGGGTAAAAGGTGAAATTATGAGCTAGTTGTGTATGTATGTTATGTACACGTACATGTAAATCAGGTAAATCTAATGCAAATGTACATGTATGTATGTACAATCAAACAAAATATCCCAAAGACTAAATTTGAACATTTCAAACTTCAAGACTATTTGTCTGCTAGTTATTTGTGGTCAATAGAATGCAAAAATGTAAATAAACGAAATTGACGCGAATTCATAAAAAATATTCAACATTACGCATCTTGTATTACATAATAGGCCTACTTATCAGTTGAAGTGCACTATTCTCATGTCTAAAATGCGACGTTTTTTAATCGAATATTCTATCCAGGGTCTAGATTTTGTAAGAGCATTTGATCTTTCAACAGGTTCTCCGCTCAATGTATCTGAGGATGAGCTCTTGCGCTTTTTGGGAATTTTGATTTTGAGTGGATATCATATTCTACCCTTCGAAAATGCATATTGGACGACTGCATCAGACTTGCGCTTTGATCTAGTCAGTCAAGTCATGTCCAGAGACCGCTTCAAGAAAATCAAGACCAACATTCATTTTGTTGATAATAATCGTCTAACACCAGGAGATAAGTATTAGAAAATCAGACCCCTCTATGATCATTTGAACCAGCAATTTTCTCAATTTGGAGTTTTTGCTGAACATTTGAGTATTGACGAATCCATGGTACCTTACTATGGACATCATTCTGGAAGCATGTTTATAAAGGGGAAGCCAATACGCTTTGGCTACAAGATATGGTCACTCTGTACTCCCGACGGCTATCCGTTTCGTCTTCTTTTGTATAGTGGAAAATCAGAAATCCCCAGATCCTATGGGGTCACGCGTAGTTGCGGAATTACTGGATGTGGTGGAAGCAGCAGAGCATCATGCAGTGTATTTTGACAATTTTTTCACCAGCCAAAAATTACTCTCTGACTTATCTTCGAAAGGCATTAGAGCCGAACTGGCACCATGGCACCGAATTAGCACCACTGGCACCATAAGAGAGAATCGCATGAACAGATGTCCCCTTGGCAAACAAATTATGAAGAAAAAAGAAAAGGGCACCTTTGATTTTCGTTCTGATGGAACAGTATTCGTGTGCCAATGGAAGGATAATGCTGTTGTGAATATTGCAAGCAATTTCGAAGTAGCCACTACAACTACTAAGGTGAAGCGATGGAGAACGAAAGAGAAACGTAGGAAAGACGTTGCGCAGTCAAGACTTACGTCTGATTGTTTTCTTGAAAAAAACATTCTGCAAATATTGATCTATAATATATTGGAACCTGGAAAGTGTGCATTCTATGTGGGGAAATATTATATGGGCGATAATTTGTATTTACAAGAAAAGAAAATAAACCATTGAAAAAAATCATCAGTATGGTAAAAAACATGTAGATTCACACACCCTTAAGTGTCCAACGTTCCACTTGTGGAACATTGCTATATCTCGAAAAGTACACACTGAACTTTTGATTATTAACCATATTAGTCTTATTTAGACCCCATTGGCAGCGTTTTGTCACTTGCCACCAACATTTGACCATGCCTTCTTATGTCCGACTCTAAACGGTTAATAAGATGCACCAAAAAAGGCGAATTTTTGTTTCTGTCTTAAAATCTTTATGGTGCATACTTCATATGTTAAAAACATTTTCTATCCGTCACAACAACCTTGATCCTAAAAAAATGATGACGCTCGGAAATTTATGCTGCGTTCGGAAGGTCGATATTAAGATACGATAGTTATGTATGACAGGAAGAATAAATTATAACCAGGAATGCAGAGTAAAAAAAAGTGCACGAGCATCCTGAAGCAGCTGGGTCGATCATTTGATACTAACTTACTTCTGCCAAAGTATTAGTTTTCTCTTCTAATTTCTCAATATCACATGACAGAAAGTTTCCTCTTCGGGACCTCTACTTCCTCACCCCTCTTCCTATGTGACTGTTCCTTCCTTTAAGTTCTTCTTTATATCTGCGAAGAGACATCGCCACTTTTTTCAGCATATATGCAGCATCTGTACTCTTCGCTGTATAGCAAATGCTGTAGCCGACTAGCATTGTATACAACTTTGTCATCTTCGCATCCAGTATTTCAAATCCCAATTCATGATAGCACAATCATCAGCCAAAGCTAAGGAACGAATTTTACAAAGTTAAAATACTGAAGTAAATATATAATCGGAGTAACCGTGACCTTTACAATTTAAAGAAATATACCCAGTTACAATAGAAGAATATGCATTCGGTGTTTATCGTGACCTTTGCAAAGCAGGACACAAAGAAAGCTTAATGTCTTGATAGTAAATACTTATTTCGGTACCTGCATTTGGAGACAAGTTCATTCCGTCTGTTGAGTAGGTTATCAACATCGTGGTCCAAAATAAAAAACCTCTCGATGAGACAGAGGTCGCACCTTTTCGTTACTTGGTTGAAGGGCTTGCAAAATATTTTGATCCTCCACTTTACTATTGGGTTGAAACCTGCTTCCTTCAGCCTCCAATATTCCTTAGACAGTTCAGTACCATGCTTGTATTTTTCATGGGAAGACGACGTCTGGTGGTTAGCGTATCTGAGCTTGAATGAACTCTTGCAAATACTCATATCTTCTATTCTGACCATTACATCTAATTTGGGCCTCATACAATGTTGTTTGCCAGACATTTATTTTGCAAAGGGCATTTTTCTTTGTTCATGCAATTGCATTCCCTTCGATCTTTGCTATTTTCTTCTTTGCTCAATATTTTCCGGTTATGGGCGTTTATGATTGATTTGAAGTTCGGCATGTAGCTATAGCTCACTTTGAGGGTGTTCCTATTAAAGATCCTTTGAAATCTGGTGCCATCTCTGAAGTGTTTGTCAACGAGTTTCAAAAACCGTTGACCCACATTTATTGCCACGGTTCTGCTGGAAGGTGGATTGAACCACATTATCTGCCTTGTTCGCTTCCGCTTCTCACTTGGCTCTCTACTTTACTCTTTGCATTCAAATTTGCGAGCGTAGCCATGTTTTCGCACGATCCCCTCGTAATAGGGAGCAGACTCACTGAAGGCAGCTTCATCAGATGACAATTCGCTGATTCGCCTCTCAATCATTTCTGGCAATTGTTTAGTGATACTACCAGGGTGGTTGGATTTTGAGTTTATGTATAGAGTCTCATGACCCTGTTTTCTGTAAGGTTTGTAGGATCCGTCACAAAGATTGAAAGTAACATCAAGATAGTTCACAATCTTTAAATCACATTGAATCTCCAGGTGAAGGCCATATCGCTTGAATATCTCGTGAAATTTCTTCCTGATAAGATCTCCTTGACGCCCTGTAACATTTTCGAAGTAGGCCAATATATATTGACTTCGTTATACCAAGTCTCGACTCTATCAGGTTCACGGCATTTCCTATTTTGTCTTCTTCCTGATTAGCCTCAGTTAATGACAAAAGAACCTTATATGGCCATAACTAAGCATATGCTACTATGCTATTTCGGATTATCTTTTCAGAGCTGCTTTGTGGGATTATCTGAAAATGACTACACACAAACTAACCATCTAATATTTCCGGAATAATTTCACACTTGATGAAAACTAGAAATTTCACTTAGTATTTCATACACTGGTATATTCATCAAATGAAAGTGCTTACGTTCATAATTTTAAAAAGTATCAAAAGAAATTTTATCAGCAGCTTCCACAATTGTTTATTTCTGCGGAGGTTTGAATGATCTGCCAGGTCGGCAAGATTTTTGATGAACAGCAAGTCGGTCAGGTAGAAATCGACGAGTACAATTTTTACACTCAAGCAATTGAGTCTTGTGAGACTCATAAGCGGCATCATTGTAAGCTTGTTCATATGAACCTGATGCAGCAAATCCAATTTCACCGCCGCCTTCATCACTTTTCTTTATTGTAGGTTTGACCGGTGGCTGTCTACGTAAATTGGGAGGCAACTCATTGTTTTCTTTGTGCCACTTTTTTAAACATTGAGGCTCATGTATAGGCAAACTTTTATGTCCAAATCTTCGATTGCAAAGATAGCAAACTACTCCCGGCATCTGTTTAATGGGACGATTCATGTGTTCCTGTTGCTTCCTCTCTTCAGCTTCCTGCTTTCTGTGCTTCTCTTCACATTTGGGGCGATGAATTCCAATTGAGGATGAACCAAACATTTTCCCACAAGTATTACACGCTACACCAGGGGCAAAATTCGACTGATTGCTTCCTTCGATGGCCTGCTCAATTTGATCCATTTCAGCATCTTCTAAGACTTCGCCTTCGATCATATCAAACACATATCTTCGATTGTTTCTACCTATACTTGGATTATAATACAAATCATACAAATCTACTTCATTATTTCTGCTTAACATACTCGACAATTAATTACTCATTTATGAGATACTACTATACTACCTAACTACGAGGAAATACCACAAATAGATTGCAGTCCTGTATTTTCAAGTAACTTTTGTTCATAGATTTCGTGTCATCAATTTGTGACTGGCCATACTTATAGAAGTCTATGCTATATCTAAGACGACATAAAAGGACCATGAACAGGCTCCTAGTATCGTATCAATACTCGATTTCTACATCTAACCCATGATCTAAGCCATAATACACTTGGACTCCTACATCTAATTGTCTAGATGTCTATGCACAACACCACAAGTCTAAAATAACTAGAATGGAAGTTTGATATCTTGCCTATGTACAATGATGGCACATGGAAAAATCTATGGTTTGTAGATCTGCTTCGATCTAAAACATTGTATCATAGACTATTTGCCAAGTTGTTTGTGGAAGTTGTTGACAGCAGGATTTTCATCAAGAGAACTTTAGGTGAAATGGTGTCATTGCTTCATGTGAATTAGCCTACTATTCAATGGATTAATATACTGTGTCTCTTTGTAGCAGTCATTGACAACTATCATCCAATTTTTCAATGCTGGAATACGAATCAAAAATTGGTTCAGAGTCATAATTGAAAATGGTTGCTGTAAGTGTACTGGTTGTAAGAATATCTCAAGTATTCAAAGATAAAAATTCTAATTATTGGATAATTTCTCCTTCTAACGGTTAAGAAACCTAGCGCTTTCTGGAATAAACGCATTGAAAGCTTCTTCACCGACAGTCATTTGTCAGATAAATGAAATGTCGCTGGATCCTTTCAATTAATCACTAAATGACTTATGTGATATAGTGTGATGATAGTTTGGAAGCTCATGCTCATATTCGAAAGCATGCAAAGGTTTTGAAAACTGTTCAAATATAATGAAAAGGGGAACCCTTTAAAGTAAAATCAATGCCCGAAGATTTCTTGGCCTCTGATTTCAAGCAGGAGCAATGCATGTTCTGTAAATCGACACTACGCGTTGCGTATGTGTCTGATCATACTTTTGATCGATTATAGGAGCGATATTTCAAAATGATGAACGTACAGAACGTTTTACAGGATTTCCTTCTTTGTCATCCTGTCGCTGCACTATTTTGTAAATTCACTATTGCTTTTGTGTACCTAATCTTTGGACTAGGGGCACCAATCCGGATCACAAATTGTTTTGATAATTAAAAATGCCAACCCGAAAACAAGAAAGCCAGTTCGCAAAATTTGCTTTATGCCCCAACTAAGTTCCCCCAGAATGTGCCATAATTTTCATGCAATTTCCATTCTAGGACTTTCTATGGTATTATTAATTTCTATGTCGTTGATATAAGTCATTCGAAGTTCGCCACATACCCATATTTCTTACTTTTAACTGCAACCGACGAACGGCGAACTTCAATAAACGATGAACGGCGAGGTAGATATCGCATAAAATATTAGTATTCAAATTCTCCTAAATGTGAAATGGAGCTAGTTATGGGCTTTAGTTATTATTATTACTACTGAGTCTTGCTTAGAAGACTCCCATTTAGTGGAAGTCAAACAAAACATAATACCGCATGCCATCATATATATTAGCATTTGCTGTGAATAGATTTAGAAAATTCGGAAAACATTTCATCTCAAAAAAGTGCTAAGATGAGATATACAAATCATGAAATGACAATTAATATATAGGCCTAAAATTCTGCGATTCATTTTCACTGAATTACATCCATCGCAGGCCCCGAAGCTAGGCGAAAAGAAAATTAGCAGCCGAAACATTGCTGAGAAAAATGGACATTGAGGACTACTAAGTGAACTTCTGAATCTTAATCGCTATTTGCCTTCACTAAGTTCCATGTCGGTTTGAACTTCATGTATGTCTGAAGCTCCAATATTGTCAGTTGAAAGGTGAGCTGACTACATCTGCACCATCCATTTTTCATGTTTGTAATCAGAGCTACAGACCCCGAGCCTTTCAAAATATTGAAGATCTGATTCCGGACAATTTTGACTTTTTTCAAAGCTTTTGAATTGTACTATCTAGTGTCTACTATATTCCATTACAATGAATGCAAAACAAGATGAGTAAGATGAAATATGAAGACAAATAAAGCTAGTTTCACATAAATTGTATCAATTGTCACATAAATTCATCTCAAGATAGATATATCTAGACTTAAATTTTTAGTGCTACAAACATGTAGCCTACATTAAATTGTTCAACTTATGCATAAAGTTGTTTTTCTAAATAGTTTTCACTGGTAGATTATTTATTTGAATGCTTCTAGACGCAGAAATTACTAGGGATGCACTGATTAGTGACTTTGCTAATCGACCGATAACCGATTTATCTGCAAAGGTATTAATTATTTTGTCTAAATTCATATGAAATCTACGTTTTCGATATACCGAAAGCACCGATCTAGTTAAAAGTAGGTTTGTGATGATAAAGTACACAAAATAATTAGTAAGATGGATCATGTGTTTTCCATCAAAAATGCTGTGATACTACACCTTTTTCCATTCTAATCAAAACTTGTTCCGTTCTATTCAAAACTTATCCCATTCAATTAAACAAATGTTCGATTCATTCAAAAACCTGTCCCATTCTATTTAAAAATGCTCTATAAAGTTTAAAACCTGCTGTATTCAATTTTAAAAAAGTTCCATTCCGCTTAAAACTTGTCATATTTTTTTGAACGAGTTTCATTCTGCATGTATATCAAAAATAAAACTACATTGAAACACTGATGTCATAGTATTTCATGATACATGCATGGGTCATTTCACGACGATCCACGAATGGCATGTGGCACTTAGCATCCGATTTTTTTGATTTTCGGACACATGTTTACTATGCATTAGAAAACATCAAATCTGAAATATTAACTTCCAATTTTGAACATAGCGGGATCCAGACCTATTTTTAGAAATTTGATTTCCAAAATTTGAATTTTCACGACGATGCAACTTTTTTCTGTATGTTCGTTACGCAATCAAACTTGCAGCATCAGCTCGGTATAAAGGAATTCTTGAATGAATTTCAATGAGTAACTGTCATGTAGAAAGGATCTACATGGGTCCAAAGATTGCGAAAAAATAGAGTCCGCGAAAAGACACAAAAAAATTTATACTGATCTCACAACTTTCTGTATTCTTGTTATCCGCAATAACTAAGATAATTGTGTTGCTGTATATCAGTGTGTTTCACATCTGTGATCTAAGCAGTAACCAGAATACACCAGGCGTTCAAAAAACGTGATTTTTCAAAAATGCCGAACATGGCTGTTTTCAAGCTGGGCTAGCTTTTTTCTATAAGCCAGTTTTGACTCCAAATTGATGCTGAAACTCAGAAACATGCTCAATTACTTGTAGAAGAAATTTGATCAAGCAACCGATAGTTACTGTGGCATAAATTGGCCAATTTTGATTTTGCACACTTTTTCAATATATGATGTCAATATTATATAAGTAGCATTTATAGTACAACAGCACTTGAAAGCGTTAAATTGGTGTGCGGTAGGAAATTATTCCCTTTGATAGATATTGTATATTACACTTTGATTTATTGCAATAAAGCCATATCTGACTTTCGAAGTTCGAGATTTGTTGGACTAGATATGCTTTATCAATCGATACTGTAGTTTTGAATAGTAAAGTTTCTGCGAAATGTTCAGGATCGATTCATCCTACTGTTTTCTGAAGTAATCAATTACTTTCAATTATTTTAATGGTGAGATATCATTCGCAACGAACCGAAGAAAAAGACACTGCATTAATTTCATGTTGAAATAGCTTTTGACTCAGTATCACAGGATTTTTTCTGAGCGAGACCCATGAACCATTAATATTAATCTAGTAGACCCTAATAGATTACCTGATGTAGTTGACAGAATTTCTATCTTCATTTTCTATATCTTTTTCCTGGTAGCGAAAACATTTTCCCAGGTATCACTGTTGCTTTACTACTGATTGGTAAGCATAATCAGTCAAGGATATCATATATAGGCTACCCTTCTGTTTTTTTGAAGGTACTGAGAATATTTCATCTGCGTTTCACTCATCATATTCGAGATCGTTACGTATTTAGAGAACCGCTATTATTAAATCACACCTCAATAAAATAGTTCAAATTTTTCATGTGCAAATGCAGCCTTGTTTAAGAAAGATACATAGATATTACACGACGACGACTGACTGAATTTCATGTAATTTTACATTTGTACTTTACCTACTAATTATTTCAAGCATTCACTTCCGTATATTGAAGTTGAAAAGTAAAGAATTACCAATGAGTAGAAGCAGGCGTGGACAAAAATTAGACATCATACTAAATATCCCATGTCAATCATTGATTACGTTTGATGTGAGCAACTGCTGTTGTTGATCCCTCTGATTCATAAATCACTCATACGAATGTAAGCATATCATTCCTGTTCATAGAAAAATTAAACCAGGTCAATTTTTAAGCAGTTCTTAAAACTGCACGCTATGCAAAAGTGTCTCAGGATTGTAGGTTTCATAAACAAGCTAAAGCGGGATTCTACCCACTCTTTCAAAATTAATGCAAAACGTAATGCTTTTTCATATATTGGGTAATAAAAAGGCATTTCATTCTTGTCCAAGTAACAATCTAATTATATTCTTGCCCACTAAGACCATGTGTTTCAGTTACATATAGCCACTTTAATGTGATTATTTAAGTGATCAATTTAGAATGCTATTGAAAAACCTCAGAGCGGAATGGAGCCGCTTTTCACGATCAATATTTCCACAATATCATGATACTAAAATATCAATAAGCCTATTGTTTTCAATTTGAGGTTTACCGATTGATTGGTATGATCAAAAATGCATTTCCTGTATGAGGGACTTTTCAATGCTAAATGATGATGATGGTAATTCACAAGTCATTCATATGTTACTGAAAGAGATTCTACACATTTCATACAACCAAATTATTTTCCACCACAATCCATTTGTCTTGCATATCTTATCTACACAACATTTTTCAACATCAACTTTGAAGTAGTGTTTGTCACAAATGGATTAGGGCTCTTCTACGTTTCGCTGCAAATAATATCTCACCATTAAAATAATTGAAAGTAATTGATTACTTCAGAAAACAGTAGGATGAATCGATCCTGAACATTTCGCAGAAACTTTACTATTCAAAACTACAGTATCGATTGATAAAGCATATCTAGTCCAACAAATCTCGAACTTCGAAAGTCAGATATGGCTTTATTGCAATAAATCAAAGTGTAATATACAATATCTATCAAAGGGAATAATTTCCTACCGCACACCAATTTAACGCTTTCAAGTGCTGTTGTACTATAAATGCTACTTATATAATATTGACATCATATATTGAAAAAGTGTGCAAAATCAAAATTGGCCAATTTATGCCACAGTAACTATCGGTTGCTTGATCAAATTTCTTCTACAAGTAATTGAGCATGTTTCTGAGTTTCAGCATCAATTTGGAGTCAAAACTGGCTTATAGAAAAAAGCTAGCCCAGCTTGAAAACAGCCATTTTCGGCATTTTTGAAAAATCACGTTTTTTTGAACGCCTGGTGTATTCTGGTTACTGCTTAGATCACAGATGTGAAACACACTGATATACAGCAACACAATTATCTTAGTTATTGCGGATAACAAGAATACAGAAAGTTGTGAGATCAGTATAAATTTTTTTGTGTCTTTTTTTCGGGATGAATGCCTAGGCATTGGAACAAGTAATCTTTGAAAAGATGGGATATCTTGATACCGACCAGAATGCGATAAAGGCTCACTCCTATCCAAGCTATTTGGAGTAGTTAATACAGAGGCTATTAGCGGTGCACCATTCATGAATATTGTTCAACGCATTTTGAAGAGGTAGAACGTGGAAGTAGGGCAATTCATTAAATTTGCGTCATACGTATGTAGCAATTTCAAATCGTCGGCATGTTTCACCAACATAGTGTTGGAAACCAAGAGGTCTATATCGTCAATGAATATATTGAACAGTGGAGGGTCTAAAGCAGAACCCCGTATAACACCACGTTGAATAGGAGTCGGAAGGGAAGTGGCGTTATTAATCCGCACAGATTTAATACGTTCGCTAGAATAGACCAACTATGTCACCATTCTTAAGCTTTAGAAGAAGAGAGTGTGGTATCGAATCAAACACTTTGCGGAAATCGATGAAAATTGCATCGGCTGCACATCCATGATCAGTGTTAAGGGTAAGCATTTCACAGATAAGTAGACAAACAGTTTCTACTGAACGACCCGGCGTAAATCCATGTTAAAACATCATTGACGTTTTTGAGACGATGAAATTCAAAATGCATTTGTAAACGATCTTTTCCATTACACGACAAACGCAGTGGGTAATGGCGATTCGACGATGATTTTCAACGTCCTGTTTAGAGCCCGACTTATGAATAGGCGTGACAAGGACGTGATTCCAACTTTTCGGGATTCTTGACATTGTAATTGAAAAATTGAAAAAGAATGCAAGTTTTGACACGAAAAATAGCAAAGCCCATCATTATCTACAGAACAGGATGATGGTAAAAATTTTGACGTTATTAGCATCTTCTGTGGAAAATGATAGAGTCAACAAGAGTAGATGCACCATCTGAGAAGGTAGGTGGATGATGAAACGAACTAGTCAATGTTGAAATTGGATGCAAAGAATTCGTTGAACAAATTTGTAATATCAAGTTATGATGTCGTGATATTATCGTTTCTGTCATGTACTGAGTTAATTAGGTTTGCGTTCGAATTTAATTTTCTTTCGATATAATTCCGAAAGGGCTTAGGATTGGAGTGATAAGTGATCATGAGTAAGTGGATCATGAAAACAATAAACAATGAAGCATGTTATCCAAAACGTGCTTATCAACTCATGTGTTTGTTTAGGTGACAGGCTAAACACCGCACTGCAAGTCTTTGTCCTCAACATCTACGTAAGATCGTTGCATAGGTTTGCAATATTACTCACATGTACTTAAATCACTTTAAGCTGTCACTGCCCTGTCAAGCATGGTGTCCATCACTATAAGTCTGCTCAGTTTGGGTGAGACCACCCGAGTAGCTCAAAATTTCAGTCAGTTGGGAACTCGTCATTTTTACACTGGCTCTTCACCGATGACCAGAGGTATTCGATAAGGCTCAAGGGAGCCAAATAGGGAGTCATCTTGAGGATGCGCAGTTCGGAGTATTCAGGTCTTTCAACTATGAAATTCTCGCCTTCGAGACGGAAACTATATTTGACGGGACTTTGCGAGCTAAACGTGATTTAAGTGCATGTGAGCTACGGTATATTGCAAATTTACAATCATCTGCAAGATTTTACGCAGATGTTGTGGACAAAAAAGACTCGTAATGCCGTGTTTAGCCCTGTCTTGCATTGGTGAGTTGATGAACACTTTTTGGACAAAATGTTTCATTGTTTATTGCTTTTCAAATCCAATTGCTAGGAAGATTCGTGTAATTTTATTTAGCAGATTCCATGTTGTATCATGAATTGTATTGGTATCAATTTGATTGTTTCAATGTAGTTTTGCTTCTAATATAGAATGAAACTAGTTTAAAATTGAATGGAAAAATGTGTAGTCTAGTGCTACGTAGAGTTGATTAATTTTGAATTTTCATTAAATTCTCGTGCGCTACTTGAAGAATTACTTGTAACGGAATATTGGTGACAGAAATATGAAGCAATTTTTATTCTTATATGATTACTTAAGCATCAAATTCCAATCAAAATCACACCGATAATCAGCATCATGAGAATAATGACGCTGAAAAATTATCAACCAACTGATACACTTTCTAATCAGTGCTGACACTCGAAATGCTCCCACACTTGTTATTAGGATTTTAAGTGACTCACAAATACCAGGGATGAAAATGTGATAACGAGAAATGGAATGTTGTCCGCGGTAAATTCTCATCCCTGAAATACCTACTATAAGACTACGCTTGGTAATGATGACACGCTCACCCGCTGTTTGTGAAAATGAATATATGTATATAATAATAATAATATCACTTTATTTCAGTACAACGAGCGGTACATGATTTCATGAATCCACCGTGCTTGACAAGAAAAGGAAAATTATGACAGCGTAGAAAATTTTACAAATGATTTGTTATAGTACGCTTGCTTGCGCTTCAATGGGAATAGTCTGCGTTTGTGTCGTACTCGACCGCAGTTCGAATCCCTCACGACGAAATATTCGGCAATAGGATGCGTTTCAGGATTGTCAGCAATTTTTGTTATTAGACGTGTACAAGTCTTTTGCAGCGAATGATGGAGAGACGGTTTCGAGGGAGTATTGCACCAACGTTTAGCCACTTTATGTAGGTGCTCGAACTTTTTGAGTTGACACACTTTTAAATCACAAATAACAGGCCACGAATAGCACAATTGGGAAAGAACCAGGCCAGTGTATGCACGCCATAGTACCGAAGAAGCATTTCCATTGTACTTTAAACGTTTAACAAAAGATAACGACCGACAACATTTACCTAACAAATATTTGCACTGAGAGTTCCAGGACAGATCATGGCTAAAAATGACACCAAGGATTTTGAGATCATTGACTTGTTCAATTACAGTTCCATTTATAAAAATCGGTTTATTGTTAAACGGAACAGGCAAGCGACTGACGTCAAGGCTTTTAGTCTTGTCAACATTTATCTTGAGTTTTTTTTTCTGTCAGCCCAAGCAACAAAAAGATCAACATCACTCTGAAAGGAACAGTCATCGCCATCATCAGTCATGTGAATCAATGTGATGTCGTCAGCGTAAGCTATCAGCTTGGTGCAAATAAAGGATGGCATGTCATTGACAAAGACAGCGAAAAGAAGGGGACCCAAAATTGAGCCCTGTGGAACCCCACTGTGAACTTCTTTCCAACTGGTCTGGTAGCCGTTGATATTGACCCGTTGATAGCGATTTTCGAGGAAGCTGTAGATAAACCTGACAATGTCAGGGCCCAGTTTGAGGTCTTCAGATAAGGTCTTCAAAAGGGACAGATGGCTGATGGAGTCGAATGCCTTTTGGAAATCTACAGCTAAGATACACGAGCACGAGTTAGAGGTGGCCAGACTAATATGTTGTAGGGTACTCAGTCGAATTGCTAGCAAAGCGTTGGTGCAACCGCGGTGATCTGTGGGGACAAAGCCATATTGCCTAGAATCAAAAAAAGTTGCGGAGATGAGGCAAGAGGACAAAATCTTTTATCAGCTTTTCCAGAATCTTACTGGGGAAAGGGAGAATGGATATTGGACGAAATTCTGAGTTTGAGTTCTTTTTAGGAAGGGGGAGCACATTAGCTAATTTCCAAGGATCAGGGAAAGTAGATGAATTCAGACAAAGATTGTAGATAATCGTTAGGGGATACGAAAGAATGTCTATGAAACGTCTATAAAAACGTCCCGGCACTCCATCAGGACCAACTGAATTGGATTTGCAGCTTTTAATCAGATTTGCTACTTGAGTTTCGTCAACTTGAAAATGTGAAGGAATCGGAGATGAGGGAACAATGAAGCGTTGAATGTCAGAATCGGTGAAGAGGGAATGAAATTTGTCGTTGATGTCATTGGCTTGTTGCAAGTGGTAGCAGACAGCACGAGGAGTCGAATCATGTGAAAATTTTCTACAAAGTCAGACTCGTGAAGTTGGTAAAACACGAGTATGATTGCACAGTGCGTGTCCAACGGAGCCGATGCTGAGATACGACCGCACGCTACGACGACACGAGTTGTTGTGACATATACATATATGTATATATATATATATATATATATATATATATATATATATATATATATATATAGAGAGGCTGACATTCCGCGTTGGGATTCGAATCCAGGTATGCCAGTTGCACTAATGAGCACTCTATCATAAGGCTACAATGACAGCTCGTCAACCGCCAATCGAATGATTTCATGTCTCAGCCAATCAGAGACGAGCTCATGACATGGCTCAAGATTTCCAAGAATTTGGAAATGAATGAAAAGCACGGATCAGCGTTTCTTACAAACCGAGCCCGGGCATGCATTTTTAGAAATACGGCCGGGTCGCTTATTTTTAAGGCAACCTTGACATCCTCTCAAACTTGATACGTCTTACAACGCACAATTGTGCGTTGATGCACAATGGAGTTGAATTTGTTAAGTTTGCAATCATTTCTATCATGATGATCGCTAGTAATATAAGACGTTGATGGTTATAATATGCGCTTCCAAGACAAACAGGCGTAATCTTCTCCATAATAATGACCCCATTAATGGATTTAAAGACTAGCGCAGAGCAGAACAAGTCATGAAAAACGATTTCTGCGAGATATGAACATTAGGGTGTGTCAAAAAGTTCAGGTGCTCAGCTGCCAAATGGTGACATTTGGTGTAAAACTAATATATGTGAAATTTTAAGCCGATTGGACAACGTTTAGGGGTCGCACAAAGAGGTCAAAGTGAGGTCAGTTTGTCGTTTTTGGGCTAAAAATAGCCTGACGTCTTTATTTGACCTCGAATGACCTTCTTGACCACATGACATGATAGATAGAGTTCACTTTTATATCTGTTGGTAATACATTATATGGCTCTAAAATGCTTTGTTTCATCGGAAATAGGCATTTTATGATCAAAATTTAAGCAATTTCCAAGGGTCACGTGACCACTGGAGACCACGATGTTCTACCACTAAATGTCGTTTTACAGCGAAACTAAGCATTTTATAGCCATATAAAATATTATTAACAAATATAAATATGACTCTTATCTATCTTAGCAAGAGGTCGAAAAGGTCATTCGAGGTCACATAATGACGTCAGAGGCTATTTTTAGCTCAAAAATATGCAATTTTTGTAATGTTTATCAAAAAACCCTTCCACGAAGTTTAAGAAATCAGTATCTTGTGGCAAATAAATCTGTGCCGATGCTACACGTAATCATTCTGCAACTATGATCTGTTAACAGTGAATGTAAATGATTAATTGAATAACAATAGTCAGAGCATTACAGATATATAACATTTAAGTAATTCCAGAATCTTGCAGCCATGTAATATCTTTGGAAAGCGATAAAATAAGAGCAATTAAGCTGAAGTTAGTGTGTTTAGTGTGTATGCATATTTTTTGCGAATCCATAATGAGCGTGCGTGGTGTACAGAGACTATTACTGATAAACTTGCTACACAATTTATTTATGTATATATATATATATATATATATATATACATATACATGTATCATAGGATCGTAAATTGACATAGACATTTAGCATCAAACACCTCACCTACAGAAATTCAGTAGGCAGTTTCTCCAACAGCTTTCACAGTTTTCGAAGTAACTTCGCTTACTATACTTGTTATCCTATGGAAGAATGGTTGCTTCTGAATAGCTATTCTTTCGAATAACGGGTTTGAATCTATTGCTATTTATCAGAGGAGTCCCGTCAAAACAGATCTATGTTTTTATACGCAGTTTATTGCGAGTACTTTCGGACACCACCGGAGTCCATCGTCAGGCGAATGAAATGACAAAATTGGCATAGATGAAAAGAGTTCACAGGGATGAAGTTTATCACAGTAGAATGCTATGAAAACATGATAAGACCACACTACTTCGACAAAATTAAAACAGTAAGATGATGCGAAATCGAAATAAAAGGACGGAAGAAAATCAAAGTAACTAGCTGTGAAGATACAAAACAGAAAAAAGGGGCAAAAATAAAGTCAAAAATCGCAGGCCGCACTCAAAGAATGCTTCACTCGAATAGATGAATTGAGACGACGTGACTATAAGGACTCTTTCACAATCCGTTTCTTCCATCTTGGTTCTCTATCAATGACAGCGATACTATGAGTGTCTATATTATGGTTACAAAAAAAAACTGAGTGTTGGGCCAGCTCAATGGGGCGAGCAGTCTCACCCACATAGACACCCACCCAGTCACAATCAGCCTCCTCACATGTAATTTTATACACAGAACCAAGTAAAGTGGCGGGCTCTGGTCTCTTCCTAACAAGAAGGGAACGGAGGGTAGTCCTCGGCTTCATGGTTACTTCCACATCAACTTCTCTCAAAACCGTCGCGATCTTTTCAGACACTCCTCTAATATATGGAATCGGGTGTCTAAAAGTCTTATTCTCAGAGATCCAGCCTTAATGACTGTGTCACGTCGTCTCAATTTATCTAATCGAGTGAAGCATTCTTTGAGTGCGGCCTGGGATTTTTGACTTTATTTGTGCCCCTTTTTTTTGTTTTGTATCTTCACAGCTGGTTACTTTGATTTTCTTCCGTCCTTTTATTTCGATTTCGCATCATCTTACTGTTTTAATTTTGTCGAAGTAGTGTGGTCTTATCATGTTTTCATAGCATTCTACTGTGATAAACTTCATCCCTGTGAACTCTTTTCATCTATGCCAATTTTGTCATTTCATTCGCCTGACGATGGACTCCGGTGGTGTCCGAAAGTACTCGCAATAAACTGCGTATAAAAACATAGATCTGTTTTGACGGGACTCCTCTGATAAATAGCAATAGCTATTCTCTTATTCGCAGATAATTTGAGAACTGATATCATGCTTTTCTAAGAATTTATCTCGTTAACGAAAGCTCGCGATTTCAGAATTTATTGGTGTATGAATGAAAAAAGCACGAATCAACTGATATATTCTAGCACAGTGTGTACTGAGAGCGATGTGGCAACTCGGTCCTAAGTACAACTCTTCCTTATCGGATCTCCTCTGGACAAACTGCCCCATCGAAGTCTGCCAACACAATCGACACCAAAGAGAATCGAGCTGTCATGATAGACGAAGTGTTGGAACTTTGGACTCGTGCACACATTCCAACACAAGAAAGACGGAATGTGATGCGAAAGTTAGAGGCTATCGAGCTGAAGTATATTAAAGAAGTCGTCTAAACGATCTGAGGACTTTTCTGCTTACTTCTTAAATCTTGGCCAGCTGTTCGATATCGCTCATCAAAACGCTGACGCACTCATTGCGATCGAAGAGGACCGTGTTTTCCTTCAAAACCAACGTCCAATGTATATGGGAACCGTCGACTACGTGCAAGTCCAGAAAGGGAAAAATATACATGAACGCAGATGTAAGCAGCAACACAGACTAGAAAAGAATCTGAGCGACGCAGTGAGCCGATAGTCAACATTGAGCTGAGTGACTCTAGTGCTACATGTACTTCATCTGAAAGTGAGACTGTGTCGCCATCTACTACAATAAGCAAATGTATGAAGATAGCGACGTTTGCGACGTGCGGTGCGGTCGCATCGTCATGTAGCTGCTTACATCAAAATTCAGTTTCTGTGGATTATTAGTGATTTCTCCCAGAATCTCCGCATCAAATTTTACATTGATTTCAAGCCCCTCACCAACTACGTGGGACTTCGCAGTGCTTCGCAATTTGGAAAATTTCCCTTTTTGCTGTGTCCGAGTTGTGGTGTACGTGTTCAGATATCGTGATCGGAAGACCTCCCTGTTCTGAAGGTCATTTCAGTTCTTCGGAATCTATCTGCATTCGAGACTGTCCGTTCGTCAAGCTGCTGGCATAGTCGTGTAGTGTTGGTGTCATACATCGCGAGACACCTTGTTTTGGGTTGGTTCGAGCCCTGGTATGATCTGTAATTTTTGCGCTACCTTTTGTCATGTCTTCATCAAGAAAACAAAGTGATGCTGCCTTATTGCCTTGTGCAACTTGCAATGGAAACATTGATGGTGATTGCATTTCATGTAGTTACTGTTCCAAATCATTTCATCTGAAGAAAGAATGTTGCAATTTGTCTGCTGCAGTTTCCTAAGCGGTATTGGTCACTGATAATTTACAATTTTCTTGTAATGAGTGCAAATCAGTGAATATACGGGATTTACTTGCTCGGTTTACCGTGCTGGAAAAAGAAGTCTCGACCTTTCGTGAACAATTCAAATCCAGTCTTGCTGCTGATATTGGAAAGGTTGTTGCTGATACTATACGTGATTGCAAATCTGTTCAGTTGTTTTTAAAGCATCGTAGTCGCAATGATGATTTTTCTGAGTTCCAGCTACCGAACATTCTTGTAAGAAATGAGACTAAAATTCTTGGTGTTCTGTTTGATTCCAACTTAAGTTGGAACTCACATGTGAATTTTGTCATCAAGAGAGCAAATTCTCGCCTAAATGTAATTCGTCTCAAGCCTTTTTTACCTGTTGCTTCATTAGTGCAAGTATATTACGGTTCTATAAGGTCAATTTTAGAATACTGTGCACCATTGTTTACAGATATGCATGCCTATCAATCTGACATGTTAGAGCGCATTCAAAATAGGTCTCATCGATTGATTTGCTCCGCTAAATCATGTCCTTGTTGCTACTTTGTTCCCCTTCATTATAGAAGGGCAATTTTAGCATTCAAGCTTTTTTTGAATATTGCTGGAGATGTGACTCATCCTTTACATGATTGTATCCCGCATGTCTTGCCACGTTCGGAGAAATTTAGAATTCCCATTTGTTCCACAGTGTTACGGGTTCTTTTCTTAATATTCCCAAAACATATGATTGAAAAATGTAAATGAAAAATGTGGATAAATTATATTGTGAAAATAAATAAATGGTGCAAACAGTCCTTACAAGGACAGATGGTACGTTCACAGTTATAAGACAGTCACAGCACCAACAGAGTCTCCAGATTCTTCCAGGACCACAAGCCGTGGTGATCACGTCCGCAGCAGTTCGATGATAGTTCGCACGTAGAAGATAGGCTGAAACACCATCAACGGCTCTCGCCGACAACTTCGTTTGGAGAGACCAGACTGTGCCAGCGGGCGTTGTTCATGCCGCGTTAAATACGTCTGTGAAGATTCGCTCACGGTCAGCTACCAATTGTTTGGTCATCCATTGTCTGATGACATGACATGTCTGTTGTCAGTCATGTACCGTAGATACCTGACAAGTTGGACTTTTGTATGACATTGGAACTTGAAATGCATGCCGCGGAAAAGTTATTGCTCTAACAGTGGAATGGAGATTGCTCTCACAAAACAATAAAATGCATAATAAAGCAAGAAGACAAACTGCCTAGCACACAACACGCCCCACCAAAAAAAAAAAAAAATCACATTTTTATTTAACTTCTCGACAAACGATCTGCTATGATGTTATCTCTCCCGGGTACATGTTGAATGATAATATTATATTCCTGTAATAACAGACTCCATCTCAAAAGTCTCTGATTGTCATTTTTCATTCTGTTAATGAAAATTAACGGATTGTGATCTGTGTAAACAAAAGTAGCTCGCTGGCCTTTGAGGAAATACGCAAAGTGTCTCAAACTTTGAACCAAAGCTAGGCCTTCTTTTTCAATCGTACTGTAATTTCTTTCGTAATGATTGAATTTCTTCGAATAATATGATAATGGATGCTCGTTCCCTTCCTCATCATCTTGAGCCAACAATGCACCAAGACCAAGGCCGCTAGCATTGACATATAATTTGAATGGCTTTTCAAATGTAGGTACTGATAAAATCGGTGGTGATGCCAGCATTGTTTTGACTTGTTCGAAAGCTACTTGGCATTCATTACTCCAAGTATATTTTATTTTTGAGCTCGTGAGGCTTGTCAAAGGGTGTACAACATCTGCGTAATTTTTGCAAAATTTTCTATAATACCCAGCCATACCAAGGAATCTTCTTAGTTCCTTTCTTGAGTTAGGTACAGGAAAGTTTACAACGGTTTGAACTTTTGCCATAATAGGTTTTATTTTCCCATGTCCGATTTCAAAACCTAAATAGTTTAGCGACTGTTTCCCAATCTCGCTTTTGCTGAGGTTGATTGTTAAATCGGCCTCGCCGATTCTTTGGAATAATTTTCGTATTTGTTCCAAGTGATCTGGCCAGTCATTACTATAAACGATTATGTCGTCAATATATACGGCGCAGTTGTCTAAATTTTCGATGACTTTATTAGCTAATCTTTGAAATGTTGATGCGGCATTTTTCATTCCGAAGAGCATAACTTTGTATTGAAATAAACCCTCTTCGGTGACGAAGGCTGAAATTCGCTTTGCTCTTTCTGTTAAAGGAACTTGATAATATCCTTTCAATAAGTCAAACTTGCTGATTATTTTCGAATCTCCTACTTGTTCAATGCAAGTCTCGATATTCGGCAAGGGATAATTGTCTACGATTGTCAATTCATTTACTTTTCTATAATCGGTACAAAAACGATGAGTTTTATCTGGTTTTGGTACCAAATGCATGGTGAACTCCAATTGCTGTTGCTATTTTCTATTATGTTATGATCTTTCAGATATTTTACTTCCTTTTTCATAATTTCTCTCTTCTCTGGATTCATTCTGTACGGACTCTGTTTTATTGGCCTTTCTTCAGATAATTCGACATCATGTTCTGCCCACGTAGTTATTTGCGGATGATCGGAAAATATTCCTTTGTGCTCTTTAATTATCTCTTTTATCTTTTCTTTCTGTTCAGAATCGACATGCTGGAAATGGCTATCAAGATTTTCTAATATCTTTGAATTATTCATTCTTGGCATGATGAGATTGACTTCCTCTTCTGCATCACCCGGCGATGCCAAGTTCGTCAGCGATGTTGCCACTGCAGACTCCCCTGACGCAATCATAGTGATCGAAGTGCCTGTAGAATTTTTTTTTTATATCACCCAGTGCAGGCAAATTCGTCTGCGATGCTGACACCAGACTCTCCGGCACAGCACCAGAAGGGTTTGACTCAGTTGTTGACTCTTCGTCTCGGTCGTGATATTTCTTGAGCATATTTATGTGACACATTCTTTGTTTCTTTCTTCTATCCGGAGTTTCTATAACATAGTTGACTTCACTTATTTTCTTTTGTATCATATAAGGACCTTGATACCTTGCCTTCATCGGATCTCCCGAGATTGGCAATAATAAGAGTACTTTTTCACCTTGTTGAAATGTTCTTTCTTTTGTGTTTCTGTCAAATTGCTTCTTCATTTTACTTTGCGAATTTATTAGGTTAGCCTTTGCAGACTTTTGTATCTCAGTGAGTCTTTCTTTGATCTCAGACACGTAGTCTAACAAATTCGTGTTTTTCTTCTCTTCGCTGAGCATATTTTCTTTCATCAACTTCAGGGGTCCTCTAACTTCATGACCGTAAATTAATTCAAATGGACTAAATCCGAGTGAATCTTGAACTGTTTCGCGGATGGCAAATAATAGCATTGGTATACCTAAATTCCAGTCTTTTTGATGTTCTTCGCAGTAAGTTTTCATCATAACTTTCAATGTTTGATGGAATCGTTCTAACGCACCTTGAGATTCTGGATGATAAGCAGTTGAACAAATATGTTTTACTCCAAGTACTTCTGACACTTGACTAAATATCTTCGATGTAAAGTTCGTGCCTTGATCTGAGCGTATGATTTTCGGTAATCCCACCATAGTAAAGAAATTGATCAAAGCCGAACAAATATTTTTGGCGTTAATGCTTCTCAATGGGATAGCTTCTGGAAATCTGGTTGACGAACACATAATTGTAAATAGATATTCATGTCCCATTTTGGTTCGTCGTAAAGGTCCAACACAATCAATAATGATATTTCTGAATGGTTCTTCGCACGCAGGGATTGGAATTAACGGCGCTTTCGGGGGATCTAACTGATGTTTACCAACTATCTGACATGTATGACAAGTTCGACAGAAGTTAGCTACATCTTTGTACATTTTCGGCCAGTAAAAATGCTTCAATATTCGATAATGAGTTTTGCGTACACCGAGATGACCACTTAATACGTTTTCGTGTGCAACGCTTAAGACTTTTTGTCGCTATGACTTAGGTATTACAATTTGATGTACTTCTTGCCATGTTTCTTCAGGAGTGGCTTCTCTTGATTTCCAGCAACGAAATAGGATACCATTTTGCTTGTAAAAGTAAATGCGCTCATTCTTATCACTCTCGTTCAGTTCTGCGGAGATATTTTGTAATTCTTCATCGCTTTCTTGTTCTTTTATTAGTTGACACCGATCTATATTCGCCTCGAATGTTATTTCTTTCTCTTCAATATTTTCATCAATTTCATTCTCTTTTTCTGATTTCTCTTTCTTACTCATGGATCTTGTGACGGCACATACTGTTGTTTGTTCACTTTCTTTCGCTAGTTCAATCTCTTTCAGTTCATTCTCTTTCGCTTCATGATCTTTTATTTCTCCTTCGTTTGCTTCAATTTCTTTTATGTCTGTTATCATACGTGGTACCTGAACTTTGCATCCGGCTAAGTCGTTCCCAACAATCAAATCGATCCCTTCAATAGGAATTTCTTCTCGATCGACTAAACCAATTATGAAGGTACCTTCCACTATCTCGGTTTTTACGTACAACTTATGCAGTGGAGCTGAGATACATCCTCCGACGCCGCGGAGTGGAACACATAATCCCGTGTATGTAGCATGTGACACTGGAACTATGTCTTTCACTATTAATGATTGAAATGCTCCGGTATCTCGCCATACTGTAACTGGATATAAATCATCTTTATCATTACCAGCTAGACCGTCTTTCGTGAAAGCTTGCTTCCCTTCTTCAATTAGTTGTTCACTTTCGTCGACTGAAGTATACCTATCATGCTCATTGACCTGAACACCATAAAAACTAGTAGGAAAGGATTTTTCCTGCTCAGTCTCAAGATGGCAGTTCGTTTCACGAACAAGCGGTATACAGTTCGTTTCACGAACAAGCGTTACGGGCTTTCTATCGTACTTTTCTGGTCGTCCATGCAATTGCCAACAGTCTGTTTTTGTGTGTCCCCTTCTCTAACAGTGTTCACATTCTATTTTCCATCTTGGCGTTTCTCGTTTTCTCATATCTTCTGGCTGTTTGTTTTTATTGTCATATTGTCTGTTGTCTTCATAATATTTTTCCTGTCTTTTGTCTTCATGATATTTTTCTGCACTTCTTGTGTAATAGTTTCTTGGCTTTTCATAATGGTAATACGACCGTGGCTTTTTATGCGTCAATTCGTATTGATCGGCGATTCTTGCTGCTTCGGTTATGTTTTGTGGCATTCTCTCATCTAAATATACTTTGATTTGTGGGCTCAAACAGTTCTTAAATTCTTCGATGAGGATGACATTTCGTAGTTTCTCAAACGTATCGGCGTTTTCGGCTTTCGTCCACTTATCAAATAAGACTTCTTTATCTTTGGCAAATTGTAAATGATTTTGCTCTTTCATTCTTTGCCATGAAAGGAATTTCTGTCGGTAGGCTTCTGGCACCAACTCATATGCTTCAAGGATTACTTGTTTTGCCTTTTCATAATCTTTGGCATCGCCATTAGGTAAGGCTGCATACGCCTTTTGTGCTTTACCAGTTAAAACTGTCTGCATCAGGAAGGTCCATTTTTCTTTTGGCCAGTTTGCCGTTTCAGCAATCCTCTCAAAACACAGGAAAAATTGTTCCGTCTCTTTCGGAAAACTTTGGAACTATAGATGCATTTTCTTTTAATGATGTTTCTGATTTTCTTTTTTCAGTTTCTGCTTTTGTTCTTATTCTCTCTAGTTCAATTTCTCTTTGCATATTCATCTCTTTTTCTCTGAGTTCTCTTTCGGCCTCCCTTTGTTCTCTTCGTTCTTCTGGTTCTAATCGCTTTTCTTCCAATTCTCGTTCTCGTTCTAATCGCTTTTCTTCCAATTCTATTTTTTTTAATTCTAACAACACATTGGAATTTTCCGGCAACTCTCCTTGGACATCCTTTTCTATCTTGCCTTCTTCGATGAAATGCCCTTTGATTCTCTGGAGTATTTGCTCCTTTCGCATAGTCATCTTAACTGGCAATTGCAACTGGATTCCAACATCGAATAGTTCCGCTTTCTTCAATTCCTTCAGCTGTTGCACATTTGGGGCTTCATTGAATTGTTTAAGGAATTCTTTAGCATCGAAGTCCATTTCTTACGTTCTTAGCTAATTCCTAACAATCCTTATTAAATAACCCGAGAAAATTTTATTTTATTTAGGAAGATCAAAAAACGCGAAAAAAAATCGAGAAATATATAGCTCAAAACTTGCCCATGGTTAGTTTTAGCCTTATGCTTAGGCCTACAGTTATTAAGCCTTAAGACTTAACTTAAAAAGAGTGGACCGAGGAAGCGAAAAAAGAAAAAGTTCAGAACCTTAACTGGGAAGAAGTGGTAGTTCGAAGAACCGACGGCTCTCAGGCGAGCTGTGCGTCAGTGAAAACAAAGCTGGGTCCTGGCGTGGTCGCCAAATATGTTACGGGTTATTATTTTCTTAATATTCCCAAAACATATGATTGAAAAATGTAAATGAAAAATGTGGATAAATTATATTGTGAAAATAAATAAATGGTGCAAACAGTCCTTACAAGGACAGATGGTACGTTCACAGTTATAAGACAGTCACAGCACCAACAGAGTCTCCAGATTCTTCCAGGACCACAAGCCGTGGTGATCACGTCCGCAGCAGTTCGATGATAGTTCGCACGTAGAAGATAGGCTGAAACACCATCAACGGCTCTCGCCGACAACTTCGTTTGGAGAGACCAGACTGTGCCAGCGGGCGTTGTTCATGCCGCGTTAAATACGTCTGTGAAGATTCGCTCACGGTCAGCTACCAATTGTTTGGTCATCCATTGTCTGATGACATGACATGTCTGTTGTCAGTCATGTACCGTAGATACCTGACAAGCTGGACTTTTGTATGACATTGGAACTTGAAATGCATGCCGCGGAAAAGTTATTGCTCTAACAGTGGAATGGAGATTGCTCTCACAAAACAATAAAATGCATAATAAAGCAAGAAGACAAACTGCCTAGCACAGAACACACAGCATTATTACGTTCAAATTCATTTTTCATTTCTATGTGTAAGCTATACAACAGCGGTTTTCGTGTGAGTTAATTTTCGCTTGGTTTTTCTTTCTTGTTATTTACTGTTTTCTTTTTTCTTCAATATTAAATTTTGTCTGAAATGTTTGCCTTGTATCCTCACGATTTCTATTATTGAGGTGTATTCGATTCAATAAACATAATTTATTATTTATTATTATAACACCAGAAATTACCGCTGCTCTTGACCGCAAGGGAATCACTTCTCGGCAAACACTTCACGTTTTTAGAGCTGCGAGTAAGTCGGAGGGATCTGTACACCTTCTGCCTCTACTATTCATCGTACTCGCTGCTCAATCCGAACAGAACGCGCGGAGGCAATAAAGGCTTAGTTTCAAGAGCTTGTGGAGCGTCGACTCTATTCTACTACTTCACTGGGATGGAAAAATCATGCCCGACATCGGAGAGGGCACTGAGCGAGTGGATCGGTAAAATCGTCGTCACCAGCCCTTAACTACGTCAATAGGAGATTCTTGCGGTACCACAGATACCCTCAGTAACAGGGGAAGCGATGGCTTACGTCCGCTTGTACATGTATCACCTCTGATGTCCAACTGGCATACTTGTAATAACATGCGTAGTGACACACTAACTTCAGCTTAATTGCTCTTATTTTATCGCTTTCCAAAGATATTACATGGCTGCAAGATTCTGGAATTACTTAAATGTTATATATCTGTAATGCTCTGACTATTGTTATTCAATTAATCATTTACATTCACTGTTAACAGATCATAGTTGCAGAATGATTACGTGTAGCATCGGCACAGATTTATTTGCCACAAGATACTGATTTCTTAAACTTCGTGGAAGGGTTTTTTGATAAACATTACAAAAATTGCATATTTTTGAGCTAAAAATAGCCTCTGACGTCATTATGTGACCTCGAATGACCTTTTCGACCTCTTGCTAAGATAGATAAGAGTCATATTTATATTTGTTAATAATATTTTATATGGCTATAAAATGCTTAGTTTCGATGTAAAACGACATTTAATGGTAGAACATCGTGTCCTCCAGTGGTCACGTGACCCTTGGAAATTGCTTAAATTTTGATCATAAAATGCCTATTTCCGATGAAACAAAGCATTTTAGAGCCATATAATGTATTACCAACAGATATAAAAGTGAACTCTATCTATCATGTCATGTGGTCAAAAAGGTCATTCGAGGTCAAATAAAGACGTCAGGCTATTTTTAGCCCAAAAACGACAAACTGACCTCACTTTGACCTCTTTGTGCGACCCCTAAACGTTGTCCAATCGGCTTAAAATTTCACATATATTAGTTTTACACCAAATGTCACCATTTTGCAGCTGAGCACCTGAACTTTTCCAAACTTTGGTTTTTTTGACACACCCTAATGAACATTTTCGAAATTCGTATTTTAATGGCGGATTTTTTAGCGGGTACGAGTCACAAATACGGTTTGAAAGGCAAGCACTCTTGCTTCAACATATTTCAATTTATGAGCAATGAGCACGCATATTTACGAATAGCATGTGAACTCAAAACTATGACTGTTATGATTTGATGGTACATCGTTTGTCTATCTCTCTGTCAAACACATGTTGCGGGTGCAATTGCATCTGAGGCAGAAGACCACAAGCTGACAGAGTATGCAGACCTAGCATCTAACTATCACACATCCTCTTCTACATAGAAATGATGGGAGCATAGGGTTCATCTGCAATCAGATTTGCAAGATCGGGACTCATCTAGAGGAGAAGAGCGATCAACAACTTTCATCTCTCCCAGATACTGAAGCATCATATTTCTAAAGGGGATGCCTTGTCCAGTCTTGGCACGTTGCAGCATTGGATGAAGTACTGAACTTGTGTTTACTTCTTTGAGTTTTTGCTTCTCTGATGTATGTTGGTGTTTTCACTGTAATTTCACACGTTCTTAACTTCAATAAATCCACTTTGATGCATCCAATAAGCTTAAAGTGTGAATTTGGTAGGCACTTCCCAACTCATGAATCAATTTAATTCAAAAAATTGCAATTCTGAAGCTCATACCTTCCTACTCCTACTTAAATTTTATTGCACTTTTAATCGAATTGAATTTTAATCCATTTTTTGCAAAATAGCAGAAATTTAGATACTTTGGTGCTGCTATACAAGTTCTGCTCGACTAAATCCGGCAATATTGAGCCATCCACTTTTCCGTAAGTGTTATCTTCCGAGTGATGCTTTTGTATGATAAAAAACAAAGAGAAGATTATTTTGAATGCGTGAAGAGGCATTGGATCATTTTTCAAATATCACAAGTTAGGAACCCATGTATTGGTAAAATGGCTTTTTGCTGTTAACTTTAATATAGTTCGGTCTTAGGTCATCGTCAGAGGGAAGGAATTTACAGCGAGACATACTATGCTGGCCAAAAGTTTAACACAATGGAAATAAAATGCAAAATATTCTGCATCTATTTATTAGACTACACCATAGATTAGGGATATATAGGTAGAGTGTCGACTCAAAAAGTATCTGTATACAGTGAAAATTTTTATATCAAGAGATTCAGTTTTTTGCGGAGATTATGTTCCCGTGGTCCAAAAAATTATTTGAGCACTTTTGAAAAAAGTCAAAAATTGTCAATTTATATACCACCGAGATGACTCTCCTATATAAGTAGTATGCAACAAGTTGGATATCAAGAAGAATGAATATTTGATAGTAAGCATCCTAGCTAAGCGGAAATCAAGCTGATTATCAAGGGAATTTCATGAATTGTATTATAATGGAAGTTTTTATGAAAAAGTCGCGATATTATTCGTGCCTTCTTGGCTGAAATTTCAAGTTTTTAATTCAATTTTCAATCGGCATGATTATATGATTCACTAAATTCATGTTTCATTTCTTGAATCTGAATAGTGATGTGGACCCATTTACATCTTTCAAAGTTAATTGAAATAATTGTCTTTATGTGACTTTGCTTTGCCAGTGGCAGGTTGCCTGTGATGTGATCACGCTTAAGAAAATACTCTTGAGGTTGAGCATGAAAGTAATAGGAACCCATCGAATTGCTAATTTAACAAACATTAAATCTCCAAGGCTGTCATGACACTGAGATCTGTAAAATAGCATCATTCCTTCTGCATTACTGTCATGATCACTCAATTCTTTTGTAATTTCTGCAAAACTGCAGAAATTTGCATATCTCACATTTGGTGACAGCGCCACCTGTATCTCCCTTGAGTTCATTTAATAAAATTGAAAGTGTATACACATTGGGGATTTAATAAATGCGGAGTCACCACTCTACCTACTCTATGGACTATACTTTCAATCATGAATGTAACAGTTCTACCATAGAGAAAACATACATAGGAAGAGTGTCGACTCAAAAAATTGTCTGTATACAGAGAACATTTTTATATGAAAAGATTGTTTTTACGGAGATCGCGTTCCTGTGGTCCAAAAAATTATTTGATCAGATTTTAGAAAGCTAAAGTTTTGCAAGTTTATGTACTACCGACATGAAGCCACATTGTAAATAGTATGAAACAAGTTGGATATCAAAAGGAATGAATATTTTCTAACAAGCATCTTAATTAAGCGGAAATTAAGCTGATGATCTAGGAAATTTCATGGACTGCATTATAATGCAAGTCTTCAAGGAAAAGTTGACAGCTTCTTGGCTGAGATGACATCATTATGGGTCCTTTCTCATCTAGTTTTCAAGATAGTTATAAAATTCTCAACATATTCAACAGTATAAATAAAGATGTTCAATTTACTTTAGAAATCCCACAAAATTGTCTAAACTTTCTAGATTTGAGCATCTCGATTAAAAACGATTGTGTTTGTTACAAGCACTATAGTAAGCCATTAACTTCGGATAACTCTCTACGCAAAGACAGTTGGATACCACATCATGTTAAAAGTAACTTCATAGAAAATACTCTGAACACAGCCGATGAAAGATGCAATATGATAGCAGATAAAACTGAAGCAATTCATAATGCTAAACAAAAACTTAAGAAAAACGGTTTCAAAGAAAAAGATTTTAAACGGAAATCGAAGAATAGGAAGCGTCATTCCAATGCAAGTAAAGATATTAATTTATCTATGCCTTTCGTTAACGATAGCTTAAACAGAAAAATTAATTCTCTGATTCGCAAATATAATCTCAATGTTCGTCTTGTTAATACTACCAGTCCTACATTGTCCGTTGTCTAAATAGTCGCAATAAACATAAAAATAAAAAACATAACAATTGCAACCTTTGTGATCGTTGGCCTGAAAAAATAAATTGTAATAGTTACAATGTCGTCTATGAGTTTAAATGTCGGATTTGTAATGCTAGTTACATAGGTAAAACTTCAAGATCTTTCAAAATTAGGTATCAAGAACATAAGCGGAGTATTATGAATAAGGACAGTAAGAGTGCATTGAGTGTGCATCTTCGTGATTGTACTGCTGTTGACCTTGATGATTTCGATGTGAATATCCTTCAGAGAGCGCGAAGTACGGTTGACACTGCTTTGATAGAAGCTCGCATGATTCAGGACAGATGTCCATCTATGAATCGTCGTCATGAGCTTGCTGGCTTGTAGGAGAACACAGGTCGCGCCATATAGATTTTTATTCAGCTTTTACATATATATGTCCAAGTAGCATGTCATATGCGCCTGTTTTAAACTCTATGAAGAAGGGTCTGGACCCGAAACGTCGAGTAAAAGCTAGTTTTTTCTTTACTATTTTAACTAACGGATTTGCAGAAATTCAAGGGAGTGCGTTTCTCGATTACGAGTACAGCCTATAATTCTGTTAGATTGCTTATTTGTTACATGACGATATGAGACAAAACAATAACTTGTCTTCAGTACCAGAATTATTCAACAATTAACAAATAAAAAAATCTGTCACGTATATAGTCGATGAAGTGAAAACTTAATCCTCATTCTGAGATACGACTTATCAAAAACGAAGAAGTCAATCGCATGCGCTGCAAAGTTCCACGTTCGATAGTCAAGACACTGATTCATCCGAGAACATTAGATACTCGTTTCACTTTCTCGTTACTTACTTCGCCGATGTCGTCGAAAAACGACGCACGAATAAAATATATTACTTAAAATAGGTCTGGATTCTTCAGGTTTTATCATCCATGGACCGACGAATAACCCTTTTAGTCACTGATAAGATGGCGCAAGTCAAGGTATCTTGTATCAATAGTCCGTTCCACCATTGGTCATTTCAATCGGGATGGCAGCTGATGCGTTCTCATTTTCTCTCAATCTCTTCTGCAAAACGTAGGCATCAGCAGGTTCGATGCGTTTATAATAGTTTTCTTTTTGTTCTACAACCTCAAATCCGAAACGCCGATAGAAAGCTAAGGCACCTTCGTTGTTGACCTGCACGTGAAGATAGATGTATTTTAGTTTCGAATCACGTTCACAAAGCTTGAAGACGTGTTCCAGCATGAATGTCCCTATTCCCAACCGTCGGTACGGGGCCAAACATCCGAGGGTCATAATGTAAATTCGATGACCACCTGACACAGGACACGGTTCCGCACGACAGCAAACAGCGCCCACAACAATGTCATTGAAATACGCCAATTTCGCGTATTCACCTACGAGAAGAACATCTCGATAGAATTTATCGTTGTAGGAGACAGGAAATACATTGAGGTTAATAATGCGAAGTTGCTTGATGTTGTGATGGGTGATATCGCCAAGGTCAAGTCGAGAGTCTTGTGGAATCTTTGGACGATTCATAAAAGGAGATGTATCAGAGATTTTCTCTAATTCATGTGAGCTATTCACTTGATCACAGGAACTATCCTCCATGGACATCTTTTACCGCTCGTTTTGATTTATAACCTGAAAGGCAAATTTGTCATTTTACATAAATTCGAGCATACACACAAAACAGCGTATTTGCATGAACAGCATGGTGTACAATTTGTAGTTTGTCTCTTTTGCAACGGAAAGTGCCTGTCGCATACGTGTACAACACGGATTTCTGTGCAACATGCTTGCTATGCATTTCATTAATCCAAGAAGCACTTATAGATGATACCTACAAGCAAAAAGAAGTTCAAAGATGACGTGTGCGTTGCAATTGAATCAATCGGGGGAAGCACAAGTTTAAGACGCATTGTCCCCATCCATATCCTTTAAGCTTCTATAATTCATTATGTGCGGACATTTATACGGTAAGTAGGGGGAAGCAAAGCATGAACATTATGACTAACGAGCTCATTCACATCTTACTGTAGTTGCACATACAAATAATGAATAAATGTTGCACATACTTAATGCACAAAATGTCGAGTTCTGAACTGAGAAAATCTCTTGAACATATGAAAGTGCAAATTCAAACCATATGGTTGCAATGATATCCAAGCAGTTGCAGGATATTACTTATTCCAGACAACGCTGTCCTAAAATTTGTCTACTGATAAAACTTTAACGTATACATGTAGAATCTCTATCCATCAAGTTAAGGTCTTCATGCTCCCTTCTAGTTAACAGGAGCTTAAAACTACATGCAAATAAATGATCGAAAGGGTCGAGGCTAGTAGCTTAGGAACGTGTCTTACTAATACTACATGCAAACCCATCAAGAAGACGAGCATTTTATTCAGCTCCAAAGGCATATTATTTCAAGTCTTGTGATCGAAGACCAGAAGTACGCAACCCGGGGCCTTCGTGACTCAGAAGCCGGTTTTTCACAAATAATCACATTTTGCACAATATCCAAAATTAAGCACAGATCGAGAATGACTGACAAAACTCTAGGTAACAGCAATTGTCTGATCTGTATGCCAGCACAAGCGAACCAAACGTCTGTCTTCTGATTAGCACAGGATGTCGATATATTTTCGATTTTCATTTCTCCGGTTTTGGTTCCTCCCAGGCTACAGCAATATTTTCCCGGGGTCTCAAATTTGCTTTGCAAATGACTGATAAGCATCAAAAGTCAAGCACCCAATAGATTACCTGCTTTCTCTACTTGCATGTTTGACATGGTGCTGAAAAACTCTTTCATCGATATGGCATGCTATCAAATTGGAGATCAGCTTCTACATATTTAGCCTAGTGTAATTGTTGTCGTACAGTACCTAAAATGTAATACTTCTTATAAGCGAAGTTGTACGACTATGACAGACTCGATTTCATATAATTTTTTGTAATTTAGCCGGCAATTATTCAAGTTTTCATTTCAATAAATTCAGTAGAACAGTTTTCCAGCTCTCGAATCAGGTCAATACATATATGATCATCAACATCCCAGTTCCAGCAATCATTGATTTAGATAAAAACAATTCAGTATTTTTCTGATATAGGAGGCGTTTTATCCGAAAGAGATGTTATCGAAAATAAGGATTCGATTGGGCACACTATTCAACTAACTGAAGAAGCATCAAAATTGCGGCAAATCCCTGAGTCCTCCAAAATGATAACTATTTCCCCAGGCGTCCTTCCTGCCGACTTCAAATGACACGACCTAAAGATCGCTAGGTCTAGTGCTTCACCACTGAACTATGGAGAAGGAGATTAGGATTATGACCTTACTTAGACAAAATAGTTACAGGCACTCTGCCAAAATATAAAAAATCGTCAAACTGCTAAACTTACTCTACATACTCTACCCAGAGACAATAAATTGAAGAAATCCACAAATTTATGAGTGTAGAAATAAAAGGAAACGTCTTCATTAGCGATCGAAGGTCTCTCACTCTGCAAAAGTGGAACGTTGGAGAAATTAACACAAAAAGGTGTGGATAAAATATAATACAGTGGTCGGATTTAGAATTTTCGTGCCCACCCCTCGAAATTCGTGACCATGCAGTACCACCAGCTCAAAGAACTTACTGCTTCATATGCATGACTATAAATCGCATAATCTTCATATTGTTTTTTGAGTCCGTAAATGCACACTTGTTGCATATACATGTACGATGCACATGCAATAGGAACTAGTGAACTGAAAATATGCCGAAATGCCTAGAAATGCACTTTGTATTTAACTACAAGTACGATTATTACTTGTAGTGCGTATATTACGTGGAAAAGTTTATAAAAATCATTTGTTATTAGGAACAGCATTATCATCGTCACTGTCTCAAGGTAAACACTGATCCTTTTTTTCATGATCTTTTGAAATAGTCTGTCTCATTCCAGATTTTTCTCATCCATTAGTTTCGACATTTCATTCAGAAGAACCTTCAGATTTCCATCCGCATCCTTCAGATTTTTCAGAATCTCGTCATATTTTCCAGATGAGTCTTTTCGTTCTATCATCCTTGATTTTCTGTTCATTTTGTAATGTTGGCTTGTAAGTTGATTTGTGCTACTTCAAGCCACTTATCAGCCTTGCGGGGCATGCCTTGGCCGTGGGTTCGCCTGCTGATCACCCAAGATGTTAAAGGAACCAAAACGAAATGTAGGCAATTGATCAGCTTGCTGATGAGATCCGTGCATCTTTGTAGGGTAAACTCGGCCAATTCGGAGGCACCTCTATTTTGAAGGTATTTAATTTGATCCAATAATTTTCTTGCTTGAAGAAATCCGATATTCTACACTTCACGCATGGATACCTAATATGTAGCATGTAGGTAATGTGCAGGCCTACGTCAATCATGCTAGAATGATCAAAAATTATGCAGCGGAAGTGATGCTACACACAGATCACTCAGCCGATTCGAATTTAAAAAAAGCGAAAAAAACGAATCCTTAACTTAGAAAAGTGAAAAATAAGCGAACCGATAATTTTTACACCAAGCAATGCAGAATGGCGTTATAAAGACATAACATGCCATCAAGCCATACACTACCACGAATACTGCGAACTTGTGTAGATTGCGAACATTACCTTCTGGTACAAAATTGATAACTTGTCGGAGTACCTCTTAGGAGGCACTTCCCTTGCATCTTGTTGGACGATTCGCAAATGCACCATACCATATTTATATATAGAACTGGCCTTTGTATTCTATTAATGATCAAACATATAATCAGCAATCAATTTAGATTGCTTCAATTTTAGACAAATAATATAGATTCCAAGATTGCTTCATAGAATTGCTGAAACATAGTGTTGAAAAATCAAAAAATACTGGTAGACAATTCAGCAGAAGGAGGATAATTTCATAATTTCTAATGTGGTTAAGAAAATTTTTCTGTCATGCTTCCAACTGCTAAATTAGCCTAAAACTTTGTACATCTCTTTCATCTGAATATTCCAAAAGAATATTGATATTTTCAATTATATTTACAAGATAGGGGTCTGTCAGCTAAAGTCATGCGAAATGGATCATATGACGAATAAAGGATCCTTATTAAGGTTTTGTATCAATATGGCAAATATTTTATGCAGTGATAGAATGTACACAGAAGGTTTCATCTGATAATCATTGTAGTTTTCTTCAGAACTCGCAAGCCCAATATTATGCTAATAATATTGCTTACTAGGATGCATTTTTGTAAAGGAAGATGATTAAGCTATATTATTGAAGCAAAAATGATATTTTATTAGATGGTCGATACCGCATAGCTCAGCACACACAAGCTATGAAAACACATGTAGGCTATACAGCGGGTGAAGTATGACGTAATCAGCATGACTGCAGTAATGTACACCGTGGTCAAATTATTTACAAAATAGTGCATTAGGCCTACTGGTACATCTATTCTCAATCTATAACTCAGAAAGTTTCAGGTGGCTATAAGAAAATAGGCTACACATATCCGATCATATCAGTATCATATCAATGTCTATCAGTAGATGCAAAATGATTACTATACACATCAACTTTTTGCCCAGTTACACGTACTTCACGAAAATTACTGTGAAAATGACATAAATAAATAGCCTAGTACAATACCTGGTAAAATTCAACAGAAAATATTCCATTGTGTATATTATCATCTCAATTTCTTAGGCCTATTTATCAACATTATGCAATGCATCTCACTCATTCGCATTAACTGATCCACTTGTTTCACTAATCCAACATCAATCTTTTAAGAAAACTCGATAGCAGGTTTCCCGTGTGTCTCTGGCAAGCCAGCATGGATTGATATCACGAATTCCTTGACTGATAAATTCGATGACACTCATTTGTAGCATGTAACCCGCATGTACTTTCAACATGCATCAATTCAGACTCGTGTAAAAGCCATAGCACCATGGCCTCAAAGTTACTGTAAAAAATTGTGCATTCACCGGAGCGGGGTACGACAAGGCTCTGACTTCACGAATTGGTACAACATGACTTTTTTGCTAATAAGGGCACATTCTGCAATTCCCTTATATAACATAGTTATTACATAAGATAATGCAATCGTCAAGATGTGCATTCAATTGTCAACACATGAATGACATCATGACTAAAGTAAAGGGCAACATGACAAAAAGTCACGTTTCGTTTTCAACATGTAAAAAAGGCCTGTACTACGAAACACTTCTTTCCTGCTCTACCAAAAAAGCGAAAAAAACGAATGCCACTCGATAAAAGCGAAAATTCAGGCATATTTTCGAAAAAGCGAATAAAAGCGAATGTCTGGGTGGTCTGTACACGATATTCTATATATAGAAAACCATAGATACGTGACAAGAATTCGGTGTTAATGTGTACTTACACATCGTGGGAAAGTCAACATTTTCTCAACATTTTGTGATATGATGCCGACAGAAACTATGAATTGACTGAACATTTGTTGCAAGTTAGAAACTCAATGCAAATCAAGCTGGATCAAAATGCACCTGCTAGATGCTTAGCTAATTCAATGAAAAGCAAGTATTTTTTCATTACTTGGCTGACGATGGATCGGTAAACACGCATTGCTGCTGATGAGAAGGCAGTAACAGTCAGCTGAATATCAATCTATAAAGCCTACAGGCAATACGGCATTCTCGAGACTACCTTGAGAAGACAATACTTCCATCAATCCGAATCCTGGCAACTCACGATCCCTAATCGACAGCAAAGATCGGGAGTTAATGAGGTATTCGACGGATATGGTTCGCGCAGGGTTCGGATTGAAAACAATCGATATGATTCGTTTTGCAAATATTGTGGCTGGTGGAAATAACAGTTACATTGCCTGGAACTGGTGGTCTTCTCAAAATACGTGACAATATTTCAGTGAGAGCGCTAGAGCCACTTGGCCACTATCGAGAAGCGATTGCGAAACGCGTTATAATGGACGGCCTCTTCGACAAGAACGGAGCTTAGGGAGTCTCATCTTAGGCCTTTACAATCTAAATGGAACTAGAATTCAAATGGCGGGAGGATCTAGGCGCCCGGTGGCAATCATAAATAAGTTACATTCATGGATTACTGTGTTGACAATTTCTTTTCTGAAGTTATGGGATATTCAGTTGAGCTTCAGATTATCGACACAGGCCTACTAATCTTTGGCAGCATCATTATCAAGAAAAATTAATGGTAAAACCTTATTAATATGTTGAATGAACAAGGAAATAATTATAATACCAATCTCATGGCAATTTCTTTCATGTATGCTCTATATAATCAAATACAACCACCAATACCATCGAATTAGCTTTAATTAGAGTTTACCGACAAATTACCCGAGTCACCTATCATTTTTCTGATTGGCTTTCTTCTGTGCATAAATGAAACAATGGTGTGTTAGAGTCATAAGTGGCTCCCTGAACTACGCTGAGGAAAAAATATAGCTCGATCAAATGACGCATACCTGCATTATTTCGTTTTATTTTTTTGAAAAATATTTGAAGATTTGATTTTCAGAATTAACAGCAAATTAAGATGTTTTAATACATGCAATGGATTAATGCACGAGGCATACAGCTATTAATACAGATTGTGTTCAAAAATTCAGGTGATTCTCAGAAAAAGATGGGCACGAATTTCAGGAGGTCCAATTTTTGTGCCCACGCTTATTTTTCGTGTGTTCGTGCCCACTTTCGACAAATTCCTGAACAAATCCGACAACTGATAATAACATTGACCATTAAATGAACTATGGCAAGTACATGGTTTCTCCGCCATATCCAAGAAAAAATTCCACGACATAGAAGACAGCTTTAAAATTATTTGCTTATGACAACAACACAAACACATTCTTTAGTTAGAAGATTAATGTATGGTCTGAGAGCTGTAAATGCACGTTGTAATCAATAAATGTAACTCCTATTGATTGACTTATTCAGGGCATTTACAAAGATTAGGATTGAGCTTCAAAACTGTTAGCAAAACATTTTTGCAACAATAATCTACTGATTGGTGAATTGCAACAGTAGACTGTGGTCTCTGTAGTTTAACGGTTTGACTTTCCATTACGATCCACAGGTCGTGAAGTAGAGTCCCCGAATGAAAGTCATTGGACGTCCAACGGCCAAAGAGTCCTCACACTGGATCACCATGTCTACAACGATCTATGCGATACGTGGATTCACAAATCCTCTGACCCACAGCCCTTCGTTGATGTCAATATTCAAGGGTATCCCTCCGACTTCACAGCTCTTGGATTTCATTTGAACCGACCGACCCCTATGATTCGTCATCGTGCCATGGCTGACACAGGATGTCAATCTTGCCTTGCCGGCGCTAATGTCCTCCGATATCTACATTTACAGGCGAGTGACCTAATACCAGTATCTATGCGCATGAATGCGGCGAACGACAAACGCATCAACATATTGGGAGCTTTGCTTCTCCGACTCTCTGACAATACGAAGTCAGGGAACACCCTGACGACTCGGCAGATCGTATATTTTACAGACAATAGCGATAAATTTCATTTGAGTAAGAAAGCTTGCACTTCCTTCGGATTAATCACCGAAAACTTTCCTACTATCGGTGAGGCAACATCCACGCTCTGCTCATACTCGACACCCTCTAATCCAGAAGTAGTTTCCACCGCAGCCAGAGACAGCACCAGCCTCAAAGCGACGAATTGTGATTGCCCACGCCGTCAATTGCCACCATCGATTCCGACTTCACTCCCCTTTGCAGGCGTCCCTGAAAACCGTGTCAAACTGGAACAATATCTTCGCGATTACTACCGCTCATCTACTTCCAATACCTGCGAGCATCAGCCCCAAAACACGCCACACGAGAAACTCATCACACACAATCGCCATTCATTCAAGCCAGATCAGTGCCGAAAAATGTGAAGAAGACTCTATTCGATGCGTGGAATGGGTATCACAGCATACCACTCCACCCAGATGACAGACACCTCACTACCTTCATAACCCCTTGGGGGTAGATACCGATATAAGGTGGAACCACAGGGATATCTTGCGTCAGGAGATGGTTACAGCCGTCGATTCAACGAAATCGTCGCTGACGTTCCACGCAAAACGAAGTGTATCGACGATACGTTGCTCTGGTCCGACACCATCTCCGAAGCCTTTTTTCAAGCCGCCCATTGGCTCGACCTATGTGGCCGCCACGGCATTACTCTTAATCCGGAGAAACTCATCTTGGCTGAAGACGTCGTTGAATTCGCTGGATTTCAAATTTCGCCTGACTGTAAAACCATGCAGCCGACTGTTCAACGCGATCAGCCACTTTCCGACGCCAAAGAACATAACTGACATTCGATCATGGTTTGGGTTAATCAATCAAGTGTCCTATGCTTTCGCCTCCGCTGAAGAGATGCTGCCATTTCGATCGCTCTTAAAACCTGGCACAACGTTCACATGGACTCCTGAATTGAACAATCTCTTTGAACAATCCATGAGGTTTATTATTCAGGAAATTGCCAATGGGGTCGAAATTTTTGACAAATCACGTCCAACATGTCTCGCAACAGACTGGAGCAAATCTGGAATCGGATTCTGGCTACTCCAAAAACATTGTCAATGTCGCTCGTCCCAACTCTTTTGCTGCAAATCAGGGTGGAAGATAACCCTCGTCGGTAGTAGGTTCACTTCCTCAGCTGAGTCACGCTATCAACCAATCGAAGGTGAGGCTCTAGCCGTCATTGATGCTTTAGACAAATCACGCCACTTCGTTCTTGGTTGCCATGACCTCACAATAGCTGTAGACCACAAGCCCCTCCTCAAAGTTTTTGGAAACAGATCATTGGAAGATTTGCCTACCCACGACTTCGAAACTTAAAAGAAAAATCCCTTCGCTACCGCTTCAGAATGGTTCATATCCCAGGTGCCCAGCACAAAGCTGCCGACAGCGTTTCACGTCACCCTGTTGGACAGTCAAACGACGTCTACCTCCCTGATGATATTGCTGTGACAGCAGGCACCGACAACATCTTCGTTCGCCCTAGCATCCTCTTAGACCACATTCGGGAGCCATCAACATCTTCTATCAACGTTGACGAGCCAAACCTTGCTGCCGCCTTGACACCTGCGCTGACCTCGCTGAAGTCTGTAACATGGGATGACATCCGCCTTGCCACCACCAGCGATAACTCAATGTTGTCTCTACTCTACTTAGCTGAAAATGGATTCCCACAAACCCGTGAAGACATCCCAGCGAAAATACGCGAATTCTACAACTTGAGGGACGATCTTCACTCGTACGACGGGGTGGTTCTTTACAAAAACCGTGTTATTGTCCCACCAGCACTAAGACAACAAGTCCTCCGCGCGTTGCATTCTGCACACAAAGGCGTCTCCTCCATGACAGCACGAGCTGGTGCCTCAGTCTTCTGGCCCGGAATAAATCCCGCCATCCAAAATGTAAGAGCATTCTGTCTCCAATGCAATCGTATGGCACCGTCTCAACCAAGCGCCCCTCCAACAACACCGTTCCTGCCTGTTTACCCATTCCAATGCATCTGTGCAGATTTCTTCCACCATGGCGGTTTTACTTACCTTGTTGTTGTGGATCGGTACAGCAACTGGCCACTTGTAGAACGAGCCAAGGGTGGTTCTGACGGACTCATCTCCTGTCTGCGGCGCACCTTCATGACTTTCGGTATCAGTGAGGAACTAACGTCAGATGGTCGACCAGAATTCTCATCATCTGCAACTCAAAACTTTCTTCGCAACTGGGGCGTCCGTCATCGCATCTCCTCCGTCGCCTACCCCCACAGTAATTGCAGAGCCGAAGTTGGAGTGAAGACAGTCAAGCGACTTATCACCGACAACACAAGCTCAACTGGCGAACTCAACACGGATACATTCCAGCGAGCCATGCTCCAGTACCGGAACACGCCAGATCATCAAACCAAAATGTCGCCTGCCCGATGCATCTTCGCTCGCGCCATACGAGATTTCATCCCCATACATCCTGGCAGATACGAACCCCACCGCTTGTTGACAGAAACCCTATCGCAACGCGAACACGCTCTACGCCATCGTCATGTGAAGATAGCGGAACGTTTGCAGGAGCACACTCGTCGCCTTCCAGCCCTCTTCATCGGCGATCAAGTTCGCATTCAAAACCAGACAGGACCCCACCCTACGAAATGGGACAGAACAGGCATCGTCATTGAAGTGCGTCAGTTCGACCAGTATGTGGTGCGCGTTGATGGCTCAGGCCGTGTGACTCTCCGCAACCGTAAATTTCTTCGGAAGTTTACACCAGTGGTTCAACGTGACTTACCATTCCCTCAGCAGTCAATCATCTCTCCATCGACCGGGCTACCCAAGGAGAAGGCTCGCAGTGCTGATGACGGATCCCAATCCTCAAATCAACGGTCAACCGACAGCAGGGAACCCTCCTCTCCTGAAGAAATTGTTCCTGATCCACTTCCATCTTCAGACCACGATCCTTTCCAAGAAATCAGTGATCATATTCCCAACAACAAAATCGAAGGCCTACCCATGGAAAGTGCGAGATCACTCGACCCATCGATGTCGGGCAACAGTGGACGTTTGCCACGTGCATTGACTCGTCTATTTCCGCACAACCGATCTGGAGATAAAGACGGGCACCCTTCACCATCGCTTTCTGCCTCTGACTCACGTGTTCTCCGCTCAAAGTTGCAATAATGTGGCATTCACTTTTGTACTTTTGTATCAGACTTTGTGTCCCGGACGTCTTAGGGGGGCATAGTGTAGCATGATATAGTCTTGCATGATATGTTTGTATGAATACTGTACATCTGTAGCTCTCACTCGTACGCGTGGTGTAGCTCAAGTCTCTCTTTTCAGAAGCCTTGAGCATTGTGTGCTGTGACCCCGAACAATACAATCCTTACAGCGCCACAAAGACTTTTGAAGTTATTTAGTCATGAAGGGCATTCGGACGTAGAGTACCAAAACTCTCCGTAAGTCTGACAGTCAGCAACGTCTATGCCTCAATAATGGGGAGTGATGACGTGAAACGATTCATTTTCTAACAACAGTAGACCTAGGTTTGTCGGAAAATCCGAAAATCAGCCACAAAATTATTGTGTTTGTCTCAACGATTTAGATTAGATTCAACGATGTTAGAGGATTAGATTAAATGAGAAATCACTTATGAATGAAATGATAATTACGAGTACATCCCACACCCACCTAGTGAACTTTCAAACAACAATCCTTCAGGTTTTATTAATTGAAACGGATAATTACTTAAATAGAATTGAAACTTCTAAAATGGACACTTTCTTTTCCGACCTCGACCTCGATTGAAATTCGCTTAATCAAGGTCGAGTTTGAACCATCGAGGTTTGCGAGGTCGAGGTTGCACCTCTGGTAACAGCATAAATTATATTTTTCATCTTTTGACAATTTGATAGTACATACAATGCCAGGAATGAAGCATGCAAGTATTTGTGATATCAAAACATCTTCAATTCAAATTACTGAAAAACTGCACGAACACAAGAAAAATATTTTGAGATCGAGCATGCACCCGTGTAAAATATTTTGCTATAATGAATCAGATACTATACATTATATTCAACTATAATTTTCTTGCCGGCCTACGACAAAAGCGTGCACTTTAACCACGAAGTCGAACAAATGTACCGCGAGTATGTTACACGCGTCAGCGAACATTCGCTTTATATCGAACTTTCTAAGTGCATCACTTAGTTATATTTGTAAAAACAATTTGTGCCTCATATACTAGCAATGAATTTGCATCATGCAGAGGCCTAAGATATAACCATCCTCTAAGTCGCCACTAACGCTAGCATAGTAAGGGAATCAATGAATTGATCGATCGCAGATCATAAGTAGCGATTTTTCTTTAACGATTGATAGCTTTTAAAGTCAAATTTAGTCCACAAAACTCATTTAAAAATCAAGAAGGAATTTTTAATAAAATTCCAGGACTTTGTAGTACTATTTTAACTTCCAGGACATTTCAAGGGCGTAGGAAACCTGAAGTGACATGAATCTCACTCAGTCTAGAAAAAATTCACACAACTGATAAAGAAAAAGTCAACTATCTATCGCGATTATTTTAAAGAAGCAATTTGAAGTAATGTTTTTGACACCGCTTTGTGATTGTGAAAATTGTCTTGTTCACTCCATGTTGAGTCGTGTTGATGAATATTCATGTGAGGAGTGTCCTAAATTATAACCAAGTTCTCATCAAATCCAGCCATTGCTAAGCGAATTGCTCTTACTCTTCGTTTACAGACTCCTCTCCAGGTTTGAGAGTCCGAAGTTAGGAATGTGTCGGTTGTCGCAGGACTGGACACGCCTTCTCCATTCTGTTCAGTATTGCGGCAATTGATGATCCAGACTAGGAGTTCCAGATCTGTTTTGACATTAAGGCACAATTTCTTACTTTCACCACCTCTGATGCTCGGCTCGGCCGCTTCGTAACTTAAAAATTCTCTTCCACCACTTCCAGTACGACATTCGTTGTTAGTGACCAAGCCAGCGCAGGTGATTTTGGCACATGACTGACTCTAGGTCACTCTAGGCGTTCATCAGGCTTGATGGACTACATCCATTGGATCATGGTATTCTCACTTCTCACTAGGCGAATAAAGTCATCAACTTCCATGGGCAATGTCTCCGACGCATGCAGTAACACTCTTAAAGCAAGTAATCATGCCTGATCCCTGCGATTCAGCGAGATGCTCTTGTTAGCAAGGACAGGCGGCAGATTGTCAAAACTTTTCTGGCGCTTGTTGCACGAGTTTGTACAGTCTCACAACAACCACCGGGATTACCTAGTATATCACCCAATTAACAAAAGTCACTTCAACGGAGCCTTCGTCTATCTTTTCACTGACCCCTACTTGAGACGTGAAGCTCCCCCTACATCGACAGCACTTGATTGGGTCCACACGTAAAACGGCCGAATTCGTACATCTCCTGTGATACCACAACTTGCAATCTGAACAGTTGATCACATTCTGTCCAACTCCATTGCCGCAGTCAGGGCAAGGGAAGTTTCCTTCGTCCTTTAGCCGAGCTTTGATGCTTCGACTGATGAGCACTTTGGTCTTGCCGACGCTGACTCGCATGCCTCCCTATGTAGAGTCTTTTAGGTCTTAATTTGTCGGATAATATAACACTTCATGACATTGGTGTATAGCCTTTTTTGAGGGCATCCTCGTCGATGGTCATTGTGAAATGGCTCACAATGAATATGGTGATAAGTTTTGTGCTGAGAAATGACTGCCAGATCGTCCCGCGTTGACTTTTCACAGCGCACCATGAATTTTCGAGTGTTCACTGTTTGCACATGAATTGGACAAGAGAACCAACTCCTGGTTTCGGCATCAACCACCAAAAAAACAAATCTGGAAACGACAAAAATTTACGTGTCGTAAGAAATGCGCTAACATGCAGATGCTCCCATCCTGCATGCTGAATGGCATCCTATACTATTCGCTGATTAACAGTCGTGCTATCTTTCAGGTTTGTCAACAATAGCGATTGATTGATGGAAAAGTCAGACTATACTAGTGGCATAAGAAAGAGTCAGTGATCTGAGCAACAGTCCACAGCTCTTACGTCATCTTTTGTTCAGAGATGATTTTTTACCGAAACACATCTACATATAAGATGTCATTGTGAATCCCAATAACCTCAATTGAAAATAATGCCTGATGGGTAATTCTGAATGCTGCAGCTTTGCTGTATAAATATGATCAATTTCGTTGAGAATTGATGAAAGATCTGACGTTCGCCTCTTTCAAATCGAGGTACTTTTCTCAATTAGAAGTAGCGAAACAGTTGAAATAGCTATTGTGGGTGGAAAATTCAAAAGGGCCATTCCTGAATTTTCAGCAAAGCCACTGTCATAAGTCTACAAGCTTCTCTAAACTCTAGCTGTTTGGATGATGGCAATCTTTTCAAACGTTATTTGGCTCCAAAGCAAATGTCCAGCTGATTGTTTCAAAAATTCTCAAGCAAACTTGGCTTAACATTAATCTGAACTAGTGCCTTTAAAATCACTATGTTGCCTTATCAAACAAAAACTACAGATGAAACTCACAGGCAAAATTAATTGAGATTACTGTCACATTCCAGAACGTATCGTATCTAATATCCAAAATTTTTCCAGGATTTCGAGAACCTGTGTGAACCCTGTGATTGTTTCTGGAAGGACACATCTTGATTAGATTCATAAAATCGCAGTCAAGTTTCGAACTGGTTGGAGACTTAAATGAAATCTATGACATGAATGTTATGAGTTCAGATAACCTGCTGAATGGCAACAATAGACAGTACCTATTGGCACTTGATTCATGAGAGACGTGAGTACATCGATCAATATTCAACATTTTCTCTGCAGCCACTTGAGGCCAACAGCGAATAGGATGACTCTAATTCAGCAATCTAGTACGACAGACTTTCATTCTTCATGTATCAGATTGTTCGAAAGCAAATATAAGGCAAAAGCAGCTGATTTTCTAGCGTGTACACCGATACTCTTTCAAAACGTCGTTCAAATAAACACCTCTGGAAAATAGAAGTTCACAATGGAATAAAGGAATAAAAATTTCTATGGAATAAAATTTCATCATTGTTCAGCAACCCTTCATCTGGTGTAAAAATCTTGAAATGCTTCAATTGCAACCAATTTTCGTGAACTGGCGTTAAATGTATTTGCAGCTCATTCTTAAAAACTTTCAAAAGAAACTTTGTGAGGACATATCTTGTAATAAAAAGGGTGTCGCTAAAATGTATGGTATAGAAGCGTGTTTGTCACATGAAGGAAACATCGTATTGATAAAAAACGAAAAAATATGAAGCTAGACCTTTGAGCTAGACAGTGGCGGCACGTGACATTTGGTCCAGGTGGGGCATAAGCATAAAATTTTTACATAATCAATATCTAGTCTAAAAGGATCTTATTTTGTAAATGAAAAGCAAAGAATATGTTAGCAACATGCTATACATGTTTAAGTCTATGTCACTGCATTTAGTTACACGGTTGAAGCAACATTTTGTCTATTCATGGACTGATCGCTGGTGCTAGCATCACATCACTAGTCTAGGAAATTTAAGTCAAAAAATAGCCGTAGTTGGAATAAATTGCAAGATTTGATATTAAGGTTTCATTTAAGTCTTAAACTTCCATTAAGCACATTGGTGAAGTTTTATAGAAATTGATGCAAGTTTAGTGGTGCAATTCTTACTTTTTCTACCAGGAATTTATTTAAAGCCACTTGATTTTTAACACACTTGAAGTGAGCTAAACGCATTATAAATATAAATATATTCAAAGAATTAAACTGTCAGCTGAATTAGCTCTTTCTATAATTACCATGGGTTCAATTGCTCACAAATTTTCCTGAGTGAAATAATTTTCTAAAAGTTGATATAATGACATCGAAGTAATAGGGAACTGACTCCAAAAAAGCATTAAATATCATCGCGTGTTAATTCTGTTTATTCGCTCTGATCGTGAAATGAACCACTCTCACGTCATCTCAATCTCGATGCTTGGGCGCGCCCATCAGTCTTGAAAACGATTGATGGATTCTGCCAGCGTCACTGTCGCGCAAATGGAATAGATGTACATGAAGTATAGTTGAAATTTATGATCAAGAAATGGAGTCTACTACTGATGTTGCTGGTTATTTAAGTTAGACAACATTTCAATGGGTGGGGCCACAGACATCGAACATTAATCATTAAGGTGTTTTTCGATGTCTATTCGATGGTGTTATTTGTTGTTGTTCGATGTCTATGGGTGGGGCAGTGCCCCACCTGCCCAAATGGACGAGCCGCCACTGAAGCTAGAACAACTGTGAAACACAGATAGCTGTGTAAGATTGGTCTGAAGTGAATCACACATCTTGAAATTTCTCATTGGCAATTTCATTTGATAACAAATTTTCAAAATTCCAGCCCTATCCTGTTAAACAGAATTTAGAATGCCAAGCACAAAACAAATTTTTTTACTTAGTTCAAAACGGTGATTCAGCCTATCATGAGAAGAGAAGTATTTCATTAGCGCTGCATTTAAAATTTGTTTCAGATCTGTTCGCGCATCAGCTGATCATGTTGTCTGTTGTATTAAATTGCATTCTTGTAATATTATTTAACTATTTTTTTGCCTGCATAAATGGTGACTGCACATATTCAACTCACTTGAATAAAACATCGCCAGCTGGACATGAAAGACTGATTGGATTGTTGAATAAGAGGTAAGATGCTCCCACGACAGCCTAAACAGCTTTATTCACAGTGCCTGCTGAATGGAGCTTGTTATGAAGTTATCGGGGTTTGGAATTCTGGGTATGCGGATGTCGACCTTGTCTTTATTTTGGCATGTGTGCATGACCTCGTCATGTTATTTATTGTTGTTCCATGCAGGGGTGCGGAGTGGTAGTAGGAGTCCCAGAGTCTTATCATTTTTGCTGGAGTCGGAGTCCTATCAAATGATGGGACTCCGGACTCTAGCCTATAACTACAAATTATCTATTCTCGTGCACAGCTGTCACTGTCAACTTTCTCCGTCAAACAAAAGTACAGAGACAGCAGTACATGCAAAGCTTGTAATAGTTGAGGGAATGAACAGTAATAGTGAAAAAGGATTGTTTTTTCACTCGGTGATTTAGTAGAGAAGACAAGCCTTCCTAGCCTCGATCACACCTACGCACCAAAGGTCACATCAGAGACAAAAATGAAATATTAGTCTGTTTGAGAACATTACCTCTTACCCTCACGTTAGTCGTGTGTGATGGCTCCTCCGAAGCGCATCTTGAAATCGAAAGTGTAGTCATATTTTTGAAGAAGGGGTATTTTCCGGTCTGGTGTTAGAGACTGGAGAAAAACCATGTGAAGCACAAATCAGAAAGATGGGAGGAGCCGAGTCGCATGCATCCAACTTCAAGCGACAGTTGATAAACTTTCATCGAAAATGATTGATAATTGGTGCAGCAATGATCACTAAAATTAGGTACAGGCAAGTCTATAATGAACTATGCTGTAGGTTGCCAGTTTTTTCAAAAAAAAACTAGGCTATTTATGCTTGCCACCCGGAGTCGGAGTCCTATCAGAAGCCCTATCAATCCCCGGAGTCGGAGTCCTATCAAAATGATAGTACTCCACATCCGTGGTTCCATGTAATTTTGGTAATGTACGTGTGACTTGTGACTGCACGTTCAGTTACAGTGAAAAGAAGTTTCGTTATGCATGTTTAGGAACTGCATGCTAGCTGTTCTCTAACCGTGCCAAAGGCCTGAATGCTTTTAGACATGGAAAAACAAAAAAATGTCCTGGAATGACTTTTTTGAAAAAAACGCAATAGCCATTTTTGAAGGATCTTACCCATTTGCAATTTGACTGTCGGTAAAACCTAACACATTTCTGCATGTATTAATTTGAATATTTATAGCCTATATGCAATGTCTAACCACACATTTTGAAGCAGCTCTAGCATCCTTACAATTCCAATATTATGACAGATTCAGTAACTAGATTTGTCATTCTATGTCCCAATTTCTTGTCTGAATAGCTTTCTAATGGTTGCTGCGCATATAGACTACTACACATAACATCATTTTAATTTAGGTCATTGAAAAGATTATTACGAAAGTAATGTGTCATGCATGTCTCGGTCTTGGCCATTCGATTGCTACACTCGTTTTTGAAAGTTATATTGGCAACATTGAGCAAATAGTAGGAACCACAATTTGAAGACCAATGTATTAAAATATAGCATATATGTAGGTGCAAAATATACGTGTATGTACTGAAATGTACAGAAAATACATGAATAAAAGTCGAATATTTTCGACTTTGTTAACTGTTGTATTCCTATATATATTAATACATTATAATTGCAAGAGAAAGTAGATATACATTTTTCAACGTAGCAAAGTGCGTCAAGTAACAAAATTATAAAAACAAGATAACGACTAGTTAATTTTTAAAAGTTGCAAAATATGATTTGAAAGAAAGTTTTTATATCCTAAAATGTCAAAAAATTTACAAAATACTTACTAGAAGGACAAACAACGGTTCTCCTCTCCTCATGTGTAATGAATTGGCGAGTTAGTCGTTCTGTTCAAAATTATGTTTGTCACTTATATATTGAAAATATTCTATTTAACATTCTGCCCACTCAGATGATAAGAGGACAGGTCTGTTCCCAATCAAAATACCAGATCCAGCTAACATAGCGGGATTACGCTATCAAAAATCCACCAAGTGTGTAAGAGAAATAATATATGTTCCTTAAGCCAACCTTAAGGTGAAATAAAATTATACAAAAGATGCATACAAATTATTTGATTGTTTTTAATGAGGTCGTCAATAGGACCTTGGTCAGGACGATCGCGTTTCGACCGCTAAATCCTGGACGCTCAAACCCTATCAAGCGCGGTCATATACATTTAAGATGCACAGCCTCAAAAATTAAAGTTGTAGTAGAGAAAAATTAGCATCTATCAAAAAAAGATAGTCACTATGTCACTATTGACTGAAATTTACCTCAGGCATTTGAAAGAAGGACAGAGTCCAGCCAGTAGAGGCATAAAATTCTTTTACCTGTACGACGTTTCGGAAGTCTTGGTCACGTACAAATGAGGCAAATCAGGCTATACAAACATCAAAGATCATAATATACAAAATTGAAATGTAGGCCCTAACTAATGTAAAATTTACAGTTGTCTAGCACTACAAAAGGAGGAAATACCTAAAGAAATCTTATTTAACCTAGCATCTAAAAGCACATTAAGAGGAGTAAATTATATGGTTGTGCAAAAGTCTATGTACAAGTGAAAAAGAATTGATGATGGAATTTCAAGAAGAGCACAAAACTATAAAACATTCAAAACAAAATTTCTAAAACAGATGCATTACATTGCTGAAGTAGATATCATTTTGCAGGTACTTTGTCGAAGACGTTGATTATACGTATTACATCGGTATATGTACATCTGCGAAGATTGGTGTAGCTGCTGATGTTGGAATATTGCAGGAGGCAAATAATGACAAATCAAAAACCTTCGTTGTTGGAAAAATTGACTCATCTGCAATCACGTCAGGAAGTGAGTGTTTTCATATTATATCAATCAATTTGTGAATGTTCAGTTCTGAACCTGTTTAAGCCTTGATTTTCCATCTGTTGTACTGTCACTGCAATGGCGACCACCGCATTTTCTTCAAGCACTTGACCGGAGTATAGAAATAAACTATTTATCTGAAGTTGTCTAGAATGTAAACTGACTCAAGGTCGCGGCACATCCGGGGAACTAAGTTGGGGCATGAACCACCAATTAAAAGCTCCGATTTACACATGTGACTGATTCTAACCCAATCATACAGACGTTGGCAGGTGCATCTAAGTGAAAATGCGTGCGATTTATGTGCCGTTATTGTGCATTGCATGAAGCTTAATTTCCATTCTAGAGGTTTTATTGTTGTCAATGTCTATGGACCGGAGGATACCGGTGACGAAGTCTAAACGTATAACTGACAATGCAACAAACAAATACAACCCAAAGTACAAACAAAAAATAAATCTGGTTAAGAGCCCACTAAATGAAGGCTAAAAAGTGGTTGCCGAACAAAGAATTTCTAAACAAAGCAAAAGCATGCGACTTACAAATTCGCACTAGAATCTGATTGTAAATTACTTTGGGAAGATGAAGAAACCTACGGATAAATATTCGTAGTGAAAACTGAGGTGGAGTAGTATGTTTATATATAATCCTTCTAGGCGGACCAATAAAAACTGTGAATGGCAATGATTTCAGAGAATCGCTAGTCTCTAATTTTCAGTTTAAGTCTCAGACCATTATGCAAAACATATATTGAAGGCTTTGTATGTGCCATAGCAATTGATGTGTCTTCTATTAGAGACTGTAGTAGAATAAGGAACTTGGGTTGAATGTTCAGTCAAGTGTGTTGCGCAATTGCTTGTGGCGTTTTGCATCTCCTGAGCGACTTTTGTTTTCATTTCGGTGGCAATCTGATGAAGTCTAAAAGCCAGTCTTAATTGCATTGCATCCTCCTCCTATGATCATATTTGACTAAATGATGCACCTTCTTAAGTATTCTTGTTAATTCTTTTAAATAATTAAAAGCGATTAAAACGTGAATAAAAACTTTTCCACGCTAATTCTACGTTCATTTACAACCGGTTCACGATGCGAATCGGTTTACAATGTCAACTAAGGCTGTTTGAAATGGCATTTTCAATTGTCAAGGATACACGTGAGATAACATATTATACAAATATCTGACACGTAGACATCTTGTGAAGAAGCTAATGATATTGAGCGCAGTCTTAGACAATGATCTTAGATATCATGGCATAATGCCAAAACTGCGCCGGGAGATTTCATACTTTAAAATCAATGTCTTGCAATCATCAATCGAAGATATGAGCAAGTTTGTGTATCGGCCTTTGAAATACTTTTCCATGCATTTTCACCGTACAGGAGTGGACAATGTCCTCCTTGTTCGATTTTATTTTGATAACTCGTGCAAGAGGCCGTTGTGATCGTGGAAGCTGTATATCAATTAGTAGGACCACGTCCTTTACCTTTAGAGAACGAGCAGAATCTTTATCTATTTTGTGAGAGTCGGTAGTAAATGCAGATACTCATGTCTCCATCTTGACAAGAATAGTTGCCAGATATTGTATTTGGCGCCAACGGCGTTGGGGATGGCCATGTTCATCTTCCGGACGAATTAGTCGAAGTCCAAGAATGAGCGTTAATCCAAAGGAGCGAGTCATGAAAAATGTCGTTAGCAGTTAATGGCAAAAGTCTCTAACGAGTCAGCAGAAACCATCTACGCAGGTCTTCCATTGAAAATTGATTCTACCTCACACAAACGTGCATTTAATCCGTCGTTATCCATTTAATTCTTTCTGAAGGCATCAATCCATTGAGGACTTTTCTCACAGTCAGGATGTCCCGTTCCCAAACACCTGAAGGCGGGTTGAATTTCCACGTTATGTCTTCTTGAGCGGGAAATCTTCAATTTTACCTTTTTTCAGATTACAAAGAGCTTCTTCCAATTCCCTTTATGCTTATGCTCCGTGAGGCTTTCTTCCTTGATCAGAATGCATGAATTTTACTGCTCCTCCTCTTGAAAGGAAGCGACGAAGCGCGTTGATAAAGGATGATGTGTCCAAAGAGAAGACAACCTCTTGGTGAACTGCACGACTTGCCATGCACATGAAAATGACGCCGTATCGCTTTACCGAAGAACGCCCTCGAGCCACATCGAAAGGTTCAAATGAACTCATGCCCCACGCATGAACATATGTTTGCACATTCACGTTGAACATTTAATTGGTATAAACTTTGATTCGATTGACTGATTCTATTTATTGAATTCTTTTATCAATCTAACTCTTCTTTGATTGATGGGTGTATAGAATGCCCATCTTGTAAGTAACAGCAAATGGCTCGGACTCGATTCCAGAGACAACGTCCAGTAGTTTCATGATATGTAATGCATTAATTCCAATCAACAAACCAATTTCTGCAGCGGCAAATTGAAAGTGAACATTGTTAAAGTATAATTGCCTTTTCTTTAAATCTTCTCTCTTTAGAATACCGGATTCAGATATAGGCAGATGTGATTTTGAGTAGCACATATATAAGATTGAAGCAGCATTTCCGCTTAAATCTGTTAATTCAAGATTATTGATAACTGTTGTATTCATCTGAATTCCGTTGAAATTGTTGAAATTTTTATTGCGGTTTGCACACCTTATATTCTTAATTTTTTTCAGTACAGATTCTGTATTGAAGCAGTCGGTGCTACATTGATCCAATACAGCATTGACTACCACAGATCTCCCATTCAATAGAACCTGAACAGGGGCATAACTGTTCCTGCTTCTCTAACATGCAAAGTTGTGCAACCTTCTAAAGAGTTCTCCCTGACACTTTCATGTGCGCCTTCCTTGTACCTATACTTTGAAGTATTGTGATTCATCCTCATATTATTTCTGTGTAGGACTGTTGGTTAATTTTCTTGACATGTTGAGCATCTCAATTTGTCAGAATAATCGGTCTGTCCCAAGCCAAGACATCCGAAACATAATCCATTCTTCTTAATGAACTCGACTTTTTCAGACATTAATTATTTTTCAAATGTCGAATATTCGCTTAGTGAATATGGCATTGCTCCACAAAAACCACACTCAATTCCATCATCATCCTGACTGTGATGAACGTGGATGATTTTTCAGCTATTGATGGTTTTGACTGATTGTTCATTGGTACGCCCTTGATTTCATCTAATATCGGTCGATTCAAAATTCTTGATTGTGTGTTCGTTCATATAGGCCTATTCAACAAAGTCATGGAAAGTTATTTGACCATCCCTCTCCAACAGGTTGTCAACCATAACTCTCCATTTTCTCTCATTTTGTGACGAAGCTTTATATCTAGCATATTTATTTCAGAAACATTGTCTATTTGATAAAAAAATCGAAAGTCCTTTCATGTGATTCTCACAACCGAGTAGGAAAATGACGAATTCCTCCATTGCTGAAGCATCCTGTTGCTTATTAAGAAGCCAGTCTCTCATTTTGTTTGTAAAAGATTGAGCTACATGATGTTCATCGCCGTATTCTTTCTTCAACATTTTAATGGCTCATTCACATTCATCGCTTGGCTCCATGTATGAACAACTTCTGACGATTTCTTGCGCCTGTCCACGTGTGTATTGCTCTAAAGAATGCTATCTGTCCACGCAATTGCTTGTTCGTTTCACAATTTTTTGATGGAAGACTCGCATGAAAGACAAGAATTTGAGGGATCTCCATGGAATACCTTCAATTCCTTGAGAGGAATAGACTGCTTGAGACTGCTTGAGACTGCTTGAGAGCAAGAGTTTGATTATTTGCCAGGATGGCATTGTATTACTTAGCTCTTTCATAGTTGAAAAGTGTATTTGTCCTCAGTCAAACTTCTTGTTGGCTCAGAATTGTTCTTCTTGTCATTCATTGACTGCTTCTCATTCAGCCACCGTATCGATGATCGCTTTTCTGAAATTTTATCTGTTTTTTTCTTCCATCCATTTCGATAAGATTTCATTATTTTTGGTTTGTTCAATTGATTCCGTGGAAGCAAATTCAAAATTATCCACTCGCAACTTCAGCTTATTGAAGAGACTTTCTACTTCTTTCACATCAAAAGATGAAGGATTTTTCATATCCATTACTTCAAACGCTTCGTTGTCTCCAGCCAATGCACTTGGAGGTCGTGCTCATTTGAATGAATGGTTGTTGAACTCAGTTGAATTAATTAAAAGCGAAAATGTCAAGCGCGAATATTAAGTTACGTTCATTCTACGTTCAGCAAGTGTACCGCTTTACCATGCCAACTGTGGCTGTTTGGAATGGCATTTTCAATTGCTATAGATGAACTTGAAATAACATACCACACAAATTATATTATAAACATTGACCCGTAGACATCTTGTGAAGAAGTTAATGATATTTATCGCAGTTTTAGACGATGACCCTAGATATCATGGCCTAATGATATGACAATTCTGTTAAGATTCGCAAATTTCACTAATGTCCTGTGCATCAAAATTTCATCGCAAGATGCAATTATTAATATTTTCATAATTCATCTAAATAACAATTCAAATTTTGTTATCTCCCCAATCACAATTATCATGTCTTCATCCAAATAGAATATCCCGTTCAGTGCTTCAGAGCTCAAATGGAATGAAATCAAAATGTCATATATTCTGTCGATAACGTACGTAACATCGATGAAATTGGTGAGTACGTTACGGCAACGTACGATGATTTTCAAATTTGAGCTGTCAGTGGCAAAAGCAACTTAGAAAACCTTTAACCATTGATCGAGAGTTCCCAGCTATAACCAAAGTGTTGAAATTTACTGAAATTACTTTAATTGATTTACCTCATTTCAGTAGAACAAAAAGACTAAATACTTTTTTGGTAGCGCACGTAGCAATCAGAAATTCAAATTTAAATCAAATTGAATAAATAGTAAGCCACAAACAATATTTTCAGTGCTTCTGATTGCATCTACTGATCATGAGCGAACTTCGATTTGGTAATTATATCACCAGCGATCACATTTGATAGGAGAAAAAGAACAAATGAAAAATACAATTTTTTTTAATTTGCGTTCAAAAGATCAATGATCTTTGGCACTTGCTCAACCACGACATAGTCGCGTCAAAGGGCTATTTTTCTGGTTCTCAAGTCCAGGGATGTCTAGAAACAGCATCAGAAAGCTGGAATTCGCAGTATTAAAACAAAAGTTTTCGATCGTGAATCAAGGCTGGCGGAGTTGCCAATTTCTGCAAAATCCTTGAATTATGAAAAGTATTAATATTTCCACTTAATAAAATACAAAACTAGATTTTTTTCTGCTCAGCCTACTTCAGGATCGCAGTAAATACATCTGTAAATTGAAAGGCATGATAGACAAGTTTTAAAATAAGATTTTATGAGTCGGTGATGACAATCGTGTTGATCGTGTTGAGATAGATAAAGAAGCATGAATACAAACACTTCTATAAATGCGAATTCGGACAAATAAATTAGAATAAAAACAATCTTTTTTACTGTTGATTGCCAATGGACATATGCATGCTGATCGTCAAAGCACATGCCCGCTAGGCAGCAGAGTAGAGCGAAATTATATCGCACGCAAGACTGAAGATAGGATGTCTGCAACATCGCAACATCGCGGTGAACAGGAGGCATAAGATGTCTGTGCCTGGGTGAAGAGTCGTAAATCGATGTTGCATGGCAGAAAAACGTGGTTGACAAGGGTGGAATGTACAAGATGCTTGTGCACTTTTGTAATGAAAGTGATGAGTCGAAAATGATGTGTAGTGGGAATTGAGGAAGCGGAATTGCTTGGAGCGCGAGCGACTTTGATGGTTTGCAGATATGCGATGCGCCAAGGTGAAAATGTATTGAGGAGAGCAATAAAAAAGACATTCATTGAGAATAGGAGTGAGGAATGCCTAAGACGACATGGTTGGAGAGCGTAAAATGACACAAAGGTTTATCGGATCAAGAAAGGAAGGACCGGATGCAATGTACCGGTGCACTTCATCTTTGTGAGACTGATTACTGCCAGTAGAAATACTCTTATAAACGGTTATCGCTAGTGGAGAAATGAATTTTTACAAGTTATTTCAAGTTTTCAAGATTTTAATTTAAAGTCATGCTTTTTTTTGAAAAAGCCACTTCAATCTCCTTGAAATAAGCAAATGCCAATGAGAATTGCTGACACATCAACAAACCCTTAAAGAGACACATTCTCATTTGCATCTGCTATTTTCTTTCGTCCTGTAGGCAATTGAGCGGATGTCGCGGAAAAATTTAGGATCAATTCCATGGAAACCATGTGAAATGTAAAATAAATGAACTTTATATCCTTTTTGTTTGCAAGCTCGACAGCAAAGTCAATGTTTGTGACTTTGTATTCAGTTATAACCGCGTTCTGAAGAGACTATTGCAATTTCAATGAAGTCATTGTCACATATTTTATCATCATGATTACACACAGCAGTAACTCATTTGACTTCTATGGGTTTATGAGAAAGAAATCTACATTGAATAATGGAACAAATTTTTGGTGACAGATCCAATAGCGTAAGATAGTTCCGCCACAGTTTCGTCTCTACACACAGCTCTTGCATTATCGGATTATCAACATGCTAGATGTCCTACTGCTTACAGTCTTCCAATTTGGAGTAAATTCACAGAAAATTGGGATCATAGTTTTTTTGTCAACAGTTGGCATCACATAATATCTGTCATTATGATGTATTCAGTTTCCAAAGTATGCATACAATACATTTATTATTTCACGAAACATAGAAAGCAAAAACTAATAAATCTAAAATTTCTCATCCTGTTCAGGATAATGCCGGTGGTCCCGATTCAACTCGAAAACTGAATTCCTATTTTCCTTCAGAAGTTATTAATAATAAATAACTGGAATGAATAAGAAGTGACTTGTATTTCAGAGAGAATCAATGACCTCAGTATTGATTTTTATCTCACGTTATTGAGAATTTTGCTTCCCTCATTTTGCAGGAAATTGGGTTCTTCTGGAGTATGCAAATGGTGATGACTACAAAACCCACTGTGAAAAAGAAGCTCGAAGGGGAGCAATCATGTTTACATGCAATGAACAGCTGACGGTAATTTTGATCGATAATAGGTCGTATTGCATGTGATACGATCACTGAACGACTCTTTTTATCATTTTAGGGTCGACCGGAAATCAGGGTACTAGGAGAAAATACAGACAAGATTTCTAATTGTTACTACTTATTTGAAATTGCTCATTCATCAGTTTGTGTTAAAGTGGTTGTAAATAAACCGCTATCGGTTGGCTCAATACTCGTCATCAGGTGAGTGTAATTTTGTGATATAAGATAAGATTCTGAATTAGATAAGATCTGTCATTGAGTGTCTGACCTACATCGTTTATCTAGAAGGTGAATGATACCGGGCATTTATTGTTATCAACCTAAGTATAGAAGTGAGCAAATTATTCCGCAGCAGTCTTGCATGTACTTAAGTTATTCCTTAATATTATTTAAGTATATTTTTGTGACAATTGCAAAGAAGTTTAATATGTAGCAAGTGCGAACAAAAGACCATTTGTAAGCGATGACCGATGGTAAACTCACGACCGAATTTCTCTTTAGCAAGATATACTTTCCGTCATGCTTTACTCATACATGTACAGTACTTCTTCGAACAGCAGCCGCGGCTACAAGTAAAAGCTGTCATTCTCGACTGCACCTAGTACTTAAGAGCGTCTACTATGAAAAAGTCTCAAATCCAACTCATGACAATTTTAATCAAAATCACAATTTTTGAAGCGGTGTTTTCGATATGCACATATATACGTTGCATTTGTTAAGCTACTGCAAACTCATCAACGCAGGTTTGCACAGTCGAATAGATCTATAAAATTATGGAGTCGAACCGTATTTTTGAAAGCGCATATAAAAGCGATGCGTGAAAACGGGTTCTGACAGTGTCCAATTGACCACATTTCGGACACTATTGATTTTGATAATATAAAACATGATTTTTTATTTGAACCTTTTATTCTTTTAATCCTTCAAAAATCAAGAATGCTCTGCACTCATGACATTCAGAAAATGATATCAACGTAGTTTTAAAATATAATGCAATACAATCAGATACCAAGAATCCATCTCCATTGAATTTAAACGGCCGCCAACGATGCGCGCATTCCTCCACTAGCAATCAAGGAAATCAGTGCATCGCTAGCTTCAATCTTACCAACAGACCTTTCATTGCGAGCTATCTGCTATCTTAACAAGTTCACTATCCGTCCATTGATCACTACTTCCGTCTGTGGGCAGGTGCCTAACAAGCACATTTTAACCTCGAATGAGTTCAGGATGAGAAGTTAATTACAATTAATTTGGGCCAAGTAATAAATGATTTTAATTGCATCAACGACAATCATAAATACAATTATTTGATGACAGCAGTCAATTAATTGTAATTAATAAGTACCGTCAATCACAGGGTTACTACAGGTCCTGGAAAGTCTGGAAAAAGTTTGTTTGTAGCCAAGCATGTATGTTCCCGTGAAATCGAACTCATTTGTAGAAATGCATGTTGATTGAAAAACAGATTATGCGGCTTTAAAAACGGATGTTGCTTGTCCTTTGGTATGTTATCTTAAAGACAAACTTGCATATGCTATCACACTTGGATTGTCGCCCTATTTCCACAAGGAAACACTAACTCGAATCTATCGCACTGCTGAATTCACCATCCCATTCGAGGAAACACAACGAAGTTATTCGTAAAAGTCAATTTGATTTGTGGATGCGCTATTTTGATGACGTTTCCAATCACCTCAAATCAGAATACTTGACGTCTTTTTGGACGTCGATCTCATGAAATGCGTTGTTGAAGGTACGTCAGGCATGGATTTAAAATCCCTTGTGCAAATCAGCATTAGGGTTGCTACAGGTGTTTTAAAGTGCTTTATTTTGTAATCCGACAAGAGGTGTTTTATTGAAGGGAAGGTGCTTTAAAGTGCATTAACTTATTCATCATGAAGGATATTAAGAAATTGAATTTTGAGATGATGTCAGAAATGTGTGTATATGCATTTTTGCTTCGAGTGTCATAACCAGGATACATAAGGATGCGCATTTCACTGCTTTTGAATGTACTTTTATATGAAGTGAAAACTGCATTCATTCTTTCTTAGTAGCTGTGGTGCTGTATACATGACAAACGGGCTGTATAGTGAGCAAGTAACGCTTCTTATGTCTTTGTATTTGAGACTTTTACCGGGCGAGGTATTGAAGTGTCCCATTTATGAAATCGAGTCATCAGTGTAATATCATTTGAAAGATGAATTAGTTGACATAGGTCAAACGACGTGAAAAGTACTGAAGACTTTGCAAGATAGCCGCCAGAAAAGAGTTTTACCGTGCTATTCACAGATTCTTTGAAGTATCAAACAAATGCTCACAGCTGAAGCTTAGATTGAAAAATTCAATGGCACTCCATTTTAGATTTTTGAGCCTTCGCCTACGAAAAGATCCACCGATTCTTGGCAGTGTTGCAATGTTTTTCAACGACTTCCGCCGTGGTGCGGTTTTGTGGAGGAGGATGTAGACGGATTGAAGATGGAATGCAGACGTTTTGTACAGGGTGGCGGGCCGCGCCCGGGGGCCCGGGAATTTTGGCCATTTTTCAGTTTTGCCAGTGAATCGCCCGGGAATGATACTTTTACTCGAGTAAAAAAAACTAAATCATAATTTAGACCGAAAGTTTTGTCTGTCTCAGCCACGGTTCGCAAAACATTTTAGCAAGACCCATCCTCTCTTATTCAAATTTAGCCCATTAGTGCCGATAAATTTTTTTTCTCTGAAAAATGCAATTATCTTTGCGAGCACTAGTTGTATGAAGCACATGAAGATCCAAAAAATATTTCAATATATCTGCTTTTTATTACAACATATCCACCATCGGAAACTAAGCAAACTCAAATTGCCACCACATCTTCGATGAAGATTCCAAGCATTTTGGATAGAAACATCTACAGTCCAAGAAAAAATTTGGTGATGCCATTTCTTATGCCTGATGGAACTCAACAACAATTCACATTTTTGTCCATGCGGTCCGTTCCGCCCATGAACTTATTATACATCTTTACGGTATTAGGAATATCTACGGTAATCATTGTTTTTCTAGCGCGAGAGAATCGCTGATAAGTTCCAATTGAAACACATGTTGATATGAAGGAAACTACCTTAATGTCTTTCCAATGTAAAATACGAAGATTATTTTTCAAATCTGTAGTATGAGCGCATGTACCTCGTTTCTCTTTGGTTACCTCTTTTTTCTTGCTAACTTGAGTCTTTTGATATGTGGTTTTCTGATTTGGTGCCTATGCCATCGTACCCTCTCCTCTGCAGTTCGAGTAAAAGATCCACATTCGAAAAAGGATTGTCAAAATAGGAGTAGTAACTGAGGTTTGGATGAAGCAAATTATCGAAGAAGTGTAGTAAATGTGCAGAATTTTTTCCTACTAGACTGCCATAACTGCTTGTGTTTTGTCGTGAAAGAAAATACTTGCCTTGATATATATATCAAAACTCACTAGATGACCTGTTGCAGTGCTAAGACATCATGCTTTATACCCCAACCGTGTGGGTTTGCCACAAATATATTGTTTACTCCCGTAGGAATCGTAATACCAAATCATGGCTTCATCCCAATCCATGAGTCTCTCAGGTACAATGTGTCCGAAAATTTGCATTCAGTCGTGTGTCAGTGGTCTCAGTTTGAAATTTTTTCACTCTTATCAATTTCATAATTATTGGCAAAATGAGTAACTCCTATTATTCGTTCAAAACGATCTCGTCATATACTCGAAGAGACTAAGTGATGTCCAACATCAGCTGAATCTTCTTAGTCTTTCTTAGTCGTTCTTCGTATGGAATGGAAGTTAAGCCATGAATACTCCGATTCAAGCGCCGTTGCACACGATCGATCAGAATAATGTCTTTGGATAAGAATGGATTCCAAACTGGGACGGCATAGGTGTGGACGAACTAGGGAGGTGTAAAGCCTCATAAGCACGTTAGGGTCTCTTGACATGAAAGTTCGCAGGATGGCAGAAAAAACGTTGTTGGCTTTCTTGACACAAAGGATGGTGTGCCGTGAGAATTTGAGATTCTTCGAGATGTGGATTCCAAGGTCTTCAACGCACTCAGACCGCTGGATTGTGTCTCCTTCCATCTTGTAGTGAGAGCCAGGATTGTGATGTCCAAATGAGATAATTGAACATTTCTCTGAATTCAAATGCAGTTGCCATTCCTTTGACCAGATGGCCACCGCGTTGAGATCAGATTGCAGTAGCTGGGCAGATTTTTCCGGATGAGAGCGCTTAATTTCAATGTTCATTTTGACGTCATCTGCGCATTTAAGGACGGTAGAATTCGCTACTGTGCATAATAAACATGAAACTTAAGTAAGCAGTTCCATAAAGACATTTATACAAGACGGAAGATAGTCCTATTTATTGAAGATTTAGGGACATAAAAGACGTTTGTGCACAACACAATTATTTTCTGTCGACATTTCTCCACCCTTTGATCCAAGTAGGTATTACTCACAATATCATTGGAACGACTATATCGTCGGAAAGAAGTGCCGTTTTCACGATTTTTGTGTTCAGTATGAAATTGGGTTAGAACAAGACGACGGTATTCCTTAGTCCACAGCATTTTGTACTCTGTCCACTAAAATGTTCTTTGCCACCATTGGCGCCGTTGAGGTGTGCAACGGCTATGAATTGAAACCCGAACCCGACCACCTGCCACACGAACCAATTTTGAACCCGACTCGACCCGAAAATTTTAACGAGCATAACTGTTATGTTAAGAACATTACGAAAAATTATTTCAACCATTGATATTGTATTTCCCAGTATTTAGGCATGAGTCTTTGTGAAAAAACTACTAAATGAGAAGGAAATTGCTCTTTTTCACAATGAAAATCTTTAGGCCTATACATTGTTTTCCATTTGTGGAGTGATAGGGCCTATTACGTGATAGTATCCTAAAGTTTGTGAAGTGTGAATATCACACATTGCTGGAATATATTGAATTCAGGGTGGCGGCCGAGCCCGGAAATCCAAAGCACAAATTTTATGGATGACGGCTACCACGCGCCCATTGTTTGTACGCAAACTGATAAAAAAAGTGATGACAATTAGGAATTCTTCTGGCGTTAACGGTCTTCGTCCATTGTGGTAGTCTTCCTCGTTTTTCTTGTCGATGCTTCTGGATAAGTTGGTGTTATCGCGCTTTTGTATTAAGATGTGGATTTTGATATCATGGCTTTCTCTCATAGCATGAATACGCTGCAGTTCAAAATGTAGCGTTTCAAAATGCGATTTGTTGCTTCAGCTTAACATGTTAGAAAATTGAAGTCTGAAAAATGGACTACGTGCAACTTCATGGAATTTTATGAATCAGATGATGAAAATGAAACATTTTTTGATTGTTGAAAAGTTCAGGAAACGAACTTTTCCATCGATATGAATTCATTTAGATTCCATAAGTAGATCACGGCTGCAGGCCATTGAGGAAAAGTAGATGTTTATAGTATTAAGAATCACCGCTCACAAAATTCAAAAATTTTGAAAACTGAGTACGACAGTCAAATATCGTTCACGTCATAATTTGGTGTTGAAATTCTAACCAGAAGGTATGATAAAAGTAGTTTAAAGCAGAATAATGATTTTTTGACTTCACTTTACTCCCCCATACAGGGGCTAGGACGGTGCTGACACAGTCAGACTTTAATCTGGAGCGTTGTGATCGTTTAGTCAAGATGCCTTTCCTGCCGACTTCCAATGACACTATCGGGGCTCGACTTCTGGACCAGAAGATCGCTAGGCCAAGCACTTAACTACTGTGCCACGGACACCACGCACATTAGTGCTTTGAAAGTAGTTTAAAGCAGTGTCCGGATAATTTTTGAGCGTTGTAGTTGGAATAAAATATCTTAAAAAAAATGGCGTGGAAATTCGATGAAATAGTCCGGGAATTTGAAGCTTGAAATCTGACCGCCACCCTGAATGAAGGATATCCCTTCAGAATGGAGTCATTCGATGAGTGATATCGGAGAACAATAGCAGTTCGAGTTGACAAGTATTGGACACTTGTGATGACAATTGAAAAGGAAGCAGGCGAATTGAAATTTTCAAAATTTGGCTAACGTGCTTAAAGCTTCGTTATTGGCAGTGTTTGTAAATTCAGCGACTGAGCGGAATCATTCGGAAGGACAGAAGCAGACGATCTGAATGTACGAGTACATGTTCAGTAACGTCACCCATGATCGTGAAATCTCATTTGCAGGCGCTTAATACCACATGCCGCGACTGTCCTGTTAGTGATTCCTTAGTGGAGGCTGTGAAAAGTTCAAAGTGATATTATGAGTCCCGTATGGAGGAACAACGGACAGCAGCCGAAGCAAAGTTGAAGGCGGATTGAAGATTGTCAACGAGAACGAGAATTCTTCAAGCAACTCCAAGAAAACCATTTGAAGGATAAAAGGCGTAAAAGTTTTGATTAAGCGGAAGCAAGCAGAAGAAATTATCCTAGACGCTCAACAGATGTTGTAAGATGCATCTGTCAATGCAAAAGCTTTGTGCTGAGGAAAAAATGCAAAAGATGAGCGGGTTCAAAAGGCGATAAAAAACTTTTTGGTGACTGTCTGCGCGCTAAAGCAAAATAGTTGCTTAAATGATAACGTGCCAACATTCACAGAAGTGTTGATGCTCTTAGTCCTGAAAGAAAAAAGGAAAGGCCATAATTCGAATTAGCAACTTGTTCATCATTCTCGCACACTCCTTCCTCCCTGACTGATAAAGTCCTGAATTAGTAAGCCCACATCAAACTCGATTTTAGTTATTGTAATGCTAAAAATATTTAAGTATTTCCCTAATTTCTTAGTCACTTTCTGTTTACTATATCATGTATTTCAAATTTTCTAAACCGTGAAAGTTTTGATAAATTTTCATGTAATCACCAAACACTATGGTTAAAATCGCTCACTTGTTATCGAAATCGGGTTTGGTGGGCGTTCGATTTTAATTCACATATTCGTTTTGTTTTTTGATGCCGTGACAGGAGGTCGATAGTATGCGTAATTTGTATATTTCTGTATTTTTTTCGTGATTTAAAATTTCAAATCAGTATTATGCATTAGCCCACACCTATCTAAGTTTTGAGCTTTAAAATGCATGCATCTTTTACAGTTGTCGCGCACACAAGTGATTCTGAAGCACATTACCTTCAATTTGTTGATATTGATTTCTTGCATTTTTATCGTTCAGAATAAAGTTCATTATTAGCAAAATTTGTTTGAATCATTTTTGATTCAGAACGGCTAGAACGTATAGTTATTGCATGTAAGGTTTGCGCTATTTCAGAAGCTATAGACAGAATTTAAATTTCTTACAAAACTCAGGCCTCAGAAGCATAAGCGTACTGGCAAAATTTTCTAGGGGGGCTGAGTCCTTGTGCCCGAAAATTACATAGGTTGACGCCAGAAAAATTGCCATAATCACGAAGATCTAGTTTCTACACTTACCCCATACAGAACTCCGCGAAAGTAAAAACGCGACAATTTATACTATCAATGTTATAAAATTTTGCAAATGTTTTTATCAAAAATAGCACAACGCTGTCTACTTATCCGTAGACGAATTGGAAAATTTCAGAAGTTCTAATGTAACTAGGTAAGTTTTAATTGTTCTCTAATATAACAGAAATATCGGGCGATATTATCAAAAGAACTGACATCTCCGATTTTTGCGACTGGCAAATGTATCAATGATTCTGGTGTCTGTAGCATTATTAGTAACCGACATGTGTGGCATTTATCGCCCGAATTTCGGATTCTTTTGGAATTCATTGGCACTCCTTCTGTCCCTCAATTATGACCGGTGGACTGCCCGGATTTCGGGCACATCGTCTCGCATAATCGGAATAAAATCGTATTTTTGTTTGCGTTGACCATAAAACGCGATTTTTTTAAATTTATTCGCCTAACTAGTTTATTCGGGCGTTTTTAACTGCGCGAATGTTTTTGCCCGAGTCCTTGTGGGGGGGGGCTATACGCAGGGTGGCCAACTGGTCACTATTTTAGTGACCGGTCACTAAAGTCACTAATTGGTCACTATTTTTTACCAAGTGACTATTTTTCTATCATCCATTACTGGATTACCGGTGTGTAAGAAAAAATCGAATTTTTTATATATATTTCTAGTATGATCTTTATAATGAATTTCTTGTATTTTAAGTCAATAACTATGTAATTTTCAGAATGATTTTCAAATGTGCAATTGTATGACTTCATGTTAGACGCACATGTGTGTCACGGATATTTTGGTCTATGTAATATATTTTGAATCGTTGTATAGTCCGTTTCATAAAAAGTGGATCATCCTAAAATTTGACTAAATAAAACATATGTATGATACAGAAAACATTTTTAATGTTATTTCATGTCCCTAATATATTTAAATGTCCTTATATAATCTGATAAGGTATGATACAGTAACGGTTCTTAAGAAGCTAATATTTTGTGGCCCTACCCTTATTGTCAATGACATTACCAATTCGTCTAGGCATTGATTCGATGATATCGTTGATTTTTGACTGATCTAACTTTCTTCACTCTCTTTTTAACAGTGACGTAAGTTGTGATACGCCATCTGTAGGTAGCAGTGAACGACGAACGTTACGTTTTAGAATACTCCATACATTTTCTATGGGATTCAGATCAGGAGAACGAGCTGGCCAAGATAATGTCCTAAGCCCTAATTGAGACTTGCATAAGTTGACTCTACTACTCCTGTGACACGTAGCATTATCATCCATAAATAACCAAGTCGATGGATCACCAAGTTGATCTGTCATTTGGCCAATGTTCATTCGTAAAACATTCACATAGCGTTCAGAATTCATGGTTCCTTGCTGTATGTGAAGTTCAGAGCGGCCATTGGTCCAAATGCCAGCCCAAATCAGTAGAGTCGCACCACCTTGTACCCGGGGACGATGTAAATGTCTCGGAATTTCCTGATCAGATTTTATCCATAATCTCAATCGACCATCACAATCCTTCAGACGGACTGATGCCTTTGCCTTTTGTGAATGCGATCTCGTTATTGTTCATTTGTGCTTTGTATTGTTTTCAACCGGTAAGAAATAGATTTCTAGCTGAAAGCAATCAGGAGTGCTGCCAACACCACCGCAACGAAGTCAGGAAGCTATGGAACATGAAGTCCAGTTAATCACATGTAGCAGTTACATTATTGTTGATGAATAATGGTGCTATACTGGCTCTGATTGACCGATTTTCTTTATTTTTGTTTTGCTTGATAGCTTTTGGCTTGTAGAACAGCACATTACATAACAAAGGAAACAAATGTAATTTTATAAGAGTGAGGTATGATTTTGTGTAACATTGCTAAATGAAGATCAAATTATCTACTATTTTTTTATCTATAACAGGAAAACAACTCAATATTCATGCCTGAAATTTCCAACAATGATATTAGTAAGCACAACTGACATATCTTCCAAATTTCAGAGAAATTCGTTCAAGTTTGGCGGAGTTAGACAAAGTTGAAGTTAAGGCGATGTTTAAGGGTGATCCATTTTTTATGAAACAATCTGTGTTTCATAACACAGACTCTGTCGTAAAGAGGGCTCTGGCCGTCCACGCAAAACATCCAAACGTAGTGACCGCCTAATTTTGAGATTTGTCAAAATTGATCCAAGTCTCTCGTTAACTGAGATGGCTGCACTAGACTCGTCTATTTCTAAGTCCACTATTCGTAGAAACTTATTGAGTCGAATTTGAAGAGCTGTAAGAGGCCCTCTCAGATCGAGTTATCAGATCAGCATACAAAAAGACGTCTCAGATAGGCAATGAGTCATTGTCACTGGCGAAATCAATGGGATCGGGTTGTCTGGTCTTATGAGGCATCAGTCCGTCTGAAGGATAGTGATGGTCGATTGAGATTATGGATAAAATCTGATCAGGAAATTCCGAGACATTTACATCGTCCCCGGGTACAAGATGGTGCGACTCTACTGATTTGGGCTGGCATTTGGACCAATGGCCGCTCTGAACTTCACATACAGCAAGGAACCATGAATTCTGAACGCTATGTGAATGTTTTACGAATGAACATTGGCCAAATGACAGATCAACTTGGTGATCCATCGACTTGGTTATTTATGGATGATAATGCTACGTGTCACAGGAGTAGTAGAGTCAACTTATGCAAGTCTCAATTAGGGCTTAGGACATTATCTTGGCCAGCTCGTTCTCCTGATCTGAATCCCATAGAAAATGTATGGAGTATTCTAAAACGTAACGTTCGTCGTTCACTGCTACCTACAGATGGCGTATCACAACTTACGTCACTGTTAAAAAGAGAGTGAAGAAAGTTAGATCAGTCAAAAATCAACGATATCATCGAATCAATGCCTAGACGAATTGGTAATGTCATTGACAATAAGGGTAGGGCCACAAAATATTAGCTTCTTAAGAACCGTTACTGTATCATACCTTATCAGATTATATAAGGACATTTAAATATATTAGGGACATGAAATAACATTAAAAATGCTTTCTGTATCATACTTATGTTTTATTTAGTCAAATTTTAGGATGATCCACTTTTTATGAAACGGACTGTATTATGTAAATATCTGTGACGGCATTATGACTTCAAAAGGATGAACAAGGAGCGGTGGTGATCTAAAATGGGCCAATGAAAAAAAGCCAATGAAATCCGACTAGAAATCGGAATTTTCAAGCAAAAGACGCCAAAGCAAATAACATCTGAGCTGAAAGGCATTGATCTTGAACTTTACGAAGCCGAAGCGGCATTGGAGAAATTTAAAATCGAGAAAGCGCAAGTTGCAGGATGAAAAACAAGCGGTAGTTGACAGACTTGATGAAAACTCATCCTGTATAATTGACAAATGGTTCACCAAGAAATGAGTTTACATGTATATTTTTGACTTTATAAACCCAGCTTCTTTATACAGATTCATGATATGTATTTGTATTTATCATGCAAATATAATAATTGACATTCGAAAATTAGTTTTTAATCACCTGTTGAAATTGGAAGACTGAAACATTCGCTTACTTTATCTGGTGTACTCAAGAAAATATCATATATATCGTTGTTTTGTTGAAATGAAAAATTGGTCACTATTTTTTCTCAAAAGAGTTGGCCACCCTGGCTATACGCCCCCGGCCCGTACGCCTATGCTCAGAAGCGTCCAGTTTTGTATCATTAGCCTTTTTTATATTAGCCTAGTTTTGCATAATTAGACATTGCCGTCGTTGCTTGTCGGAACATAACATCTGAATAACAGTAAAAACGTGAGATGAAGAAATAATGACCGTTGCGAGAATTGTTTATTCTAAGAATAAGAGTGAGAAAGTCAGTTGTCAATCTCAAATCAAGGTTTGTTGAAGTTGTAGTATTGATTTGGGGTGACAATTTTAGGTGCTTAATTTTGCTTTATGTCTCGAGAAAAAGTGCTTTATTTTTCAAAAACTCGATGGCAACCCTGATCAGCATGGCAATGAATTTGTCATTCATGCGAGACTTTCTCGAGGAATTAGAGGAGAAATTTGACAAATATTTGTTGGAAGCCGGTGTCTACAGTCTTCATGTTGTTGGTGGCGTTATAAAGCATGAACAGAAAGCTTCAGATTGGAGAGTGGAAGCGTTTTAAAGGGCTCTCTATGAACTCTGCAAGCGAAGTCCAGCACGAACAGCAGAATATACAAACATTACTGGTTCGAATGCCTTTCCAAAGAAATTTTCTACTGCGCGTTGGACCAAGAATAAAGGAGTATGTCAAAGGGCTATAGAGATACTTCCGCATGTGAAGAAATTTTGCACACAGGTAAAGCCGAAACCAAATATTCACGCATTTGACACTGTTAAAAAAACAGTGATTCGACTTGATGATCTGTATGTAAATCTCATCAAATCGAATCATATTTGGAAATGTTATGGATTCTTTTCCATGGACAGGCTGCAGTATAAACTAAAACTTACTTATGGAAAACATGAGTGAAACATCAGTAATTGCTGAGCGCGTCGTTTACAATGCCGTGAATTATGGTGTCCTCCAAATTCCAGTTACGATGGAAATGGTTGAATCCGTCCGATATGCCTCAAAACGTCGCCAACTCCACTTGATTGGGTGACGTGAGAAAGAGAATCAAGAGAAAGAAGCAAAGAAGCGGAAAATGAACTGGAAGTCGAACTGTAATCCATCGAACATGAAAGTGCAAGGTTGCAAGACCATAGTAAGGAACTGAACGACAGGGCTACTCGTACTGCTTTAAAAGCAGGGAAATTGCAGCTTTAGTTTCTTGACTTCTTATTTCGAAATGTCATGTACGATCAACTGCTAATTTAGCTACAATCAATTAACCCTTTCTCATCGGCTTTCAAATCGTAGGTGTCTACAATCTTATCAATATTATGAGGATACATAATCCCGTAGCTTTATGTCAGTTTTACATATTCACCAGGTTTTCTTCTACCAATTCATTTCGATTCCTACAAAAAATTCAATGTTGTGAAGTCAAAAATTATGTAGACAAATGATGCCAGAATTAGTTGAAGTCAGTAGTCAACACATGCTTCTATTCTGTCCCTCCAATCAGCAAAACTGATGCATTCTGATCGATGAGTATGGCGACTTTAAAGTGGCAACTCAACCGTGCGAAATGGTTAATGATCTTCACCCTAGCTTCTTAATCAGCGATCGTGAAAAATGTCTTAGCGATCAAACATGATCTGAAAACATGTGAACTAAATTTCCTTCTCCACCGAGATGTGGAAATACCATTAACAGGACGCCACGACAGCAGACAGTCTATTCATCTAATTTATGTAGTTCTTCAAACGTCAGATTTGCTTGAGTCCGGTGAGCAATGAGTAAAGAGGTGAATGCCGCTGCTAGGGGTCACTGTGCCATCGGTATGTTTGGTTGTTTAGTCTAAATATAATATTAAAAAATGATTGTATCAATAAATTTCCTTTGTTGATCGAAACATTAAAGTTTGACAAGGTGTTGCGCAAACCTTAGAAGCCGAAGTTTTCCTGCACTATTCTTGCCAGTTAGACACTGAGACTTCACATTTTTTACATATTTTACACTTCTTCGTCATTTTATAAATAAGAAGAGCCACGAAATTCATTAAGATCTATTAGCACGACTTATTACTTATTCGTCACATAAATATGACAGATTTCGGGTTTTACGAGCGCATATATATCTGAGACCTAATTATGAATCCTGGAATTTCTTTGAGTGCATATCCTGGAAATGTCTTGGAAAATGGTTTTCCAGATTCTTTAAGAACCCTGAATCAGTTAAATGTAATTATTTACTATCACCATTTGACAAGACCAATTTTTTGAATTTAATTTTCCACTTTGCTATTTCACTTTGCAAATTAGCCTTGATACAAGAGGTACACTATACAAGTCTCAGAATAGCTCGGTCTCTATTATTAATTTGTGTAATGATAGGAAAGAGCCAATATTGAAAGATGGTGGTTTTATTATTTTTTTATTACTTTTTCCATTTAATTTCAGTTAACATGCTTTAAATATCTTTAGGTAAAAGGGAAGGAAATTATGGTCTAGTATAAAATTTAAAATTCACACCGACGTCTCAGTACAGAAGTCTATCTCATAAAATAACATGTAGACTGAATACAAAATGTGTAATTTATCAGCTGAATTGTGATAAGTGTGATAACTTCTACATTGGAAGCACCATAAGACCACTACATATTTGTTGCTGTGAGCATAAAACAAACAGCAAGTCTTCCATGTATAACCATCTTCAGAAATGCCACAGTTACAACTTCTCCACAACCATTCTTTCCTACGATAGTGATCCATCAAACCTCGGACTTCGTGAAGCATGTTATATTAGATGAATGAAACCTGCAATCAACAACAAAATCGTGCTCAACCATTATGCAGATTTTCTTTTTGATTAAAAGAAATTTTCTATTATGTAAAAATCATAAAAAAACATGACATTGTGTTATATTATAACGGTATCAGATTTCTAATTCACACCTCATGTCTTGACAACTATTAACTTAGTGCTAGGCATATAATATTCTTCCGATCATTTTATAGCTTTTTTAATACTTGTATGATATGTGCATGTACTTATAACTCACGCCTTTTGTATTACTAATCCATTTCTATGTCCGTTGTTTTCACATCTAGTTAGGTCATCATTAAGATGCTATTGGTACTATGTAACCCAATACTACCTGTTCCATATCCCTTAGACTTCTGTACATGGACGTCAAAGTGAATTTTAAATTTTATACTAGACCACAATTTCTTTCCTTTTTACCTGAAGATAGTTAACGGATGTTAACTGAAATTAATTGTAAAAAATAGAAAGAAAATATAGCCACCATCTTCCAATATTGGATTTGAATCATCCACCATTGGCATTCCAGACCAACGCTCTACCAACTGAGCTATCTAATAATGTAATTATAATCTAAGAAATATTCTATTATTAGATCAGCTGGTCTTATATTCAGCGCAATGATATCTCGATGTAAGCTATACGACCTTCCACATTATTTTCCTATTCAAAAGAAAGTATGATTATTTGAATGGAGACATTTATCATGGTACCGGTATCTGATATGAATCCATTTGTTATACATCTGCATTATGCAAGCAACTTACAGTCAGGTAGGTTGTTACATTGCGGCTCAGTAACAAAGAACTGTCGTAATTAAAGAACACGTCCGTTGGTCCAAACGACGTCATTTCTACAAGGTCATCGTCAAACTCTTCAGCCGGTCACTAGACGAAAGCTATGTCCCTTCCCAATGGAAAAAAATACCACAATTAGCCCTTCGCCAGAACCTCGAAATCCTACCAAGGAAATAGATTTCAGGCCAATTTCGAATACGTGTGTCCTCTCCTGCACTCTTGAGAGAATCGTTGCAAAAACATTTCTGTATGAACCTTCGAAAGATGAAGCAAACTACGAAAACCGATACGCATTCCGACCAACAGGAAGTACCACTGCGGCTGTGATTGCCCTTACTGACGAGATTACAAATGTCCTCTAGTGTAACAGAAGTTAGTTACGGCTTATCTCTCTTTACTTTACTTTAGCAAGGCATTCGACGCGATGCGGCACATTAGTCTCCTCGATAAACTGAGAGAATTAGATTTGCCATAACAGATCTATAATTGGATGACTGATTTCTTCATGAGCCGTCAATACAAAACGCACTTTGAGAAAAAAACTTCTGATGGTTTGACAATAAATGCTGGCGTCATTCAAGGCTCAGTTCTTGTTCCGTTCGCTTTCACAGTGGCAACTTATGACCTCAATCCTATAACAGCTGGACACTCGATTATCAAATATGCCGATGACACTTCCCTACTCATCCCACCGTGCAACTCTGATAGCATACAATCAGAGCTATATGACATCAAGTAATGGGCAGAATCGTGTCGTCTCAGTTTAAAAGAATCAATATCAAAAGAAATTGTCTTCAAAAGACCAAGGTCCAAAGCCAGTCCGCCAATCATTTCCAGCATGAAACGAGTCGATGAAATCAAAATTCTCGGTTTTACACTTTCTGATAAATCGAAGACAGAAAAGCAAGTCAACAAGATCATTAGCAACTGCGACAGTGGTCTGTATACACTAAAGATTATCAGGAGTCGAGGTGCCAGCAGGAAGATCATACACAAAATCTACGACGCTCTCATTCTTAACCGGCTGCTTTACGCAGTGCAATGATGGTGATGGGGCTTCACAAGTGAGACCGACAAATCCCGTATCAACCAGTTCGCTAAGCGTGATCATTGTTTCGGATTCCTCAAGCTTGACAACATCTACACTGCCTTCAGAAGACGGGACACAAACTATTCGGTAAGATTTCGCGAAGCAAGCATCACGTACTAAGCTGCTTCCACGACCCAAAAGCAAGGAGCACAATCTGCGCCGTCGTACTCACTCCTTCCATCGTTCATGTGTTCCAGTAGCAATATCAGAAACTTCATAATGAGACAGATACACCAATTGTAATCTTTGTATACTTCTCTCAGGCATTACTCTCTCATCCTCCTCTTGCCTTCCCATTTATCTTGACTTTTTGTGACTTTATTACTTGATTGTACACCGATATGTGTCTGTCATTACTGGAATAAAGCTTATCGTTCTTAGTATATTCTTCAAATAAAGACATTTCATAAATCATAGAATCATTAGGCTAATCAGGCAATACAAAAATGTTGAATCCCGTGTCCTGTCATTCGGGCCTACATGTATATGCATAAAAGGAGCATTTTCGAATGATTATTAAGATAATTCATCAAGAAGATACTAGCGCTATGCCTAACCTTACGTTGAAGACCAGACCAATATTTTGACCGGTAGCAATAATAGGCTGCGAACACACATAATATATATATATATATACCCAACAGTATGCCTATTTTCAAAATGTATGCAAGCCTACACAACCCGCATCTTTCAATTCAATTCACACTTTCAATTCAAGGATGCAAAGAAATCAAAAAAATCGGATTGTTTCGAATCGGATTTCCGTAGATATGTCGGATGGGTTTCGGATTTTTCCCTTATGCAATCGGATCGGATCGACGGCCATTCTCTGATCCGACGTACATCTTTAATAATCAATAGTGAGGTCCTGCTGTAACGATCCTGCGGCCCATAGCTAGGGAAGGACCTAGAAAAGGCAAATTCTCATTTCGTCTTGCTGGCCAGCCGTAGTCGGGGGGGGGGAGCACCCATACTGCTTTGGAATTCAGCTCTTTAGTTTAGGCGGCCTGGTTCTTTAGACAGGTTGCCCCAGAATTTTTATCCCTTACTGAAAATCAGCAATGCAGATTGGCCCTCAGAGAGTGGACCATTTGAATTGTATGAGTGCGTCCTGGTCATATTCTTCACCACATCTCCATGACAAAGCAGATGTTCGTGGATTTGTGAGTTCTGATCTGCAAGCTTCCAGAGCTCCTTCACTCGATATAAATGTGCCGACTATGAGATTTCGTGACTCCGTTTTAATATTGATGGTCGTCAAATCTTCCTCGAAACGTTGCACATTTCTGCAAACTGTAGTGATGATGATGATGACTTCCATGCTCAACTTAAATTTTAGGCTGAAGGTTTAACTACCAGTCATTCCTCTGTATATGACCTCGCTCGGTGATTTCTATGTCAACAGCTCTAACTTGCTGACTTCCAATCACTGTGATTTTATTCGTTTTGAGCTAGAAGCCTTTTTGACATTATAAGGTACGGAACAGTTTATTCTCTCTACAACCGGATTTCCTGATCGTCAAGGAGACTGCCAGCACTCTAGACCTTTTTCTGAAACAACTGCTGATTTGAAGATTAGTGCATTCTCGCTCTGGGGCCTATTTCAATTTGAGTTACCTAGCCTTAAGATTCCTAGAAATGACGTTAGTGCATTTCAACGTTAAGGTTAGGTTCCATAAGGTGATGCTAGGTCCCTTAAAGTATCTGAGGTGGTGACTCAGCATCAAGAGAAACTTATATGTATACGTCATTCGCTTATATTTGTGTTCGTGATATTCGTAGATTTTCGTTCCCGACACTCATTTTGCAGTAAATGAAATCTTCTACAGGGGGCCATTTCAATGAAAGTTCGTAACCTTATTACCTAAAGGTTAGGTACCCAGCGTCATGCTCCCTTAAGGTGGATAAGCGTACTTCAATCTTAAGGGAGCATTATCTTGAGGTACCTAACGAGCTCCCTTCTGGCATTTAACAAAATATCAAACAATTCAATGTCTGTCTGTCTCGAGGTCAAAAAGATATCTTACCTAACGTAATGAATCTATACCATTAAAAGTAAGTCCTTAAATTCATGAATGAATCTGGTGGCGAATGACGTTCCATTTACTGCAGAATGCGTATTGGCAACAATAAGATACATGTAGATAAAAGCTGATGTCGATCTCAAAATGGGTGATAAAGATCGTCGTCGGTCCTCAAGATGGGTGGCATAAAGTTCTCGATGACAGGTAGTCCATTGTCCACATTTGTAGCAGAGAATAAACTGTAGCTAAATAAGCGTTTTAAGATAATTAAATTATCGATGTTTATGAAATCTCACATATAAAAGGTCATAAACGAAACGTAGGACACTTTCTTTTTACTTCTAATTGATGTATTACATGTAAATTGCGTCATACATTGCAAAGCTCATGAATTACAGGTTCGGTGACCGGTGGATTATCGCCTGAATTGAACGTAGTGAGTAGTAGTAGCCGAGAGAGTAATTTGTCAAATGCCCGGGGTTATAGGCACTCATCCGTTATCCTACTGCTTCTTTGCTTAGTTATGAAGATAGCAAAGGAATTATGCGTAATGCACTTGTATTATATTACTAAAATAGTACGCTCCATTAAATTTTCACGAATATCTGGAATATCTTTAATTTTCTTGTGCAACAATTTATTGGAAGTTTTCTTATGTGATCTCGACTGACCACAACTAACCACTTGAGAAACTGATATATTTGCCAAAATTATCTGTGAAATATAAGTTTTATATCGTATAAAGTTGATCAAAATTGAACCAAAACTTCAACACGAGAATTTCATTCGAGAATGCATTTTCTTTGTGCAATTATTTTTGAAACTGTCTGCATATTCTTAATTGCTGCATTGTTTTCTTATATCATATAACCTTATACCAGGGTGACCACTCGGTCTTTTTAAACAGACCAGTCTGTTTTGGTCATTTTTTGGTCTTTTTTTAGGACAAGTCTGTTTTTATTCTTTTTTATTGAAGTCTAGTTTTTTAACTATACGTGAGTAGAAATGTGTCAATCAGTTTGGTATACTCAGGCAGTCTGGTGCATTTTTTCTGAAATATCATTCCCATGAACAGCAAGCTTGTATTCGAGTGATGCTTGTACATTGTTTTTCAATATTTTGATTATCATAATAAATGAATGACGGCGAATAATCGTGGTAAACAAAAAAACAAGGGGGGGGGAGCCACCAATTCGAGTAGTTGTGTACTCTTAAAAATGAAAACTGACATGAGCTTTTTGCATTTAGATAATGTTATACTTCGAAAACGAAAAAAGCAATGAGTCAGTATTTCGTTTTCGTTATGCGCGCCGCTTCGATGACTGGACATATTCTTCTCTCGAGGGGAACCAGTGACGTTCGGTTGGAGCAGAGGAGTGTGTGATTTTGTTATCCATATGTGACTGTTATCTTTGTTCAAATTGTGTGACTTTGCTATTGTTGTTCAAAGCGTGTGACTCGTTATCATTGCTCAAATAGTGTGATTTTGTTATCATAATTTGCTTTTTTCCATGTTTTAATGTATAGGGGCTTGAGGACAGGTATTTTGATGATAGATAATATGCCCCTATGTACTTTTCGATGGTTTGTTTGGAGTAGGCCTATCTATTATCTTGCCCTACCAATTTTGAGACAGATATTAAGTGTTCTCTAGTTTGCATGATGAATATTGACCTTGTTGCGAGGGAATGATGTAGGAAATTGAAAGGCTTCTCGTCGTTGTCATATCTTAGAAATTGTAAAGAAAGCCGCTTGTCGAATATTGATGATCTTCAATCAAAGGAATGCCAAAATTGGTTCGTTTTTCCATGTATGCATCAAACATTAGGGCTCAAATTTTTAGTAACTTAATATTTTATTAGGGTCGTACCTTTGTATCTCTATACGCCTGCATATACATTGATTTTTACTTTTTCACATTTGAATGTACTTTTTTACGTTGTTAATGTGCTGGATAGCTACTCAAAAGACTCAGGTCGTGTGTACCAACATGAAAATATTCATTGGTTATACCATATTTTTATGAATGATTTTTATTCAAAATACACTATATGTATGAATGAATTTGTTTTCAATATATGATCATGTATAACTCTTTGTGGTGTATAATCTATAGTTGACTTGTAGTTCAACTTTAACATCTGCTAACTTAAAATTGTCGTTAAAATTCAAAATATAAATACCACCGGGTGACCCGTCACTGATGTCGATTCCCTAGCAATTGCGAATTAACCGTCTACTACTACAGTATAGTGATATATGGTTTGTGTTTTATCCAGCAATCGTTGTTTTTCAGGTCTCTGAATATGCCTTGTGTATTAAACGAAAATATGAAGAAAATGTTTCCATGGGCAATGCCGGTGCATAATTGTCCGTCACCGGCTAAGTGCCGTCTCGATAACAAAGTGATCTCCGTCAAAGCGGGTTCTGCTGCCTTGCGTCAACATGAGGAGAAGGATGTCCACAAAAACGCGTTGAAGGCAGTTTCAATTCAACCACCGATAGTCAATACAATTACACTTTCGAGTGAAGTAGAAAATCGGAGAATCATTGCAACGTTCTTCCATGTGCTGAAGATAATACTTGATGGTTCATCGTTCCGTTCAAGTGACCAGATGTCTCGCAGAAGATCTCTCTACAAAATCATGTTTCCAGACTCGAAGCACTCGGTTATATCATGTGGACGCACGAAGGCTCAATACATCTGCAATTTTGCTATTGGACCTTTCGTCAAGAACCAAGTCAAATCTGAGTTATCTCAGAAAATGTTCTCTATTCACCTCGATGAAAGCACCTACCACAAGAAAATCCGTGTTGAATTTTGGATATGTTATTTTACTGATGACTTCAACCGCAAGTTTCGATATCTTTCTACTGTACAATTGGAGACAGATCTAGACACTGCGGAATTCCTTAAGTCCAGCTCTTCTGCCTTAAAGCTTGAAAATCTCAGCTTGGTTAGTGCTGAAAGTATGTTTGATGCATGTCAACGCGTCCTCGTAGAATTCAGTTTGCTTCCAAAAAATTTGGTCTATGTTATGACCGGCAATTGCAGTAGTATGCGGGGTACGACATCCGGATTAGTTTCGAGAATGAAAGAATTATACCCAAATGTCATTGATACAACGGGTTGTTGTTCTCATCTAGGGAATCTGCTTCAAAAAGATACTTTGAAACATGACCATGTTCTACGGATAGTTTCATTCGTTGAACAACGATTGCATATCTGTTGCGCACACAGTGTGCCTCCTTTGACACGAAAAAGCTCCATCGATTAATCAAACTATGCGACAGTGTCGGCTGCATTCAAGTCAAGGTGACTGACGAGTTTGCGTCACTTCGTTTGAGGTTGCCTGAAACCAAATCAAACACTCTCGTTGAGCTGTATTCTTCAGGTCTGTTGAAAGACTTCCCGTGCATATCGGCTTTGGTCGAACGGGTCATGCTATTTTGTCCGCAAAACATGATCGTTGAGGGAGGTTTCTCCCGTGTGAAGCACGCAGAAGATGATTGCAAAACGAATATGTCCCTGGAAACGTACAACTCCGTACGCAGAATTCTCGATTATTTCAATCGAGATACTTTTGAGACCTACACATTATGTCCAGAATTGATAGAATTGATTCGTCGGGCGAGGTCGACGTACAAGAAATCAGAAGACAGCAAGAAATCTGCTAACGAAGCGAGGACGAAGTCAGCCTCTATGCTAAGACGTCAAGTCGGAGTTTTTGTTAGACAGACTCCGACACAAGCTAAAAGAGCTTTCCAAGAAATGGAGAAAGCAGAGCAGCGTTTGGAGGAGCTGAAGGCAAAACGAAGACAACTGCTTGACACTCAGAAGGAACGTGACAATGTGATTTCCAACTCTGTGATCGACAAAATGTTCAGAAGATAACATTGTTCTATTGTAGGATTGAAACACTTTTTTCCATAACACGAAAACAGACATTTCGTGCTCTTCAGAGATTGTTTTAAGAGTTCTATAGATCACTTGCTTTTATTGGATTGTTATGGAGTTCTATCGATAGCTCATTGTTTATGAGATTCCGTTCTGGGTTTACGGATCCCGTACTTTTTAGATATTGTCGGGTTTTAATATATTTTTTGGTCATCTGGCCTTTTTGAATTTCATCTATTTATCATTAACTTTCTAGTTTGTAGAATTTATGGTCAAGGATTTTAGTTGTGGTCTTGCTACTGATACCGTAAAGGATGTATCTCAATTGGATATGTAATTTATGGGCGTGTCATTTGAAGGTTTTGCTATTTATTTACGTATATGTGCCTGTGTCATTCAGGAGAGCGTCAGTCTGAATATCAAGAAAATTGAACTTCGTGGGATTTTATTCACAACAAAGTTCGTGTAATAATTTTCAATTTAAGATGCACGAATTCGTGAATCTAATATACTATATATCAAATAAAATAAAAATTTTAAAAATAAGACGCTACATCTTATATTCCAGGTCTTTTTTTTTTTTTTTTTTTTTTTTCACCTTTGCTTATTCCTAAAGACCAACTTTTCATTCAATTTATTAAAAATTCAAAAACATGCACAAAATCTATAGGCTCACATCGAGTCATATCGTAAAAATTTGCAAAGTTATTATGATATCAACTTTGCAATGACCAGTAAATGGGTTAGGTAGCTGATTAGGTAGGTGTAGAGCTACCTTACTCTTTACCTTAAGATTTACCACCTAACATAAGATTGAAACAGGATTGATACTGCCTTAAGGTACTTCAAGATTTTCGCTCTTTTCATGATGTAGAATCATTCTGCTAGGTAAGATATCTATTCCACCACGTGACAGCCAGAGACAATGAATTATTTGTTATTCAAATAGATACTTCAACGGTGCTGCTTTGAAATTGTAATGCGCTTATCCAAAGAAATCTAACTTTTCGCTTTGTTTACTGAGACTAGAATGGACAACATCTGTTTGTTGATGGAAATTTCAGTTGCTCGTCTTGGTGCCAATTGGTAGATTTTTGGAAGAGTCAAGTCACTGAAACATGCAACAGTTGTAAATTCTTGTCGCATGGCGATTTATTGTAAGTTATTTTGTCAGAATGCTTTTATATGTAAAGAGAAATGATAATGGCCGTGAATATTTACGAAGTTCACAGATAGCTGCCGGTGCCTTCCAATTGTCAACCACTAGAAGCCGCCATCGTATTGGCACCGTTGTCATGATAGCGCATCTCCGTCCACGACGTTCTATTGCTTTCATCGTCCATGGCCGTTCTAGTCCTTTACTATTATATAGCATCGGATTTCCATGAGCTTATCAACCTTAAGGGAGCATGACATTAGGTACCTAATCGCATGGTAGCAGACCTTGAATTGAAATAGGCCCCTGTTCTTACTGTCGTAACTTCCTAGATCTCTGAGACATCTTATCAGGAACCGTGCAGAGGACGCCTTTGGAACTTCCGGCAAGCATTCTGGGATGCTGTTCATCATTTCTTATGTCACTTTTTTGGGACGATGCGTTCTATTCATTGAATAGCTCTGATATGGATGGTGTTTGTTCTTTCGTTACTGAGGTAATCCTGTTTGCTTTTATTCATTCCTCCTCAGCAGCAGGTGAAACAGCATTTCCAAAGTGGTTCAACTGGGAGTGCGTGCCAACTACAGTTGTAAAATATGTGTTTTCAATTCTTCAAACATGCGAGCAATTCACTCATTTACTTTGAAATTGAAATTCAATCTTAAAGCAATCTCATAACATTTTCATCAATTTGATTATTCCTGTAATATGTATGAACCTTCTAAGAGTACCAATATAAGTTATTGCGCAAAAGTTGGTTTACATCGATGATATTGTGTCAGAGAAAGATGCATGTGAATTACTCACCCTCACTTAACATTCAAAATACTACAACACTGCAATGAAAATTCGCAGATGCCATTGCGACAAGGATAGTTGAAGATGTCTTTCATATTGCGCATTGAATGGAAATGGTAAATAAGTTCAATTTTGTGTGATATCAGCGATGAAAAATATCTGATCAATTATTTCGCACATGCTTTTCTTTTTTACAGCTTTTGTGTCATCATAACATTGTATATCATCATTGGTTTCCTAATTCAACGATTTCGGGGAGCCAAAGGAATGGAGCAAATTCCTAACTATAGTGCCTGGCAGGAATGTGGAAATCTCGTCGCTGTAAGTGATTGACTTATCTCTGACACTGCTTCAAACTCGAGATCCGTTAATTGTCTTAGCTGTTCATCTGGTCATCTTAAACTCATCACTATCAAATTGGTATTTGAGATGCGAAGACTTCATTTGGCATTGCTTCGCACGCAGCTGCACTCGTGTATTGGTGCTTGATAAATATCACTGTTGAAGTTAATACTAGTTGATGATAATACTGAATGTTGGCGTGTATTGACGATGACTTTCAATATCTTTTGAGAAGTGATAAATGATCGAATTCTAAGCTTTGCGATTCTTTCATCAATAATTCACAACTACTGTGAAATGCATGAAACAAAAGAAGAAGCATTATGTTTCATTATGGTCTTAGTTGCAGTGTGTAGTACAAAAAAATTTATTCCCTTGTGCCGCTATTTTGTTTGTATATAATTCACTTCTCCATCACTTTTTCATTTTTGTCCATCGGTTTTATATTGTTGTCATATTTTTGGTCATATGTAATTATGTATTATTAATATTATTTATATTTATTAAATTATTATTTATTTTACTATTTATATTTTTTAACATATATTACATTTTTTTAGTTTCCATAGCTATTATTGAACATTCGCTTTCCTATTTCCAATGCTGGCACGTGTACAGTACATGTATATGAGGCGTTGATGTTAAAGGTGCATAGGGCGATGTTTAGAGTAGGAGTGTTAGTAGGAGAAGATGGCTTCACGTTTCCATTTTTGTAAATTAATGAGCGATCATCAATCCAGCTTATTAAACTAGCTTAAGTTCCCGCTTTCGAGGGTTTGGCTAGTCCTTTTACTGCTTTTCTCCATTTGTCTCTATTTGTAGCAAGCTCCTTGGTAACATTTCTCCTCTCCATGTCTTTTTCGATCACATATTTCCACTTCTTTGCTGGTTGGCCTCTCCTGGAACTTTCTGCGACTGTGGCTGTTATGACTTCACCGCCTTGTCCTCTACTTGACGCACGACAGGTCAGCACCATCTTACTGTCTTCTATCTCAGATGTTCATCCAGGTGATTCACGTTCAGACTGTCTATTATCTCCTGGCTGTATATTCAATTCTTCAGGCTCACACCACATGCCAATCTCAACATCCGTCTTTCTGTGACTTTTTTATCATCTGGAGAGATCTTCAATGCCGACGTTGATTAGCCAAGATTGATCAATTTTAATTCTCTGCCACGAGCAAGCTCCATTGAGTTATTTCAAGAACTGGTAAAATTCAATGGTCACAACAATTTTGCATTTGTTTGCCGACGGATTGGAGAGCGTCTTCAGTTCTCATTATGACTGCTTTAATTAGTTATTGAAATTGCTAAGAATTTAATTCTTTTATAAATTATTAGTATTTGGCATCGCATGGGAATAACGTCATGGGCACTCTTTAACGAAAATTGAAACAATCTATTTGACCAATTGTTTAAGTAAACACATTAAAAGAATAATCAAACTTATTATATTTTTACACATAATCTTCATAAAGGATTTGTTTCTTTTTCAAATCTACGTGCTAACGCAGTCGGTGTGTTAATCTAATTGCACTTTCAGAACAATGTGTTTTCATTCAATTAGTTGTGATCGTTTCCTTTAATAATGTGCCACAAAAGAGCTTCGGAAAATAAAAGAAAATATTTGATATTTTAGTCATTCTATATATTTCAATTAGGTGGTTTTGCGGAAAATATTCTACTTTTCCACTACTTTACTGCACCCATATTTATGCGTATACCGTTGTTCAGTATAAAGACTGCGAGGCATCAGATCAATGTAGTTGATCTAAGACTTCATATAGAAATCTTAAGATTACAAATGAAGAACAATTTTATCTCTGAAAATACTTTTCCATCATCAGTGTTAACTGCTTTCAAACATCGCAGTGTAGACGTCACAATGTAACTTAGTTTGCCTTTAATAACTGCCCACGGCAAACTTAAACATTCACAGCAATAGAACTTGTCTAGCAGAGAGGGTTTCTGTTACCCAGTGTGATTAACACTCTTTGTTTTACATATACGTTGTTGACATGAAAATCTTGATCATTCACGCAATGATTCGTTCTTGTTTTACGTCTATCGATCCCTTGCCATATGAGGTTCAGGTTATGTTAGACTATCATTTCTTGTATTTAGAGCTCCCGGTTGATGGTGAACGGATAGCAGTCATGTTTGTCCTTCACTTCAATATCATCAGTAACTGCATCGCCGAGCGATTCGTTATCTTAAGTCTTCTCGCTTCAGTATTGAACGCTGTTTAGATCCGCTAAAGCGTTTTATCGACAATTTTATACATGCAGTATATTAAAGTTTCAGCTTGCTTATGACGCCGTTTTGTCGACTTGGTCGAAACGTGCTTCAGGTTCTGGTGATCGATTTAGAATGAAGGCATTGTCTGATGCAACTCTTCGAAAAGTTTTGGGATTGCAGTGTTCTCGCCATTGAGGTTTGTTGTTGTGGCTTTATAGCTCATTCCTTTATGAAGACAGCAAGCTCTGCAAGGAATGAATTATAAAGCCAGAACAGCAAATCTCAATTGCGAGAGCATTACAATCCTAAATATTCCCAAGAATTTCATCTGCCTCGCATCTTGTAGCATGAAAAATCAAGCACCAGAACTTGAAACACGTTTCGACCAAACCCACATAGGCGTCATAAGCAAGCTGTAGCTTCAATATATTATATATATATATATATATATATATGCGGTAATTTTTTGATAAAATGCTCTAGCGAATCAAAGCAGCTTTCAATACTGAAGCGAGAGAAGACTGAGATAACGAATCACTCGGCGATGCAACTACCGATGATATTGAAGTGACGGACGAACGTGACTTTTCTGTAAATTCACTATCAACCGGAAGCTAGATTTAGGGAGATAGCAGGTGCCCCCTAAACTCAGCCCGATAGGCCCTCAGGTGCCGGTAACTGACGCCTCCTAGAACTTTTCTGAGCGCATGGCATGGTGGATATGACAGTTTCATGGAGCATGTTCACATGTTTTGACATCAATATGAAGGGTGATTCGTCATCGAATTTGAACGTTCTAGGAGTCACCGACTAGGTTTTATCAGAATTACTAGGGTGAGTCATTTGCTGATGACCCTGACATCAGCTGATATCGATCTGACAATCTTATCAGTTCTTGTCAGGACTCGACGTTCCAGCAAGCGTGAATTGATGATGATGACAGGCAGCTGTACCGCTATGAAAGGACAAATCTTCATATTTTGCTTAATTCAATCATCTTTCTGTTTTTATCATTGCTCATAGATCTATAGGTGACAGCGGCAGATAACTGCTGTGAAAATATATGTAGTTCCCTTATCTCTTAAGAGACTAGTATGCTTATATTTACACTACACCAAATTTAAGGCATCATAAATAGAACGTCTGATATGATTTTGATCAACTGTGCGCGTGCTGTAAATCACGTCCGATATGCTATTGTTATCGTGCGTCTATCTTATCATGCTATATCACGGTTCAAATGTCGTGCAGTTTCGATCTAAATTTTTCGGTACGCATTCAGGAACAATGTGCAGTGTAGGGTAAATGAATCAGTTTAAGTGCTTGATTGAAAACAAGCTTTGTAAAATTTGCTATCGGTTAAAAGTAGGACTGTGCACGGTGCACCGGTGCATCTTTTCTCGGGCCGGTGTATCGAAATGCTCGAGAACTGATCAAATTGATATCTTAATGTGTAGTTTCAATGAAAATCAATCCATTTTGCCTGCAAATTTCATCTGCATTTTCACAGCAAATATAAAGAAAAATAATTATAGCATAAAATATAATTAATCCAACTAGGAGAACGTTTTCACATTTATTTATCAAATATTTTCAATTTTTCAAATTTCTGTATCATGAAATTGAAAATCAAGACATTATCTTAAATATCCGGTGCATTTTCTGATGTTGAGAAAAATATGAAAAAGTGACAAAAATTACATAATTCAAATCTCAATTCCTGCCACCTCTTAATTTTGGAATTTTGTAGTGAATACTGTGTGCGTACCTTTCTGCTGCTTCTCTTGCGAGATGTATCTTAACAATCCGGCGGCCAGCGCTCCGTCCGAGAGATATTTCGGCGTGCGGTAAAATTGTAGCATCACAGAGAGACTGCGTCAAGCAGAATAATGTTGAGATGTTGACCTTCCTCAATAGCAGCTTGTAGACTGCGTTGACTTTGTTCTGAATCTTCTAATTTTCTTGATATTTTCAAGTATTGCATTTTTTTCGTGATTTTGAGAAATAAGTCAAAAATGATGAAGGTCCTCCTTTGTTCTTTGTTATATACACATATAGCTATTCTATTTTTTAAGAAGCAATTAAAAACCCGACGTTTCGTCCGCCACTAACATTATTGGTGTATGGACTTTGGTCATTGTAATTGTCTACCATTTTTTGTTGCTTTATGTCTCTCATCTAGCTTTAAAGAATTTCATTAAACCCTCATAGAGACGTGCGGGCTAGGCATGATGAGAGTTACTTGCAAATATAATTAAAAGAGCTCAATATAAATCTGCTTCATATTCCGTAGCACTTCTTGAATTTCCTAGCACTTAATAAAATTGGACCCTACCTTCAAGATTTTGCAGTCTTCATAACCTGTCACAGGGCAGTCTAGAACGCGAAACATATTTTATGACGGCTTTACTGAAATAAGTGCTTCAGGTTAACTTCTTATAATTTCCGGCGTACCGAACGGTTTACCGGTGCGAGCAGGTACGACTAGCGCACATCCCTAGTTGAAAGTAATATCTGTAAGAAGGATTTTAGAAAGTATTTTACAATAACAAAATATGTATCTCTTTTATTCGCAGCTGCTAAAAAGCTTTTGAGCATTGCTAATACTGAATGTTGTCATGAATCGAGAATGCACTTGATAATATGCTTTCGTTTACCAGTTATTATGATAAAAATGTATTATGAAATAAATTTATCAAATTTGCGTCGCAAAAAGCAATTATTGATTCACTGATATTTGTCTAAGCATTAATCATACTCTTCAATTGCCAACGAATTGATTTCTCTTCTTAGGATTAAGTCATGCGCAGTCGAACATTTTATTCAATACTTTGTATTCAATCTTGTCAGTTGGTAAATAAAGTCGAGTAAAGTCTGAACTAAATCTTTCGCATGATCGTTCAATGATTTGTCAGTTTAAAAAAGTGAGCAAATTTTCCTATTCAACGGAATCTTTCTTCCACAGAGATGAGTTGCCTTGTCTTACTGAAGTGAATCCATCTATGTGCTTTCTTCCCATTAGTGACTAATTATTTTAAGGATGATTGTTATCCGAGGATTTGGATTATGAACATCGATGCTAAAAACCGTCGCCAATTTATTTAGAGAATAGGGAGGGTTTGCGAAAACTCAAGATGATGGGTAGCAAGGGCTTTTTGATTGCTCACCACACGTCAAACATTGAAGTTTAGTTAATTGAAACTGAATTAACGAACCGAGTTCGCCGTATACGCTCTCGGTCAACACGACTCTGAAAAGGTTTTTTATACAGGATTCTTGCAAGAAATGGTTATCTTGCCACTTTTATTAACAAGTGTAGTGTTGAACGATGTGATGAACCTGTATTTGGTCCGGCTCGCAAAGAAGTAATTTTACGCATTCCTTTTCGCGGTGATTATGTGAGTAAGATTGTTCGTCAGCGTGTCACGTGTCAGACTCAAAGCAGTGTCACCGTTATCTACAAATTTATATGCAAGAAGGTCAACATCTCGAATTTCAAGCAGTCTCTCTGTGATGTGACAAAGCCACCGGATGGTGTAATAATCCTTCTGACCGATCGCTGGCCGCTGGAATGTTGAGATAGTCTATCTTAGCAAGAGAACCAAAATTCACTTTGAGATTCCAAAGGTTTAGAGTCTGAGGTGGCCTTAAATGATTAATCATGAACTCGAATTATGTACATGTGATTTCCACCACTTTCCGACATTTTTCTCAACATCAGGAAATGCATCGGTTGTTTTATGATGTAGTCATGATTTTCTAAAGGCTTCCTTTTCATGATATAGAACGTTGAAGTTTAAATTGAATCAGTTGATAATTTGAATTGAATGATGTTCTCCTAGTGCTCTTCTAGTTGGATTAATTATACTGTATGCTCAAAATATTTTTCTCCAATTTGATGTGACCAAGATGGCAGATAAAATGAATTAAATATGTCTGAAACTGTGCAGTTAAATATCAATTTGATCGAAATTCACACATTTCGGTGCACCGGTTTGATCACCGGTTCAAGAAGAAGCACAGCCCTGCTCTAGAGAGATGCAGCCGTGCGTGCGTTATCATCGTGCGAGTTGAGACTCGCAGTGAAATTCGGTAGAGGGATTGACAGTGTGGCAGATAATTGGTATTAAAAATGGTATGAAGCAGGTCAGAAATCGGACTATGAAAAGTGGCGGGGAGTTAACGGAAAAGATCCTAATGGTGATTTATTGCGATGATTATCCCATCCCTGACTATTCAAATTTATCCTTCCTAAAACAGGATATTTGATTGAAATCCTCCTACTTTGAACGCAAATGACTTGTAGGCCTATCCGGTCCATTTTTTAGATCTAGTTAGGGAATAAGCATATGTGACACAAATAGAAGGGACAGGAATTAGGTTTGAAATTGATAAAAAATGGTCTATTGTGCCAGTGTCTCCGTGGTATTGAGGATTTCCATGACCCGCCGATGTGGGAATGGAAATTTACCTAGTGTTAATTTCCTCATGTGGAAATTTTGCGAGAAAATAATCTTAGACGGTTCTGCATTCTGTAATTCATGTCAGACGGATAGTCGATTAAAGGTAGTGGACGAATCTGTGATAACTTATTTGTCTTAAGTGTCTCATCCATCTCCCTGGCCACGCTGCCTCTTTTAGTGTTTTCGGTAGAATAGCTTCCACATGAATCGCTGGCTTACAGATTCACAAGCGAACTTATCTTACAGTGTAACACCACATGTTGAAACTAGCTAGTGGCTATGACGTCATTAAAGCTAAAGGCAGCAAGAAGTAAGTCGTAATGCAAGAAAGAACAAATGAATAGAGGACGGAAATTTTCAAGTTAATTATCTCAAACAGCTTACAATTATGGATAAATTCTTTTTGCAGACAGAGTTCCGGACGCAGCAAAGAAACAACACTGCCTTAATCCTGAACTATTGTAGTCTCTCACTGCTCGATATTGAGTTGAAGAGTGCTATTGAACTGCTTTATTATTGAGAATGATTGGATGCTTGGAGGGCAAGAGGGTGTCATGTTGTGCTTCTGATTTGCAATAAACTGTAAACTCACTCCAAACACAGAATTTTCTAGCGATGTCAAGCATTGTCTAGCTAAAAATGTATGAATTAAAATTGTGCATGATAGAAGCCAACAGACTTTTACTATTATTCACGAATTTGACTTTACAATGGGTTTATATCGTGTTCTTAAAGTGACGATTAACTGGATTAAAACTTTGAATTTTTGCCAGTCATAAGTGTGATTTTTATTAATGAACCTTTATCTTGATCGGTTGAAGTACCAGTTTTATCACTCCTCACTTCTGGTATGCATTGTAAATTTGTGAAACTTGCATGTTCAAAATATATAATACAGTAATAATTTTGATGTATTCAATTTTTTGGCAACCATTGTTAATTACTATTTTGTTGTAGTGAGACATTTAAAGGTTTAGCTAAGGTTAGACGTAGACCTATTTCTCCCCTTTTCAATTTTTCCCCACCCTCCCTGGTTCATTCGTGCTTCATCCAGAATTTGAGTTTGTGATGTCTGGCAATATTAGTCTTCCTTTCCAGTTCTTATTACCTATTTCTCATTTCAAGTTAACTTTATTAGAAATGCAAACAAACCGTCGTAGTTCAATCTTACTGCTAACCCTGTTTGTACTATAAATGATCAATAGATTTTAACTGCTCAACGGAGACTTGAGGGGAATTCAACTGCCAATCTAGCAGACGAAGAATATTCTAATGTATCAATTACTGATCAAGCATGTTGTTACGCATAGAACTGGATGTGATATAGACAACTATAAAGCAAATATGAGAGCCTAATTGAATGTCAAGTTATAGTCAACTATGACCGATGGCTAAGTTGCTGATAATGTGAATTGTCGAATTGTGATTTGACATGAAGAATGACAGCTACGTCATGATCACTGATGATGCAAAAAAAGATAAGTATTGGAAAACCGCTAAATTGGGCATTTATATAATATAACTTATATAGAGATACTAAATACGTCATGCACCATATAGTTCCTGATTAGAATCCTGAGCGCGATCAGCTGTGAATAAGATGCATTCAGTAGGCTTAGCACTTAAATAATTCACTGACGGTGGGATATTTGTCTTACGATTGTGAGTAGTGACGGCACTGCAACAGTTCTTCGCAGGTCTTCTTCAGGCGGCCTCATGATGTTGGTCCGCTTTCTTCACCCAATCGCCGTTATCTTTCCGCACCACATGGCTGCATCATCGCAGTCTGCAATTCCTCATGTCCTCATCGATTGATTGCATGTTCAAGCGCGTCAGAAAGTCTTCGTTGTTAACTTTATCTTCGAGAGATGCTCCACACATCCATCTGATAATCTTTCTGTCTGCTACCTCCATTCTGCTTTTTTTTACAGCTGCCAAAGCCCATGTCTCACTTCCGTAGGTCATGTAGTCTCAGACGCATCAGTCAGAGCTTCATAAACTTTATTGTAAATTAGCTTCGTTGTTACATCTTTTCTGTACATAATAAGATTGCATTCAAGTCATGGCTATGATAGACTCAACTATCCTTTGAAGCGATATTTTTGGTGAAGACATGTGAAGTGTCAAGTTGCTTCTTGAACATGGTACCATTCATCAATACCCGTGCTTGAATGTGACTTTCTTGAAATATGTTTTATACACGTAGTTGTGAAGTCGCAGAATTTCTCAATGAATTTTCAATAGACTCCTGCGAGATTTTCGAGACTTTCACAATAACACTTCGTATTATGGGCAGACAGATGCTGTCTTTTTAAGGTACCGACCGTTGAATGCGTCCCTGTTAGTACTTTCCATAATTTCTTCCTTTGTAGAAAAAATGATGTGACCTGAAATTTAGGAAAGTTTCAATATCGAGACTTGTTCCCAGAGATTTTGAGGAAAGTACTCTTCTGTCTGCTGACAGTACAATTACAATCGATACACTATTGTTGGCTTCGAAAATGATTGCGCTATAAGATGAACCATCGCAATTACATCTACAACGCAACTGATGATTATAGATAGTCATCTGAATATGCGATTCTACTGACATCCGAATCTAAACTTAGATCCGTGTTTTCCATTGTCATAGAAGCGACTAAAAGAAGGGAGGCAGATTAATGATCTAACAAGCTTCACAAACTGCGCACAGAAAATCATGAGTAATATCACAATCATTGTTTCCGCTTGCTCAAACAGGGAAGCAACCTCAAATTGTGTCAGTGAAATCATGTTATGTAAATATTGTATAAAACAAAATTTATAATTGATATAATTCTTCGACTGTAGTATTGATTCATTATTTGAAACAAAGTGATCATTTATGTGAATAAAGTAATGCTTCAAATCAACATAATTTTGAAAAATTAATTTCAAATAATCACTTGACATGGAAAATCATTTGGTGATTGATCTAGTGTCTAGTTCAGTGGAGGTGAAATGGCTCTCTAGACAACAAGTGGCTCACACTGATGAGGATCTTGGGGTCTCCTCTCTGCGCGGATCTTGCGGACACCTTTTCTTTGTCGACCAAGCAGAGACTATTTGATACCTGTCTACTTTTAAGGTTTACCAACTGTTCCGAGGTATTCGTCACAATAGTAAGCACTAGTGACAGCTGAATAGCTTTGGTTTTAGACCTACATGTATATGGAGATCATTAGATCTTATTACTTGCATTGCCGCTAGACATTCTCGATCATTTGCAGAACATGCCTATTAGGAGGAATCGTTCAATAATCACGTACTAGAGGTGGTAGATTACCTCACTAGAGCTTGCGGTCCCTAGTTTGCTGTGAGTTGCAAATGTTCGAAAGCTTCTCCACCTATACTGTAGGTTGCTCTCTGTGGCCTTCTATAAGAGTCCGCAATATATCGTCAAATGATTGACGGCAGTTCTTAGTGCAGCAGGGAGAGTATTTTTTCAAAAATCCTCACCTGCGTGACTATAACTACCATCAACAGTTGCATGTGCAACCTGATTAACTTTTTGCTTAGTATTTATTCATGGTATGTTGGCCATGAATGTGTTCAATAAAATGATGCAACCTACTCATAGACTGAGCAGTCTGATACATTTATTCGTGTCCTTCTGCAGAACATTGCGTCGGAAGTCATCGTCCATACCAAAGTGTGCGCTAAATGTCAGCAAAATTGAAGGCTTTTAGCATTCTCACTTGTTTGAAATTTCTTTCGGCTTGTGCTTTAACCAATGCCATTTTACACAAAATTTATGTCTATTTACTTTGTAAAGCTCCATGTTTTTACGATAAGATAATCTATTATTATTTTTGTCATCCATATTAGTAGCACCTTAAATAAAGTATACCTGCAACCGGTGACTGTGATGTAAATCGAAATTTACTATTATTCAGTGTGATTCAAATTGAAAATCATAAATTTACCAAATTGAATCTACTAAATTATGATGGCATATATCCACAACGGAAATCGAAGAATGCAACTCTGCAACTTTCGATTATCGGCTAGCTCTTTTCCAGGGACGAGGATTTTTGAAGTTTTTGTAAAATTCATTTCACATTTCCCATCTTCCATCAGTAAGCTTGCTACGTATGTCATTCGTAGCATATATTATAGCTAATATATTCTTATACTCTTTTTTAATTTATTCTTGTGCAATATCATGTCATGATCAAAATTAAACGAAGGCTACGTGTACTTCAATAATTTATTGCACCACTTTGTCTGTGAATGAAGTGAAAATATTCTACTAAATAATTGGCTTATAAGTAGTAAATAGCAGATTTACTTTCTTAATGAGAATGACGAAGAATTCACTCTTTCTTTCTCGCTGCCGCACATACAATTTAGTGCAGTCAAAAATGTGGCAAAGCAACATTATATAACCATTATATCTGTACACAAATATAAATTTTTGATATCCAGCACCACGTGACACTAACACGAAAATTTTAATCAGCAAGGTATCAAGCAATAATATAACTCACTTCCAGCTACATGCGAGAAATGCTAAATCGGAAAAGATAAAATAGGTGTATAAACACACTGTTTAGTAGGTTAGACGAGGCTCATCAGCAAGATAACCTACTGCCCACGTCTTTCGGGAAAATTGTCTGTTGAAGAACAGCCCGAACTATGACAAAAATACTGAAAGGTTAGGTAAGAAGTACTTCCATGCTGACTCTCAGCCTTATACATTACGTAGTGTAAATGCGATTTTGATGTTCAGTATATCAAAAGCGAGCTCAGAAAATGCTTGTTCTCCCCCGTGCCTGAATAATTATCATAATCACATGTTTTCTTATTGAAAAATTGAAATTTGTAAACTGATTAATTTTCATATTTTGAGCACTGCTCAGTAAATGCAGTTACGGATGCAAGTCTATCATGGCTCATTTTAAAGCTGAGAATGCAAGCTCTCGAATAATGCATGGCACGTTGATGTGCGACACGATTGGAAGAAATGAGAATCGATTGAATTTTATCGAAATTTAGTTGGTTCGCTTTGACCATTGTACTTTTGCTCAATCTTCATTTGAGCCGTGATGTGTAGGTATACTGCCGGTCATTCTTCTTTCCAGTGCTCTTTGAATTACTTGAAGGAATTTCTCTGTGAGGCTCCATGTGTCAGAGGCGTATGTCATCGATGGAATTACGTGAGCATCGACGACGTAAGTCACGTAAGATTTCACTTCTGCGGAGATCTTTCTGTTTGTGAGTATGTCACCTAGTTTACTAAATGAATTCCAACCTGAGTGTTCCCTTCTGGCCAGCTCCGTTTTCATTTCGTTTGTCACGTTTACCGATCTTTCGAGGTAGACGTATTCTTCCATTCTGTTGAGCTCTTCACCTTCTAGGTTGATAGAATCTGGATCTGGAGTTGCTACATCATTCACCATCCATTGTGTTTTCGTTCGGTGGATCATCAGGCCAATATTGGAGGTGGCCTTGTTGAGTTTGTCAGCCGTTACCTCTAGTTCTTTGGAGGAGTGCGCGAATAGAACCATGTCGTCAGTGAAGAGAAGATAGTACAGAAGTTCGATATCGATGTTAATGCCGTGAGGCTAGTCGATTTCTCTAAGCGGGTATTCTAGAATTGCTGAATCATTTGAATTGAGAATCATTGATAAAACATCGCATTGTTTGACCCCACCTTCTGACTGGGACGGTCACTGGTTCATCGATGAGCAAGATGTTTGTGTCACAGGCTGTATACAGTTCCTTGATGAGGCTACCGTATTGCTTGTCCGATAATGTTTTGCTCGCTACAATTAACCGTGATTTGATGCCGATTTTTGCAGCACAAAGTAGTCCACACATTATAAAATATAGGCTATCCTGTGATATAGAATAGTATTATGCGTTCATGTTTATCTCGGAACAAACTTTGACACAACCTTTCCTTCATTTGGCTTTTATAATGATGAATAATGGTTATCGAATCCTCGAATACATTCCTCTGTCTTTTTATTTTTGCCTCAAAAATGCAATCACTTGACAATGACACAGCCATAATTGCGTTTACAACGTCTGAAGAAAATGAGATGCAGTTGTAATAAAGTTGTAAATTACTGGGCTTGTAAACTTGTGAACTCTTTAGGCCTACTGCTTGAAGATAATGTGCTGTCAGATGATAGCATGGTAGTATATTACTAACTAACTTAAAATTTCGGAAACTCAACCTCGTAACTGTTATAAGCTTATGTCATTCGTTTTGTTTTTTTTCAGCAATTCTGTATTTGTGGTCTTGATGAACGTGTCAAGTATTGTTAAGACCCAAATGCTTAATATAATGCACCTTAGTCTTACACTTGATCTGTTATATTTTCAGGATGGATGCGACTTCGTTTTCCGATCTCGTCCCAAAGCCACAAACCATCTCTACCCTCCAATGGCTGGACAGCCTCGACAAACGCTACAGCCTGATGACAGACATTTGATAGATGATGATGACAACGACGACCATATGCTCCCGATGTGAACTAAGATTCCTGTATGACTGGTAGTGCCAAAGTGGATGACTGTCGAAGTGGTCTGAACTCCATCTTCGAATGCAAATGAGCTGTGAACAATTGTACACTCGATTGATTTTTCATTGATTCATTCTTGAAACATTCCTGGTTGAGTTTTCTTTTTTTTTCTTGATGTTTGAAAGTATCTGATAAGTTCATTATCTACTTCGAGATCATTCCCGCATTCTCTTACCCCAGCCATGTCAGTGCTCAGACTCGCAGCACGAGCGTTAATTGTTTTCTCATAATTCGTTTTTCAATATACATTTGTTGATAGTTTTGCAAAATCATTAATCTAATATATTTGATATGCAGCAATTCCTACAGTATGAAAACAGTTTTAATACGAAATTTCTTATTCTTGGTGACGTGCATTTGTTTTCCTTTAACTCATGGGGCAAAAATAACAGGCTTTCAATGAATGTTTCAACAATAGGATTTTCAGATTTCTAGCATTCTATATTGTTTCTCTGAATGGGGTATTTAGATCGACGAATGAGCATTTTAAGTTATTTCATTATGCAGACGTTTTACAGTGATTTGACATGAAGCTGATATGAATTTTCTGTAATTCAAAACATTTTTTTCTGAGACAGATCTTGTGGACGACATTTTTATCGGGGGTGACGTGTCATAATAGAATGTAGCTCAAATTACGAAACGATTGGATTTAGGTTGAAGTAGGCATATTCGGGGAAATATGGCAAGGCTATGTACATGCAGGTTATAGCAACAGTCATGCTTGTATGCAATGCACACCTGGCCCATTTAGAGCGACAGGACCTAGGATTATACTACTGTGTATCACATTCCATTGAAAAGTCTCATAGATGCGTAGTCAAAACTGTCTACCTCCCCAGTCAACCAGTACACGTGTATTGGACACGTGTTATGTGTGCATGTAATACACGTGTATTACACGTACACAAATACACCAAAATTACACTCCTTTTACATGACTTAAAATTAATGCTAGTTTATTTTGGCGTCTCATCCTTTTATTGTTTCGAACATACCCAACCTCTAGATTGCTTAGAAATTTGTTCTGAATTCATATCTGCATCATACCACCACCTAGCTATTCCGAGCAGTTCGGCGTTTCTTGACTATTTGCTCTAAGCATGTATAATATACATAAATCGCTTTTAATGGTCGGTCAAATGTGAAATCTATAGCCCATAACAGGAAAGTTTATCAGACACCGAATAAGTAAAAGCACTATTTTTTGGAGTAAAACTATCACATTGGAAACTGCAAATCACAAGAATTCATAAATATTCAGTATCTAGCCATAACCATCTCATCCACTTCAATGACGTCTGACAACTTCATAAGTAGCTTTATTCCACAGTTCATAAATCCAAATTTCCAATCAGGAGTTTGAGGAAATGTTATGAAAATTCATCCAGGTGGCAAGAAATCCTGGAAATAAATTAAAAATAAAGTTGCAAATATTTATCATTTACGCGAGAAAGAAATTTTTATCATTAAAGATTGTGACAAATCGATACATTTCTTAAAATTCAATTCAATGTAAAGCAATGATAGGATTCATTAGATGATCACTTTTTGAAATCTGATGCATCACTTACACAAGGAAACTGCAGAAATGTAGAATGAGAAAAAAGAAATCAAACCAATAATTTGTAATACACAATAAAAATGAAAAAGCTTATCATTTGGTTGATATAATCCATCATCAGTGTTAGATATAATTCCCTAATTATGGATCCAAACTTCAGTCGCTCGCGTTTCATTCGTGCAATTTTCCAAGTTACACCGTTTGAATTATTCTACATTAATTTGATGTTTTGTTTATTAAATGCTTTGTAATCCATCTCTAGATCAATTCATATTTTAGAAATCTCACAATTAGATAAATTTTTCCACGTCTCTTCTTAATCATCCCATCTAAATCAGAGAGTGATGCAATAAGACAGCTACATGTGAATGAATTATCTTCAGCAAAAGTCAGGAATAAAGTAATGATGACGAATTAAGGACAAATGGTATGTTTTGATTTTATGGACAGATTGGTTCTTAGTCAAAGGTCTTCTTCCTATGGTCTAGAAACTCGCTTTTATTGATCTGTCTCAGGAAAGGTTTGAAATGAAATTTATATAAAAAGCTTAGCGTTCTCAGCAGCAGCATCTGAAACCGCCATGTCTCTGCTAAATTCTAGCCGGAAAATCAATGATAGCTTCTGCCAATTCGTGGAGATAGGCCTGCCTTCTAGCTATCAGCTGAGGCGACTGAGTTTCCGGCTGATATGAACATGTTAAAAAACGCATGATCTCCTAGGCAGGAGGAGCGGAGGCTAACTGAAAATCTCCGGCTTTATCGCATTCAGTTGCATATAAGTTGTTTGAACAATGGGTTTGGGTTCTGCAAAGAACTCAAAAAGAGTATCAAACGATTTTGAAAGCAAAGCAGTTTGCAACATGAACTTCGTGTTTTTGAAATGTAATAAATTAAACAAATAGTTATAAAACAGAACTGATAAGTATAGCCATTTACTGGGTGAAAATATTTCTTCACTTGATGCGTCATTTATAATCAGCTTCAGAAAATCAGTCAACGTATTAGCTCCGTCCGTGGTGAATTTGCGAACAATTCTATCTACAAAATATAACTTCTAAACTTATAAAATATAAACTTGTAATAGGAAAATATTCTAATACATTTTGTGAATTGTATCAACCGGCGTCATTGACTTTAAATCATTAACTTAATTCATTAAACTCATTCAAATCAGTTGCAATATCAAATAATTAATCTCGTGTACACTACAAAAAGCATTCAATCCTAAAAGATCACCTTCACTTATAATAGGTCTGACCTCGCCATGTTAATCGTGAGACATGTGACATGGAATGCGATTAACAACTTTCCAGAAAGATATGCATGTACATGTAAGTGAGACTCGAATGTTACTGCAGAAAGTATCAAAATAATTGATATTTTAAAGCGCATATTTCTGAAGAAAAAATACTCTAGATCATCATGCATATTCTGAGACAAAATGTAAAGCTCACGTCCGGACTTTATCACAGGTAAAGCAATATGATGCCAATTTGTCACAAAATGTGAGCAAGTCCCATTTTCCAAATGTTCCAATTGATCATCAAATTGACTTCATCTTGACTTCAATTATTCCATTTGATCAGTTTTCATTGAGGCAGACATATCGGAATGAATCGGAGCTGTTCAAATTTGAATTCACAACATGATGCTATGTTCCTGCATATGTAAATATGTAACTAAATTTCCAAACCAATATAGATCATGCATGATCAAAGAGATCGACAGCAGGATCACCAGCTAATTAAGAACATAGAAATTAATAATACCATAGAAAGTCATTATCTACTTCTATGATTAAGAAGATGACAAAGAAATCGAACAGCACCTTATAAATTCAATAACACATGTTAACCATAGAAGTCGATGCATGCTTTTGAAATAAATTTTCTATCCATTGGAAAACAGTAAGTCATCGTGCAGCTCAGATGATTGATAAAGTATACCAGATTATTGCATAGTTGTAGAATCGTATTTCAGAATCCCTTCTATATTTGATAAAATTTGTTCCCAGGCTATTTTATCGCGGAAATCTATGGTCCTAATAATCTGGCATACTTTATAACGGATAGAGGATAGCTATACGATTCTCTGACATAGCTCGTGAAATTATTTGATATATCCCTCGGGCTAAAGCCCTCGGGATTCCTCAGATAATTTCCCTCTCTATATCCCAGAGAATCGCATAGCCATCCTCTATCCATTACATAATATCTCAGATAATGTGATAAACCTGTGAATACAAAGCAACACTCTCAATTTTAAGACATGAAAGCTTGACATTGCAGAGGATTTTTTCTAAATGGATTTTTACAGCGATTAATATCGAAATGATATGAATTATAACGGACTCCAGCATTTGAACAAAGTAGTAGTACAAATATAATTTGAATTTTTGGATGATTTCTTGGCCCACCAAATATTTTCCATGCTTTCAAAGAATATTAATCAACACATTAACGAAGCTTTGTTCGGATCAGTTGATGAAAAAATTGAATAAATTTAATTACTTTTGAGAATTTCGCCAAAAATGAATATTATATAGTCATATGGATATGTATTCTTTGAATTTAGAGAATCAACAAATCAATAGTCAAAATCGTTGTGATAGTGCAATTTTGGTATTATTTTCATGTGGTAGCATTATTATCGTTTATATGGATGTCTTGTTAGTAGTGAAAACTGTGCCCTACTTGCGAGGGATAGGTACATGAATGGGTACATGTATAATTTAGTGTTATCAATAGGAACATGGATAGGTACATGTATAATTCAGTGTTATGAATAGGAACAAGTATGAGATCTGTTTTACTGGATAGGTACATGTGTTTGGTACAATCGGTTGAGTACACTGTGTTTCGGAACGTCTATGATCGAACTTGTGTGGTTTGGTTCTGAGCACTTGGGTACGTACCGATAGACGTCCGTTGTTTGATTTTGAATGGGTTTGCTCAATTGCGACTATTGTGACAATTATTTTAAATGTAGCACTATTTAGATGTGAAACTTTACTGTGCAGTTATGATTTAGTTGCTCCCCAATAAGAAAACCAATTCCAGAACTATGTTTAAAATGAGAAAGACATGAGATTTACAATGTAAGTTTAATTTATGCATTAAAAATAAATGATGGGAACAGATCACGTCCCTCAGGCGACTCCATGATCTTCAGGAAGTCATCACACCATTCATGAAATGTCTGATTGTTGCTAAAGTCATGGTCACACTCGTGTACCGGACACTTCACCAGTAGTCCACTCCGCCTTTGAAGTGCTGACACAGTCAAGGTTTTCCACAGGGCCACTTTGCAGCCGCAACAGAGATGCACGGTCATATCCAACTGACCTCCCATAATGACTTGGCTGTCATTTTGAAAATAAAATAATGGTTTTGAGGACATGCTTCTTGTTATGGAACGTTGAGGATAAGTACTCAACAGTTTGGAACAATGACATCCTTTATATAGTTATATATTCTTTAGGGAAGTTCGGTACCTCTCTGATTGGCTGTTAGGATTTCCTTTGTTCAAAAAGTATATAAGTCCGAGGTTTGTACCAATTCTTATCAAAGGTTCTAATCCTTACGTTTACAAGTTACAATTATTTTAAATCTACAAGTCATAATGGATCGCAAACAGGAAGCCGCAGTTGAGAACGGTACTGCTGATCGTACCACTTCGCCAGTGGAACGCACCAATACACCTCCCCAATCTCCGATGGAGCGATCGACAACACCAAACGAGCCGGTGGTGTTCACCCAAGCCCCTGCATCGCCCGACTACTCGAGTGATGATGGTGAGGATAGTGACGTATCAATCGAGACGATGCGTCACATGAATAAGAAGTCCATGCGAACGCCACTTTATGGAAGGGTCACTGTCAAAGTGAAGAACGCGCCGAAAAAATACCACACGAAACGGGTCTTCATGCGAATGGAGCCGAACGAGCGGAACCTCACAACCGCTCTTGAATTTTCGGGCATCGACCTTGACACACCACGTCGCTGTCCCTGTGCGCCCAAAAAGACCAGGATCCATGTGCAAGTGGACTTGAAAAAACTTGTACCCTTTCCTTACCTTGATGACATTTAGTGTGTTTTTTCTTAATCTCTTCATTTAATATTCATTTGTATATATGAACAGACTTGTTTTATCATTTCACAAATCGGTCTTCAATTAAGGTCTGAATGGGAAAGGGGAACAACTATCTACAATTAATGATGTTCAATAACTGAATTGAAACAAAAAAAATCAAATATGAAGACTTCAACTTGAAATAAATAGGAACATATAACTTTTAAAGAAACAGTTATGTTGTTAATTTTAAAATGCTTGTAGCAGTCCAGGATGATATCATACATGTGTCATACACGACACCATAAGAATGAGAATGAAAAGACCTTTCGAATGATATAAGGTGTGTACCTATTCGATGGGAAAATCCTCGTTGTATGCAACTGTATGCAAGCAGACAGATGTTAGATTTTTAAATTCACTAAGTTTTTAGCCCATTCTTTAAAGACATGTAGCTCTCTAGTTATATGTCATACATGTGTCATACAATACACCATTAGAATCAGCATGAAAAGAGCATTCGAATGATATATTGTATGTACCCATTTGATGAAAAAATCCTAGTTGTATGCATCTGTATGCAACTTGAAAAAATTCCACGTTTTTTTGCAAAAATGACTAAGTTTATAAATTTTAAAAGTTAAAGTTTTACAACTAAAAATGACCATAATATACAATCCTCTATACTTGACCTTGACCTTAGACCTGACCTTGACCTTTGACCTTCATACACTTCATACACTTCATACACTTCATACACGGAGGGGGGGCCTCAAAATTTCTCGGGCGCTTGGCGCCCTCGAAATTTTTCGGATTATAGGGTAAATAAATTTTCGAGTGCGCTTCGTGCACTCGAAAATTTATTTACCCATGGGTTCCGGGTGCCATAGATACTCTTCTTGCTTCCCTAACCCTAAACCTAAACCTAAACCTAACCCTAACCCTAGTATTTTAATTTGATTATTTGAATTTTGGCGAGAAATTCAAATTTTCGAAAAAGTCTTTAAATTTGTTTATTCGAATTTTGCCGCGAAATTTTTCGAAATTTAGCGCTTAATTCAAATTTTAATGTTCTATTCAAATCACACGTTTTACATCTTCAAATATGAATCATTATATGACTATTAATAATAACATGTATATCAAATAATATATCAGTCCATCAGTTCATATTACTTTGAATTCACTCTACTGTTTACATGTAGAAATCTTTCGACACAGATGATGGCACTTCCATTTCTAAGGTTAAAAATAAACCAGCTGTTCCAATTCTTGTTTGAGTTATCAATTTTGTTTGACCGTACCAATTCCAGGATGTGATGTCATAAGGTCTTTGTTCATAGTTGCTTTGTCAATTTCATATATAAAGAAGTTGCACACAACGAATTTTCACTCATTTTCAAATAATTCAGTGTCCATAGCAGACGTCGTTCTTCGTTCCTCCGTTCTCCGGTTCTTATTACAATTCTGAAGTGAGTTTCATTGTCATGTTGTGCCAAATTATAGGATATTCGGGAGTAGGAACATTATTAAGTTTTCATAACCAAATAGCTTTAAATATAGAAGCTTGGGTTTTAGGATAGGAACCCTTTATGTTATATTATTAACCATGTTTTTTTAATTTTTCATCCTATATTAAGTCATTGAGCGAGAGACATGAATATATCAGTTTAAATGTAAGTGTATTTGAATCAACAAGATTTTCACAGTTTGTAAATAAATAAAAAGATACCTAAATAAAGCCTTCATCCATTTTAAATATTCAGTCTGTCATCTGCTAACAGATGTATGAAATTCAAGCTTGTTTAATTAAACAAATTGAGGATTGGTTGAAATTTTCGAAATTTCACTTTCATTCTATTATACTAATTTCGAAATTAAATAATAGTAAATCAGCTGTTTCCAAATTTCAACTCTTCTTATGAGCAAACCCTTTTCGAATAAATATCTAATTTTCGACTTTCGGTTTCAATTTCAACTTCAAATTTTATTTCTTTCTCAGATTTCTCCAATATGAAAGTAGCACTTAATAGAGCTTTGTTGATGGTATATAAATGCGTTCTCGTTTAACAAGAGATTAAATTATAATCAAAGTTTTTTCCTATTTAGAAATGGTCCGACATGAAAGTATTGCGCGACAACGGCTGATCTTTCACTACTGTGAAACATGCCAACAAGAGTGGTCACAAAGACTGCACATTCAAACAGGATTTCACATAGCTCTATTGTTTAACCTGCAAGACATACGAGAGGAGCAACGACAAGGTAAACAGCGACTCAGCAAAGGCCTTCATTGCCAAACATACTCCCTGTGCCCAACAGAATGGCCGGAAAGGCATCAACCTTACCTCCAAGGCAGAGAAAAAGAAATTGGAGAGGCTATTTAACAAGGAAAGGCCGACTGAAGGCGTGCTCTCACAGGTGGACGAGCCTGAGGCAAAGAAAGCCCCAAGTCCCAAGTACCTAAGAAAGTCCCCAAGTCTCGAGAATTTATTGATGAGACTTTGAGTGATTTTGAGGTAAGTGCAGTCAATTCTAAATGCTAACTTGAACGGACAACTGACTCACAGTTGACAAAAAGTACTGCTTCCTTTAGATTAAAATAAATTTGTTGTTAACACATTTCAGGACATGGTGATGCCCCCACCGAAGAAAGCCAAGGTGTTGGTGCAGAAGAAACTGGTCCTTCAAGATGTGAGATTCTATTTACTCAGGTTAGTAATCGTGTGCATAAATTAAATCAATATTTCATAGATATTTCAGTGTGAGGTGCCCCGACCGCTGAAAGTCAGTTTCGAAGACAATAATGCGGTGGAAAACTTGCGAAAGGTAAGAAATTAATTTGCTTGTTACTTCGTAATGTGAAATTGAACAAGATTTTCTATTTTCAGCTGTTTCCTAGTGTCCAAAGGTATCCTGCAATACCTCGGTTGAATTCGCCGGAAAAGAAAACCATCTCAAGTCCCGTAAGTGTGATTTTCATGGTCTACGATTCGATATCAGACAACAATACCTGGAAAAAAACTTTACATGTATATAGTCTATGTCTATATTAATTCTCATTAATGTCTATTTAGTTATAAAAATATTATCACATTTTCGCTGCAGGCTGTACGATCTTTGTCCCTTAAGAGACATCAGCGGAGTTTTCTGTCTACGCCGGCGACCACCACATCCATAGAGGATAACGAGGAGAGGCCCTACTCCATTCATGAATCATCGGGCGATTCATCAATGTCTGATGATTCCTCATCATCTGATGACGTCTCCACCACGTCGTCTCCAACATCCTCATCCGATGATGATAATTCGGTTGCAAATGTAAGTATAATGCTTAGATGAATGCATGAGCAGAGCACTTTTCCATTGTAATTTAGAAACCCGCTTGAGTATAAATTTATTAATCTGCAATAGATCAATTTATCTTCTAGAATGTCAAGAATCGGATGAGGATCTTCTAGAATTAATAAATGTCAATAAGTTAATTTTAATTTATGTAATTGAATCTACGTAGTGTTAATTTTAATTTTGATAAATGTTAACAATTGCAAATAGTTCATAAACTATTGTTTCTTTTCGTTTACAGGACTCCGTGATGCATGCATCACAGGAGGTCTCCTTCAGCAACATCCGGTCATCCCCGAGCTGGAGTGTCCGCCTGCCGCCGTCCCCAATGATCTGCTTGGCTCCATCATCCCCTGCACGTCTTCCCTTGCCGGTATCTCCTCCGAACCCATTACCGACGCCAGGTGCAGCTCCTTCCTCCCCGGTACTACTTCCCACAACACCTCCCCCAGTTGCAGCTCTACCAACGTCGGATGTGACGGCTGCTCTCCCAGTGCGGGATTATAACGTTGACTTGGACGCAACCTCGACAGAAGAGGATATGCAAAGCAAGTTGCGTCTCTGCTAGGAGCGCCTACAGCAGGCAGAGGAGCGGGAGAAGAAAATGAAGGAGGAGAACAGAGGCTTAATTGAATCTGTGAGGAACCTCACACAATCCAATCTCCTGTTGGCCTCCCAGGTTTCAAATAGCCGTGTCCACGAAAAGGAAACTTTAATGCACATCGAGTGTATGAACAATGGAATAAGAAAAGTGAGACTGAGTCACATGAACGACTTCAGCGTCTGCGCAAAAGGATGCAGTCATTTGAAGCTGAATCACAGCGGAATTGTAAAGTGTGCCAAACTTTAACTTTAACTTTTATCTTTCTTCATTTAGGAAAAAAGAAATTATCAAACATTTTATGTTTTCTCTTTGCATCAGATGGGAACATAAGCTATTGGCTAGTGATAACGTTGACGTCATAGGATGATATATGTATATAAGGGCTTGCTAATTTCAATCCTCATCAATAATCATGGTTGTCTGTACCAAGTATGGAAAAGTATTTACTCTCATAGGCAATTTGCAACGCCATGAAAAATTTTGTAAGTTAGGAAAAACGTATCAATGTAGCAAGTGTCCATATAAGACGAATAGGATAGATAATCTAAAGAGACATAAACTTGTATACAATAATAAAACGAATGATAGCATAACAGAGTCAAATTCAAATAATCAAAATAGATCTACTTCTAAGCCAACAACCAGCGCTTCAACTAACATACAAAACTTTATGCAATACTGCTCTCGGTGTGGCAAAACGTATAACTCTATAAGTAGATTTCGACAGCATATGAATGTACATAATACAAATAGTGAGATGAATATGCATAATAACTATGGAACTGTTAGTCTCAGCGAAAGCGCACTCAATGGCCATGCACGTGTGTATGATATCACACCAACAACACCTACTGTGGACATAACATCATTCTTAGAAAGCATGCGTTCTATGTTAGGGAATTTAGTGTCTGACTTACTAAGGAGCTATCAATTGCGCGGTCGTCTGATTGCACAAATTCGTTGTGTCCGTTCTAATCCTCAAGAAGAAGAAACTTTTCTCGCACACTTTACCTCATCATCCTCAAACTATATTTATGACTATGATGCTTGGTTTCAGGATCATCTAAATAGTCTAATAAATCATATTGAAGCCTTCACAAAAAAGGGTAGCAATTGGATTATTGATGATGTACAAAATATAGAGTTCAATGTAATAACAAGTCCAATACTGTCAGGTGGACAATCATTTCCTCTACCAAAGAAGTTAAAAAACTCTAAAGCTGTCATTAATGTTAATTCAAATGCAAATGATTGCTTCCTATATGCAGTTTTATCAATATTGCATTATAATGAAGTACCTTATTCAAGGAATGAAGTAAAATCATATAGTGAGTGGACATCTGAGCTAAATATGGAAGGCATTTCCACACCAGTATCAATCAAAGATATTCCAAAATTTGAGAAAATTAATGATATTAAAATTAAAATTCACTTTTATGAAAATGGACTCAAAGGTGTTCGTTACAATAGTAACTTTACTGGTAGGCAAACGGTTAATATTTTGCTAATTCTAAACAATGGAGCAGCACACTATTGTGGAATTCCAAAGCTGTCAAGATTGTATAGGAGAACTTTAAAAAGACATAAATACTTCTGCGAAAGATGCACTCAGTCATTCACATATAAAACAACACTAGAACGACACTTCCAGTTTTGCATTTGAGGAAAAGCACAAATAGAAAAAATGCCATCGGATCTAAAAGTACCAACAAGTAGCATGGAATATCAACTAAGTCCTCCTTTAGTAATTTATGCAGATATAGAGTGCTACATTGATAATAAAATACATAAACCTGCGGCCATTGGAGCTTATCATGTCTGGCATAATGCCCTTCAATCGAAATTTGAAAACAAGTATTACCTTTTTGAGGGAGAAAATTGCATAATTAGTTTCTTGCACCACTTAGAAACTGTAGCCAAAGACTTATATGACAACCAATGTGGAACAACTAGGCACCCAATGACACTGTCAGCGGATGAAAAAGTAAGCCATGAGAATGCAGAATGTTGCAACAAATGTAAATCGAAATTCAGCGATGAAGTCATAAAAGTTCGCGATCATGATCATATCACCGGACGATATAGGCAAACATTATGTAGGAAATGCAATCTCCGGTTAAGACTTAACAGACGGGAGCTCCCCATATTTTTCCACAATTTTAAAAATTATGATAGTCACATCGTTTGCTATAAAGCGATTGGAAGAATGAAATCTTGGAAATTAGATGTTGTAGCAGCAACTGCTGAAAAATATATAACTTTATCCGCCAGTGTCCCTGTAAATTAATACAAAGGGAAGACAGTATACTTTAAACTAAAATTCTTAGACTCATATCAATTTCTAAGTGCATCCTTGAGTGAATTAGCCAAGGGCTTGCAAACGTATGAGCATGCAGAGACATTAAGGGTAGAATTTCCACAATTAAGTGATAGTGTTTTATATCAGAAGGGAGTTTTTCCATATTCATACTTCAAAAACTTAAACACGTTGACGGAAGACTGTCTACCACCACAATTTGAACTCTATAATGATCTTACTCGTGAGCACTGTTCCGATAGTGAATATGAACACGCTAACAAGGCATGGATTGAATTTAATTGTAGCACATTTGGGGATTACATGCTGGCATATCTGAAGTTAGATGTTTATTGTTGGCAGACATATTTGAAGTGTTTAGAGCATTGAGTCAACGTGAGGATGAAGTCGACCCTGTACATTTTGTCAGTCTCCCACATCTTAGCTTTACCTCAGCACTAAATTTCTCTTCCAATGATCCCCCACACTACATACAAGATGAAAATATGTACAATCTATTTGAACGAGGAATTAGAGGGGGTATGACTTTCACCAACATTCACCGAGCGCGTGCACGCATTGAAGAATTAGGAAATAATACACATGAAAGTCGACATTTGACCTACTTAGATGTTAATAACCTTTACGGTTCTTCACTCAGTAGGAATCTACCCCACTCAAATTTCCAATGGTTGAATGAAAACGAATTAGATAATTTTTTAATTGAAGAAAATGTTCAAAATATGGATGATGATGGTGAAATCGGCTACATTTTTGATTTAGATTTAGAGTATCCTGCAGCCATTCATGATGACACTGCCGATTTCCCATTAGCTCCAGAAATGCAGATGATTGAAAAGAGAAAGTTTTCACACTATATGAAAAATCTATATGAAAAAGTAAGACCAAATACACATTTTTCTTCTATCAAGAAACTTCTGCTCCATCAATTTGATAGGGAAAATTATGTAGTCCACTACTCAATTTTAAAATTTTACTTGACCATGGGCATGAGAATCAAGATGATTCATAGTGGCATAAAATTCACACAAAAGTCTTGGTTAAAAACATACATTGATATGAACTCTCAAAAGAGGGCTCAATCAAGCACTGACTTCGAAAAGTCATTCTACAAATTGAAAAATAATTCTTTATATGGTAAAACAATGGAAAATGTAAGGAGAAGGAAAAAATTTAAACTAGTCAACAATGAGAAACAACTACTGAAATTGTCAAATCATCCTCTCTATGTTCAACACAAAATATTTGATGAAGATCTGGTTGGTATGGAAATGTACAAACCTTCAATAGTTTTAAATAAATTGATATATGTTGGTCAAGCAGTACTTGACTATAGTAAGTTGGAAATGTATCAGTTATATTACAATGATCTAAAAGGATGTCCACTGATAAATAGAACGCGGCTTTGTGAGGTGATACCGACAGTTTCTTCCTATGTTTATACACATCACCATCTGTCCGTCTGGAAGATATACTTCTATACTTCGGTGAAAAGTTTGACTCCTCAAACTATGACAGTCACCACCGACTATACTCAACTACAAACAAAGCTAGATTAGGTTGTTTTAAGGATGAGTGTGCTGGAAAGTTGCTTGAGGAAATGATCCTACTAAAACCGAAAATGTATTCAATGAAATATCTAGACTCTACGGATCATAGCATCAAACGTGCAAAAGGAATTCAGAGAGCAGCAGTTAAAAAATTGAAACACAATGACTATAGGAGTGTCTATTATAGTGAGAATGATACAATTGAAGATATGACAATTATAAATTCAAAAAATCACATAGTTAGCACAAAATCATTTAGGAAGCGAGGTCTTTCACTTTGGGAGGATAAGCGCTGTTGGCTGGATAAAAATTTATCATTACCATATGGACACTACAGCCTAGGTCTTCCCCCACCGTCGAAGAGAAGGAGATGCCTTCCTGTCACAGGTGATGTAGAAAAAGTCTAAATAAAAAACAATACGATATTCCACTTGTAATAGATCTTGCGATTGCTGCATCTTCCGACATGTAGCAACACTTACTAATACATAAGTAGTCTCACTAAAATTGAAATTTCTACATCTTTCCGATATGTAGAAATGATTACTAATAAATAGGTAGTCCTGATGTGAATGAATATGTGAAGAATTTGTACTCAACATCATTCCGATATGTTGAGCTAATAAAATAACAAACTTTAGGCAAACATTAAACCTAAATTTGAAACATAGCTTTCGGAACATGCCTCATTACATTAGAACATGGAAACTTAGTGACGTTCAAAACGTTCACATAACAAATTCTAAAAGAATAGCATTTCGTCATTCAATAGCAAATAGTGATCGAAAACATCGTAGCGCTTGCATTAGTATTGACTCATTGCCTTCACTGAAAGACTTTGCGGATCTCATTGACAACCATAAGACTCGGATCAAGATTCCTCTCGATGATAAGGTATGGATAAAGTGTGATTCATCAGTGAAACTATACGTCTGTTCACCAAAACGTGAAGATGTTGAATATCGGTTTTTTCGTTTCAGTGACGTCACATGGGAAACCTTTACAAGGGAGATACTACCACAGATAACGTCATTCATTAAAGATGGAGGACATCAAACGGTTGGAAGTTGTAAATCGGATGTTAACTACAAAAGCAAAGTCAAAACTCAATCTACAAGAGATCGAGAGGAATATACCCAACCGAAAACAATGGTTACTGATAAAACGCAAATTGAAGCCGACAACGAGCTTACATCTTGGAAGACCCTCAATGTTAACATGGAGGATTCAGAGGAAGGATAAATCTCTCACTATCCTATTCTTTCCAAATGGAACAATCCAATGTATTGGAAGGGTCATGGAGGGTGATCTCTCATATCTACACTTAACTTTGGAACATTTACTTGGTGATTCATTATCTGATTGGAAAGTGAAGACAATGACCGTGTTATGTGAATTACACTATCACTATGACTTCCATAAAGTTACATCATCACATAATCTAACTTATGAAGTGGAGTTATTTCCAGCAGCTCAATTGACTAGCTGGCATCCATGTCATGTTCATGTGCTCCATAATGGAAAGATTGTGATAACCGGCATTAAAGACATAAGTGATGTGCCTCCCATCAAATGTGATTTGAAAAAATGTTTCATGAAAACCAAATTGTAGATTTTGTATATATGTGAATAGATAATGAAATATGAATATGTTTTTGTTTTCCTTATAAACCCTTGTTTTGGAAAAACGAGAGCAAGTTAATGATACAACATAAAACTTTATTTCAAAACTGTTTCGACATATTTAGTAAGAATTACATCATTTTTATCACAGTTTTTTGAAAATATTTCTAAAGCACTTTTACAGTTATTTTTCAATGGTCTCTCGTTGACAAAATAGAGTACATAGCCACCGCACATTAGAGATGTATTACTTTGAAGTGGGAACGATGTCATTTTCCTAACAGTCCAGGAGAACCTGTTCATCCATAATGCGATATCATGTAAACGAGGTTGATTAAGAGAGTCAAAATATTCGGCCACTTTATAACGATTGATGTATACAGCAATCCAATGTTTTCCGGGAAGATTGTTGGTATCCGTATTGATGATAAGCGAACAAGGATAGAAAGGAATTGAATCAGGTAAATTATCTCTAGAAAAGACATTGAGAAATATTGTCTTGGAGTAGGGATGAGCTTTCCTAATTTTCCTCAAGATTTCTATGTTGCTTAAGTTACTCATCTCTGATAGCTGACAGTCACGTCTCTCATTCTTGTTATCTGAACTTTGCTATCATAGATAGCATAAATGAGACAAGTAATTGTTTTCTTCAAAGGTGACTCAAATGATACCTCCAGTCGTAGATTTCCAGGCTTTGTAACTCCTACGCTTTCACCACCTAGATCTGCATCTGCTGTGAGGTTGTACATAATGAAGAAGTAGCCATTCTTGTACATATCCATTGTAATTCCATTTGAATCATCTGTATTAAACATGTTGAGGGCGGTGAAAGTAGAACCATATTCACGTGCGAATTTACCATCTTTGAAATTAGGCTCATATGCTTTGCAAGATACAAATTTCCCATCCTGATAAAATGCTAGTTTGCTAACATTAAAGTGTTGGAAATTGAATGGATTCTTTTCAAAAGCACCAATGAATGCCTCATTTTCCACAAATGTGATATACACCGCCTTTGGCATTGCAGTGGGAAAAAGATTTGGGTAGGCATGTGAGGATGATCCCGCACCAATTGTGAAGTCTGTCAACACACTGTGATTAACTGGATATATTGCATTGTTTTTCCTCAATCCTGTCGCATGCTCGTTGATGACAGACGGGTTCATTGTTACTCGCCTTACATTGAGCACGGCATTACTTATGTTGACTTGATAGTTTGTAGCTCCAAAAGCCATTAACGCGAACTCAGGATTTGTACGAATAAATTTTATTTGCATTTTAACCTGTGATAGCAGATATCTAGATTGACGAAAGAAATCAAGATAGACAGGTCCTTTCAAGTATAATTCCTTTGAATCCGCTGTTAAATCCATTCGTCTTTTCAACCCTGTATTTGAGACATCATCAAATTTCCCTTGCTGATCATCATACCACCCAGAAACTTGCAAGTGTGACTGTTTAGCTTGCTTTTGAAATTGAGTCATTGTATGTATATATGCTCCATATGGATATGCTCGATCCCCTCCTTCAATCTGTTTGTCATTCAATATTAGATACACATCTGAGAACAGACTGGCAATAGGAAGATTTGCTAATCCCACTTTATCCTTAGTTGAATCAATATTTGTACCATCAGTCTTCTTAATTTGTATACACAACTCTAAATCAATGGATTGACAGTCAATATAATCTTGAGGATTGGCAGGTATATCAAACTGAATAGGTTGCTGGTTGCCATCGATATTTGTTGTGGGGACTATGTCTACAATTGTTGAGGAGATGATGTCTGTCTGATGAGGGGGAGAATCGAAGAAACACAAAGCCGAATTGATACTCTGCATCGTATTAGCTCTACAAATATGTTGTCTTCCTTCGTTTTGACTTGTTTCTAGTAGCTGTGGAATTTCGTTTGCGCTTTCTTGTTTTCACTCGACGTCTAGATTTAGAACGTGCTGCTCTAGTCGGCTTTTTACTTTTCCTGCGTCTTTGCTTAGTAACTCGACCGGATCCAACTTGTCTTGACTTCCTACGCTTCTTCCGAACTGTACGTCTCGTCTTTGTTAAATCATCTAATGCGTCTATGGCAGATTGCTGCGCGCGCATTTTCATAGATTCACCGATATCCTCACCTTGAAGCGCATCAGCTGCAACATTTGCACCAAAATCTAAAGCCCTGCTTCCAACACGCTTCATGATTGGTACGCCATACTTTTTGAGTGTTGGAAGAACCATACGTCTTAGTGCACCAAATATGCCTCCTCCAACTTGTCGTCTACCTCCAACAAACACGGGATAACCGCTCTGATATGATGGTCTACTGTAAATGCCTGTCATTATGACTATTGAATAACTATGGAAGTGCCAATAGCGTAAAGCCTTATTCTCGTGACCTAATATGTAGGGTCAAAACAGTAACACCACCACAGAACGGTACTACTTCTCCTGCGTCATCATGAATTGATATGTCAATTCTATTGATGAAATTTCGGCTGATTGGTAGATACATTGTGTTAAAAAATTCTCGATTGATTATTTGCTTCCTTACGGATGAGAGAGGAAATGTGCGCAGAAGTGGGGCCTCAATGTCGCCAACCCTTGTATGTTCAATAATGTTACAATAGACGTATAAGTTACTTATATCACGCTCTAGTGATGGGGCTGTATCGCCTATTGATGTGCCTTCATAAATAGTTGATTTTGAGAATCCCAATGTGGTCGTTAACACGCTATCCAGTTTGATAAGAGAGTTCTTCCCTACCTTTAGAATCATGCGTTTCTTATGTGGATCATAAGAAAAGTGATATTCATCTGCATCAAGGTAATCTACACCAAACTCATTTAACTTTGTACACAATTCAGATGGCGTTTTCAAGCTTTCAATGTTCAAGTTAACTCTTTTTACAAGTTCACTGGAAATAGACAATTCATCACCCAATATGTCTTCGCTGTATACGTGGATATCCCATGAAACATTTGTTGATGCTTTGAGTTTATAAGAGGACAATTGAACCTTGAATGTATCATTTAATTCTGTCAACCAAGGTGCGCTTTCAAGGCCCTTAAACATCCCAATCATTTCAGATCCAAATTCAATAACAGCGGACTCAGACTTTTCCAATGGTGTCTTTTTAGTAAAAACAATAAATTCTGCCTCCGTTTCAACAGTAAATAAAGTATAAAGTTACTTTCTCTTTCTTATATTCACAAGTCATTAACGTTTCTGGCACTGATCCTTGAAACTTTCTTGCAAAGTCTTCAACACTTCTAATGACCTCAAATTGATTTTTTACTCGGATGCTCCTATTTTGTAATGCATACAATGGCACAATTCTACATTGAAAATCAGTGACTTTCCTCTCCGAATTCCACCCACGTCCATTGTACCAATACCTTGATGAGAAAGTTGTTCTGGAATACCCAAAAGTATGACTCAAATCCTTACCTAATACAAGAAGAACATGCTTCCCTTCCTTCATCAATTTTGTTGACCCCTTTATGACTGGTTTGTAGAATTTATTCAAAGTCAGATTGAAGAGATCATTTATTCGTTCAAACATTCTACCAATTTCCTTTTCTGTATCTTGCAAGCTCATTGTGGGAACCTTAGAATCGAAAGTTGACGTTGCAAATGCCTTTTGAATTTTAATCATGTTTTGGACATAGGGTAAAGATGTCGAAAAAGTATGTAAAGTTAGATGATGAAAAGCCCATGTACCATGTAGACTATTTTGAAATATGCGAAAGCAATCATCCTTCTGTCGCACTTCTTTATGTAATTCAAAATAGTTGTTCTTTAGCAAACTGATATCGTTGTAATAAGTAATTTCAGTTAGAGCAACTTCATGGGGTCCATGCAGAGTAATTGGATTAGCGAATTCAACAGAGTAGAGAGATGGTTTGTTACTTGGGAATATCTTGGGGTTGCTATTGCTTGGAAGAATGATGTTGAAGTTAGTAGACATGTTAAACTCATATATGGAAGAAGTCACATGCTATATTAGCTTAAAAGTTACGAGTGTCTCCCACCTCCACATTTTGTAGATCCTGGTGCGTTATCCAGCTATTGAATGAATCAGGATATCCTTTCCATTTAACTAGATATTTCCTTTGATTGCCATGACCTTTCCTCCTAATTATTTTGTCAATCATATGCACCTCTTCACTTCTGTCTACTACTTGCAATTCATAAGAGTAAAATTTTCCTTCAATTGGATTGCCATGGTAATCTATTAATTTATATATGGTGGGTCTAAATTTTGTATTTACTTCATCCACAAAAAACTCTTCTTCAGTCCAATTAGGTAGATACCCCTTCTCAAATTTAGACTTAACCTTTGAAATCCGAACTCTATCACCAACATTAATTTTCTTTTCATTGGAAATGTTTTTTGCTTTGTTATCATACAATCGAAGCCATACATCCATCGCATTATCTGGGGTAACATCAACTGGTTTCATCTTAATGATTCGATGGTAGCTTTCATTGTAATTCTTAACAAATTTCTGCAGCTCACCTACCCAAACATGTGTATTTTTTGCAGTGAAATAGCGCCATATTTTTGTCTTCAGTGTGCGATTGAACCTCTCAACCATGGCAGCTTTATAAGCACTTTTGACACTAAACAATTCCACATTATGACTTTTAAGGAGACTTCGAACATGAAAGTTTTCGAATTCCTTCCCTTGATTGGTCTGTATTCTTTGCGGAACACGCCCCTCATCGAAAATGCTCTGAAAAGCCGCTTCAACTTTTGGTCCTCGTTTAGATTTCAGCGCACGTGTCCAAGCATAGCGAGATAAAATATCTATTACGGTTAAGATGTATTTATAGCCATCATTGTACTGTGATATCTGTTGCATGTCAGCCAAGTCCGCTTGCCATTGACTATCTATATTGTTAACAACATATTTTCTTGTTGGAAACCGCTTTCTCGCATTTTTGTGAAGAATGTAAGTCGGTTGACTCCTCAACCACTTCTTCACTTTCTCTATTCCCACACATGCTGCACGAGCTAGAACCTCCGGACGACTGAAACTTGCGGGATGATTTAAGTCGTAATAAATCTCTTTGAGTTTCACTGCTGTACTCATCGTCTTTGTTCTGATTTGCACGCGTATTACTCGCACAGCAACTGCTAACACAATTGATATCAACCTCTATGCCCTCTTCTCCTTTACCTTTGAGCGCAGATTTCAAACAACAGCAAAATTTTTGTAACGACATGATATGAGAGAGGCAAGGCTTAATTCATATTTGCTTAATATTTACTATACTCCTTCGCAACACGCATTGAGCGCCTAGTGGCTCTTTTTGGTTGCAGATCATCGGGATCATGAAGCTCTCGCTTGACCGCCATCGTGGGTGTTTTACCTTTTAATCCATCTTGTAAGTGACCCTTATCCAACTCATTCACAGTCGGTCCTCCAATAATATTGTGAGGTACATTTTGATCAGATAAAATTTTCTGAAAATATGTCCACCCTTGTGGTGCACCTAGTTTTCGCCTTACATCTCTGACAGCATATTGTAGAAGGTGATCTATGTGACTATTTCTAATAACATCAACAGTTGTTTCATCTATTATCTCCCCTCTCTCATTGAACTTCACATGTGGATCAATGAAGTCAAATAATCGCTCAGCGCGCACACGATATGGTCGAGGTGTTGACAAGGTTATAAATCGTCGCAACTTGTCACGAATCTGTCGTCTAATGTTTTCAGCTGCTAACTGCATTCGTCGATAGGGATCCTTAATCTTCTGAATTTCCATATCCTTTTGTGTTAGTTCCTTAAGTTGATTCGTAATAGGTTGATCTATATTTTTGACTTCCTGTGCACTTTGTAATGTAGTCAATTGTACATACTCCTCTTGAGGAATGACTACCATCTTTGAATACGACATGTTTGAAAATAATAAGGCAACAAAGTACATTGCTTAAAACTAACTGTGAACCGAGAAAACTGTCATTGGTTCAGCGGAATTAGGTATGATATTTGTTCGAAATCGAAGTCGTTCCGGACATTCCTGGGTTAGATCAATAAATAGATAGCCATGTGGTTTCTTTGTTACATCTTCATATATTTTTGAAAGTACTTTAGGTTGTTGAGGTAATATCTGTCTACTGAGATGATGTATCTGACTGCTATCTCTTGGATTTTTAAATATTGCCAAATAATGTGTATTCAAACTTCTAGTTCTTTGCTCTTTCCCTCCATCGAAGATGTTTTGGGTGATGTAGATAATAAAAGCTTCCCTATGATGTGCAGTTTGAATGAACATTTCAGTTACATCCTTTGAAGATTTGCTTTCACGTAATAGATCATCTAATACTAATAAGTCACCTGCTTTGATATCCTCAGTTGATGGCAACCCTTGCTTCACCTCATAACCTTTCTGGCGAAGTGCAGAATGTAGTTGCACTCTGTAATTGTAAATATTCCATAATACCATTTGACTCTCTTAATTTCCTTGTTAAACATTTCATTTCTATATTGTAGCAATTCAGTTACAAATGTAGTTTTACCGGACTGACTTGGTCCAGCGACACACATTGTGCGATCAGTGAATAGACGAAAATCTGTCATCTTATAATTCCATTAACATTAAACTCATCATCCCGCTACTTTTGCTTAGAACAACAAAACAGACACATGTTCCAGATCAAGTTTATTTACATTCAGAATATAAACTTTCAAGTTACAATTACAAATTAAAACATTTACAAATTAAAACATTTGTGTTTCCTCATCACAATTAGGATTATAGAAAGTTTTCAAGTCAGCATCTTGGCGCTTCAACTTCAATTTAGGATTGCCATCTTTAGATTTCCGCCCTCGCTTTTTGCTCTCTTCCTTCCCATCACTTGAAGCAGTCTTATCAATGTTAATTAAACATTTATCAATTGGTAGTGGTTCATAGACTAGTTGAAGAACCTTCATTTGTAAAGATGCGACTTTACCAGTCGAACCATGTGAGCCAATATAAAGTCCGGTAACGTGCACTAAGCCCATATAGCGACCCCGTTTGAGATCCTCACATTCCATCGCGTTTGTTAAGAGATCGAATGCTTGAAAATGATCCGATAGTTTTAAAAACAGTGTATCGAATTCCGGCAATTCCTTGTAACCAACTCCTTCCTCTAATGCCTTTCTCCAATGAGTCGGAGAACTTTCAGGCAGCTCAACACATTCTTTCGCGAAAGAGTCAATAGTTTTAAGAATCACCTGTTACCATTTCGGAAAAGTCACTCGCATTTGTCTCATATTGCTATACCCTGATGTAGACATACCATTATTGTGGAAGAATGGAACTTGAAGATAAAAGCCATCATCACCATAATTCAAGGTTTGAAAGTAGAATGTATTTCCAATCCCTTGCACCTTTCGTGTCGGACGAAGCTTCAAGAGATCTTGCTCAAAAGCGTCACTTTCCTCTCTGATTGTATACATTTTCTGAGTCATGTTTCAACAAGTACTAATTTGGAGCTTTCAACCAGCGCAAATGAATTGTCACTTGAAAGTGATAAAATATCATTAAAGCGTCTTCCTTATATACACCTATATATGACTCATCAATCAAAGTGATGACGTGTCAAATTATGATTCGCTAACCTTATATTAACATTGCAGCAGTTGCTGCAATCCTTCCAAGCGGACTATTGATTACACCATTAATACTGTTTCCAATATCATTTAACATACTTAGAAACCCACCACCACCGCGCTGAATTAAGTTTCGCCTTTTCTTATCACTACTCCTTGGATTTGAAAACTTTTTTATACTATTCAAAGAGCCAGCATTCAATAGAGGCTTGTAAATAGGTAGACATTTGTGTATTGCAAAAGCTAAATCACGAATGAAATCATCACTTGAATTTTGAATCAATTTACACTTCTTCTTATCATCATGTATCCTGTTTAACTTTCGCAACGCCTTTTTATACTGACTTGAAGGTTTGAAGGACCGTTTCGATTGACGAGAAGATGCCTTCCGTTTTACAGACATTTTTATTCTAATATGGAAATAGATAATACAATTACAATTTTTGCTTAGTACTTACAACATTATACACAAAAGTTTACAAGCATTCAGACATAGTTTGTTGCTGGTACTTATAAAATTACATAAAACACTTAACAAGTTGTAGAGGGAAACTGATATACACTCACATTGGCTAGAGTCTGATTTGTAGCAGTTATGAGCTGCTCAATGTCTTTCATTAGATGTTTTGAAATAGGACAGCACATACAGCAGGGCTTTAAATGGAAAGTCTTTAAAATATTGGCATAGTATGCCCGCAAACTGAGTACCTCAGAATGTCCTTGAGCAGCCACATTGATGCTTACTGATGGCGGTCCACTGAATAAGTCCAATTTACATTTGTCACCCTTCTCGTCATAGTAGCTGGAGGTGATAATGTCATGGAGACATGTGTTGAGTTTCCGTTGGATACTGCTGCAGCAACAGCGAGAGTATTCCGGTACAATCTCAGTTTGAGCTAGTGGGCGAAATACTTCATTGAGCCAAAATCTTGCAACTCGTGTAAGAGCGTTGTTCACGACTCTCATTAACATTCTCTGCACCACAACGTCCTCTCCGCAGCGGAAATACTTCACTATTTCCTCCATCAGATCCACCAAATCTGCTTTATAGCCAGTTATATTTACGGAAGAATAAAATATATTGCCGGTGAAGAGTTGACTTCGGTAAATTATTGAAATGGGAATGTTGGTAGTGAACGACATGCTGATTGACATTGTATTAGCCTCAAATTATGCTTGAAATGGAACGGTACAATGTCCTCCTTATATAGAAAAGTCAAACAAAGACACAATAGTGACCAATCACAGACCTGCATGATGACTCATCATGCACGATATACAGTGACTGTTGAAGATATTTCTTGATCACAAAGGGGACAAGATGAAGTTTCAAAGGGTACATAACATGTAGAACACATAACGCTATGAGAACATGGTAAAAAGAGAAGGGATCGTTCCTGTTTAAAACATTTAACGCAGTTCCGTTCACATAATAATTTAAATGTCTCTTCTTCTAATTTCCTTCTGAAGTCACTTTTATTGGGAGAACTTTTTATTAAAACACTGTCAGATGTCTCCTTCTTTCCATATCGTTCCAATTTGATCCTCCTAATTTCACTATCATTGCAGTGTAGCATGGAGAAATCCTCTATCCACCTACGATCCAAATTGTGATTCATAGCATTCTCATCTAGATCCATTAGTCGATCAACTAAATCACCAGAGTTGATATTTTCACTGAGATTTGTTACAGTTTCTATAGCTTTGAACGAATATCCAAGGTCTCTTGCGACAACCCACGACGTTGGGATACTAGTCATCATTATGTATGTCATCAAACAACTATCTCATATTTATAACATAGTTTGTCTACGTAAAAAGGAAAATCAATGTGACTGTCATCTTGATTACAATGGCTGCAATAGTCACAATAGTCGCAATTGAGCAAACCCATTCAAAATCAAACAACGGACGTCTATCGGTACGTACCCAAGAACTCAGAACCAAGTCGCACAAGTTCGATCATAGACGTTCCGAAACGCAATGTACTCAACCGAGTGTACCAAACACATGTACCTATCCAGTAAGACAGAAGTCATACATGTTCCTATTCATAACACTGAATTATACATGTACCTATCCATGTTCCTATTCATAACACTGAATTATACATGTACCTATCCATGTTCCTATTCATGACACTGAATTATACATGTACCTATCCATGTACCTATTGATAACACTAAATCATACATGTACCCATCCATGTACCTATCCCTCGCAAGTAGGGCACAGTTTTCACTACTCTTGTTGTTGCCACTTAGTGTATAGCTGCAGTAGAATATAACTGACTATGACTTGAGATTCATGGACCCTGGCATTAGTATAAAATTGAAATTCTGAAATTAACCTTTGCAACAAGTCATAAGCAATAACACGTGTATTACACGTGAAAAAGTGGTGTTTTTCTACACGTATTCATATGCAAAGATTACACGTGTATTACACGTGCAAAAGTAGTGTATTTTCATTTACACCAAAAATACACGTGCATTACATGTGTACGGGTTGACTGAGTCAATTACCCTGAGAAATCACCTCTGCTGATCTATTTCCTGGATGGAGTCACTAGCGCGTAGAAAAAGAGGCAGAAAGAAACGGAAAAGTTGCGACAGGAACACTTTCAGCGCAGAAAAAGTTGTCCAGGGGGATAGAGACCAAGTTTCTGAAATCTTGCCCAGGTGCGGATGTATGGGTACAAATTCTGTGCGTGATGGGTGGTAGTGCTGAAAACTCTATATTTAATACCCCGCTGGCAAACTTAGGGAAAACTCGAAAGCATATTCTTCAATGAAAATGAATATTTCAGAAATTGCATAATGTTAGGTTTTCGATAGTAAATGTGCATATCAGGGTTTCGGAGGCAGGTCGGAGTCGCAGCCGACAGGAAATACTACGGCTCCAGCTTGAAGTTATGTATGCATTAAGTTCAGTCATTTTGCGAGATAAAGTGATATTTGACTGTCTAGCTGAAGCGAATATAAGTGTGTCATCATAGAAGGTTATCCTTGTAGACCTACCAAAAACTGCTAACCTTCATCTCCTCTCAATACATAGCCCACTGCGAATCATTTATTTGGATTTAAAGGAGATCGCAGACTTCCTCAAGATTGTGTTGCAGTCGAAAACGCAGCTGTCGGGCGAAACACCAGGGGCCTATTTCACGAAACACTGGTAACTGGTAATTATCAGTAGATTTGTACTGGTTGACAAAAATGGATTTCACGAAACACTGGTAACTGGTAACTGACAAGAAAACCAGAGCAATCTACTGATAACTTGATCAGCTGGTAAAATGAGTTTCACGAACCGCTGGTGAGCTGGTAACAGATGGATTTCACTGGTAAATTCTGTCACAAATTTTATCCATCTCTCGGGCAGGGTGGCAGTTAACCAACAAATGATGTTATCAATGTTTCTGAGCAGTCAAGTCTGTTAGAAGCATAAATATTTTGTTGATACGTTTTTCTAAACATACTAGTAGTTATTTAAGGCCTATCAAATATATTTTCTGGTTTGTCTGTTGTAGCATAAGTGATGAAAAACACTGTCAATAAAGTAAGTCTCAAATAGAAATTACTCATGATATTACCCTGGGAGCGTTATTCTTGGTGAATCGATATATCTCTGTCTACTATGGTTGATTCCACCAGTTCTTGGCGATAACTTGTAGACGGTAGTCAATGATTTTAATATTTCTCACAGGAAAACTCGTTGCATCATAGAAAGAATAATTGGGATCCTTAAAATGCGATTTCCACCAACCTTCGCGGCGGAAATTGTGAATGCATGTGTTGCGCAACATAATCTGTGTATTATAAAGGAAGGTCCAATAACTAATGACGGTACTGGTGAATCGCAATTTGAAACTACCCAAATTCAGGGGGATGAGGAGGTGCGATTCATTGGTAACGAAGATCAGAATCGCATCATTTCCAACCAAGATCGCAGAAATTAACTCATCAGTTCATTTGCATACGGTCATGCCTGAACTTTTAGAACAATGTCGAATCTGAAACCTCTTTCTTGCTACATACATTCCGTTGTTTGCTACAATAAAATGTAACTATTTTGTTCGCATTTTGATCAACATTTTTCAATGAAGCCACAAAACCTCAAATTTCTTGATTTTAATTCATTCTTCAATCAGGTAATGATGTATGGACCGCAAATTTATTGTAATGGGTCCATTGTCTAAATTTTCCCTTGATTTATCTATAGACTAATTAGTAAAATCTAGTCTGAATAACTATATTATGATTGATAATCCGACATCAACGGGAACCGTCCTCCGATATTGATAGAAAAGTCAAAGTCACAAATAAGTTACAATCACAGAATTAAATATTTTGTTTATCTGCTTCGAAGCGCGCGCAGATGAATCTAATTCTGTGGTTACAATTATGGCTTTGACTTTATCATATGATTGATGTACTTTTATGGTCAATATATTTTTATTGAAGAGTACATATGACGTACATAGGAATTTATGCGTCTGTAATGCATTGAGTCTTGCTATTTAATGAGTAGGTGCAGGAAATTTACATGGCATCAAAAATTGCGTCATTAAGAAGCTTGGATTTCCCTGTTGAAGTTACTACTGCTGCACTGGCTTCTCATTGGTCTTTGTCATATGCTGACGATCTCGTGAGGATTAAATGGGTCATATATAGCGCAGATGATATCATACATCTTCATACATTGATGATTGTGACGCTACAATAGATTTACCAGTTTACCAGTGACCCTAGGACAATTACCAGTTGTTCGTGAAATGGAAAATATCCGAACTGGTGATTGTCCTCGGGTCACTGGTAAACTGGTAACTGGTAACTGATGAAGTTTCGTGAAATAGGCCCCAGGTGACATGCCACGCTCAATTACGCGTAATTCACGCGTAAACTACGCGTAATTACACATGACCCTAAATATCCATTGCTATGCGTGTCATTGCTGCAACATCTGTCGGCAGTCCTGTTATATAGACACTGCGTCTCATGTGTCTGCATGTATCAGAGGCTAAACAATGTGATAGGACATCAATCATGTTCAGGGAAGACATAACATGCTTAGCGGTTCATCCTTGGTTCAAGCGGCAACGCATATAACTGTAGACGACGCGCGAACTATAAACGCTCACCTGCGCGTATTCACAAACATTCCCCATGTTACAACAGCATCAGATCAAGTGATTTCTGACTCTTAGTGCAGCGCGTATGTACGCGGGTAGAAGAATAGAATGTCCTTAACCACGGATATTTGGGGTGTTCCTCAATTACACGTGAATTACGCGCGGCATGTCACCTAATGAAGGTTCTCGTCGAAAAACATGCACATGCATTCTCGCCTCAAATTTAGTGTACTTATTATTAAAGCACATTATTGATTCTTAATCAATAGGATATTCCCTTAAAAATGTACAGTTATTTTCTAGGTGTCTCATTCTCAATAAATTTCCCCAGATGAAATATTTAGATACTAATTCTGAAGATGTCGCGGTAACGTCATATGATAATGTGTATGTGGCACATGTTATTTGTATACACAAATTATATATTTGTTGAATGACAAATATTGTAAACGAATTCAAATACATCTACGTGTAAAATCCAGTAAAGTGTTTTTACAATCTTCCACTGGGTAACTTTGGCTACATTTGATAGCAGAGCGTGTGTGATTTCTATTTTCAATATGAGAAAATTATTTTATTGATATATCTCCAACATATTTCACCTGATTCACTGTTTCATCTACTCCTATTTTTTTTTCTCTCTAAGGTGAACTAATTCCAAGCCTTCTATTTTATTCTGTTATATTTGCTATATAATTTATTAAAGCATGCCAAGATTGTTAACCACATATAAAAAGTTGGTAAAACAGTTTGAAGCCAAACTTAGAATAACAGAGATGCGCAAAAATGATGCAAACCTCATTATAAGCGATCCTGACCAAGTAGGCTATTTCGCACTGAAAGAGGAGATTAATAACAGCAGGAACTGTCTGAGCTCACATTTTACTATAATCAAGCCAATGAATAGTCAGACAGCGTCATTACACAAATTGATGATGAGCTAGTAGATGAATATGAGCAACAAGCGGTGAAAATAGTGAACCAGTATGAGTCGATAGCTGATGAAATCAGACAAGTCACTAAAAAGTTGAAAATAATTGTTTACAACATAGATGCCGATGTTGAAAAATCAGCTGCCACAAAAGCTGAACAGATAGCAAAATTCCAAGAGGAATGTGCTGATAAGCGACATAGGGAGACCAATTGAAGCTGAACAAAAGCGTCACCAGGACCTAGTTGAGTTGCAACTAAAAAACCTCAGGATGAATGAGGAACTGCGTAGTAAGGAAAGAGAAAGAATCAAGTCGAATAAGGCCACAGTGACATTGCTTCACATTAAACCGATCGAGTTCAATGGTAATCCAACAGATTATCCAGGTTTTATATCAAATTGGAACTCGACTGTTCACAACCAAGACCTGACGGATGGCGTGAAATTGCGTAACCTACAAGACGCGTTAGGACCCATTCCCAGAAAGTCAATAGAAAGGCTTAAAGCTGATTCTGAGTACATGAATATATAATTATACAATTTATAATTGTATATAAATTGTGTATAAAATGTGCATAAACAATGCATTCGATAACAATTCTGACTTTACCGTGAGTGTTTTATTGTCCTCATGATATTGTGGTGGCGGGAGTATCGCGGTAACGTCATATGATTATGTGCATGTGGCACCAATTATATATTTGTTGAATGACAAATATTGTAAACGAATTCAAATACATCTACGTGTAAAATCCAGTAAAGTGTTTTTACAATCTTCCACTGGGTAACTTTGGCTACAGAAGAAGTAGTTTTGATCTAAAAAGAATTTTAGTTGAATGCAGAATTATGTTTTACTTGATTGATGAATATTAGAGTCTTGACAGCTACATGGTTGAATAATCTCGTCCAACCGGCAGCACCTGTTTTTGCAGGGGGCGAGGCTGAAAATTGTACTTTCAGATAGTGCAGTATACCCTACCCATGGCTGCTACAAATCTCCGTGTCTGCCGAGTTGCACCCGTTTCCTGGTCTTATCAGTGCACATGCATGTCTAACAGCTGCGGATTGAGGCTTTTGAAATCCCTTTCACTGACTAAGATACCTCGATGTGCATGACTAAAACACCTCTTTTTTTATTAATGATAAAATATGATATATAATATAAAGTAATATTGATATATAAAAAATATTATATAAATATTAATATAATATAAAATATTATATAAAATATGATAACTCTGCAAAAATGAAATATTTGTTCTCGCCACTGATTAAGCGGTAAGAGCGGTGATGATAGAGACTAAATCAGAGACTTCTAGCAGTCCCATGTAAATAGAGATAATTTTCATGGCTCCCTCTGCGACTCATGCTTCATAAAAATGTATTAAGCGGGAAGCACCACCTAAGTCACATTAGTCGTAATTTTCAGCATGATAGGCCCTAGTCATTTTTCTATCCTGCATGTGTTTAAGACTCCGATCAGTGATATGTACGAAAATGTATTGAAGGACTTTAGACAAAACTTAATGAAGTTGCTGTGTTTTACGATAAAATGACGATTTGATAAATCTAAATCAGTGTCTAGCTTCTTGAACAGCCTGAACTGCATGACATAGAGACGGTTCTACATATATACATATATACAAATATATAAGTATCTATACATACATATATACGGTCTAGTGAGACGCAGTACTCTCACTTAATCACTGAAAAAACAGAAAAATGTCATTTTACCGAAAACCTCAGTCTGCTCCCATTGGATATAATGCTTTCTGTGATCTTGTCTGACAAGAAGAGGTGCCAACTGGTAGACCTCGACAGATGTGCAGCTTCGCAGTAGCCATCAGTGGCACATCATTCTGTGAAAGTCTCTTGTCCGGTTATGTGTTGGGGCTCGACAAGATGTCGAAGCGTCTAGGGTCGGAGCCGGGACGCCAGGAGCCAAGGTAGATGGTCGGAGCCGGAGCCGTGGTAGCTGGACCACGGCTCCGAAACCCTGATGCATATCCAACATTTCCTTTTGTTCTTCAACCTATGTCAAACTGATACATTAAGAAGCCCTAATTTCATATCCACTGCGGCGTATTCACCATCATGATAGAAACAACCGTGAAACAAAATGAGCATCCACTCAATAATAATAGATGACAGATCATTTTATTTCGAACAATATATCTCAGGTTTCATGTCTATGGAAATGTTATATAATCACTCAGTAAATGGAAGTGATATCAAAAGCTATTTAAATATTGATCAACAATCTATTTGTCTTTATCAAAGTGGTCTTAATAACAATAATAATATTTGATGAAAACGATAAATATAATATTCACAAACCAATCGTTTCAGAAAGCGCAACATTTTTGTCGACCACTATGCATCATCACAAGCAAAGCATGAAAATTTCAGCAGTTTGAGTGCCTTGTGATGACGATAGATTTCACGCGCTAACTCATCCAGCCTTATGTCTGCTGAATTACTGAATGTTGAAATTTTCTAAATAATGCAAGGTTTTAAATACAAGTTAATATAAGTTAATAAGCAAAATATGTGCCTTATTGCCTTTTAAACATGATTTCGTAAGAGTGTTTTGTATATTATGTCAAAATCACATGAATTGAAGATTGGAATGGATCCATTCTTCAAAAAAAATTATGCGCATGTATAGTCCAAAAACACAATCATAAATAAGCTTCGGATTTATATTCGCTTAAAATGTGAAAAATATGCATTAATTTTCTTGAAATATTGGATTAAAATATTTGATTTGCCGCTTAAATATTCGTATAAAATATTCGACAAAAATAGGGAAAATCCAATCGTTTTTGAACAGAAGCTGTATATATAATGAATCAAAACAAATCAAAGTAGATTCATATGCACAAATAAGTGAATTTTAATGTTTTCTTCAGTTAGTCGCCTTCGCATGTCTGTAAGGATGCGCTTGTACTTTGAAAAGCTTCTTTCCACTTCAGCCGAATTCAGTGGTGCTCTGAGCAAAAGGGCAAAGCACTCTTGTACGCTATAAACATGTCAACAGTCTGTCAACAGTTAAATATGTCAACAGTTCTGTCAAGCATGTGTTTTTGGCAAGAGCGTTGTCTAACTTAGCCTTGACATCAGGCTCTAACTCGGTGGATGATGCACGTATTTTGATGATCAAGTCTGAGTTGTTCGTTCGACGCGCTTCACACTGTTATATCACCTCAACCAAGCATTATATACTTACTTGCAATTGTAGCAAGCAATGTCACAACGATGAGGTTTCGACAATCGTTTTAAGGCGACTGACTGTACAGTGTAATAATTAAACTACGAATAGGCCCCTATGTAATATTCAAAAATATTTGCTATAAATATTTGAATATAAAATATTCGATTAAATATTATAATATGCATTTATGCGATATCCGAACCTTAATCATAAAGCTCAAAGCCCAATGCACTAATAGTTCTAGTTATCGCTAAGGCATTATCGATCAAACACAGTTGATCTTTACCATGTAGAGACAAGGGTTGCTCAGTGGATTACATCTGCATAACAACCATCATTTGCTCAGCGTGCGGTCTACTTGCACATTTGAGATCTACAGAATGTTGATCACGCCATACTTGCACAATCGAAGCATAGACCTACGCCTAAAACTGGCGAATTGCGCATAATCAATGAAAACTGTGCACATTATTCTGTGAAAGTCTAATTTTCGACTTCGTTCCCCGTGGATGTCCCCGCATGTTGGATAGATTCAACTGGTATTTTTGTGATTTACAGCTCTTGCTTACAACTGTCATTGGTTGAATGTAATTTTCATGGTAGCTACGGTGCTCAGTGTTCCCATTATGGGAGCATACTACTACATCTTTTAAATCTTTAATTGGTATCCAAATATAAATTGTCTTTCTTATTTTCACATAGTCAAGGAATAGACCTACAGGCCTATATCGAGTTGTAAAACTTAACTCCTGCTAATTCATATACCGGTAGACGGCAAAAAAAGGTTAAATTGCAAACATGAACAAATGTTGGAATGCAAGCAATCAAATGAGGACAAAATGTCAAATGTTACGTCAAAATGAGGACATTTATTAAAGGTGCTGTGACAAAAAAGATGATGAACATTGAACTATGCTATTTTTTGAATGCAAGTAACACTGGGTCGCATTATAAAAAGGTTGGGTAAGATCTTTGGATTGATGGGCCTACCCAAGATCAAGGGTAGGTTCCCAAGAACTAGGATCAAACACGCACGATCGAAAAATCAGAACCCAAGATCGTAGGATTATTGCTATATTTTATTCTTTTTGTTTGCTGTTTTTCCATGATATAAAATGATCAATAGATTTGTTAATATATGTTTTTAGTCGTGTATTTTTAATTGAAAATCGTATTTTATTACATGCGCAAAATAAGTATCTCTAAAAACTCAGAGGGTGTATCTATAGGCATGCTGGTCAAGTTACTTCTGATAAATGTGCTTAAATTTCTGTAACCTTCATTTATTTACACTCCTTTATTTTTAGCATTAAGTTAAATAAATTTTGTTATTTTATATGACTTTTGATTAATTTTATTCTTATAAACATTATTTTTTTATTATGGCTATTATTATGATTGCCATTCTCATTTCAACTCATATAGTGATGCGAAATGAAGCTGAACACAACAGCATTGCATTCATCACTAAATTGTGGTTTATTCCGACACGAATTTCTCAGGATAATATTGAAGCTTGTTAAATGAAGCAAGAAAGTGGGTTTCGTTGTACTCCCCAAGATCTTACCCAATATTTTGGAAACCTACCCAAGATTCCCAAGACACGAGATTTTCATAAAACCCAAGACCCAAACTTGATTATAATAATTTTCTTCATTGAATAGCTCCACAAATAGAGTACATACACATCAGGGATTATCAAAAAATGTTTGCAATTTAATCGCTCATTTCTACCAACCAACTGAAGAATTCAGTTGCAGTTAAAATTATCATCAACAAACAATCGGCTCCACAATTAATCAACAGAAACTTAATTTTTTTCTGTTGCTTAATAAAACTGTCTCTTGTTGCTATTAGACTATTCAGTGGAATACACTTGGAATTGAGCGCGTCCTACTCTGAAGCATGTCATGCCGTGCAGTTGTGCAGTGCAAAATTGCAACAAAATTTTGAAAATATACATACATTGATTTAGTAACCCTAATGACAATAAATGCAAACATGAAATTGTAAAAACAGCAAACTGTAAAAAGCAATGAAACAAATTATGCAAGAATGAAGTAGTGATAGTGACATCGCTGAAAAGTCATGATTCCCACGCACTCGATGCATTTTTCACAAAATTGATAAGCAAAACAAATAATTTTCTCGCTTTGAGATCTGTTTTCACACTTGTTCCCAGATGCATCTTCATGTCGTATATAATTTTAGAGGAAATAGTCGGAATGTCAAAAACTGAGTTTCATTTCCTAATTAGAGTTCATTTTACATGTGATCCATTGAATCTAGTTAGATTGATGATCTATGGCGTGTTGCTAGTTTATGATCAATCCCCCTACACTCACTTGGTGCATCCCGTTATTGGGAATATACAAAGTTCGTAAAATTTGGCAGCAAATTGTTCGATATGCAGGAATTATTAAATAAAATATCGCAGTCAATATAATTAAGCTTAACATAACATTTTTCTAATTTTCTATAAACTAATTTTGTTTCAATGTTGTAGAACTTAAATGCAATTCTTGCAAACCATTTCATTATAAAGCCAGCACTTCGGATGTCCACAGCATCCATCTTCAGGGCAAACTAATGAAATCATATTACAGGCTAACTTGATTCTATTAATGAACTTGATAGCTAGATACAATATAGAAATCAAACTTAATATACTAAGAAATACTAAATAACAAAAAACAAAAAAAGGTCTTTCTACATCACTGCTAGACGCGAATACATGCGAGACTTATGAAAAGAAAATAGGTTAAAGTATAAAAATGTCGCACCGCATGGGAGGCATGAGCATATCTTGCAGTTATCGTTTTAGTTTCATCAATCAGCATGTATTTCCAGAATTAGCACAAGGTGGCCGGAAAGGAAGAGTCGTCTTGACTCATATTTTCTGCCAATTTTACAAGCATTTTCTCACTAATTGCATTTCCGATGAAAGAGAGAAAACGCTTTTTCTACTTTTATGAACCGATAATACATTTTCTCTTTTTGCACGCACTGTAGTCTTTTTTTACATATACGTACATTGTAGAGCGCCTGATAGAAAGATAGGCGGGTTCTAAATGTTTAAGTTATTAGGACATCGGCTTAGCTTGTAATAATGCATCGCACAGTCTTCTTCATGCTTTCTTGACAATGGTGGTCAACATGTACTTTCCACTTCATGTCATGATATGTGTACATAACAGCCAAAATAACTAAGAGACAACCTACATTTTGTCTAAATGATGTGATCATCTGATAACATTATGAATTGGCAGTTAAACACTTTTTGTGATAGCTTGACAAGCATTATAAAGTGGGCGGAACGATTCATGCGCAGATTATAGTTGGCCGACTGGATCGAGCTAAGTTTTGGAGAACATGTTTTTTGAAACGTTTTGAAACGAAAGAATCACGTCTTTTTTCTTCATCGCTTTTTTCGCTTTTTTATCCCAGCATTTTGAGTCGTTTATTTTCTATTAGACAACACATTAAGTGGGTCCGCAACTTCAAACAAGTTATTTCAATTTGTGAAATAAGGAAGTTTTCGTAAGTTAACTAAGTTGCATGTATACTACTTGCATTTACTTTGAACATTTAAATTTCTCAGGAGCATTATAAACCTTCGCATTCACCTCTCTAGCAAGACATAGATAGAAAGTAGGATTGATTGTTCGCTTTTCCTGACCTGCTCTCGCTTCGAATAAGGCATTAAGGTGTCTATCAACAAGGATAGACACAGGGATCATCATTAAAGTTGCAAGACGTTGCCTTTAAAAGCATAAACCGTGAATATCAAATGTTTTAAAACACGGTTTAAAAAACATGGTCAAAAGTAAGATTTTCCAGCAATGTTTACAGGAATACCACAGTACAAGGATCATGTTCAAAAGAGTGGCTTTATAGACAGTTTTAAAATATTGGTTTAAGAAAGACATGATTAAGACCATAAAAGCTGTCCCTCTAACAACATACAGATACTCGATTGTTTTAATAAATCTTATCTTACTCAGCAAAGTACAACACGTGGTACTCTTGCCTTGTTCTAATGTACATATTGGGCACTCAGCATTACTGGATAAATGTGATATAAGGGAATGTCAAATATATATAAAGAAAACATCGTTGAAATTTTGAGATGAGAATCGGGGTGAGATGCAATGATTGTACAACAGTGCGTGCACAGGTCGGAACCAAGTTGTTAATCGAGGACCGCCAATTGATTGACTTGTTGATATTTTTATAGGCAACGAACTACAAGGCACAAATCTCCTTCACATTTATACACCGCACACCAAAGTAGAGACGCGGCATAGGTAAAAATTCATTTTGAACACAACATTAACGGAATTGCGTTAAAGAAGTGTTACATAAGAAACATAGAAGTGGATTGCAGTACATTTTCTATGGTATTGTCAATTTCTATGATAAGAAAGGTGGAAGCAATCTATGCTTCTATGTTATCTATGTTAAGCTTGTCATGTCATGATGACTAATGGATGTACATGTAGACTTATATCTATAAGTTCTATGTTATTCGCGTAATGGCTTGGAGATTTGATTTTTAAGATTGCTAAGGGTTTGCTCTCCAAAGACCTGTTCAAGTTATGTCACGTCGGTATTTCTTGCTCTAGTCCTTATCCGAAGTTTTTGGTAATGTAAGTTTCATTTATATTGTCTGCTTTTATACTTAATTGATCGCAGAGTTTTTAATTAACTTCATTAAATATTTCTTTATGCTGTCGTGTGTTTGTTTTTCCTTGCAAACACATATTTACACGTAACAGAAGTCAGAAAAGCAATAGGGCAGCTACAAATTGCATTCGTGCTGCGGCCACTGGTGCATAACAGCAGGCTTGACATACAAATTAGAAAAAATAAAAATAAATTTATAATAGTATGATCAGAACAGACATAACAGAGATGATCATAAAAAATGGACCACCTAAATTAATTGTGTCAAACTTCAATTCACTCTCCCGCCTTTCAATCAGATTTTATATTGATAAGCTATACACCATTCAAGAGCTTAAGTTCTCAGTTTTTCAATGAGCCATTGTACATTTGTATCCGCGATTGCTTAAGGTGGTCAGAGGTCAAAATGTGAAAATCGCCACTTTTAGAAATCTCAAATTTTCAATGTGAAAACATGTTTGCATGACAATGAATCAAAAGTAGGTGAAAGGGCTTTCTCTGAATATATTTCTCTGAAAGAATATTAATATTCTTTTGATGCATTGTCGGTCAAAATCGGTGCACTTTTAGAGAAGTTATGATGTCCCAAATTCATTGCAAAATTTTCTGTTTCTGTTTCTGTTGATTGTTGAAAAGTTGCTTACATCTTCTGGCGCTAACAAGGTTATTTTCAGACTTTTGATATCTATGGTGTCTAGACATCTGCATAGCCAGATCAAAGTGTTGACCCAGATAAGTTGTAAACAAAATTTCCATTCAGTTTTGAATTATGTCATGATGACTGATTCGAAGCTTGGGAAAGTGTTTTTGAATGACACAGTCTCTGCTCTTTTGTCAGAAGGGCAGTCCGAACGGCTATTTAGCCGAAATGTTGGCGCCCCAAAGACCACTGTCCACAGGTGGAAGACACATTTTCTCCCTCGCCAGAAAAGTTGGATCTGGTAAGAAAAGAAAGACAAGTTTTCGAACAGATCGGATGATTATTCGCTTTAGGCTGAAGTGGGTAATTCAACATTGCCACTGGCATTCTCAATGGAATCGAGTTGTTTGGAGTGATGAAGCTTCTGTCTTTGTCAGAAGTCGCGATGGCCGTTTGAGAGTTTGGATGAAGTCAGGTGCAGCAATTCCTGATCATTTGATATTGCCTGTGAATCAAGTGAATGAAGGAGGTTAAAGATTGTTGATTTGGGCTGCGATATGGATGAATGGTCGATATAAACTCCATATCCAAACGATAACATGAATTCCGATGGATATGTAGATGTTTTGCAAAGGCACATTCTTCCATTGTCCTCTCAAATGGATGATCCCTCCTCCGACTGGATTTACATGGATGACAACACCATTTGTCACAGGAGTTGTGAATAAATTCATTCAAAGCTCAAGCCGGCATACGAACTTTGAAATGGCCCGCTTGCTCACCAGACCTCAATCCAATTGAAAATTTCTGGAGTCTACTGAAGTGTGGTGTGAGGCGATCAATTCTTCCTAGAGATGCTGATCGTTCTCGACTTGAAGCTTTGCTAAGGGAAGAATGGGAAAGTTTGAATCAAGAAGTAATCAAGCGCCTGATCAAAAGCATGCCTTCCTGGATTCGACAAGTGATTAAACTTTCTGGCGAGGTTGCGAAATATTAGTGACCACCAGTGAACGTAACATTGGCCAACTGGCTCTACAGAACCAGTGAACAAAAGAGAAAAATTTTATTTCTACTTTTATTTTCATTTGCCCACCCGATTTGTATCTGTAATTGACAAAATTTAATTAAATTAGACAAGTTTAGGTGGTCCACTGCAGAAGTCGACAATATTAGGTACATGTAATACTTTCTCGGCATCGAAAAGGAAGGCATGTTGATAAAGAAATAGCGTGAAAAAATTAAAAACGGTTGTAATAAATTTCGTTATATGGGATATGGATCCCATGAGAATTCCAGAATTTTTGACTGATGGTAGTGAGATGGAGAATTCCGTAGCAAGTCTGGAAAATGTCTTTCATGCAATGTCTTTTGCACGGTTGCATGTCGACTTCACGCGGTTAATGGCCACGATTAGCCAAGCAATTGCCTTGAGCTCAAGCAACCTGGCTTTCTTACAGGCGTGCTATTCATTTTATGCAACCACAATTTGGAAATATCACATGTTCTCAGTATTTTGCTCGTTTTATAATTCATGAAACTTCATCAGAATGTGAGTGATAGCTTTTCGAGTCTATTAATTTTGCTATTCTCTAGAAAAGTCGTTTGTGTTCATCTGACGTGTTACTACAGCTTTTGAAAATACAAAATAATGGAATGAAATTGAATGAATTTGAATGAAAATTCTGCAACAAAGAATGTTTTGTCTAGCGCACCTCAAAATTTTCTTACTAATATCCAACCATCGCTCACTTCACTGCACTCTTTGTGCACCTTTGTGCTCATGCAGACATAATGGCACATAATGGGTTAGTAGTCACTGATTTTGGCTTGACCAAGAGCAGTAGCGAAGCATTTTTACCTACATGTACGTCTAGGGTATAAAAAGTCATGTTTTTACAGCTTTGAAACAGAAGACATGCTTTTAGTTATGTTATTGCTTCTAATGCTTCTTTTTCCCAGCTTTTTCGATCGTTCCTTTTCAATCAAGCAACATGTCAAGCAGGGTTATCAAAATCCCGACTTTTTCTGATCCCGGGATTGATCCCGTGATTTTTTGCGATTCCGGGATTTATCCCGCGCTAGCAAGCTTAATGCATTTACTGATAGTAGGTATGCTTCATCGTAGGCTGAACAGTACTAGGCGTTGCTTTGAATTCTTAGACGGGTATTTTGAACGAAGCAATGTCCAATACAAGTTATGACATCAGATAATCAGTTTTCATTTCACATGCAGACATAAACTATAACAATAAGTAGATCTGGTTATCTTTTGTCGAATTAAAACCTGTTATGTGATTATCAAATTGAAATGCAGATACTGCAACTTTTGTGACGTCTGGAAATCGTGAGACATGTTGTAAAAAGGCAAGAAATACATTTGAAGAATAAAGTCATAACAAAGTAATAAGCAATGCTGAATGAAAGCCAATATGCACAAAATCCATGATGGAAAAGCTTTGGCATGCCTGCGATGAAACTGCCGCCGCGAAGAGTAGTTGCGATCGTAGGGAGTCGAAACTTTTTGGAATTGACCATGACTGGTAATGCAAGATGATGGAGAGGATGTGTTGAATCTGAAATACGAGGGGTGATTGATAAGTTCGCGGCCTGACATAGAAAGCTTAAAGCCAGGCCATTATGCATATGTGGATTGATACAATGGAATGTGATGACGGCGCATGACGAGTGATCAGTCGATCCGGTGAACTGTTGGTAAACCACAGCTACTTAACTTCAGTTGCTAACTTATCAGTCAGTAAGTCAGATAAGTGTTGCGTAAGATGGATCACGTTTCAAATCGAGCTGTCATTCGTTATCTCGGCTTGAAAGGACTCACACCAAAGGAGATTCATGATGATATGGTTCCGATATATTCCGATATGGCACCATCGGACTTTCATCTCTTCCCAAAAATGAAATTGGAGCTCAGTGGTCAGCACTTCGCATCCAACAGTGACGTCATGGAGGCCGTTGATGAGTATCTGGACTCCAAAGACTCACACCTATGAGCAAGGGATCCGCGCATTGCAGCACCGTTGGGCTAAGTGCGTTGATTGTAGGGGCGATTATGTCGAAAAATAAATATGTATCGTATGCGAAATATGCTTTTTTCTATATCGGGCCGCGAACTTATCAATCACCCCTCGTAATTCGTTGAAAGACCTTGAAACTAATTATTTGCGACGATAATCCAGCGGCAAGAATCGAGAGCAATCACATTTTGACTTCCCGCATATAATGAAATGAACGCCTCTCTGAATTCTCTCAACATTTTCCTGCAGCGTCTTGGAAATTTCAACAAACAAAGGGGCTCCGTATTCCAGAGTACTTCGAATACAATTGTAGTGTATTAATGTTAGCTGATCTTCTGGCAAAAAGTTCTTAAGTTGTCTCAGCACACATAAGCGAGATGCTCCTCTTTTGCAGATGTCATCGATGTGGGATTTGAATTTCAGTTGATAATCAAAAGTTACACCAAGAATGCGCAAACTGTCTGAAACTTTCACGTTAGGTACTTGGAATCGAAGAAAATCATGCTGAGATAAGTGCCGATTTGAGTAGATGAACATTTGCTCACATTTCCTATCGTTTATCTGCATTTTGTTTTTTGAATATTTGCCCAACCAAGAATATATCGTCGGAATACATTATTATGCTGGATTCTGAGTTATGGGGTAGACTAAGATCCGAAACAAATAAAGCAGAAAAAAGCAGCGGACCGAAGGAGGAGCCTTGAGGGATACCACTACGTATCCTTTCATAAGCACTGAATTTGGTTTTCCAGGGAATTCTTACATGACGACCTTTCAAGGAATTTTGAATGAATTTTATAGCGTAATCGTCAAAGTTACAACTTTGACATGACATGTCATTCATCATCTTTTTGGTCAACAGATTGTGAGACACTGTCGAATCCCTTCATTAAATCAATGGTAGTGACATGACAAGCAATTACGTTGTTCTTTTGCAGATTACTTTTGACATATTCTTCAAGCTCGATAAGGGCACAGACAGTAGAGCTTTTAGGCCTGTATGCGAACTGAGATTTGTCAAGTCTTGAAAGTAACTGGTCAATTATCTTATTCAATAAGCATTTTTCAAACACACGTTCAGAAATTGGCAGTAGTGATATGGGTCGAATGTCTTGCAGATTTGGAGGACTGGATTTTGGTAAGGGTGTGATATCGGCTTTTTTCCATTATAGAGGCTAGTCAGCGGCCTGAAGACATGTATTGAAAATTAAAGTCAGAGGCCTAGACAAGTCATCAGCAAACCTGGACCAAACAACAGATGGAACAGCATCCGATCCTGGTCCCTTCCTTGGATTAACCTGTCTCAAAAGCTGAAGGAACATCTCTCCTCCAACTGAAAAGGCAGTGTGAATGGAAAGTGTATTGGTTCGTATAGGGTTCATCTTCGAGGAAGTTCGAGGTCATCATTTTGCTTAGCGTTAGTTAAAATACTTTCGATGTCGTCATCGGGTCTACAATTTTCCTTAATTCATCAATTGATTGCACCAGCCTTTCTTCGCATTTGATATTTCTCGTTTCACTTTGTCTTTATAATGTTGGTACAAAGGACAATTTTTGGTTCGATAAGCTTCATATCCCTTATTGATGAGAACCTTGATGACGTTGGTTATCTAAGGAGGAGCTTCACCAGTAAACTTAACAAGGTCATAAGGTATCAAAGAAAGACTCCTTTGCAAGTGAAAGTAAAACATATCACATATATCGTTGATGCATCGGTTACTGAATGAACTTGTCCAGTTTGCACCTTGGAGGTAACTGGATGCTGCAGAAGTTTTAGATTTTTGAGAGTCCATTACTTTGAAGAGGTTGTCAGAAACAGCCAGATATTGCAAAGGTTTCACAAAAACAATAGCATATTCGCTGGTACTCAAAGGGGACAAGTTTCACATGGAGCATAACTTGATACATTTTCTTCAGGAAAGCAATATTAAATCTAAAATCGCATTTGCTTGAGCAGGAATGATCACAATATTTTGAAGCGAAAAGTTTTGCAGAAAAATATCGATGTTAAATCGATTAAAATCTCCGAGAATGCAAATCATGGATGACGGTAAGTGTTAGAGATTTCTGTCTATCACATTGATGACATAGTCACTCGTTTCCTGTTCTTTCAGAGAATACAAAGTGCTCCCATGTGGAAAATAGATGTTAACAAATATGCTATCAAAAATCTTTATCACCACTCTAACAAGTTAAAGCTCAACATCAGCATTTTGGGATGAATGAAAAAGAGTCAATGACAGAAAGTCATTGCAAACTAGGCAACAAAAACCGCCACCTTTCTTGTCTGTGACTCTGTCAGCTCGATGAGTGGCATAACCAGAAAAGGAAAGAAAGTCACTGCCAATGTCGTCGTCCAGCCACGTCTTTGTCAAGCATATAATATTGTGCTTATGATCACTCAAAAAAAGAGCAAGTTCGTCTCTATTGTTTTTAACAGATCTACAGTTCATAGTTCAAACAGATGGCAAAGAAAAAGATCTTACAGGTTTTAAATGACCTTTACTACTTTTCTTTGCCACATCATCGTTCAGTCAATACCGTGGAAAAATATGCAACGGAGGTTTTTCATATTCGTACACTTCACCGTCAACTAATACTTCGCCTTTAAACCAGATGACTTTCTTGTTGGGAAGTTCTGATCCATGCCTCTTTATAACACCTCTAAGTCTTGTATTTTCTTTTTGATCGATGGAGCATCTGTCGGGATTTATGAATGCATCTTTATATGCGCAGTTTGTTCGAAGGTTTCTAGCTTGTCTTAGTAACTTGTTGCGTTCATCGATACTTCTCGTGATAACTTTGATCATTCTAGGCTTGAACCCCTTTCGAATACCAATCCTTGACACCGAGATACAATTGACTAGTACATTCAATTCTGTCATAAGTAACTCAACTGATGACCTAGGAGTTTTGGATGTTTCATGACCTGTTTCAGGCAAACCACGGATGACAAAATTTGGTGGATAATTCTTTGCACTTTTGTTTCAATTTCAACTTCTCTGTTTCAACAATTTAGCCTTTCAAATATGTCAGTTGGTCATTTTGGTCCTTAAGGTTCTCATTTAGATCTTGAATTTCAGTGCAGATGTTAGATTTGACCAAGTCAAAGAACTCCTTTTGCATATCACTTTTCAACTGAATGATTTCATTTTTTAATTACTATTTCAGTCTTGCCAAATTGTCGTTGAATTCATTCTTTATCTGAATCATTTCCTGTTGTAACGTGGTTTTTATTTCACTTGCTATTATTCATTTAATTTCATCTCGCATTATAACGCGTATGCGAGATTCATCAAGACTTGGCTCTCGAGCATTGTAGGTCGCCATGTGATCTGTGCATTCGCGCTTCACAACAGTATACAATTAAGCGGTTGAAATTGATGAAACAGATGACGTAAAAGGTTTGTCGAATACGTAGAATTGCGACACGGGAATCCCCAATATTCAACGTCACTGTCACATAAAGAAAAATCGATAATCAAAAGAAAATCGAAAAAGAGTGTTTCACAATGTTCGCAAAATAACAGCTGACTGCCAAGAAGACAGCAATGACAGCAGACAATACCTGCCGATACAATCAACGACAGCGTACAAGGTCGAGTTCGTAAGCACGACGAAGGTCGAAGTACTCTATTATTAGATCCAGAGGGACACTGCGGAAATCCAGCACATTGCTTGATGATGCGAAAGAAGAAGACTACACACATAAACTGTGCTCATAGTTAGCGGAACAAATAGAAAATGGGTCAAACCACGAGTTGGTTGCACCGACGAAAAATTTCAAATCAGCTTTTGACGAATTTTGCCGATGACCATGATATAATATATAGTCCAAAGTTCAGATGCATGCTAGCTAAGGAGCTGAAATATGTCTGCATAGATGACAAAGGGTAGTCTAAAAACTATTATATAGTTTCAATTATGCCCATATTTTGTGAGCTGTGTGCTTAAATGCATTTTGCACATAAAAATGTCAATATTAAGTTGAAACATCGTTTGTGATGCTAGAAAATTTCCCGTTAGTCAATGTATCTGAAAGACAACTTTCTGTTAAAGTTAATTATGACTCTTTAGAAATTATTAAATTTCTGTATTAGAATGTTGCGAGCGTTACATAAAATATAGAATAAGTTTTTCCCTCGGAGACAAGAATGATTAGCCAGTTTAAACTGCCAAAGATTATCGACTTTCCATGAATGCTAATCTGTGTGATGATCAACAAAGTCATTCTAAGTCTACTTCCCGGTAAGTAATAAATTTAATGTCTGTCGCGAGAGTTACCATGACATTCACTTAGTGAATTTAATCTCGATCTCGAATCTCAATCTCGAGAATCAATATTTATCAAATGCCGAGATCTCGAGATCTCTAACTCGATATTATAAGCAGGCCTATATCAGATTGTGCCAATTACTCAGAAAGTGTAATTAATTACAGACAACTGCAAATTGCTGTACAGCAGTCTGATTGTTGGCCTAATTGCAATTATCTAGTTCTATTTCTTATTGAAATTAAGATAGCAATACTGATCTGGACTATATTTGGCATTCATTAATACGCCCAATTCTTTATTGAAGTCGTTTAACCTACAAAAGAGACTAAATTAATTCATGTGCCTACATCAAAGCGAGGCCTGGTCCTGTAGGCCTAAGTATAAGGATAAAAGCGGGGGGAGGGGCAAGTATATGTACAAGAACTGAAGAGGTTCCATTTCCTGTCCTAAGTCACAGAAAGACTCGTTGAGGTAAGGGAATTTTCTTCCTCAAGTGACAAAAGCTTGTTCATGATTCAAAACAACCAAGGTAAAGTACTCTCCGATGTTGACGTTCATCTTACATAATCTTCATTATTATTGTCTTCGGTGATAACAAATTTAATGGCAAAATTTATGTTATCCGAAATTTTATTAGATAATGTCGCGAGCGTTACTGTCAACATTGATTGAAATCTCGCAATCGGTGCTTTCAGTAATCTTTTCAAGCATGAATAAATCATCAACTATTCATTATTTGTCTATCATTTCGTTTTTGAGACAGCAGCTTCTGTAGTTTAGATCAAATATCAATGCAACCTCAAAAGTCTATAATGAAATATTTATCTCTGTCGCGAGCGTTACCATATTAAATGATCTCTGTACACAAATGTAGAGATAGTATGAAATTGATATTTTGTATGTAATAGGTCGATGTCGTGTTACATCAAACTGTATCTTCAGAATATTCAAAAGGAATATCGCATCATAAAGAAGTAGTTTTGCTGTCAAATGTAGCGAGCGTTACCGTGGTTTGGTCCAAAAATGCTGTATATCTCTGATAAAGTCCAAAAACAGACTTGAAAAAGGAAAACTCCTCACTGACCGAACCAACTTGATACCAAGAATCACACAACAAGACTATCAAATAACATTGATCAGGTATCCGACATTACACGATGCCCTAGAGACAAAACGCACGTCCGTCAGGCTTGATAACTTGACATCCAACAAAATCCTACTTTACTCTAAAGAGTCTTTTGGGCTTGTAAAAATTTTTATTTTTTACTAAATCGTCTCTGGCAAATATGCAAGTGGGTGAAGAAAAATGTGTTTTGGTAAACATAACAAAATCTAAAGAGTCTGGCAGAAATTTTTCACATGATGAGCAACCGCTATACATTATACGATGTACCTTTCTTTCAATTATTTTCAGCACTTTGCTGTTCTTCATAGAAAGGCAAACAAAACTGAACAGGCATATTCCAGGATGGTTCGAGTAAACACAACATGAACTTCGTGGAGTTTTGCAGCTGATGCTAGATACGTGCACATAGACAAATTGCCTTGTCTGCAAGTTTGGGTCTAGAGATGACTTTCCTCAGTTCAAATGGTCAAGGCCTTTCATAGATTAGCTCCCCCTTTTGTTTAGTACTCGAAGGTGGGGTCTCCCGAAATTTATCCATCCCCCAATGGGTTGCGTGAGGAAAGCACCCGTACGTGGTGAGCGTTAAGCTATACCAACACGTAGGAAGTACAGTCGACTCTCGATATGAGCTACGAGAAGGACAGGTTGTTCCTTGCCTAATTGATGGATATGTGACTAGATATCGATAAAGCGATCTCTCGATACAAACAATGAAAACAGCCGGTCCCATGGTGTCGCCTATATCAAGAGTCGACTGTATATCTATATTTGAAAATTGTACGCTTTGAAATTTTTGGATTCACCCCTGTATCAATATGTTGTATAAGTGTCATTATGCGTGGTCATGCATACAATTTATTAACTAACAATTTGATTAGCAAAATTAAATCAGACACCAGCGATCATTATAATATACATGTATATTAAATCAATGCTTCTAGTCTTTTTCTTCGACCATAACTAATCTCACTTTTGGCGGCTACGTGACTGATGAGTTTTGGAGAAACATATTTAGTTTGTGCTTCCTTCATGACAGCGCTAGCGGTTATCAATTACTACAGATGTTGACGATCACCACGGAAGAGAAAACGGCAATAAATTGCCCTATTTCTTATTCGCTTTTGTTATTTTTATCTTTTAGATGTAATTGTTGTGGATAAAAATAAATTTCCTGTCTTGTTGATGATATTGACTTCATGTCAAAAATGAAATGATGGATTAAATTCTAACGTCACTTGCTTAAAGCGGCAGCCAGCTCTGCAAATGTTACTCATTCTCTCGTAAAAATGATAATTGCAAAATCTGAAACATCAATTGTATTTCTCAATGTGTGTAAACACGGCTATTACGTTGCTTTCATCTATTAATGAGCAGAGATATCCACTTTATTGCTCAATAATCGCAATTTTCTGTATCTAAGACAATTTGCCTTCTCTTGCAGTGAAGACAATAATAAGGTACGTGAAATACGGAAATAAGTCGGAGAGCCTTCACGGGGATTTCATAACGAATAAGTTCTCTTGTGGGTGATATGAAGCCAACAACACCTCTTCTTTGTTCTGCCAATCCGATGAACACCAGTCATAATCCGTCGCTGTAACTCGCTGGCTTTGGAAGAAGGGAAATAGGGATTGACGGAAAAGTGGAGAAAGCAACTTTCTACATACCAAAGCAATTAGTATAAAGTGACGGAAACAGGCCTCATTTCCCTTGGGATCAGCTATATAAAGTGTTGAAGTAACAGTTCCACTTCGCTTTCCACATCCGAGGCTGTTCATCTCCAACAACACCAGGAGGGCAAGGACCTTCCCACTCGTAGTATTTCCAGTGACTTTGTCACCTCATACACCTTTGTTGTTGAAATGGCCATTGAGAAACTTTGTCTGGGCATGTTGAGGAATAGCTGGGTCACGTTCATTATTGTTTGCGGATGTTTAGTCATAGCTATCGCGGCAAAAAGTGAATATCGCGATGCACAGTTATTGCAAGGACTAATCAATGATTTGGAGAATGGTAAGCAACATTTTATCTACTTCCACTTTAGACTTTAGAACAGTAGTTGACCGGTTTTTATAAAACACCTTTTTTTATTTGATGTAAGCTTTATTTCGTGTCCGGATACTTAATCTGGTCTTGGGCCGACATTACTCGGAGTTCATATTAATCGGCTTGTGAAGCAATTGGTTATCAACATATCGTCCTCTGTCGCGACTGGTGTAGTAGTCTTGTGGTAGAGTGTTTACTCTGCTTCCGGAGACCGGAAGATATAGGTACAGTCGAGTCAAATCAAAGACTATTAAAATAGGTGTATTCTACATTTTAACTAAACACTCAGGACGAAAGTATGAGTAGAATAAGTACAACTCGGCCACCTGAAAGAAAAGCACTCGCGTAATATGTTTACGATTACAAACAAGATTATCTTATATCAGCGTAAAACGAGAATGGGATCATGAAGAATAATTTGTAAGCAACTTTCGATATATATTTCAGCATCCGTATAAACTAATGTTTTAGTGATCTTGATTGTCGCTTAAAAAAACAATGTCTGGTCTGTCATCTTTTACGACAAAAACAGATAGAAAAGCGAAATATTCATCACAAGCGATTCCATTGCTGCGGATCATATGCATCTACATGTAGATATGTTTTTTCGAAAATTGCATGATGTTATAACCATACATTTTCATTACATAATGCCCTCACCATTCTGCAGCATCAACCCCATTCAACCGTACTTGAGTTAGCATGTAGGGTCAAATTCGGATAAATACTTTGCATACCGAGAATTCTGATCCTAAACATGGACAGAAATTCACTTGCAGTTTTACTGATTTCTCTGCATCAACATCATGCACTCAGATACTTCAGATTTTCTTAATTTATTGCGTTAGTCAACAAATGCGAATATGTGTTGATAGTGCAAATGTTTCTTCGTTGCTTCTGGCGTGGCTCATCTGATGTGGTTCAGAAAACTTAATCTGCTGCCGGCTTCACCTCCAATGATGATAATTCCACTAATTACTTCCAGCAAATTTGAAAATAAGAAAATAAAAAAGCGAACGAGTCAATTAAAAAAGTATTTTTTAAAGTATTTCATTTACTGGACAAAAAGTGCGGAGCGAAAGTGTTCACAATTCTCAGATATTTTAATTATCAGCTTCGAAACTAATTACTTCCATCCTATGCACTTGGGAGTGGGCGGTACAGACACTTTGTCCTTATTGGAAGTCTTTACCGTATTGCAAAACTAAAAAGCATGAATTAGGCTTTGAGTGATTTACGCGTTGTATGATTCGTACTTAATGCGCATTTTCAAGGTTTTTTTAAACAATCTGAGATTTCGTATGAAAGACCGTCATATAGAATCATGTAATTCTGTCTAAAAATTACATGAATCATGAAAAGTATATATACCATGAAAATGAAGTGAAGATTTTAAACGAATATGTGTTTTGTGGATTTTTCTGGAGTAATCATTGCAGGGAAAAATCTATTTAGGGAAGTTAAATATTACAAGCAAGTACAATTTAAAAAATGCACAAAGAATTGCATTCAATATTTTCTACAGTGCAATCTGTTTCGGTGATTGGTAGGAATCAGATCTTTATAAAAATTTTTCCCACGGCTCAGTTCCCATTGTCGGCACTTGCAGTACCAGCTGTAGTAGACCGCCAAGGCGGTATATTTTTCCACCCTTTCTTTTGGTTGATGATCTATTTTTCAACATCTCTGAGTCTATAAGCAATAAATATCGCTTCAATAAAGCTTGTATTTGCGTGCATGTTCCATCTATAAAGCTCTCAAATAACTAAATACTATACCAAATACCCGATTTATTATGAAATCATCTACATTTCGACTTAGTGCTGTGACTTATTATTGAATGATTGGAAGAACTCAGCATGATGCTAATTGCATGTTTCACTGATATTCAATAAATTGATTTACATGTTTTATTAACAATAATTACAGTCCGTTTCATAAAAAGTGGATCATCCTAAAATTTGACTAAATAAAACATAAGTATGATACAGAAAGCATTTTTCATGTTATTTCATGTCCCTAATATATTTAAATGTCCTTATATAATCTGATAAGCTATGATACAGTAACGGTTCTTAAGAAGCTAATATTTTGTGGCCCTACCCTTATTGTCAATGACATTACCAATTCGTCTAGGCATTGATTCGATGATATCGTTGATTTTTGACTGATCTACCTTTCTCCACTCTCTTTTTAACAGTGACGTAAGTTGTGATACGCCATCTGTAGGTAGCAGTGAACGACGAACGTTACGTTTTAGAAATACTCCATACATTTTCTATGGGATTCAGATCAGGAGAACGAGCTGGCCAAGATAATGTCCTAAGCCCTAATTGAGACTTGCATAAGTTGACTCTACTACTCCTGTGACACGTAGCATTATCATCCATAAATAACCAAGTCGATGGATCACCAAGTTGATCTGTCATTTGGCCAATGTTCATTCGTAAAACATTCACATAGCGTTCAGAATTCATGGTTCCTTGCTGTATGTGAAGTTCAGAGCGGCCATTGGTCCAAATGCCAGCCCAAATCAGTAGAGTCGCACCACCTTGTACCCGGGGACGATGTAAATGTCTCGGAATTTCCTGATCAGATTTTATCCATAATCTCAATCGACCATCACTATCCTTCAGGCGGACTGATGCCTCATCAGACCAAACAACCCGATCCCATTGATTTCGCCAGTGACAATGACTCATTGCCCATCTGAGACGTCTTTTTGTATGCTGATCTGATAATTCGATCTGAGAGGGCCTCTTACAACTCTTGAAATTCGACTCAATAAGTTTCTACGAATAGTGGACTTAGAAATAGACGAGTCTAGTGCAGCCATCTCAGTTAACGAGAGACTTGGATCAACTTTAACAAATCTCAAAATTAGGCGGTCTCTACGTTTGGATGTTTTGCGTGGACGGCCAGAGCCCTCTTTACGACAGAGTCGAAAATCATCATTATGCCATCCATGCACATTTGTGTAAGGGACATTTAGTCGCTTGCTTGTAGCTCGCAAAGAAAACCCTAGTTCTGGCAAGGCTGACACTTTGCCTTTTGTGAATGCGATCTCGTTATTGTTCATTTGTGCTTTGTATTGTTTTCAACCGGTAAGAAATAGATTTCTAGCTGAAAGCAATCAGGAGTGCTGCCAACACCACCGCAACGAAGTCAGGAAGCTATGGAACATGAAGTCCAGTTAATCACATGTAGCAGTTACATTATTGTTGATGAATAATGGTGCTATACTGGCTCTGATTGACCGATTTTCTATATTTTTGTTTTGCTTGATAGCTTTTGGCTTGCAGAACAACACATTACATAACAAAGGAAACAAATGTAATTTTATAAGAGTGAGGTATGATTTTGTGTAACATTGCTAAATGAAGATCAAATTATCTACTACTTTTTTATCTATAACAGGAAAACAACTCAATATTCATGCTTGAAATTTCCAACAATGATATTAGTAAGCACAACTGACATATCTTCCAAATTTCAGAGAAATTCGTTCAAGTTTGGTGGAGTTAGACAAAGTTGAAGTTAAGGCGATGTTTAAGGGTGATCCATTTTTTATGAAACAATCTGTATTTGGGCCCAATTCACTGTTTACAAGCAATAAAGGCTCAATACTCAACAAAATGGTATATATATCTATCTTGCATATTATGCATGCAAGATGACTATATAAAGAAAACAAGATGACCAGCACCACAAATTATGATTAACACTACAGGCACATGGTGATCAACTTAAGGCATTTGTTGATAATGAAGAAGCCAAAGACACATTCAGAAGACGCAAAGACATCGGACACATACCAGACAGCCATACGCAAGCAAATGTCTCGATACTCACTGCTTATACTTCCCAAATTTAGGAAGTGGCGGTTTATTACAGGTGGCGGTCCATTACAGGTTTTACGAAATACTCCACGATCACTTACCATTCTGTATTTACTTATGTACAGACTTTGAATTCGATATCACGCCTGTCAAAAATCGCAAAATCACAAAAATCATCAATCGTACTCATTCGTGAACATCACGGTAAGGACTATTCATTTTTTACTAAGGTGGTTTACTGGTTTTTAACCAAATTTTATCAGCATTTGAAATTTTGCTTTCTCTAATAAATCTGCGAGGACGAGCGAAGACAAGCGAGCAATAACACACAGAAAATCATTAGAAAGAGCACACACCAATGGTGCTGTGTTTTTCATGTAATTCTGAATGACACAAAAGAGACTAAAGAAAGGGCCGAATAATTCCTCGGGATCTTGATATTTGCACATCATAAAAGCTTGAAATCATACGTCAGTTAAAAATGATCGTGAATGCTTATTTAGAAATGTTGCCTGTCCGATAATTCGTCAATGTCCGATTGAATATTGTTTTTTCATGCGCAATTATGTATTGAAATGTAATTAAGAAAATTTGTAATACATTCGTATTCCTAGTAGCCCTGTGATTTAACCAGAGATAGAACCCGCTCTAGATTTCGGATCAGTCTGAGTCGATGGTCAGCTTCGTTAACTGGCAGACCCGCATCAGTCCGGTATAGATCTGATTTCAGACAGGAATTAGGCGAGCTCAAGGTCGATTTAATCCAGGGCTCGGTTATCTTTTAAGTCAACTTCAGGGTATTTAGTGCTCCGACCGGTGTCAGTCTGAAATAGTGTGCGGTTCTGGTTTGATTTAGGCCGGCTTCGGATTGATTCATTGCAGGGTTCTGATCACTTTTGCTGAAGGTGTTAGGTCAATCATAATGGGAAATCAAATTATAAATCTGAAAATTATAAAATACGTAGAGGAGCTCTCGTTCGGGTAATAAATGCCTGAGTGTCAATAACTTTTAAACCTATTTTGACATATCACAGAATTTTGACAATATTCTAGCTTATTTTGACTATTGACTTTTAACGGCTTCACTTATAAGGAAATATTACATAGCTGTCCGATTCCACTACAGAATAATAGGAAATGAAATAATCCAAATACGGAGTTTATCTAAATAGTGACGTACTGTACGTTTTACATAAGTCATGTGCAATCAATCTATGCTTCTATGTTATCTATGTTATTTTGTGCTTACCATGTTATGATGACTCACGTATGTACATGTAGACCTATATTTATAAGTTCTATGTTATTCACATAATGGCTTGGAAATATGATTTTTAAGATTGCTAAGGATTCTCTCTTGCAAGACCTGTACAAGCTATGTGATGTCGGTATTTCTTGCTCTAATCCATATCCGAGGCTTTTGGTAATGTAAGTCACATTTATATTGTCTACTTTTATACTTCATTGATCGCAGAGTTTTCAAGTAACTTGATTAAATTCTTCTTTTTGTTGTCGTGTGTTTGTTTTTCCTTAAAAGCACATATTTACAGGCAACATACGTAGGTTGCAAATGATATAATTTCCACCATCATAATCTAAAAAATTGAAAAGCAATAGAATTAATAAATTGGTCTGTTAATTTACAACAGATTTCCCATTCAAATCTCTTCAAAACACTTATTTCACTTCCTCGCAGAAAAATGATTATGGCCTTGAACCGAAGCAGATGGCAAATAGGCATATACCCGAACTCAAACTTGGATTATTTAGCTAAGCTGGTGGCTCCCCTCATGGATGCTCTACTGCCCATTTCACTTCAGAATTTTCAATGAAATAGCAATATTGCATGATGGCCCCTATTTTCATCAGAACAAACGCTTAAAGCAAACGCTAAAATCGTGGAAGGTGGACGCCTTTTCACGCTACGTGAAGGATTATATTGATAGGCGGGCGTCCTTCACATCAGCGCTAGTGCTATGACAGATCGGCGCTAAATATTAACAGTGGAAAACAGAATATGGAACTAGAATCAGTATAGACAACATGCTTGTCGTGGAAGCGGGATTTCTCATGTGAATAGCAATTTCAGCTATGGGAATTCCCATAGAAATGCGATGAGCTCTAATAGAACTTATTATTTTTTCTTAAATCTGTTGCATGTTTTCATAGTTAGGATAATAGTTGTGCAAGATGTGATGATAATATTAGTCTTCATTTCTAAAGAAAATGATGCATGCAGCAGAGGTTTTATAGTTTTTATGTAAATTGAGTAATAGAAATTAAGATGATGTATGCTGAATTGTATATGCTTGTAGGCAATATAATTTTGATCATTGTTTGATAATAAATTTATTATCTTGATCAGGAATCAGATTGTGTGTATTGATAGTCAAACGGAAAGACAGTGCTGTCAATTTTTGCTTTCTCCTTTTTGAATTACAATGAAATTGATCGAATACTGATGAGAAAAATTGTGCTACGTTTTGAAATTGGACGGCGTCGACCATGCAGAAGCCGATGTGTGTTGAAAACCATGTAGTCAAACGTGTTGTCTACGCGACGGGGTTGTAACCGGATGCGGGATGGGTTGAGGTTTTGCCGACCGGCAGATCGGTAACTATTGAAAAACCGGTCGAGGATCATCCAAAAATCCTAACATTCATGAAAAATTGCCACACATTTAAAAACGAATGAAGATTTGTTCAAATGCAGTCTTTGCAATACTTCAAGATGCAAACCTATGTATGATTGCCCCTCTGTATGTGGCATCTACTCAAGCATCGCAAAATGATTTTGCCACGTAAATTGAACTGTGGTTAGAAGGACCTATAAGTACCATCCTCGTCTATGCCGGTCTACTATCTTTCATGTTAGAAGGAAAATAGATCGATGGCTTATAATGGATGTTGTCAGTCGATTTGGTTATGTTTGACTGCTTTATGGCTGCTTTTGTCAATATCAACCATGGTATTCAGGTAGCTCCAATGATAATAATATGGGGACTGTTGGCTATGTGTTTGTCATCACTAGGACAATCCATAATGTATGACAAAACTCTTGTCTTGTTATCCCATTAGTCCCGACGTCTGCTGCGCTGTGAATGCGGAAATTCAACTGCTGTTGTACTTCAGATCGGTCTTTATTATCTGCAACCAGTGTTGAAACTTTAATCGTGCTTAAAGAAGCTCATGTTCATTTTCTTTGGTAGTTGACATGGCTTACATCTCCCTCAATCAATCAGTTTTCATTAAGATTCACAGAATTCTTATGAATTAAAGTAGCAATTATGACTCATTCTTACATGAACAGTCCTTTGTAATGATAAATTCATAGAGGCTTAAGGCGCGTTCACATTAAACTGATAACGATAACTATAACGATAAATTGAAACAAAATCGCTCTGCATGTGTAACATGGCTGCTGTTCACATTAGCCCGACTTTCCCCACGATAAAATTCACAATGTAAACAGTGGAGCTGAACGATAAATGAAATATCGTCACGATTTTATCGTTATCGTTCTAGTGTGAACGCGCCTTAAATCTAGCGTGACAAAGAAAAAGGAATAATGGGTTATCTGGGTAACGCTCTAAATTATTTCATTATACGGCTCAGTTCAAAACATGAAGAGATGATTCATGGAACAAGTTCAAACTTCAATACATTCACTGTATCAGAGAAGAATTTCAAATCTACATAAACTTAACTAATAAGATAGTACCGGTACACAGTCAGATTCTTGAGCTAAAAGACCTACTTTAATTAAGTATTGAATAGGCTACATTATATAGGTTTTTAGAATACTATGTGCTCCACTCTTGATTTGCTTAGAGTGATGATGTATATCAAGGATTCCTCAGGAAGGGATGCAGACTTAATTCATGTACCTGTTATTAAAATAGGTGTGATATTAGAAAATTGACGGTCGACCGGCCGGTTGCGTTGAGACTTCTCGCACCGGCTGCCGGTTGGTATGGGTTGAATAATAACTGACCGGCTGCAATCCTGCTACGCGATATACGTCATGTCGTAGTTTATTCGATTTATCATGCATTATAAAATGTAGACAATCAGATACAGAAAAATTTTTCATGCTCCATTTGAATCATTCAGCACTATCAAATAATTGCAGAAGCAAATTTCAAATGAATCGTGTTAAATTGCTCAATGAACATAATGGGCCACAATATAATAGCCCACAAATTTATGATGCGTTAGTATGCTGTACATGTAGGTTTTAATTCAGCAGGAAAAGCACCTTCTTATATCCATATTTGAAAAAGCTTAGACGGTAGCCGAATAGCCAATTATTAATTCCTATATAACAACAGTATGCGAAATCCATGTTGGAATATGGAACTAAACTTCATGTAGGCTTCCTAAAATAAGATTATCCTTCGAGCTGCAGACATATTTGCCGGATTAGGCGATTTACAATAGGGGTATATATAAATACTTATGTGATGAAGTACATATATAAATGTATATGCTGCAGCAAAGTGTACCCGGTCTCTTCATGAATGTGAAAAGAAAAAATACTGGTTCCGGACTAGTTTCGATTCACTTGTATTGAATCATCCTCAGCGGTTACAAGTTATAAAATCGCATAAAATTCACATTATATACAAATTTGCATGTGTTCACAAACCAGTCAAGGTCATTGCATGGTTCCACTTTGCGTCATTGATGTTACAAGTTCAGAAGAAGAACATGTGATCCATTCCGCTCATTCGATAATAGATTATTGTTTTCCTTTATCATGATGGATTCAAGAATTAATGTCTGAAGCGACCAATAATAGTGAAGTTTACAGCTTTGGGGCTATGCTAGAACTTATTTACCAACATTAGCGTGAGAAAGACAATCGACCATATTTCCTCACTGATCGACTTTACCGAATTTCCAGTAACTGAAACAGCCTTCAAGTCTCTTATGGAGCTTGCTTGCACGAATATTCTTCTTAGCTTTAATAATAATCTGTACTATCAATTTGAAGGGATGGCCATGGGTTTCCTTTGGGGCGCACAATGGCTGCTTTTGCCCTCGATATAATTGAGAGCAATTTTAGTAAGTACGAAGGCAAATTGCCAATCTACTATCGTCGCTATGTCGATGATTGTTTTTTGATCTTTCATAGTGACCAAGAGGCTAAAAGTTTATTGAACGTTTTGAATGAATAGGATCAAAGCATTCAGTTCACTTGTGAAGAGAGTTTCGAAAAGTCCCTTACTTTTCTTGATACCAAACTCACTCTCAAAATAGCAAACTTGAAATTGACTTTCATTTAAAAGACACAAACACGGGAGTCTATACTCCCTCTGGTGCATATGCGCCAATCAGTTACAAAACTGCAGCCTTTCGCTCTTTGTTTTATAGAGCCTTAAGAATTTGCTCAGAGAGCCATTTGTAAGGAAAGGCTGCTTCTTGTATTGGCAACATCTTCAAATTGAACGGTTTTACGGACGACCTGATTGATCGCATCAACAAGAAAGTTGAACAGGTGGCTCGAAATTCATGCAAATCTGAAAAAGAGGATAAAATTAAAGTCTATTGGTCCATTCCGTTCATTCAGGAAGGCTCAAAAGAGCTACAATCTAAAATTGAGAAATTAAACCGTCATCTTCAAAATTCTGAAATAAAAGTTGCTTATAGAACTTCAAAATTAAAAGATTTCTTTCATAAGAAAGACCCTGTCCCTTGTAGCGTTAAATCGAACATTTCTTATCTATACAGTTGTGATCGCTGTTCTATGCGGTACGTCGGTGCCACTAAGAGACACTTCAATACGTATCAGTGAGCATTTGCGTGGATATCCCTGTGCTACAGAGATATCTATGCACGACCATAGCCCTAAGGCTGAAAACTTTAGTACAGATTATTATTAAAGCTAAGAAGAATATTCGTGCAAGCAAGCTCCATAAGAGACTTGAAGGCTGTTTCAGTTACTGGAAATTCGGTAAAGTCGATCAGTGAGGAAATATGGTCGATTGTCTTTCTCACGCTAATGTTGGTAAATAAGTTCTAGCATAGCCCCAAAGCTGTAAACTTCACTATTATTGGTCGCTTCAGACATTAATTCTTGAATCCATCATGATAAAGGAAAACAATAATCTATTATCGAATGAGCGGAATGGATCACATGTTCTTCTTCTGAACTTGTAACATCAATGACGCAAAGTGGAACCATGCAATGACCTTGACTGGTTTGTGAACACATGCAAATTTGTATATAATGTGAATTTTATGCGATTTTATAACTTGTAACCGCTGAGGATGATTCAATACAAGTGAATCGAAACTAGTCCGGAACCAGTATTTTTTCTTTTCATATATATATATATATATATATATATATATAAATAAGGATAAACTGGGCCAATTATACGTCAAAAAGTACACCCAAAGAAAACTCAAAAACTCAACTACTGAGTTTTTGAGTTTTCTTTGAGTGTACTTTTTGACGTATATATATATATATATATATATATATATATATATATATATATATTTCGACAAGTAACCTGGCAATTGATAAATTTATCAAATCACAACAGATGTAACCACCACGAGACATGTTCGGCCTGATGAGGCCCAACAGGCCGAAACATGTCTCGTGGTGGTTACATCTGTTGAGATTTGATAAATATATATATATATATATATATATATATATATATATATATAAGAAATGTGCGCTCCTGCCCCACCGAATTGTACTCTCCTGCCCCACTTGTACACTCCTGCCCCACGGACGAATATGAAATGTACGCCCCTGCCCCACAGCTGTACGCTCCTGCCCCCATGTGCACCCCTGCCCCACGTATGAGCTTTTGCGGAATATGATTGTGCATTGATATGTACTGTTGTGAAAGAAGTTCTATGGCTGTCACAGCACCTATGCCTGGTCCGACGATTGCTGTAGGCCCTGGTCCCTTCAATTTTCGTATTTAGAGTTAGCTTTTGCGGAATATGATCGTGCTGTGATATGTACTGATATGAATGAAGATATATGACAGTCAGAGAACCTCCAATGCCTGGTCCGTCGATTGCTGTAGGCCCTCAATTTTCGTATTTAGAGTTAGCTTTTGCGGAATATGATTGTGCATTGATATGTACTGATGTGAAAGAAGATATATGACAGTCAGAGCACCTCCAAATGCCTGGTCCGACGATTGCTGTAGGCCCTGGTCCCTTCATGTACAAGTGGGGCAGGAGAGTACAATTCTCGGTGGGGCAGGAGCGCACATTTCTTATTTATATATATATATATCAAATTTTGATAAAAGACCTTCTTTCGCCGCTAGAAGTAATTTTAGTTTCACGGCGAATCGATCATCATACGACTCAACAAAGGAAGGGATACAATTTTTGAATTTTAAGTCACTCTGGTAGAAATTCATCGAAGTTAAGTTATATAGCGGCAGTGAAAAGGCAAAACAGCGTATTTTAAAATACGCTGTTTCTTCTTCTCAACATGGTCATATGGGTAATTTAGTATGTGTATTTTCGTCTGAGTTTAGTCAGTTATTTTAAGCAAGGAAAAATAATACTCTTTTAGGATGAAACAATTTGGAATTATAAGCTACACGTCAATGGAACTAACTATCTCATCGAGGTCCGATGAAATATCTTTTCTAATGAAACTATAAAGCAACGTATTTCAAAATACGTTTCACCTGATTGGCATTTTGATAAACTATGAACAGGCAAAACGTATTCCAAAATACGCTACAATTTCTGTGATATTTTGTTGACCTCTGCAAAGGCAGAACAACGTTCTTCAAAATACGCTACAAACTTTGACTCTTCATTCATAATGCCGATAAGAAATCTGAAATAGACTGTTCACATTCGCAATCGCATCGTACCTCCTCTTTCTGATAAAAAGTATTTTGCAACACGCTGTCTTCCTGTTCATACATCTGAAACTGAAAAGGCACATTTTGAAGTCTTTCATACCTCTAAAACTGAAAAACGCATTTTAAAATGCGTTGGTTTGACTTTTCATACTTCTTAAACAGAAAAGCGCATTTTAAATACTTTGTTTTGGCTCTTCACAACGCTGAAACTGAATAACGCATTGTGAAATACGTCGTTTTGGCGTTTCATGCCTCTGAAAATAAATAACGAATTTTGAAATACGTTGTTTTTAGCTTGACAGTGCCTGTTTGCTTTTACCACGGATTTCTCAAAACAGCTATTTTCAAAATACGTTGTTCTTCCTTTTCACGGCCGACAGAAAAAAGTAATGTAGAAAATATCATTGGTAGGGCAGCATAGAATTTTCACTTGATGAGAGAATGTTGAAACTTTTTCCTATGTCTGCGCGTTGATATCATTTCATTCCTTTTGTTTAGCATGTTGCTGTTGCATTTTGTTAGATGTGATATTTTTCTGCTTGGCATATTGAACAAAATCGTGTGCCACTTTTATACTTCCTTGATTTTTCCAATATTTCCCATTTGACTGTAAAAGATTTATTTTTTTCTTTCAAGGATCAGATGTGTTTGGACAGTGTTGTTTCATTCATATATTGATAATGTGAGAAAGATTTTTTATGATTATTGAATCGTGACTTGAATTCATCTTCTGTTTGACCAATGTATGTTTTTGTTTCATTTTCACTTGTGACCGTAGCTTGATAAACAATACACTTTTGCAAACATTCTCCATTTATTGGACAGGTAGTCTTGTTTCGGCAATTGCATTTTCTCAAATCTTGATCCTCGTTTTCATTTGAAGTCAGGAGGAGTCTATTGTTGTGTTGTTTAATCAATTGCTCCATGTTCGGCATGCAACTGTAACTGACCTTGATTGTGTTTCGATTAAATAATTTTCGGCACCGATGATATCTTGGAAAATGGTTATCGATAAGTTGAAGGAATTTTCGTCCAATGTTTGTTTTGACGCTTTGGCTGTAAAGGGGATTGAACCATATTATTTTCCTTGTTCGTTTTCTTCTAACATTGTCATTTTGGTTATATCTCAATGTACTACCATGACCATTTTTTTCAGATCATTTTGGTACTGTTGCTTCATTTTCTCCAATTTGGTTTTATCAGATGATAAGACTGTTAGCCGCTTTTCAATCATTTTTGGTAGATTATTTAGAATCGTCGATGGATGATTTGAACTTTTGTTCACATACATTGTTGTATTACTAGGTTTTCCAAAAGGTTTGAATTTTACCTGTAGATAGATAGATCGAAATGAATATCCAGAAATTTTGTTGTTTTGATATTGCATTCAACTGTGATTTTCAAGTTGTACTTCATGAATATTTCGATTATATCGTTCCTTGCTCGATCGCTTTCAGGACCTGATGTTTTCTTCATAATTGCTAGTCCACCGTCTCGGTAAAGTGCAATATTATTACTTCCAAATTTGCTTGTCAACTCAGATAGGAGAAATAGACCAACTAACTCACACACTTCCACTCCATCAAAACTTTCTTGTGTTACATCGAATAATTCTGGGTTGTTTCTATTGATCCAAATGTCAGTGTTGTCAAATAACGATGATTTTCTTGCATGCAAAATTGTATTTATCTCATGTTCGGTAATAGTGGTGAATTGCTTTGCAAATTTTTTGCTTTTCATCAGGAGGTCTTTCGTAATTGACGATTAAAAATCGACTATATCGAATTTCATGAACTTGCAGTTGGGTTTATCATCGATTGACTTATACCAATCTATAACTGAAGATGATTGTTTCCATTGAAGGACGTTTGTTGTATTGCGCATTGTGTTCTTATGCCTATCTAATACATTTTTGCTGATCAAACCAATCTCAGACTTTGCAGGATTGATGGGTCTACATTTCAATGTTTGGAAAATCATCTTTATGATCTCTGAAAGTCAAAAATGCTGGTTTCTGAGAATACGGCTCCATGCGATTGTCGATTCAATAAGTTTTGGGAATTTCGTTGGCTTCTTTGTTGATCTTATTTCTTTGCAGACAGTCACTTTTCTTGTTGATCTATGTAATATTGTAATTTAATGTTTTGCTGTAGACTACTTTTGGAATTTCATAACCATTATTCGTTTTGTCAGCAAACACAATAATTTTGTTGATTGTTGAATGGTTTTCTTGTCACGGTTCAATTCAGATAAGAAATCATTATTCCATTTTTTGAACTCTGCATTTTGAATAAGTTCGTTGATTAATTGCTCGAATGCTTTCAAGTGTTCATCTGTTGGCGGTCATTTCCTAGCTTCAAGTCCAAACGTTTGTATAGGATTATTACTGTCTTCAGACTGATTGTGAAAGTATACCTTCCATCTAATTCTTTTCATAAAATTTTCTGCTTTCGCGATTAAATTTCTGATGTAGGATTCTTTTGATGGCATTGGGATATATAAAAATATTATATTTTGAGATATATATATATATATATATAAAAACTGGGCAGCAAATGTGTTTTGAGGTTTTTGACAAAGGAGGAAAGAAAACTTTTTAGAATATGGAGAATTACTATCTAAAAGTAAACAAAATTGATTGCGATATTGTATTAAATCAAACACGCAAGAATATGCTAGTACATATCTCAATAGATGTAGCCACCACGAGACATACTTCGGCCGGTTGGGCCTCATCAGTCGTGGGTAGATCTGAACCAGCGACGTTGGACCTAGAGGACGTGCAAGCATACCCTCCAACCACAAGGTCGCCGCCATCTGTTGATAGCGTGAATTAGCCGGGGGGAGGCACTGCTTTAACGCAGGCACGTGGAGGGCGTATTGCATTCTGCAATCGCGGTGTATATATTTATTAAATAAATATTTTTGAAAAAGAAAGAATGATTATCATTAACAGTATATACCGGTATATTAATCGTTTCTCAAATAGCTTGATTAGGATCTTGAAGATTCCAGGATGATTCCAGAAGATCCCGTAATTAATTCCTTACTAATATCAGTCTCATATTGCAATTAAGGCCTTTCAATTGCCTTTTTTAATATCATCATCGCCATTGTCCTTATCGGCTTCGCGTGACGAGTAGTCAATAACATATTTTGATAATTCCCCTTGCAATTATTATTGAATTATAAGTGTCTAAAATACATAGTACATGTACTAATCGTAATACAGCACATGTGAAATATCGCGCAAACCTGTGCTGCGTTCATATAGTGACAACAATTGCCATTGCGTGTCGGTATGTGAACTTTTTTGGATAATGCAAAAAATATTTATTGCAGGAAAACATGGATTTTTCAGTATTTCTAATATCTGACTTCTGTATATATGTGACCTCTATTATTTCTATTCTAATTCAAATCTATTGACTGCTTCTAACTTTATAATTGATATTCAAGTTTTTCAATTCACTTTTCATATGAGAACTAAGTAATCGGATATTAAGGACCTATGAGTACCTTAACGCCACCTGCTTTTATTTAGCAACAAAGAGTTTTGTTTCATATAAGTCGATGCATTTTTCACTTTATCCGTCACTATAAAAGCTAAACATGATTGTTACGGATATCTAAGTAATAAACATAGTGACTTAAATTTGGTCATTATCATGACATATTTCGACCTTTGGCTGAAGTGAGTCATATAAAAGATTTAGAAATGAAAAATTCACTAAAATAAGTCAGGTTGAGTCATCGAACACACTTCAACAGCTGAGAATAATAAATGGCTCTATTGAGGACATATCTTTGACTTTGAGTGTTGCAAAGTTTTATGCCAGGCGTAGACCGCGTCTTTTTAACGTTTTGAACTCTTTCAGAAATTTTTTAGATTTTGATTTCTGTAAATGTGTCAACTCAACGTTTGGAAAAAAATCAATTTTAGCGACCTCCGTACTTTTCAGTTTGACCTCTTATTACTATTATACTGATATTGACCTATTATATTATTATTAAGCCCTTTGTTGTGAGAGCACATCATGAAATGGTCACTCAAGATTGAAAACCGGGAATAGTCCCCTGTTGTCGGATCATAGAGCAGCACACAAATATGGACAATTGATGGAGCACTTCACACAAATTGGAAGACGAAACATAAGCAATCATCAAACGCAATCTTGAACAAAAAAAGAGGCAGATTGAATCTACGTATTGACAGACAAATGATTATATCCTTGTTGAGGAAGATGTAATAATATGTCGCCTTAGTCGGCGTTATAAGCTGTCTTCTAAACATCAGTAATACTAATATCAGCATTACAATGCCATCTGATTTTCCTCACTGCATATAGAAACATGTAAATGTGAATGGAAAAGTCAAATGTAGTGAAAGTAAATATGAACATAATTTTCACAATTTAAGGTCGTTGTCATCCGAATGGCGTCGTTTTTGTTTGAAAGAGTCTATTTGGTGAATGACTTATTTCAAAGCAAAACAGCATCATTATCGCCAACCAAACTAGTAATTTGAAATACTAGTAATTTGTTTCTAAATACTTTGGTACCCGCGGACATTGTATTTCCTTTGTACAATGTGACTTGCTTTTTGCTTTCGGCATCTAGATTAAGATTCATGGCAAGAGCAAAGCACATACTGCTCAGAAGCAAAGCTCACAAGTCTACAATTTCACGGACGAAATCCACGACGTCATTGAACTTGTGCGGTTTACTTAAGTCTTCAGTGCCTGTGATAGATATGTAGGGATGCGCAGGATTTTAAGTTTTACCAAATCTGAAAAACCCGGCCGAATTTTTAGTGCATGAAAGGTTATTATATGAAAGCGTAATTTTCTTTAAGCAGCATTTTGGGTCATGATTTATGTTGTGAGCCTTGCTGCTGATTGTTGAATATGATGTCAGATAGAATTACTTTATTTCATTACTTTAGCTTTCAGAAAACTGCGTTCCAGAATCACTGAAAATCTCAAATCAAAAGACTCATCCATGCATCAACATCTCAAGATATGCCAAACCAATGACCAACAAATGTCGGTGTCAATCATAGACATGATAGAGATCTACTAAACCTTAGATTCTGTGAGGCTATGCAGATCAGAATTTTGAAGCCAGCTACCAAAAACAAAGATGAGCTATCAGATTTTCATACTCTGATTTTCTAATTCCTGTGTACATAGTATTTCAAATTTTGTATACTTTTTGTATTTAGCTAGATTAATCTTTTTATCTTGTATAACTTGAGAATGGAGTCACAACTCCGAAATGTTGTTTAAAAAATAATAAGATAAAGTAATTCTATCCAACATCTTATTCAACAATCAGCAACAAGACTTACAGCATAAATCATTATTATATAAAGGTATTTTTTGTGTATCATTATACTTCTTCTGAGCATAGTAATGATATTTAAAAAAATAAGTCACCATATATATGTGAGTCAGCATAAAATTCATCCTAGCATTTTTATTGCAATGCTCGCCGTAGCATGAGATTTTCATCTTCTTGTGACCACAACCCGATGTTACTACCCATTGCAATTAATCTCTGATAGGCTCTTTGAACAAGCGCTTAACCTTGAAGTGCACGTCGCATAGATAGACAGACCGTCGTTTCGGGCTAATCAATTGAGCGAACCAAAGAATTAGATAACTGGTTGTGCTCCTTCATTGTTCCTAGAAAGTATGACTCGAATATCGTATACTATTGGAAATGGTAGATGCTCTCTCAAACCAGTCAGCCGGCTTTTGGACAGCAGCCAGTGAGTGGTGTGCGTTTTGTAATACCACTTCGGACACACAAAATACATCGCTGTCTAGCTACATTCAATGTATGCAGTGGTGAATGCTGAGAGGAGGTTGGTGAACAAATTTTCAGGTGAACAAATTTTCGTGCGTTTGTTATTTTCTCTAATAATGAGCGGAAGAACCAACATTATCGAGAAACTTGTGCGCAGTGATCTGAATCCGGCACTTATTGGTTGTCTCCCCACGTTTTCAAATTTGTCTTAAACCCGTAGAAGTGAATCAATCGTCACAAAACTTCGGAGACACGTATTTAAGTATACTTTTTAAGTACACATGCAAAAATTTATGCAAATTGGACTGGCACTTTTTGAATAAGAGACGATAACGTGAAGTGTAGCGAAGACAACAGCTGATCCAACTTCGCCTGACCTCATCGTCTGAGCAGATGGCATTAAGTCAACAAAGTCATGTCGCAACAACTCTTGAGGTGATAATGACCCAGACCACATCCTTTCCATAAATATGCTTAATTAAAGGTGTAGTTCGGTCTAATTTTCTGCCTTGTTTCAATGGCCTCTTCATAGCATGACGTCAATCTTGTTAACTTCGACGCAGCGAACTTCTTGTGCTCCTGTCTAGTGTACGGCGTTCTACTTCTCAATAAGCGTCATTTGGCAGCTGTGACGTCATCACGAATCTTCGATAAGAATTTGCAGACAAACTAGCGAACAGATAAGTGGGAAATAGTGATTAAATGCTTTTAATATTCAGAGATAAAATTCGTTTCTGAAATTGACCGAACTACACCTTTAACTTAAGAAAGGTGTGGTAGGATAGAGGTCGTGGGAAGATTTCAAATAGCAGTGGATGAGACGAAGACGGACAGGGAACAATGCACACACGAGAAATAATAATGCGTCGGACAGACAAAATCAGATCAAACTGCTGACATCGCTACACTTCAAGTTGTCGTCTCTAATTCAAAAAATATTAGTCGGGTTTGCATAAATTTTTGTATGTGGGTAGAAATAATACTTAAATATGTGCATCTGAATTTTTGTGACGGTCGATTAATTTCTACGGATTTTGGACAAATTTGAAAACGTGGGGAAAGATAACAACCCATAAGTAACCTGTATTCTTCGAATCTGAAGGAATCGTGGCAATCGAAGCACTTTAACACTTTCGATGCCATCGACGATATATTCGTCCGGGACTGTCATCAATTTTGCTGCCGCATTCTCTAGCAATAGAAGGCCATCTTACTGCCATTGACGAAATATTCGTCAGTATTCAACGATATTTTCTATGCCACTCAATATCAGGATACTTGTTTTTTTGCAATGCCAATGACGAAATATTCGTCACTGCTAAATATGCGCTCAGTGCCAATACAATGTGTAATAGAATGTTTCCTCAGTGCCGGAGAATTGCAGAAAAAGCAAGAATTTTAGAACAAATATATCTACTTGCTTATTCACAACATGTACTGCCGACATACAGTAAATAAGTGCATGGTAATCATCATTGAATACTAGCTCGTACCAATGAGACAAACATTACTACTTGTATTTCATTACATGTCATTACAAATAGTTCAATCGCGTGTGGTAAAGTTCAAAGCAAGGCACAATACACAAGGGAATGGAACTACAATTTGCACAGCAATATTTTTGTCTTTGCGGATTTTCTTCGATGTACATACAAACGGCACATCGTCGAAAGGTGCTCTTGTTTTCCTTTTGTGAAGGAATTAGTTTCGGATAATGAGCATTCTTGAATTGAAGCCGTATAGGTGTATCACCGGTGAAAGATCTTGCACGTCGTCTCACTGAGCTCATAGAAGTCAATTGATTGATAAGGTTCAATAAAAATTGTTTCTTTGACACATTGTGATTAGATGAAAAAACCACGAATGAGTTATGAATTACAAAATCAAGGAGCATATAATAGAGCTTTTTGTACCACTTTGTGACTTTCTGACTATCGCATAAGTATCAATAACCTGTGCCAGTTTGAAAAAGAATCGGAATGCAGCAAGCTCACTATCAAATGTTTCGTCGATCCCAGGATGAGCAGTGAACGGAAATGGAGGACGTAGCTCTACATTATCGGACCATGTACCAGTAAATTCGTCTTCTTCACTATCACTCTCGTCGTGAGAAACAGAAAACTCCGAGAGATTGCTTTCCAAATCACTTTCGTCAGTACCAGACGACATTAGGACGAAAATGACTTCAAATACGATGTCTAAGGTAAGGAGAGAGTCTATTTACATGTAGGTCATATCTAAAAATAGGAATGATATCAAACCAGGTATCGAATGAAAGCTCTCACCACAACGCAGTTCACTGTGCTGACGAAACAGCATGTTATTGACCTCGTTAAAAAATATTCAGGATCGAAAGCACTTTAAACGCCAATGACGAGAATATCGTCATTGGCAATTGGTTGCAAATTTACTGCAGACGAAATATTCGTCTTTGGCACTAAGAGAAAGTATAAATAAAATTACCTGGCACATGACAATCATTTAGTTAGTGACAAAATATTCGTCATTGGCAGACACAAGTCAATCTATTCCAATCATCAATGGCACAGAGTGATGGTGATATTATCGACGAATATTTCGTCTATGGCAATAAACATAGCCATCAATTCCAAATACATGTGGCATCGAAAGGGTTAATGGAAATTACAGCAATTCGCAACCGACGCGCGACTTTTTTCCTATCTCTGCAAGGTATTAGGAATTCTTTTTGCCCACTTACTAAGTTCCAGCATGTGCCATTGTTTTGAATTAGTCTTCACTTCTAGCAAACTGAAAGAGTTAAACAATCTAATTCTATGGAGCGAACATTGATTATGCCTCATGAATCATGACTTTAACAACTTTAGCATTACTGATTCCTCGAATGATTTGATAATACCAATGCAAAAGTCATCTATCTCTCTTTCTCTCACACTCTTCACAATCTTTCTTTTTATTCCTTCTTTCCTTCTTCCTCCATTTTCTTTTCTTTGAAAAACTTAAAGCTAGTAGCTGGATTTTTGCACGTAAGCTGCTACAGTGTGATGGTCGCGCAACTGTAGGGGTGTTCAGTAGTGAGGTCCAGTTGGTAGCGACCAGGCGGCCTTGCTTAGAAATACTCCGCTTGTCCTTGTTAGGGAGGGAAGAAGTCGTCTACTCGTAGAAAAGGCAATTCCCCACTTCACCTGGCCGGCCACCCGCAGTCGGTGGGCACCCATCCATAGTGGTCGAAAGCGCTTTACTGTTCAATTTTGCAATATTCTAGGCCTTGACATCAACCTTAACTCAGTTCACCAGCTTCTTCAGATTAGTCGACACAGCATTTTGGCACCTGCGGAAGCGCAGATTCGTGATTCTCGGACAGTAAACCATTTGAACTACATCTTACAAGAACTACATTCTTCACATTCCGTGGTAAAGCAGGGGTTTGCATATTTGTGAGTTCAGATCTGCAAGCTTCCAAAGCTCTTTCTTTCTAAGTCGATCGCGCCGACTAACAGATTTTGCGGCTCCGATTTAATTATGATGGTCGACATATCTTCATCGCAATGTTGTGCAAGTCTCCAAATTGTGGTGATGATGAAGGCTTCTTTGCCTTCAGCTTACGTAATTCGTCGGGAGAAAGTGTAATTACTGCGTGTAAAGAGACCTTGAGTCATTTTCAAAATATCAAAGTTAAGAACCCAAGTATTTGTAATTTTTTTGTTTCTGTTATAAGCCTTTTTTGTTTATCTCTCCATGCTACTCTCCATGGATGGATTTTGAATTATGTCTCCCTGTAAAATCCTTCCCTCTGATGATGACCAAAGAGCTGGTTGAAATATATAAAGGCTTATAATAGCAACAGCAAAAAATATTGTGCAGATACTAGGGTTCCAAACTTTGATGTTTAGTATCATTACTAGTTATTCCTCTGCAAGTTGTCTTACTCTATGATTTCCGTCAACCGTTCTAACTGGCTGTTCTCTAATCACCGTGATTTTGTCGGCGTCGAGATAGAAGCGTCTTCCACTTTAAATGGCATGGAGGAATAAGTTCTCTCCCCAACCCGAGGTTCCAGATCGTCAAGGAGACTTCGTCAGTACTCTTGAACTTTTCTTACAATAATAATAATAATAATAAGCGTTTTATTGCCATAAATTGAAAATCGTGATTGTACATAGACAAGTAAGCTGAAAAGTCATTGAAATAAGTGAACTTCATGAAAGTATACACGGATCACAGATTTATATGTGAAATGAGTAGTGACAAGTTAAAAACAAATCACTCAGGAGCGTCTGGTGTAACCGTCATTGTCCCATTTTGCGGCTTTGATAAAGAACGAGTTTTGTCGTCTTGAAGTTCTCACCATTGGTAAAAGAATTCTTCCAGAAACTGCGACAGGAGGCAATTGAGGATTCAAGATATGAGATGGAGACTTGGCCTGCGAAAAAAAATTTTAAAGCGGCACACTTTCTTCTGCTTGCAATGGACTCGAATCCATGCCTTACACACTCTTTGTAGTCGCTTCCGCATAAGATGCGATGAAACCGGTTTTGAATTTTTTCTAACTTTGAAGAGTTTTCTTGAGACAGTCCAATCAACAAGGGAGAACAGTACTCCAAAACTGAGCGCACAGTTGCATTAAAGGATGTTATTAATGACAATTCTGTAACGTTATATTGCTTCAAAACACGAATTATAAACAGTCTTCTCGCTGCAGTTCTGACAATAGAGTTGACCTGAGCATTCCAATTATTGCTTGAGTCAAAAATGACGCCAAGAATTTTCAATTCCTCTACTACTGGAATATTCGGAAGATGGATAGGAAGGAAGCTTGGTGACCGTCTTATTAGCAACATTTTGCATTTATTCATGTTGAGAGTCAAGCCGATGCTGTTAGACCATTCCACAATAGAGTGGTGAACTGCTTCCACATGAGAATTCGATGAGTTGATGAAAATAGGGACACAGGACGTAAAGTCATCGGCATATTTGATGATTTTGCATGGTTTTTCGCATATGTCAAGGCTGCCAGTCACAATCGAAAACAGATAGGGGCCAAGAATTGAACCCTGGGGAACACCAGATGTCACGCTTACATAGTCGCGTGACTATGTAATCTACTATGTATTAATAGTCTACCCGTCAAATAATCAGTGATCCAGCGAATGAAATACAGAGGAATTTCGCAATCTATTAATCTTGTGATAATCGTATCGAATTTCAATCTATCGAATGCCTTAGAGTAGTCGTAGGCAACGATTTGAATGCCTGATACAATCGGATTTTCTAAACATTCGGTATAATAGTCGTGTAAAGCAATTGTAGCACATGTCGTTGATGATCTAGGTCGGAATCCATAGTGGTCCTTTCCATATCCTCCAAGCAGTTTGTCCTTCAAGTTCCGCAGCATCAAGCGTTCAAAAACCTTTAATGGTACAGCAATCAGGGTAATTTGTCGAAGCTCATGTATCGATGCGTTTGAGGTTTTAGGCACTGGTATCACAGCTGAACATTTCCATTTCGAGGGAACAATGTCACATCTCAGTGAGAAATTGAAAATTTCAGTCAAAGGTTCCGCTATAATGAATGACGCAGATTTATAAAGTACAGACGGAATATCTGGTGAGGCTTTTTTAGGGTTGATTTGACGCAAGGCATTGTTGACATCATAAATTTCAAACTGTGGTACATATAATGGCATTTGAGGTAATTCAAAAACATCACTTTCCTGAAAATTGTTCGCAAAAATACGATTTATTACGTTCACCGCTACGTCAGGAGTTTCGAATTGCTGACATATATTGTCAATAGCATTTTGCTTGTGTCTTCCCGATACAAAGTTGATAGCTTGCCATATGTTGTTGCCTTTTATTCTTTTATTCCAGGTCATCTTTGCTTTCTCAATTTCAAGCTTCACTTTCCGTTTAAAGTGTTCATATTTCGCATAGTCTCTCTCTCGATATGCCCTCCAACGACTGTTGATTAACTGTTTAATGACAGGTGTCATCCACGGTTTGTCGTTTTTTGTAAAGGTAGCATAAGACACAGGAATACAGTTTGTAACGGCCAAGTCTAAATTATTTTGAAAATAATTGCATTTCGTCTCTATATCATTATGATTGTCGTATATAGGAGACCAGTCTATATTGGACACAAACTGACAAAATGAATTGATATTGGACTCACGCAGATCGTAGACAGGCTTACTGATCATAAGACACTTTCTATTAACAGGTATAGCAGGTGTTGCGAGCAAACACATGTGGGGAACTTTTGAATTGTCAATTGGTAGCTCAGTGTTTACGACATACATATTTGCAACGCTCTCAGACATCAGCACATAGTCCAACTGGGAGTTTCCGTAGGTAGGACTGTCAAAAGTGTTTACAAGATTGAGGTTCGAACACACATTAGTAATGGGAAATCTGTTAAAGTCGCCACATAGCACTATATCATGACTAGGGTAGACTGCTAGAATGTCGTCCATTATATCAATCAAATAATTGGTTAACAATTGTTTACATGATATAGAAACAGTAGGAGGAATATATATACCGATGATGCACAAATCTTCAGATACTTTGATGGCCACAGACTCAAATTCGCATGGTTTACTCCGCATTTTTATTACACGAGGTTTCAAATAATGTTTAGCCAAAATTGCAACACCACCACCAATTCTGCCATCTCGATCATTCCGAAAAACATGGAAACATTCATAGATACAAAATCATCACTGTGCAAGTATGAGAACCATGTTTCAGTTGCAATAAAAACATCAACGTTCATTCTCGACAAAATCGATGAAATAATTTCAATTTTGTGTACCGCTGATCGTGTATTTGCTGTCATAATCTTTGGCATTGCTTTGTGTAAGAATAATCACATCAAGCCCTTCAGCTCTCAAGCTTTTCAGCTTTTCCCTGAGGACCTTTTGTGCTTCTTGCTCATGCCGTGTGTAATCCGGATTAATGTACACGTTCTTAAAATTGTCATCGGAACGCAAATGCTTCGCCAGTCCAAGAACACGTCTTTTCGCCTCAATATTTCTACAATGAACACGTAAGAGTCGAGGTTTGCCAGGACTTTGTTTGCCAATTCGGGAAACTGATACCACACGATCTTCCTCCACGTTAAGTCTCCTCAATATGCTTTTTACCTTCCTTTGATCTTGGTCTTTCCTTTCATCCAATGATCCAGTAGTCTCTTCATCAATGCCTGAGAAAATAAGATTGTTCTCCTTCTGCCTTCGTAATTCTCCTTCTTTCAGAATGAAGTATACATGATCCTCTTCCAATCCTTCACCTTTAAAGGAGTCACTATCAAGCCTGCTCTTCAGAACGTCATATTTCTGTTTTAATTCAAATAATTCAGATGTAAGGGCTTGTAGGCGGTTTACCATAGCACCAAGTTCTTCTTTGATTTTTGACTCTATCACAGATGAAATTCTACTAACCACATCCGAATTGTCATTATGAGTTTGATCACGCATTTGGATGATAGTAAGGATAAGATCTTGTTTGTTCAAGGAGGTTTTCCGTTCTAAAAGCTCACGGTCAGTCAATATAGTATAGCCAGTGAACTTGATGTTTCGTGTACCAAAACTCGAGAGACAACGGTCAAAGTGAATTCAAACTCAATTCAAAATTCAAAAGCGAATCCCAAAATATCAAAATTAAGTTATCAGAGCGGCTTCGAACCAAGAACTGAAGCTCACTACCCCCTACGTAGCCAATCAACCACGAAGACACGAGCAGATCAGCTTGATGAAGTAAAAGTTAATCCAATACTTTGCATAGAAATCGAACGTGTGGACTTCAATTCTTCACAGGCCAGATAATCAACTTTACAACTTGTCGATAAGAGACCGATAAACAATACTCATCGATATGATGAAACTAGGAAATAGGAGACTGATTGTAGGCAATCCACAATTAATTGAAGCACACTGTATCAGAAATAATGATTGACACCACTGTAGGTTGAGGCACGAAAAAACGCGAGGAATAACGATGCTTGGAAAGTGGAGAACGAAGCGAAATTCCAAAAAATGGCTGACAGCAGCAGAAACACGACCAGCACACCAAACGTGATTATGATCCAAGACGTAGTGTTCATGCTAAGATTATAACGCCTTTGGACAGCTCTGATCACTGCACTGCGTGATTACTGCAACGTCCACCACTCTTGAGACTGCCTCTGAAAGACCTCCCAGAAGACGCAGTTGGAACTTCAACCAAGCATCCTAGGATGATCTTAGAGATTTCTTTGGTCGACTACTTTCCTTGGAACAATGTGTTCAATTCGCTCGACAGCTGTGATTTGGATGCCATTTGTTTTTCTGCTTCTGAAATAATTATCTAAGGTTTGTCTTCCTACATACCGTCTTCTTCAACAGCTAGTAGACAAGAATCTCCGAGATGGTTTAACGAAAAATAGCCCGAGTAGTCCCTAATCCAAGGAACGGAGATAGAAGTGATCCGTTGAATTGCGTTCAATTGTAATCACTTCTATTATAAGCAAAATTTTGAATCATTGATTTCCCATCGTCAATCCCATAGTTTGTTGAGGGAACCCATGCTGAAGTCGTGAGGTGGATAGAAGATTTCCTGACTAACCGAACTAGAAGATCATAGTTCTTGTAGAGTGATTCCTCTCTGATCGTTTCATGGTCAATGCCGGTGTCCTCAGGGTTGTATCCTTTCATCTATTCTCATTCTTGTGTTTGTAAATGACCTTCTACATGTACGTCAAACAAATAATCTATGACTCTACTCTTCATGCATCTTTTTATTATCCAAGTCAGAGGATTTGCAGCCAAAGTCCAGACGAGGAAACAGTACGTCACATTGAGTCTTGCAATTGAGTCAGACTATTGAGAATTCTGAAGAATTTACTGAGCATTCTGCTTTAGGGTCGGTCCAACTGAGTCATGTTCAAGGTAGGCATAACTCCGTCAATTCGTTTATCTCATAAACGGCTCCAAGACATTCCTATACCATTTCTTTGGCCTGTCAGTGGAGAACAGCATTTCTTTACTTGGCGTGACACTGTCTGCCTCTTTAGTTTGGTCAGTCCACAATCGCCAAGTTGCCCGACAAGCGTCTCGGTTTATTGCTTCGAGGCCGTGCCTACTTCAGCCCTCAGCAGTTGTCCGCATTTTATAAATCTCCTGCTCGTCTTTTACGGAATTTTGTTTGCACGTTTGGCCATCAGGTCCTATAGCAGTTTTGCCTGATAGATGATGCTAGTCTCACTTCACTTCGAATTTGGCAACATTTGGACATTGTAGAGCATTCTCTTGTTTTTTCCTCTTCTATCGCGGTTATCAGGGTCTTCGTTATGATGAACTTGCATCTATTACTCAATACTCGACTTTTACCAGATGAATAAGAGTGAGTGATTACGCAAGTCCATACCTCATCATTATTACGCGTTGTCGGACTTACCATTTTAAGAGATCATTTTTCAAAGAACAGCAAGGTTGTGGAACAAACTTCCGTTAGAAGTATTTCCATTAATTAACTTCCACTAAGCTCTATGGAGAGTCAATAATTTGAGAGGTCCTTTGTCTAACATATTTCTGTTATGTTGCTTTGGTTTTTAATTTTGCCGCCTTTTTTGATGTTTCTAGGTTTGCCTCTACGCATTATTAATTGTATATGCTCGTCCTCTACTCTCGAGTTATTATTCAAAACTATACTGCCATATATTCAAGCTACCAACAACATTATAATACAGATTGTGCAATCCTGAGTATAATGGGTATTACTCAAGATTTTTCTTAGCTCGGGAAATCTAGAAAATTCACATTCTTCACGACAAAAATGAATCGAACAGTTCATAATACGTTATAGAAATTGTATATGAAAGCGACGTTACGGGATTTAGTCATCTAGAACAGCTTGTTTTTATCTGTTATATTGATCGCTTATTTATTTAGAGTCACAAGTTTATTGCCGCTCAAGTTTGCCGAAAGACCGATTTTTTCAATAATAAGTGATGCTGATATGAAAGAAAATATGATAATTTCATCATGATAAACCATTATTAGTATTTGAAAGAGATAATAAACGATGCTTAATAATGTTCAACATTTATATTTAAGAATAGCAGACAAATTAATGAAATACAATAGAAATTTTCAAAACTTCCAGATAATTCCATTTATCAAAATTCATACAGATTTCACAAAAAGGAAAAAATTGTCTACAAATTTGTCTTACTATTCAAGTTCAAGTAATCCAGCTCCAGACTATTTCAAAACTTTCAAATCCGGTGCACCATGTGATATCGTATAGCTTCTTCTCCTTGAAAGCTGGACTTTCCTGGCGATGCGCTATCTGAATCTGTGATCCGTAGCACCTCGAAAAGGCTGAAGCAAAAGACGTATAGCTGCCCGTAGTTCAATCAACCTTCTTCTTCATGCTTTGAGCTAAAGATCGCCCATTTTGAGTCGAATTGTCAAGTAGTTGTAGATTTTGTAAGACAAATATAACTTTGTAGTGTTAACGACTGTCAAGGAATTTAAAGCTTAAATTGGCTAAGTCTGTGGACATCTGTTCAGCATCAGTATATGTTTGCATGACAGCAAGTAAACTTTAGCATTAATTAATGTTTAATTGTGGGTCCTTGTGAGTTTCACACTAAATATTAACCTTTCTCGAAAAGACTTTTGTACTGAAAAGATAACGTTTACAATGCTTAAAGTTAATTTAATGACAAAATAATCACTGAGATGATGATGACTAAATAAACATGGTAAAATGGTAGAAAAAACGTATAGGCTATGTATATGTACATATACATTGCAATGTAGGCCTACATGAAAAGACTGGAAAAGAAGTGGCGGTGGTATTCAATGCGCTTTACTATCAATGTATATGTCGCAATCAGATTGAGTCTGTCAGTTTATACAATCAACATTTCAACAATTTTCACGATAGGCCTATATTTCTCATTTTTGATAACCACATTTTAGACGCGACAAGAGCTAATATGCGAACTTCAAAAGCTTGGTCTTGCAGTTAATAGCTGAGTGTTGGCATACCAGTTTAAAAGGTCACGAATCTGAAAATGTTCTTTGGTATAGAAATGATCAAAAGTTTACGTTTTTAGCTCATTTCAAATTGCTCAATATGAAGTTAGGAACTTTGAAAATTCTGCACATCAAATTCTTGAATTTTCTCAAATGTTCAATAATACGTTTGAGGGTAAGACTTCTAATACCCGAGCCGTGTTGTTTAAAGTTTCACTTAGTCGTTATAAGTGATTGTGTTAGTAAAGTGAAACCGCATTAAAAGCTTCCGGTAACTAACACCTCAAGAAACACATCTATATCAAGAAATTGTGTAATTTTCTTTCAACTTAGCTGTCATCTATGGGTATGAGGGTATTTATATCCATTCATGACACAGAAACTCAATTAACAAATTGAATTACGTGACGCTTTGGAATGAAAGTAGATTTCAATTATATGGTACTTGACTTATCCATCAGTATTACTTCCATTCGCATTATGTTTCCATTGATAGAAATCCATTTTCTTCATTAGGTTTCAAATTCAAGCTTGTAAATTGATAGATAAAGCTCTGTCGTTTCCCATAAATATTCACAATGTTTTATTACATTATTGTACATCCAAGTTTTCCACAAACTATAAAAATGACCATAGCTATTGCGTTGATATCAAAATATAAAATGTCCATATTGGACTTTTACCGAAATATCAATTTAACATAACGTTTGCACAGATTTACAGAGCAAGTACGATGCGCTTGGTCAGGAATGTGGAGTCGGAGTCATATAATCTTGGCCCGAATCGTTTCAAATGATAGGACTCCGGCCTATGGCAAGTTCAGAGCGCCTTTTCTCAGGCATAAATCTTTTTATTCGTGACCTATCTCGACTTAAGTCTGACGTTGTTGACTCAGAACGAATAATGAAAAGTTATTTTGACGTATATTTCTGTTGTGAATCTGTAATAAATAGAGGGTTGTCTTAACTGCTTGTAATGAAATTGCATGTGACATCTTAGTCAAATACCAAATACATGCAAGATTGTGTACAGTTGATAAACCTTCATAGAAAATAATTGATAAGTGCATGGCAATGCTCTCTAGACATAGGCCTACCATAATAGGTTGAAAGTAAAAAACTACATGCAAATCAGACTTTAATGGCTACTTAAGATGCCGTTATCTCCGTTCTAATAGAGCGTCCTTCGGTCAACAGTGGATATATTAGTGACAATTGCTGTTAAGTTGGCTATTACGGAAGTCTGCCCATGCCGTTGATTGATAGTGTTATATAGTTAATGCACAGTTGATCCATTCTTCGACAGGATCAAACTGGCAAAGAGTAATTTTGATGCCTGGATGGCCGATATCTGCTCATTTAGGAATAAGGGCTTATAGAAGATAGAGTGAAGTGCTAATATCAGAGGAATTTCAGAAAAAGGAAAATGTTTATTTCAATGGATGTAGGTCAATTTGAATAGGCCGTTGCGGTTTACTCATTAATTTGCATTTCAAAGTACAACAGACGCAATCTTCGTTTAAAACCAAAAAGCCCGCAAGACTGCTTTTTCGAAGATGTTTTATATGCCGCAACTTTGCAAGATCGTATAATAATTTAACTGAATGACTCACCAGATATTTGCGGAAATTATGTGTGAAAAATGTCTTGAGATGTTTCATTCGCTTGCTGAATGCACTGCTATAAGTTGATGCTCGCTTTATTAATTCTAAGGGATCAGCTCAATCTCATTTCTCACATTTGTATCTTGAGTATTTCTTTTGTCTCTTTAATGAAAATGATCAGAAATTAGTCAATGTCAAATGAATTAGGGTTCAAGTTGTAATTTTCATTTGACTAGTTTTTAAAATTGATTTGAGAGAGTGCACAGTGTCATTTTCGAACATATTTGAAAGAAAGTGACTTCAACTCTCAGGCCAACCGACATGTCACATTGAAAGGTTTATTTGATAATAAGTTGAAAAATTTAAGTTAATATCTGATGTAATTTCTTTGTGTCATGAGCATTAAAGGAAAGTTCAAAAACTACTAACTTTGCTCAGATTCGGAGTCATTTGACTGTTTCTTCTTATATAAAGGTTCATGCAATTTGGGAGCTTTAAGGTGTGGCCCATGTAATTCATGTAGGAAATGGTGAGAATTGAAAGATTCAGGTAAAAATACAAAAATATACGCCAAAGCGGCAAAACGTTGCAACTAAACTTCATGACTGTACTAACGGTTGACTTGAAAATTTGAACGATCTTGGCTTGGTCACAATTTTATGTGTCAAAATGCCTGCCGCATGCTGTGGATCTAAGACGACAAACACTTAAAGAACGATCGATCAGTTCAAGCACCTGAGACCTGATTGATGCCAGAAAAAGAAAGAAAACAGATATTGATGCTGCCCACCATGGAGCCGAAGGGAAGACAATATCGGGTGGCGAACCACCTGGATAAACGAAGTTGTAGTCGTGACGAACGGGCATGAATCAAAAAGAAAGGAAAAGAAGCTCAAGAAGATCATTTCACAGTATCCGCGGCCTCGCTACTTGATCGGTTCCACCCACAGAATTAGACAGGTTGTCTCTTCTTCTGCTTGACTAGAAAGGAAACATTATAGCGTTAATGAAATGACACAATCCGCTGACATAATATCATAGAAATCGAACAATGAGCAGCCAGTTCAGCATTAAACACTCCAAATTGTGCGAAGTTTCAGTGACTGCTTTCAAACGGATTACACAGTCGATGTCAAGTTCAACAGAGAAGGTTGTGAACGCTTTTTCGCGCTCCTGCTAACTTTTTAAATAATGATCGGAGGGCACAAAAACATTATCGAGAAAACTTTTGCGCAATGATCTGAATTCTTCGAATCTGAAGGAGTCGTGGCGATCGGAGCATTTTGAAGGCATTCAAAGCAATCCGCAAGCGGCGCACGACTTTTTTCCTATCTCTGCAAGGTATTAAAAATTTCTTTTTGTCCACTTAGTAAGTTCTTGCATGTGCCATCATTTTGAATCATTTTGCACTTCTAGCAAAGTGATACGACTAACCAATCTAATTCTGTGGTTCCACCTTTCTTGTAAGCCTATGGTGTCACGGTTACAGGGCTAGCAAAATTTGCTTTGTTCGACTGAACATTGCATATCCAATGGTCATCCCATTTTTAAAAAGCTATTCTAACAAGTTGGCGTAGCTTTCTCATAAACTCCCATCAGTTTGTGGTTAGTACAGAATAATAGCGGAGGTGCCTCCCCATATCCTGGAAATCCTGGTATTGTGCTTAATTTTAATGTGCCACATTAACCATCTGAGCCCTTCCTTTTAAACTGAGGAATGTGAAGATCAGAAATAAAAGAACCAGTTAACTGCTTGTTGACAAAGAGAAAATATGACTTATTGATAAACACTCATGCAGCCTTTTCAAATTATGTACAGAAACTAGAAAGTCGATATTTGCGCTGTGCTGGGCTGGCAGCCAAAAAAGTCGGCCGTGGTAATCAAAACCGGCCGGGATAGGCGTCGTCTCTGCAACCTGCTAGTTAAGGCTGACATCTGCTCAACTTAGACCGCCAGACATCTTTCCATGTCTGGATTTCTATATAGCACACAGGGCTTTCGGTTTTCCAGATAAGCAAGAGTTCACGATGAAGTGTTTCTATCCAAATTGATCTTCAATCATGTAATTAGACAATTATTCATACTTTCATAGGACATTTTGTAAACACATGGAAAAATTGAGTAGCAGAACGCGTAAAAACGTATTCAATATACGAAATAATTTCACGATAGATAGGCTAAGTAATACACATTTCTAGCAAATTTCATTTAGGCTCGAATATGCGATTCTGAAAACTTTATTTGAGCTAGCGTAGGGCTTGACACTGCATGTACTTAACGATCTCAACGTTTGAGAAACAGATCAAATCATTTATGTCACGTAACATATATAGAGTTACTCTTAAATTATGTTTCATTCATTACTCTTACACTAATTCCTTTGATTGACTGAGCAATGTATTCTGGAATGAATGTTGTCAACGGTCGACATAGGTGTCATTGAATCAAACAGTCGACCGGTTTTCACATTTTGCTCCGGACCGGCGGCCGTTTACAACCCTGGCGCTCAGTGTAAGCTTTTGCAATGGCACCAGTATGAAAAATCAAAACATCCTTATTTGACAATTTTGGGTAAACGTAGTGAAATCAATACAATTGGAAGAACGAAATGGCACTGTTTCTGTCCAAATTGGGTAGTAGTTTAAGGATATGCATAATAAGTTTTCCACTGGTGTTTAAGTTTATTGTATGGTTTGGTTTACATTTAGAACAGACATGGCGGATGATGCTGGAATTTGGATGCTAAAAGTGGATCAGTCGGTCACTCGACTAGTAAAACAATTTGCGATATAATATATACACTTTGATAAGTGAAATGGTCTATATCAAGAAGATGCTCAATATTTGATAATAGAGTGCAAATGGAATTTTTTGCGCAAATACAAAGACAAAAATGTACTGAGGAAGAAAAATGAAATTGTCTTAACATGCAGACACAGAAGAAAATTCTCATTGCATACCTTTTAAGCAGCTTATCCATTCCATCTATTCCTGAATATTGCATACCTATCAAGTTACCCGCAATCAGGGGGTTTCTCACGCACACCCGCTACTCAGTAACTTTCACCGGCATCGATAAGTGATGCTGTCGAAATATCGAATTTACTACATTGAATGTCTTCAAGCGCGATACCCTAATGTCAGACAATCCTTGTGCAAGTACTCGTAAGTTATCAATCTTGCATAGCATTTCTTGGGAGAGACACTGCTTTGGGGCTATTGACAGTTGGTGCTACAGCACAGATAGATGTCAGCTGTGCAGTTTGGCGGTAGATTTCTAAATATAAGGTGTCCTGGGATTGGTCGACCAGTGATAAAGATAAAAAACTACAAATAATATATGCAGAAAATTAAAGACTGGTTGAAGAAGGAGAGCCATACGTCCGGGCAAAGTCAACTAAAATATTGAATTTGCTCGAAATTGATTATTTTTTGCGTAATAACTTTATAGCTGTATGTGTAATAATAAACTAGAAATTTTTTGCCCGACATTATATCCTGCATAAAGCGATAAGGAAAAGCAAGTAATTAATTTATCAATCCGAACGGCATGGCCAATCTTACTTGAAATTGTTTTGAGGAAGAATTATTACGAAACAAGCGAATACATAGCCATAATTATCATTTCTATCAAATCACAAGCCAAATTTGTCAAAGAAAGAGCATCCGCTTTCGGTCATACAGGCACTTGACAGGTATGCATGCTATATTTTCATACAACAATTTTTCTTCGAATTCAAACTCTAAAGCAATCTTATCTTGTAATTTCTTTGGTTGTTACACTTTATAATCGGACTAACCGTGAAGCTAAAAGTATCCTTGTAGTAATGTACATTTTGTACATTATGTAGCAAATAAATTTATAAGATCTTGATCTTTTGAATTCGTCTGGTATTGGTCAATTTAGAAAAGTAATCGATTGACCGGTTAACAACATTTTAACCGGTCAACCTCTTCCATCTCTGATTAGGGGCACTGCTCATTGAATGCACCGTTTGAGCACATTATGTTGTTGGGCTGACCCCTGTATCTCATACACCTGGATTTGGTTGAAGTGGTGGAGGAGGTCTGTTTTGACATTTGCGTTATTCTCGGCCATCGATTAAATTATGCGCATTTTAAAATGCTGACGTCCAACTTTTTACTCGCCTTAATGCCAAATTTTCTCCAAGTAGCATCTATCTTAATATCAGAAAATCTCGAATGTCTAAAAACAATCAATTAAGTATTCAATAATCAACGCAGGAAAATCATTCTTTGTGAAGTAAGTCAATAAAACTGATCATACAAAAGTGCTAACTGCAAGATTGAAAATTTCCACCACGTGCAAACAGCTCAGAAATGTTTTGATGATTCATGATTTTTGATGTGCCTTGATCAAGTGTCACGAACCTTGTGCAAAGTGAATGACCGATTAAGTCTTATCGCATCTCCTTCTGAAATTTGATAATTTTAATGGTTCAAAGGGCAGAGTTTGGATTGTCTATATCGTTCACGTTTGCCATAGACTTCCATTAGCGCACGATAAATTGCTCATTTCCGAGCACAGACATCTAAAAACTGTTTACGTCATCTTCCATGTTGCCGTTGCCAGTTCTCTGTAGTTACATCACATTGCAGTTATCTATGATAAAAAAATGAGTGCATATGAAATAGTGCTAAAGTGCTAGTGCATAAGTGTTAAAGAATACTGAAGTTCAGCTTCTGTCTTCATATCTTCATTTTTATTGTTCTTAGTCAAGTTGCGTTCTTAGTTCTTCAGCAAGTTGCGAGTTCTTTTTTTGCGACATGTATAGTTTTCGTTTTCCTTGGTTGTGTCAATTCATATCATTAGGCCACTTCTTGGTTCTGTCATCTTAGGCATAAAAGCAGTTCACCTTGCCACACTTGAACATAAAATATGAAAGCTAGGGATGGACAACGACTCAGATATTTGATCTATTAGATTATGTTCAAGCAATTATTTCTATTACCGTCATCGTTCTTCAATTTCATTGTTTCTATGTTGGTATGTGAAAAACCAATTTGTTGCCTGTGAGACGTTGCCTTATACAATACTTGTCTTTGTGAGCTTTGCCTATTTTGACGTTATTTGTGAATCAGGGCTGACAATGGCCGCATTGTCATTGCACATTTTACTAATTTTATCTGTTGTCATGTAATAAGCGCAAAACAAAGTGCAATTCAGCAATAATTATTACGACTGAGACTTAATTCTCTCATCTGGTGAGTAGATTTTAATTGAGAAATGCTAGTACGAGAAAAGTTTGATATGGGCTAAATATCAAAAATTCAAATATTGTTGTGACTACGTTAGTTATTCGAATTCAAGTGACCTGTACGTTGGAAACAATCGACGGGTGTTATAATTTTAGTAACATTTTTTATATTAGGGAGGCTTGCCATTCACCTCATGTTGTCACTAGAAACGTTTTATCATGATAAAAACTGTTCATGAAAAGTGATCAATTCAGTCAGTCTCCACATCAGAAATTGTAGCAATCAATTGTTCATTTTCTGAATGATTTCAGTTGATAATCAGACTCACAGGATGCAACATATGAACATTTTACTCTCTGAATAACAAAAATAGATAGCCCATTTATATCTGCTCAAAAGGAAGCTCGCATCTTTATATTACGTAATTTGAAAATTCTCACCATTAGGTTCATTCCAACTGTCAAGAGATTTGATTTGACTACGAGAAAAAGCAGCAGACAAAGCTATTGTACAAGTGACAGGTATGCAGCGGTGGTCAGCTGAGATCTATGTAATATAATATAATAAATAATATAATATAATATAATATAATATAATATAATAATAATAATATATAATAATATAATTATATAATGTAATATAATCTATAAATCACTGTGCAATTTAAGCCAAGCAAAATCCATGGCAATATCAATCTAATTTAGTCTTTGATAAATGATAATTGAAGAGCTGCAGATAGTGGTTCAGTAGTTCTGCATTATGAAGAGATGAGCAGGCATGGATGATCAGATTTGGAATCAATCATACTCTAAATAGGTGTAGTGCGGATACCAGATCACTATGAATAGAAATCTGTCAGGGATAAAATGAAAATTGACAACTGATGTAGTTAAGCTTGATGCTCCCTCCAAATAAGTTCCTTGTATTCCTTGAATACATTTTTATTTTTACTGTAAGAACATGAATTTTCCTGAATAAAATGCTTTAATGTCAATTGCATCTCCATGATGTTGATATCGCTGGCAATAAAGCATAAGAGCATAATCGTACATGCAAATTCGCAATTTTGTTTCAAGTCTGCCAATGTAGCACTATAGCATAATTGTTAGCTACAACTTTCTTTAATTCGCAATAACGGAGCTAATTTGCAAAACTGAAGTAACAAGAATTGGAATTATCTTCAGAAATGAGCCGAAGTTGTTGATATGGAAAAGCTGTCTGTCAGGCAAGAAATCTACACAATGGTTTTCATATTTTCAGTACCGTAGGAGTTCGAAAAATATTTTACGTTACTCATATTTACAAATCTCAGACTTAAAGCAGCGGGATGAAGCACGTAAATTGAGCTAGGAGCTTCCTGATCTCGAATCTAGAACTAATCATTAATTTCCTTTATTACCTTCATTTTTGATAAATGTCAAGCCTGAAATTCAAAGTCTTTACTGAAACCTCGGTTTGCATGCAGTAAGAATTTGCCATGTACACAACATACATGAGGGTCATAAAAATGAAAATTACACTTATCATCTTCAAATATGCGATGTTAAACATGAGTGAATTGTGATAAGTTGTGATTACGAATGGTGCATAGTAGACAAAGCGCTGCTGTGCTGCAATGAGTGATTATGAGTAATTCACACACCTCTGTTTCAAACCCTAAAACTGCGATATGGGTCAATTGATATATAGCTTTGCTTTAATTTTATATACTGACCTTTTTATTGCCTTAACTATTTTGTCATTTCATTTTTTTTGCATGTGCTATGTAGAAAATTATCATAGATTTGCGTCTTTTACAGATCAAAATCTTGGATTTTTGATTTCACAGATTTCATGTTTAGTAACAAAGCATATATTAACTTTCAAATGACCAGACTATTGCAATCTATTTCAGTCTATCTATTTCAATATAAATTTCTATTTTAAATTCAAATGTTGACATTTTGAAGTTATTGCCATGTATTCTTCTCTGAACATCACATGGTCTCATAAGTCTCAGAAACATTTTTTTCATTCTCACAAATTCCAAAATTTGAATCAAATTTGATTACTGATTTTGAAGGCATCTTCATATTTTTTCTAATTTCCCAGGTAGACCGCCTCATTACATGTTTATTTTCATACCATTAAGTGTGGCATTTCATGATTCCCTATAGGCTGACGTATAGTAGAATACCAGATAGAAAATACTACGAAAATAGCTACAGTAATGCTACAAAAATTGAAAACTGCATCTTACACGTAATTGTAGCATTTTGTTTTCCAAAATGTTGGATTCCAGTTTATAGGCTCCACCGAGAAGAGCCTGCCATGCATGAATCAAACTTATTTGAGATAGCTACCATCCGTAGTAGCAAACACTGTTATTACAGGAGGTGTCGCTCTCATGAAATTGCACCAAGGCCATCATGCTGGTTGCAACTCGAAGTTGTAATTGGCTCATGCTAGGAAAACGCCAGTTCTTATAAATTTAGGAGCAATGAAAAACTTCATAAAGACTTTGAGTAGCCTATAAGCAAGCATGAATTCCTCTTTTTAAAAGAAAAGTTCCACGGATCTGATGAAAGCGTTTATTTTGAAACAATGAAAAATCTGTGGAGCAAAGTTGCATACTTGATATTTTGGTCCACAGTGGAGCAATGATAACTTATGAATGACACGAATTGAAACGGCTATTGAAAAAATAGTGTCAAAAAATATTATCAATAAAAATGCTAAAGTAACAAAAGTTAAAGTTGTCACTATCAATGCATTTCTTTTATTGTCACTCATATTATCAATGTATAAAAGCTGATATCGATGAATTTGCTAGAATGCGTCCGGAGATTAGCCAAAATTAAAGTGATGCATATCAATTGCATAAAATTGAATTTTGAGAGCAGTAATCAATATTATTGTGGCAGTCGATTTCAGGGCGCTGAAAATGTCGTGAAATCTGAAAATGTGATTGATAAATTTTGATGTGAATTTTTTCAGCTTCATAGACTAAGGTACATGAAACCTTTATTGTATGACCAAAAGACATTCCATGCCAATTTTTTAAACCGACTACCTAGCAAATTTTTTACTAGCTCAGAGAAAATGAAATGTCACACGGTCTGCATCCCATCGGATTTACTCGTACATGTGTTTTTTTGATAATGTCTGACAAGAATAGGAACCGGGTAGAACTCGGAAGACGTAGAGATTCACAGCAGCCATATGTCACTCTGTGAATGTCTCAGTTTCGGCCTCGTTTCCTGCAGAAGCTCATGGTGGCGTCCGGACTAACAGTTTTAAGGAAAATGTCAAGCTATTAAAGGTCTATGAAATTAGATTTCCATTGTCCACGCTTATAGATGTCAGTTACAGATATTTTCAAAGTGTTGTAGAGACAATTAATCAATCTTCGATTAGAAAATTATTGTTTCATTCACCGCTGGTAGCATATATCCATCCTCATCTGTCATTGAATGACAACATGGGCTTTATGAAGAAATAACATCAGTCTGGGTCATTCTACGAAAACATTGAAATTCATGTCCTTCAGTTCTAGACCACGTCAATCATCTGTGACATCGGATTTTTTGCTGTCATAGTAAAGATTAGGAATCATATCACACACACGCAAATAAAAAGTAAGTATGAAATTTAGTTTTGCTTCGTTTCGTGAAATCAAGTATTAGTAAAATGTCACTTGTGTTACCTTTCCCGGCTGCTGCTCGAATTAAAGATTAATCTCTGATGACAAGTTCTTACTGTAAATTGGTCCCCAATTTGGACATGTGTGAAGATGATACATACGTAAAAATGAAACATTACCGTTTTGAACAAAAGTTATATTTTCCAACCTGATATGTCTCAGAGTAGCGGTGTCCCTGAATATTTTGTCGCTGGTGTTGCACACTACATTTTCATGGTCCAGCTCACATTGAGAGTAGTTTAAAATTCTGATTCTAGAATGACACTTGCACTCAATGTATGGGTAAACGGCATGTATAGTATAGAATGATGGTACTTTCATGTATGCACAGCAGACCTTGTTTGATTAGAATGAAAAGCAAGATTATAAAAATTCTTCGTCACTGGTGTTACACGACTGTCGCAGAGGCTAAATAAAAATTTTGATAAATTCCATGTTTTGCTATGTACGTTGGTGATGCCTTTACTTCACACTCCAACAGTTTAAAAATGAAAATTCTCTTATTATCCTCAGTTATTTAAATAACAAGACTCTTTTGTCAGTGGTGTTACCCATTTTTTCGTAACACCAGTGACATAAATTTCCATATTCCCCTGATAATATACAATACTGCTAAGAACACAGTCACTATCATCCAAACTAAATTTATAATTTTATAACGCATGAGACTAGATACATTATGAATGGATAATCTGTTAAACAAAAGTACATTTCAAATGCAGTCAGGGAAATTTCATGTAAAATGGTTTGCAGAAGTGATAATTATGTTGTCATACAGCTTCGAGTCTTCCCATGACTGTGTACGTTTTCCGAGCCATCCATCAACATTGTTTTTGCTTACACCTCCACGACTCAACCATTCAGCTAGCTATTGTACAAGGCCTACCCGATAGCTTGTCCATGACTCACGTGCACCTTTAATGACGATCCCACTTCATAACGTGATTCATAAAAGCCCTAGTCTGTGGTTATCGCCGATTTGATTCTAACTCGATGTCTCGCCGTCTAGGCAGCGCTAAGAAGCAACGTCTGTAACGCCTGAGGCGTGATTCAGTATCTGTAGCCATTTGAGCTCATCTTGATCCTGTTTTATAAGATATCCGGAGTAATTATGCAAACGTCAAGACTCTGCATGTTTTTAGTGATGGCCCTGCTACCCAATGTAAACAGAAGGGCAACTTCTTTTGTCTGTCTACGGAACCCTTTGACCTGGGATTTAAGGCCGTCTCTTGGAATTTTCTTCGAGGCAAGCCATGTCAAAGGAGCTCCGATGGCATAGGGGATAGTCTGAAAACGACAGTAGATCGATGCGTTTAGGAAGTGATATAGCTAGCACTGATGAACTGTGTCAAGCATCGAGTAATCGATCGAGCATGAATTGCATCCTATTAGACCAACAGAGATCGATGAGAAATCGAAATATTATCGGAACTGATGAAAAATTTGAATCCTCCGCCAGGAAATTGTACCTGATACAGTATGTTTCGAAGTGGGAAAATTTCCTACCGGAATGTTTTTTGCTTGTATAGATCTGTGGACAGAATGTTGAGCTGCACATGCTTCTCTCCCCAATCTTTCGAATTTTATAGTGTCACGAAAGAAGTACATTGATGATTAATCGCGATTTGCTGGAAGGTATTGCCATGGATTTATGACGACAGGCTGTACCCAGAATTATGAAGCATATCCATGAAAGAAGCATAGAAATTGACTGCATGAAGCCGGTTGGTAGAAATATATTTTCAATTGTTGGCTTGTGTAAAAGAATATCAGCTGGTACCCAGAAGAAACTGTCAATCAGTTCGGAACCGATACTCAATGGAGGAAGGCGTTCATGCTTCGCAGTTGACGAAGCATTTTTTCAAACTTGGAGAAGAGGTTCTTGCAGTGCATTTTTGATACTGTGTATTTTATGTCATGTGTCACGAAATAGGCCTACTCGTAATAGAATTTTGTTATTATAAATTTCCATTCTCATGTCTCAAGAATGTACATTCTCGTGAAAAATCGATCAAATTATCTATTACTAAAATGCAGTGATTGATCTATTCGAACATTTCCGACATTCTTTGTTCAATTCAAACTTGTACTGTCACTGGTGTTACACATGCCTCATATCAAATTTTTTATCGAAAAGGAAGTATTTCAAGTTGATTGACCAGTACCAATTTGTGGGGTTATGTAACCACCGCACATTCATGTATTTGTTAGTTTGACGTATTTTGTTGTAGGATGTCTACGTGAGTAGATATGTATTGTAATTTTAACCAGAACATTGCGGATGATCTCTTTTTTCATCGAAATCAAATAGGTCTCCACGGACTATTTAATGTGATTTCATCAAGGGTCAAATGTGTATTCATTTCGCATATCAGAAGTTGTGCAACTCTATACGGTTGCATGAAGTAGAGCGTGCATTTTGGCCGGTAACATAAATGACATTTGCTTGAGAAACCGATCACCGATCGATCTGTCTGAAAATAGTTAGTATTTAGTGCTGCTGGTACCAAAAACGACCAATTTAGGCAAAACCCTACACCGTGGTATAAGATGATGTCAATCGGTTGATATGACCAATCGAAAAAAATGAAAATGGAATTTCAATGTTTCTGTAGATGTATTCTTTCCATCTATTTTAGATACTTGGCCATACCTTTTATTCTACTATCTTTTTCTTTTATGCGAAAAACGCCTATTGCACGATGTTTCGGAAGTCTTGGTCACGTACAAATGAACCAAATCAGGCTTTACAAACATCAAGGATTTGAATGCAAAATTTAAATGTAGGCCCTAACTAATGTAAAATTTACAGTTATCTGTCACTACAGAAGGAGGAAATATCTAAAGAATCAAGAAATGTCATTTAACCTAGTATCCAAAAACACAATAAGAAAAATAAATTATATGGCAGTGCAAAAGTCTATGTACAACTGAAAAGGAATTGATGATAACATTTCAAGAAGAGCACACAACTATGATAAGAAGGACAAAATACCCCTCCCCCCACACCCATCATTAGGCTTCCTTCCTTATGAAAATGGATTCAGCAGCCACTCGTGCGCAATTATCTTTAATTATTCTTATTATTTTCCACTTCAAATCTACCAATCTAGGGTGAGTCTGGTTATGTTGGAACACACAGCTGAGTCATGTGATGTCAAATGTTCGTACATTCTCGATCTCATGGTTCTGTTCGCAAAAAAGCAAAAAACAGTATTTTCTTAAAAATTCATAAAATTGGCTAAATCGAAAATTCGAGAGTCAGTGATCAATGCATTAATCATATTGGTCATCACCAGGCCGTGACTCAGGCTTTTTCTTATTTGTATAAGCGTATCTTGAATACAATTATTGCTATTAGAAATAACGGAACTTTGTGTCGAAATGTCAATTGCGGGTAAATTAATAATTATCACCCATTTTCACATGAGAATAGGACTTGCACAGTGGAATTATGTGATTGGCGTAAATATGAGGAGCTGCAATATATTTCCCCGCATTTTTGGCCATTTACGAATATTTATCAATATACATTGCAGAAACCGGACTGTTGTCTATGACTGTAGTGAAAATGCCAGAAATATTTGTATAAATCATAGATATTTTCAAGATCAAAATGGCCTTCACTGCAGACTTCTGCGTCCTGGCGTCTTAAGGTTGTAAAGTTGCCATGCGAAATGACAATTATTACCAATGCACATCGCCTGACGAGACTTACTTTCATTCATCATTTAACTTTTGTTAATGTTTCTTCACGCAAGCTCAACTAAATTGAGAAAGGCACTTTTGTCTGAATTCCAGCAAGATTTATCGTACAATTTTCGGGAATCGATGAACTGGCTGTTTAGACGAAGTAGCGCATTATTGACAGTAAAATGTTGTACATATAACAGCATTTTTGTGATATGCAGCGTATTGGATGCTAAATTGAATAACTTTCTCAAGAAAGAATGTTCAAACTTAAGCCATAATTGCCACTTTGCTTGTTTAATAGAGTATCGACACTAAAGTTTGACATTTCTATAGAAAAGGGGTTTATCTGTTTACACCTACGTGTTAGTTCATTCACTCACACTATCACAAAGTAGCGGAATCTGAAAGCGAAGTTATTTTACACCAGCTAATATTTACCAACAATAAAATAAGAAATTTTTCGAACAATGAATGAAATGCATCTCAGTGTCGCAGCTGTTTTTAATTCCTTTCAGAATTGTTATGCATATTCGCATAAATCTGACTAATGTCATTTCATTCAGATGCAATGAATGAATTTATTTTATCATGAAGTTAGGCTACATATAATCCCTATCAAACCGCACACCAATCATGAGAAAACTTATGATTTTTAGATATCATATTTCCTTAAATACAACACCGAGGTTCTATTCCATTTCAACTATCCTCACCCGTTCAGTATTAGAGGTCCACGTCCCATCAAAGCATCGATAAATACTTCTTCTATGTAGTTTCATGTTTTAAACTAAAAATTATTGAATGAAATTGCTGTGAAAAATAGTGATGATCATATCAGCTCACATAATGTGGATAGCTTTTACTCTTTTTCTGTTTTGTGGTTGGTTTTACTCTTTTTCTATTCTTGGTGAATGAACGCTATTGCAAAAGTTTGCAAAAGTTGTGTTAAATTCAAATGACAAGCGCATCAAGTTTCTACCCTCTCACGCTACCGATATTCTTGCCCTTTTCGATCGATTATTATTTAACGAAAGACTGCTCCGACTGGTCACGAATGAAAGTTGATAGTTGTGCTCCTTATAACCATGATATGCCGGTACTTGCTCTGATGCTCACGCGACGTTGAGGGTTACTCACTATCAAACTTGACAGCAACACGAAAAGAGCTTGGTAATGATTGTGTAGAAATCACGCCATCTAGGCGATCTTCTAGGTATTCGGAGAAAATATAGGGAAAATGTAGGCTACTCATTAGTCATAATTGTTTTAGAGGCTTGGGTGTAATAGTAGAATTACGGTAGTTTGCTTTCAGTGACTTTCACAGGGTTTAGTCGAGTTTAGTGAATGCAGAAATATTTCACTTTTAACAGAAGCATTCTTCTTCCTTTGTTTAACTTTTTCAGACTATGTTTGCGCAGAATTTGTATATGCTTATGCAAGTGTGCGCATCGAACATGCTGTATCACGGTTCACCATGATTCTTCGCTGATGAGATTGCTTTCCAAAGATAGCATGCATCATTCATTCTAAAATTGAATGTCTTGAGACAGACCCCAGTCTTTTATGTCTAGTGATGCAAACGGAAAACTTTCTATCATTTAAAATATTCCTGTAATTTTGTCATTTCAGCTAAATATCAAATGAAATATTTCAAAAAAATGACTTTGTAGTATCTAAATAGCATATTCTAATCCTCTTTTCATTGCTTACATAATGAGCTGTAATCAAAGATGTATACTTCAGCAGTGGACCAATCGCACAGAGTCGCGTAAAATCTGTAGGACACACTTAATATGAGCTTAAAAATTCCGGAGGTTTCATAATTCGCCACTTTTTGCAATCCTATCAAGTGAAACCTTGAGATTTTAATATACAGCCTAAACTTCGCAAATTTCATAACAGCCGAAACGTAACACGCTTTCGCGCAGACCACCTGTTCGACTACCACATAAAATTAGCGCTCTGTACTTTGTAAAAAATTTTCGTCAAATTCTGTTCAAATTCTTTCACTGCTACTGACTTGCATGAAATTTTCAGGATTACGATTTTCATTTATAAAACGCTTTGTAAATCAGCAGTGGTTGATTTTCATGGGAATTAGTTGACATCACAAAGTCGCCATTGTCCTCAAAAATTCATGAATTTTCTTCACACAAAGTATGCGGAGATGAGATTAATTTCTTTTTATATGCGATAAATATTATCTTTTATAGCTTGTGAGCAAATTTCTTCTAAAGTTTCGCATTTATTTCTTTTTTTCTCTGTTTCTCGCTTTTCTGTCTCTGACAGTTTACTTCTTCGTTTTTTGCGTTATTCATTCAGTGTGGTCGGCAAATGCATGTATATTGTATTCACAGAAGGTCATAAGAATTAATGTCAGTAGTCAGTAATGATTTCAAATTATACAATCACTGAATTGGTACCCTATACAAGAAGCTTCTTTCTCGAAGACATGTTTAACGACAGCAACCATGATATAATTGCCTACTGCCGTTTTCATCATTTTAATATGATGTTTCATTGCTGCATGAAGTGAAGATCTTGGCGAAAAACACAAACCGTGAAGAATCTAATGAAAATGCATTTAACCTTACGCAAAACCATCGTCATTCCGACGACATTGTATCTCACATTAGTACATGCATGTATGTATCTAAACTTTCATGAACAGTGTATCACGTTTTTAACTTGTTATCATGAAGTTATCGTTAGAATGCGAAGTAGTGTCACTGAAAACATGAAAACTATCGTAACAAATTTTGAAGAACATGACGTTTTAGACAAATCCTTTATATTTTCAAGAAATCTTTTTCTGTCCTGATAGGAGCATGTCTATTTACATGCACATGCATGGATCTCATAAAACTATTTCAGAAGAACTTAAACATCTACACTGCACTGACTATGACAAAACGATAAGTCAAAGCTGATTCTGAAATAATTTTGTAACTTATTGTTAAATATTCTTTTCCATCTTGTAACAAAGAAGAAAGGAATTTTGTAGTTTCATTCCTGACCGTGAACTATAAAGAAGCGAACAATCTCTTTCTAAGATAGAACATAGTAAATGTGAGATTCCTGTTAATGATCTGATCACATGAATGAGCCTAATTATCATCCCAGACCTCTTAGCATTTTTTGAAGGTTTGTGCATCTTTTGTTCCATACTTCAAATAATCACCTTTACTAATTGGCTATGTAAATGGCATCATATTCGCATTTCCAGACTTGTGTTGAAATTGCAATTACAAATAACATTTTCTGATGAATAATCTGCAATTGTAGTCAATTCAATTTTTAGTCATGTAATCGAGAAGTAATTGCAACTACTTTTGCGGACTACAATGTTAAATATTCATTCAGCACGAAGTTTAGAATACTTAGCTCTCCTCGTCGATAATTCATTACCACACTTAGATGTGTACCAAGTGTGCAACTACCGGTAACTTTTTTCAAAAAATTTGCAACGAAACTTGCTGATTGGAAAATGTAAATCAGAAAACTACTATTACCTAATTTCCCTCCCGGAAAATGAGAGGCCAATACATACTTATAGAGGCCATGGTCTAAATCTCTACATCAATTTATATCTTAGTGGAGATGCAAGTACAAACTTAATATAGCATTCTGGAATGCATAAACCTCGATGTGTCAGCATTGCATCTTCAGTTTGAATCTTGCTAGAGATGTAATACGAAAAATAGTCGATGGAAGAAAAAAATTGATGTCAACGCTTCAAGCATGGTCTGGTTTTCCAAAGAGTAATTATAGTTAGCCATAGGATAGCCTGGAAAGAGAAATGGTGGGAAAACGCATAGTGCAACACATGCAACTGTGCAAAGTAATTGCAAAATAATTGAAATGTAATTCAAGAATAGCGGATTAGTTTGTAATTGTAATCAATTGCATTTCATCTGTTGAGTTGTACACGAACACTGCTGAGGAGTGGTTCTCTTCGTAATTCTGACAGATCTGCAAGTGGCTGTCAGGGCGTTGCTTTCTTGGTCAGAAGCAATTGGATTTAGAAGACTGAAGTCTTCGGAGCTACCTCTTCACGCATTGCAATCATCACTATGAAACTAAATAAACAACACAAAGTCAATATAATACAAGTGTACGCACCGACATCGACCTCAACTGACGTAGAATTAGAAGCTTTTTGTAGTGACCAGGATGAGTCTATGAACTCTAGAGAACACTTCAAGTTCGTAATTGGCGATTCTAACGCAAAGATCGGTATCAATAACGACCCACAAGGACGCATCACACGACTTTTTGGCTCTGGTGAACGAAACGAACTTGGTACCCTGCTAGAGGAATGGGCTACATCATATGGCCTCTTCCTTCTTTCAGAAAAAGCAAAGCCGCCGATGGAGTTGGGTGGCCCCAAATGGACGCTCAAAAAATGAGATAAACTACATTTTAACACATTTTAAAGGAAAGGTCTGAGTCAATAAGTCAATAAGTCAATAAATGTTGAAATGATTATTAACATAATAACTGAATGACATAACAGTAATAAATAGGATCAATGCAGGTAGCGATCACAGACTAGCCCGCGCTATTTCACGCTTCGACCTCAAGCGGAACGAAAGCGCCTCATAGCTAGCAATCAACAACACAATGTTCTACAAGATTTAGCCACAAAAGCAAAAGAATTCGAATTGCGACTGGAAAACAGGTTTTCATGTATTGACCTCGATGTCATGCAAAACATTGAAAATGGTGAAAAAGCATTGTAAGTACCCTGCAACAAGAAATTAAAGAAGATAATCCTCAATCCATGTCATCATCTCCACCCAAAATATCCGTAGACACAAAGCAGTTGATAGCAAAACGACGTGCCATATCAAGACAAGGTCCTGAAAACCTCATCGAGCGCGCTGAGATGAATAAAGTTATAAAAAAAACAATTAAGCATGACAAGTTAAAGAGAAATGAACACATTCTAAAAGAAACCATCGATGACAACCGCAGCCTCAAAGCGGCCAAACGTGTTTTACCTTAATGGATACAAATAATTACCTCATTGAAAGATGGCCAAGGTGAACTAGTGCATGGTGCTGTGCCGATTTTAGAGCATAAACGAGTTTTACTCGGAGCTCTATTCTGGAGGGCCGCCACCTTCACCCATGTCAGCATTAAAATTGGACTTTGAAAATGACATGCCCACAGTCACCGAAAGCGAAATTGACTATGCTGTGTGCATTTTAAAGAACGACAAAACCCCAGGTCAAGATGCAATGCGACCTGAAATGTTAAAATTTTGAGGAAGACCTATTAAGTATGCCCTGAGGAGATTGTTTTCCTCTTACTTAAAACAAAAGCGAATACCGAGCAGTTGGAAGAATGCAAAGATGATACTTATATGCAGGAAAGGCAACCAAAATGAAAAGAGTAACTACAGACCATCTGTCTACTATCAGTTGTCTACATGCTCTTACTCAATAGGATACGCAACAGATTGGATGAGGAACAACCGGTGTAACAAGCTGGTTTGCGTTCTGGACTCTCTACTACCGACCATATACATGCTCTGAACCAGCTGGCGAATTCAAAATTCCCCATACTTGGCCTTCATTGACTTTGAAAAAGACTTTGATTGAGTGTACACAAAAAGCATGTTAGACTCGTTATTTGTCCAAGATGTAGATCCCAGATATATTGTGCTCCTTTCTGATATATACTATAATGAAGGCACAGTCCAAGTTTTCCTGTTGAAAAGAAAGACAGAAATTCAGATACAAGGAGGTGTCAAACAAGGAGATTCTCCTACCCTTTTTAATGTCGTCCTTGAAGAAGTATGCAAAACCCCGGATTGGACTCAAAAAGGTATCAATGTCGATTATAGGCTCCTGAATCACTTGCACTTTGCTGACGATATCGTGTTGATTTCATCAACATCCAATAATCTCCAAAGTATGGTGAACGACCTGAACCGGAAGAGTAAAGAAGTAGGACTAAGAATTAGCATCAACAAAACCAAGGTAATGGCAAGGAATCCAATCAATATCACCCTAGGAAATCAAATAGTGCAGCAAGTCAATGAATGCATCTACCTCGGTCAATGTTTTTGTCTACCAGATGCAACGCAAATCAAAGAGATACTACCGACGCGCCCGTGCGGGATGGACGGCTTACGAGCGCTGCAAAAAAGACTTCTAACAGAAATTTCTCTATTGCTCAAAAAACGGAAAATATACAATCAGTGTATCCATCCCCCCCCTAACATACGGAGCCGAAACGTGGACTCTATACAAAAAGATAACAAATCGGCTACAAGTGACACAAAGAAAAATGGAGAGATGCATGCTCGCTATTTTCTACCGCGAACAAAGAAGTAACACTGAAATTAGATCCATCAGTAAAGTACAAGATGTGTACGAGAGAATAAAGAAACTGAAGTGGAGCTGGGCAGGCCACGTCAGCCGCTACGGAGACGACCGTTGGTCCAAACGTTTGACCGAATGGACACCTCGCGAACTCGGGCGTGCTGTTGGATGTCCAAGAAGGAGATGGAGGCGGGACTTCGACAGCTTCTACGGCAGCCTCAAATGGGAATCGACGACTGTGGAAGTCATGGGGTAAGGCCTTTTCCCGAACCGACGGGATACATACAGGCTGTCCTTCAGTAAGTAAGTAAGTGAGCAATCAAGTATTTCATGAGCAATTGACATAAGTCTGCGGATTTCATTCACTTATAACAAATAGCAACTATAATGATCTCCTTTTTCAACACTTGATTTAATGAATGTCATGCTTAAGTATTCCAGACAGTACTCTCTTTATGAAAACAGCATGCTATTAGAAATTAACGTCAATTAGAAATAATATTAGAAAAATTAACGTCAAGCGAAAAGATAAATTTCTTCTTTATGACATAATGACCTTCGATAACTTTTGGGGAATTTTCTTCGACTTGCATCAATAAGCATCTCTCGATGACTGATAGGCTACATGGAAAAAGACAATTGACATTTTAAATATTGATATAAAATCAGAGCACCCATCCACTTTGATAAAACTTCAAATATTCATAAAGCGGAGGCACTGAGCCTTATGAGTATAAATTAGGATCAAATAATTGGATTAATGACACTACTACTTAAAAATAGGGCTATGCACTAGCCGCACCTGCTCACCGATGCTCCGAAAATGTCGAAAAAGTTAGGCTGAAGCCCTTTTTCAAGTGAAGGCGGAATGTAATTTGTTTCACGCTCTAGATTGTCGAGCAATAGTCAATTTAAAATCAAAGATACTGTAAGTGGGGAAAAGGACATCTATTTTCTCGAATTCAATGCAAATGTTGCGGAGTACGATAGGAAAATTCTTATGGTCTTAAAGAATTTGAAACAGACCTACATATGCCTCATCTAATTTCATTGTGCCAATAATTGCAAGTGACGCTCAGCATGCTTGACCCGTACTTAAGATAGATAAATTTATAGATAAAATGCATTCATAAGGATTGAAGCTATACAGTTCAATTCAAACCTGGACTCGAACCGGTGCACAGCGCACAGCCCTACTTCAAAGCAATGATGAAAGCGTTGGGGTCGCAAAACCGCATCAATTTTCTTCAATAATTATTCTTTCTTTACAGGCTTCTATCTGACATGAATTCTGTATCACTAATATAGAAAGTGTTCAAGGAATCGTTATTAGGCTTAGAGGTCTTCGGTTTCTAAATTGTTCAAGGAAATATTAAACATATAAAACTAAGATGCGAGATGATGTTCTAGGTAATCAACAAGTTTCTCTGGGATCTCCTGCATATCCTAATAAAAGACAAAAAGTAATCAAAACCTGCTCACTTCATTTAGCAATTGTGCAAAGTAGAAATTGTCCTTTTTGGACGTTGACACGTCAGTGTCTTGAGACAGTTGCAGCTTCTAACCAATTTGGTGGGGAAATCTAATAATGACTCTGTACAAGCGACTCAGATATAGTCCGCTGAGAAATTGATTTGAATGTTTTCCTAAAATACGTGCTGAGCCGCTTTGAATGAGCATTTCAACTTTATCATTCGACTTTCAAATCAACGGAGGCTATTGAGACGAGAAAACAACGACAGAGTAAGGGATTCAAACTTTTAAGTGAACATTGCATTCACTTTGCTATTATAATCTAAAACCGGAAAAATCCTTCGTAAACCTGGTTCGCTATAATCTATAATCTGAAACTCAAAAGTTTTGAAGGGAATTTGAAACCTTGCATGAAACTAACACATGGCACACAATGTTAAGTAATCTATGAGGAAGAAATAGTTTTCTAACCTCTACAAATTTCAATTAGAACATCAGAACAATGGCTGTAAGCTACATAGCACCTGTTTGTAACGGTACATCGGGTGTCATAACCGTCCGGTGCACCGAAAATTTCCAGATGTTAAGCTGAAACATTAATTGCGCAAAGCTGAAAATAAGTTATCGCGCTATAGGTTCGCGCTATATATTGACTTCGATGGCTATTAAGCTCTCAACATATTGAAAGTAAGGGTTCCTGCCTTTGTCAAGTGTCAATATTTTCTAGAAATAAATGCAAATTAGAAGAAGCACTCGGACAATTCTAACAGTGCTAAAGAATTATTAGCAGACTTGCATGGCCCTCCTTTAATTACAATAAACATGCATTTTGAGATCGTGCTTTCAGCACACTTTTCTAATTGTGGTTTTTAGCATGTCTTTTAAGTACTGTTCAAAAGATGTTAAATACGCTGTTTAGACATGATCATTTGAGGACCTAGATATGATCTTTCAATGGACCAAATCCAACGAGTTTTTATGAAAATATTGAAAATGCGTTAAATCCAACCGTCAAAAATGCGTAGGTTAGTCGGCTAAGTTTTAAGAGCATCAGAGCAAAAGTACGACAGAGGGCAAAACGGTAGGATTAATAGGATTGAACTGATGGTGAGAAATTCTGCTATATACCATTGTATTTTATGCTATGAACGTCAAAATTCCACATGATTGAAATAAGCGCCTTCAAAGTGTTCCTTATTCTTGACAATTTCCATTTGATTTGCGTACAAAAAGCTTTCCTGATCTTGTGATAAGAGAAATTCTTTCAATTTTGGAATATAATTAATATTTCGTTCTACTCTCGTCTGCAGGATATCCGGCAGATGAAAGGCAGACGTCACACGATGAGTCAATTCCGAGAGTGGACGAACATGAAATCTCTGGTAAGTATCAACAGTTATGCCGATCTCCATGTATTGTCTCAATCTTTCAACAAAAGATTCTGCAACTTAATACGTTGATAATGTAAGAATGAGGACACAGTGCTACATAAATCAATAATATAGCTTCATTACGCTATATGTTGATCTGAAACTTAATAGTTTGTATATAATCAGAAGGGGAACCATTCCACTGTATAAGGTTGAAAACTGAATAAGAACAGAAATACGTAATTCAAAGATTTTTCACTGACCAATCTTTTTCGTTTTGGAAAAATATATCGAAGCATTGAATCACACATAGGTTGACATTCTAGTTTTTTTAGATTCTATGTTCCTCAACATCATGTGGTATTAAAGGCATTTTTCACTACGTTGAATGAATCATGTTTTATATGAAACCGATATTTCAGAACACATGTCCAGCTGCGTCGTAAGGGCAGACTGAATCACACATTTTGCAAAGTAAAGCGTCAACATAACTCACAAGATAAAATGACGATTGTGACATTAGAACTATAGTAGAAGCTGCATGGCATCTTAAACACAGGTGAAAGGAATATCATCGAGATCAAAGAAATCTGAAGGGAAATCGAATTCACACCGGCTCAAATCGCTTCGCATAGTAAATTGACACATAAAAGGTTGAGGCACAAATTGATATGAGTGTTCGCTTAATCGCAGCCAAAGACAGGTTTGAAGAAGCTTGAAAGTTTTCACATTTTACCGAAAATAGCAGTGTCATTTCTGCTTCATTTGGCACGGTAATTTATGACATGAATGTTATGTTGAAAGTGCACCCATTTGTAAAGTCAGGAACATCATTGACATTGGTGCTACACGTTGGGTCAGCCCATCAGTTGAGTGTCTCACCCCAGCTTGTAGCCCTATCATATTCATGACATTAAAAGTGTCGAGAAGGTTCAGAAATATTTTACGCAGAATGTTTGTTGGCGCTCTCTAATCCCTTTTAATGACTGTTATGATTGAATTAGCATTTTGAAATTACAATATTTGAAGCGTAGAACTGCGCTTCTTTTCTTTATTTACATGTGCAACTGTCGCACATGGTCATAGTTTTAAACTAGGAGTTCACGATATTCTCCATTGTGATACCCGAAAGTACTTTTTGTGCATCAGTGTCATAAATGTTTGGGATTCCATTCCTGAGTCTATTGAATTGTCTTTGATTGAAATGTATTAGATATGAAATTGTTCTCATAAAATTTGTCACCATTTTGTTCAGCATTTTCTAAAGGGCTGCACGAAAGAGTTTCTTGTAGCCTGGAATGCCTCGTTGTTTTCTACAATTAAATATATTCATATTCCTATAGACAGACACTTTCAAAGAAAATGTACAAGAAATATTCACAACACTCCGAGAGAAAACGGCTAATACAAGCTTCTAGAAATTGTTCGAGAAAAATTTCGAATAATCAGACATGTTGCTAAAGCTGTCTGACATGTTTTGCTCAATCCCAAAAATGGTTTTCGCCGTTTTGTTGCAACTACTGGAGATAGATCTTCCAATGACAATGTTTTAGCTATTCCTACAGTTGCAGCAATCGTAAGGGTTTGCACACACTGAACATGGATATGTACAGATATTGTACTTAGAAATGCGAGGGATATACTACCGTGAAAGCCATCATTATGCGATATGTTTTCAATAATTATCCGCTCATTTTTAAAGTCCATATCTGCCAGTGCCATGTACAGACTATGTGATGAAAGGTTTCGCAGATATCTTGCATATGCATGCAAATGCGCTAATCTATCCACGTATCTCAATTAGCATGCTGCTAGAAACGCTGCAGTTATTAGTTTAATACCATTTGTAATTCTCAAATTTTTAGACATTTAAGAAATTCATTTATTTCCGTAACTATGTTATAATATCTGTTTTTTCTGATTCTTCATAAATTAACCGAGAATTCATGAGTTTCTAAAAAGGAAGTATGAGGATGGCGTGTGAATCATCCAATAAGACATTATAATGCGAAGAAGTTATGGATCAAAAATTCTTCCTGCCTCTTTTTTGAGACGAAGATTTTCGATTTTTCAACTACAGATTGTTTCAAAAAGAATATGGGTGAGCGTAAATTAGTGCGTATAGAAAGTCGTTTCCAAATTCAACAAACTTTATATGTTTAAAAAGCTCATGTTCTGAAATTGCTCCTGTGAAAATTTCATGACTGTGCTCTAGATGTAGCAGTCAATAGACTAAATAATGTTTCAATCTTTTGGAAATTGTTCGGAATTCAATTCTCATTTTCATCGGTAACCAGAAAACGTGACTCATCACTCTCACGCATGCATAGACAAGTCACACATTTTCTCACACAGATGAATTTTTTACTATGCAGCTGTCTATCGGTGTCTGTGCATTGTCTAGAATACATGTGGCAGACGAGAACAATGCTGCGTAATCGAAAGACATCGAATTCATTCATTTAATTTGTTGTTTTAATTTGATGTATCTCTCAGTAACGTGCGAACTGCTGTACTGAAAGCTTACCAGAGAGGCTATCTTGGTCAAGCTGAGGCTTTGATCCGAAGTGGCCGGCCAGTTGCCTCTGTTTCGTAACGATTAAAGGTCCCCAAAAGTACTATTTACTTTTGGTTGCGAAGAGGAAGGTCTTCTGGCCGATCAAGGCTGACTTCTCGCTAGTCAAATCGCTGCATCACCAGTGTGGTCCACAGTGATCCCTCTACATCTTTATCTGAGCTTTCAGCAGGTTCAAATCTTTCCAGAACAACTGTTTGTAGACGACTTAAGAAGTTGAACTACTCCAGTCGTAAGAGACCATCGAAGCTGAATCTGTCCGCGCGACACAAGAAGCTGAGACTAAAGTGGTCAATGAAACGTTGACACTGGCGGAATCAGTGGTCACTGGTCACGTGTCGTTTGGTCGGATGAGCCAGCTGTCCGATAAAAATTCAAAGATCGACGTCTACGCCTTTGCCTGAATTCTGGGCAAGACATTCCTGATCGCTTTTTTACATCGAGGGGTCAGTACGATTGCAAGAAATATCTCATCTGGGGAACCATCTAGAGTGATGGTCGCAGTTCACTGCATGCTATGAGGGTATACATGAACTCCGAACGCTACGTTCGAGTGCTCGAAGAACATGTTTATCCTTAAGCATACAGTTTAGGTGATCCATCTACTGATTGGATTCTGATGGATGACAATGCTCCATGTCATCGTGCCAGGGCAGCTCAATTGTATAAAGACAGGCAGGAATACGAACCTTATACTGGCTGGCTTCAAGATCTCCTGACTTGAATCCAATCGGGCATGTCTGTTCTATCTTGAAACGGCGAGTTCGTCGACGAATTTGTCCTGCCAATGATTTGAATCGGTTGGAATCTTTAGTGAGGCAGGAGTAGAATCAAATTTATCAACAGATGATCAGAAAATTGATCGGCAGTATACCTATTCGCATCCGAAAGGCAATAATGCTTAGAGGAGACGAATCTGGCTACTAGGGAACGCACCCATCAGTCCTTTTACGGACTAAGCCCTTTTGCTGGACCAATATCTAACAAAGAACAATATTTAGTATGATATAGGAGACAAATTTATTCAATTGTAGTTAAAAACCTTACTGTTTACTATAAAATGTTGCTGGTTTAACTAATTTTTAATTATTTATGAAACGGACTGCACCGCATGTTCAATATAATGTATAACAATAATATATGGTAGGTTATCAAGAAGCAAGTTGACTTATTAGGTTTCCTTAGATAATCAAGCTTTCAGAAGAAAGTTCTAGGTTAACTAACGAAATACATCGATCTAAGAAAAAGGATCTTCCAAAGAAAACAGTTCGACCGGTGCATTTTCACTGTAGGTACATGTCTACCAATACCTTTCACCGTTTTCGTGGTCAATCATGCGACTTGAAAATATTGCAAAATCATCCACACAAAAGACGCGCATCTTAATTATACTTAAGTTATGCTAGAAAGAAAGTGACAAAATTCTACTTTGCTGTTATTCTACAAATCATAACAACTCTTAGCTCACATATTTCAATAACAATTATGCTTCTTCAACCAAGTGAGTCAATTACAAACGAATGAGGCATAGTAAAACATGATACCATGCGCTCAAAATACAAAAGAGAATGAATATCAACTACACAGTGTAAGCTGATGTTGAATAGGCCCGTTGAAACTTCGCCATAAATGAGGACCTATACATAGGCTTATATTTTTTTTCGAGACGCACTTCTGCGATGAGGAACAACAATTATACAGTAGTGGCGACTTAAGATAATCGAAATAGCGAATGTGATTTATCAGAATGAATACTCACAAGCAACATAGAATGAAAAGATAATTCGATGGTAACTCAAAATAAAAATGTGAATACCCGCAGTGAAAGTTACTGCAATGTTATTTTCAATCGAAATCGATTGATTGACATAAAGGAATAGCACCTGTGAATGACAATCCAATACAGTCTCAGACTACAACAATAAGATGCTTCACAAAGTTGGTCATTTATCAAGAAGAGAATCAATCATGCATCTCTGAGATATAGCGCAGTCCACAATTATCCAAGAAGGCCATCTGATCTGGGCTCATGCATGCACAGCATGATCGAGCGAGTGTCACAGCCCAAATAAATCGTTATGAACGAAAGAAAAGTAGGAAAGCACGGCATTCATCTGCACCTCATCCGTTCTGACCTTTGTATCTGCACAATTTATTTTCTTATCCACATTTATTCGCTATACAGCGCGCCTTCTAACCGGTTCAAAAGCACTGATTCAGATTATTGCATCTCATTCATGCACCTGACAATGATAATAAGTAACGCATTTTTTTTATATTATTAATTTGAAACTCGTAACATTTTGATTCTTAAGAAATATGCAATCATCATATGCATCTGGATTCTTAAGAAATATGCAATCATCATATGCATCTGGATTGCTCATTTCAGATGACGACAAGATCAAAGCTCACAAGCGAAATTTTCGGGACCAATTACTGCACCTACTGCACTTCAAAGATCGTAATGAGCGAGATCGAGCCCCTCCACTCTCAACTTTGCGATTTGGTTAAATGTGCAATCAACTACTTTGTACAAATTCTCAGAATCATCAATCTTCTACATCCAGAAAGTTCCTGAATCTATCGAGGAGGTTCATGGTAAATTCGGGAGACATGATTGATCTTTTTATACGGACTGACTTCAATGCTTATCCTCAGAGATGAGAAAATTCCTTGAAAAATAACTGTGATTAATTTAAAAAGATCTGTTTTGGTTTCCAGTTATGTTGGATAGAATTGTATTTATAACTACGATTTATGTATGTTGGAGATATAATATTCAGGCAATAAAAGTGGCGAATATTATCACTGGAACTATGAGTTGCTTTTCCTCGCAAGTATTTTCTATTACATGATGCTTTTCGATCATATCGACCAAAAAGTGTTAGAAAGCCTGTTTTAGATGCGAAAATTGGAGGATCACGTTGAGGAAGCGGAAGTTCATCTTTGCAATACTTCATTCGACAGCTGCGCTCATCGCTGCCTCTTGGAACAGACAGGGTAGAACAAGTGACATCGGAACATCAGGAACAATGAGCAACAAGCATGTAATGGAGCAATAAGATCAAGTTGATAAGTCAATTAAATAATATCATACATGTAGCTAACTCAAACTTAGGCACAATCGCATAAATACTTCTTCTGAACACACAATACTGGCTTGGCAAAGCAAATCTGTGCAGATTCAGCAACATGTATGTAACTCAGATGGTGAGCGACACAGGCCAACAATTAAGAAAAACTGTTTGTCAGGCATTTTGTACATGTGGAGAGTATTTACACGATTGTAATAGCTTGAGTTCTCTTTTATTTTATTCTCTTATTTCATCGTCTGATATTGCCTATTTGACTTGTCAAATTGATCTTATTGTGCCATTACATGCTTTGTTCAGCTCAGACATTGCTTGTCATTGGTTGATTGATATGCTATTGTTGAATACGTCTATATCTAGTCAATGCAATAAAAAATTTAACATTTTTGTGTCAATTAGATTTTATGAATTGAAGCCGTTTGACATCAGACATTTAACATTACTTTTTTTAGCATCACTTTTAAATAAATGTCGCCGATGAGTAGTACACAATTTACAATTCAAGTTCACTTCCAAAGCTTCACTTTTCCATTGCTTCACTTTCAAAGTCCATGATAAGTCTTTTACAGTTCTCAACGCTAATGATTATGATGACAGACTTGAGATACAGTGTACAAGTATTTCTATGAAACCGGTGCAGTCACAAAGTTCAACTTATGTATTAGATCATAGAAGTGGACTTTCTATGGTATTATTAATTTCTGTGAATGATAATGACCAGAGTAGAGGATTTCAATGGTCAGAATTTACGAGTCCGAAGGACGAGTAAATTTTGATACCATTGAAATCCGATACGTGGTCATTATTATAATTTAGTTTACGTTCTAAAAGCTATCTATGGCTTGCTTAGAGGTTTCATTATTTATAGATCAATGCAACATTGAGTTTTATCCTAGAAATTTCTCGTATTAATATTTCTAGGAGTCCATGTATAGAGGTTTTCAAAATTTAAATGATATCAATGACAATATATAAATACCAATGCAACATTTAGAATTCTATCATCATAGAACTCGGTATCATGCATCATGAATAGTGAAAATCTTTCAACTTCATCAATAGTTCAAAATGTCCGATTTGCTGCTACTACAAGAGAAGAAATGAGTAAAAGTTTGATCGAAGCAAACTCAAAAAGTACGATTAGTAAATCCAAGTGGGCAATGTCAATGTTCCAAAATTGGTTCAACCAATGGAAAATTCGTCTTGATGATGTACCTAAAGTGTTGAAAGATGTTGAAGAATTTGCACCTTCTGATCTAAACCATTGCCTTCAGTATTTTCTCTGTGACATGCGTAAGACAGACAAAGACAGATCTATGTGTCCTCCACAGACACAAAAGGAAATATGTGCAGCTATTCAGTATCACTTCAATGATACAATGAACTGGCAAATATCAATTTTCAAAGATAAAGACTTTACTGAATCACGGAAAGTACTAGACGCACAAATGAAAAAAGCTGCGCGTCTTGGATTGGTGCAACAAAAGAAGAGAGCTAGTATTATTACGATCAATGACGAAGAGTTATTATGGAACAATGGAAGTTTCGGTTGGGCTAATCCACGTCAGTTGATCAACACATTGATCTATTTCATCGGTCTGCATTTTAGTTTACGAGCGGGCGAAGAGCACAGAAATCTTGTGTATGGAGAATCCTCACAAATCAAATTGTTGTGTGATAATGACGAAAATGAGTACTTGGAGTACACAGAACATTTTTCAAAAAACAAAACGTTTGGTCTAAAAATTGCAGAATGGATCCCAAATGTACTAGAGTATATGCAAGAGAAAATAAAGAAAAATGTCCCATTGAAATCTATAAAAGGTACATCTCACATCGACCTGAGTCAAATGGAAAAAATGGACATTCTGCATTCTATCTTGCAATAATCGATAATCCAGCTACGAATGTTTGGTACAAAGCCTCACCTATAGGTGTACATAGTATTAGGGATGTGACAAAAAGGCTTCTAAAATCGTTGAACCCATCAGAGTTTTATACCAATACAAGTCTGCGCAGAACTGCACAAACTCGCTTGACCGAAGCCAACACTGCCCGGGCAGTTATTTCAAAGAAGACTGTTCGAATTAGCACGGCTGCAACTTCCGCTTATGTGGATTCAGCAGTATTCGAAAAAAGAATGTCAACTGTATTGCACGGTGAAAGTGAATCAACAAAAACGTTAATTGTGAACACCGAAAGAAGCGAAAGAATCGAAATTAATCCATCGGAAAAGAAGATGAGAGTCGAAATAGATGGGGAGAAGAATAAGATAATCATAACTTTTGACTAATTGTTACAATGACAACGTAAATTTTCTTTCATTGTTATAATTGCATGTTGAATTTAACTTTTAGTGAGCATTAAATGAAATATTACTAGTAACATTTCATTTAATGTCATAGATATGAAATATATTGTTTGATGATTAAACGCTCAGAATTTATGATATTTTATTGGGGAATGTACCATAGAACGTAAACTAAATGTATTAGATAGAGTACTTAAAGCATGTTTGCCATTTGAAAGCAGGGCTATATTTTCCCATGGAAAATAAAGCATCGGTGAGGAAAATATAGCTCAGTTATCCTAGATATAGCTGTTACTTATCGGAAATGGACATAAATATCCATGCCAATCTATTAAATTGCACAGAGCGCGAATGGATGAACGATCCAAATCTATGTATCTGCGATTCAAATTTCATGGTCGTAGATCCAAGCATTTCATCACTTCAAATTCGGACACTTACTTCTACTTACCAGCAACAAGCGATTTAGTAATCATGGAAGAGGCCCCTGCTTTTCTTGGCAATTTAACTTGCTTTCCAAATGGTAGTAATGGGCAAAAGACCGTTCCAGGACAAGCCATTTTCTCAATTTTTTTGCACCTCTAAAAACGACTAAATTTATCAATTTAGATCATTATTTCAGGTTTTAAGAACTAAATTCATAAATTTAGGCGTTCCAGGACAGGCCAAAATTCTCAAATTTTGTGTCCTTTTTAAAACGACTAAATTCATGAATTTTGGTCATTTTGTCAGGTTTTAAGACCTAAATTTATAAATTTAGTCCATTTTTAAATGGACACATGATTCTCAAATTTTTGCACTTTTTAAAAACGACTAAATTTTAGAATTTAGGCGCTTTTTAAAAAACCGAATTTTTCAAATTTTTCAAAATCTCAAATTTTAGAATTACAATTTTTACTCTTAAAATCATGACCGTTCCAGGACACCGAAAAATCTTAAAAGTTAAGAATCTCAAAATTTGAGAATTACAATTTTTACCTTGAAAATCATGACCGTTCCAGGACACAACATCAAAAAAATGGTATTTTTAAAAACGTCTAAATTCATGAGTTTAGGTCTTAAAACCTGAATTTTATCCATTTTTCAGGTTTTTAAATATGAGATAACCAAACTTATGTGTCTAAACTTACGTGACTAAAAATGTTTCTTTAAAAATGGAAGAAACAAAAGTGGAAGAAACCGCAAGAATGTATCCTTCATTATCACAATTAAAAATAACTGAATTGAATAAAGAAAAACACAAGGATAGAGTACGTTATATGAAAAATAAGGAATCTCAATTATTATTAAGATTAGAGCATTATAAAAAATTAAGAAAGAGATGGACTAAAGTTAAGAATGTAACACAAGGAATTGGCATATTCTTAACAATAAGTTTAGGTGCTTTAACAATTGTTATATCTTCAGGTGTTTTAGTAATTCCAGTAATTGCTACTGCTTTAACAGGTACGGGTGTTTTTGCAACTTCACTTGTTACAATGTTAGATAAATCTTTAATTACTAAGAAACGAAAATCATTAAAAAATAAACATTCTCACGTTAAAGAAGTTTATGATAAACTGCATTATTACTTTCAAAGAGTATGTGATGATAATGTTATTACGCTAGATGAGATTGAAAAATTTGATCAAATAGCTAATGAAGTAAATCAAATATCATTTCAATTACAGACCGAAAAAGTTCATGACAAGAATAAACAGGATGGTAAAATTTCTAGTGATGGTAAAATTTCTAATGAAGAAAATGATAAAAATTTTTTAGAAGAACTAAAAACTTTATTAAACAAAACTTAAAACGAAAAGATGTCAGACGCCAAAGCAATAAAAAAATAATTTGTTCAGTAAAATGTTTTTGTTGTATTCCAATGTTACCACAAAATTCAAATATTATATTTTAAAAATGGATAAAATTGAAGCTGATAATTTTAAAAGAATTAAACAATTAGAAGAGTTAATAAAACAAAGAAATATTATGAAAGAAAATCATCTTCAGCATAGAATGATAAAGGCTGGTATTCAATCTGATATGTTTGAAAAAATGAAGCAAACCCAGGAAGTAAAAACTGATTTTGAAAAAACTATGGAACCATTTAAAACTCTTGAAAAAGAAAGTACAAATAATGATAAACAAATTAATATAACAGATCCAGAGCACAAAACTATATTAGATGACTATGGATTACTGGAATCAAACATTAATAAGAAATTACCAAAATGTATGCAATTTGAACATTCTATTTCATTTATAGATGGAAAAACAATACCTAGATTTTATCTCGGGCAAAAAGAAATATTTCCACAACCTTTTCGAGGTTTAATTTTTTCACCAGATAAATATCCTTTTAATTTAGATAGAAATTTTGTTGATCTTTTAAGAGGAGCAGATTTAAATAATTATGCTGTAGAAGATCTCATAAAATATAAAGCTATGTTAGATAGAGTTGGTGCAGTAAAATCTCTTAGACGTTATAAACAATTAGAAAATTTATTATCAACGGGAGTTAAAGTAGGAAAAGGTTTTAAAACTGAAACAACTGTATTCTTACCAGATGATCCACAAGAATTACTAAATAGATTAAATATTTTATTATCGGCAATAAAAGAAGGACATAATTCTAGTTTCAATGAAATTCATGCTATATTGAAAAGAAGATTCTAAATGAAGAGGATTATAAAAGTATAGCTGAAATATGTTGTTGTTTTTAATTTTTTATAAAAAAATATTTATTCAAAATTTTAACTAAAAAATGTCTTCGTGAGAATTATCATCAGCAGATTTAGACAAAATTAATAATCATTTAGAAAATCTAACAGAGATTTTGGGTTCATCAAAATTTAGTACGACGTTAAAAATTATAACAACTACTTCATCACACACTTGTAATTTAGAACCCATTCTACATTTGGAACAAAATAAAAATTATCAAATTGCATTGACTAGTTTCTCCACATTTAACACTATTCAAAACGTTATAAAAGATGTGAATGATCAATTTAGATATTCTACTGATAAAGGCAAAACGTGGAAAGTACTAACTTTTCTTCCTGGTTCTTACGAAGTTGAATCAATATCAAATGAAATTAAGAGACATTTAGGTATACCATTTAAAGATAAGAAACAATTACATATTGCAGTTGAACCGGCAGTTAATAAATTTTCTCTTACTTTAGACGAAAATCAAGTTGATTTTAATCATGATAGATCATTGTCAAAGCTATTAGGATTTAATAAACAAACCTATAGTCAAGGTTATCATTTAGGTGAGAAGATTCCAAAAATAACTGAAATAAATTCAATTGTTGTACATTGTGACATTATTGAAGGAGGATATATAAATGGTAAATTGTCAAATTTAATATTCAGTTTTCCAGCTTTTACTGTACCCATTGGTTATAGATTAAATGTAATTCCACAAACATTAATAGATTTCCCTATTACAAGAAAACTATTAACAACATTAACATGAGAATCACTGATGAAAAAGGACAAGAAATAAATTTTGGAGGTGAAGAGATTATGATAGATCTTTTGGTTCGGGAGGCATAAACTCCCACGCGAAGCTAGAGAAGTTTAATTTTCTTCTTTAAGAATAAAAACAAAATAAAAATAAAATTTTTTTATTGAAAATGAGTGAATTTTCCCCATTAAATAAAAAAAACTTAAATTTAATCATCATCCAAATTTATCTAATAAAGTTTTGTCAGTTATTTGCGGAAGATCAGGATGTGGTAAAACGTATCTATTATTTAAAATTTTAACGACTCCAAATTTTTTGGATTATAACAATCTTATAATTTATACAACAACAGCAGAACAACCCGTCTATCAATTTTTAAAATATGGATTTGAAAATAATCTTAAAAAAACAGCAATTGCTTCATTATTCAAAGAATATGAAAAATCTGAAGATGAAGAAGAAATAAGTTCGTGGTGTGAAGAAGCAGCAAAAAATAATCAGTTAGTAGAATCCAATAAAAATAAGCATATGAAGATACAATTAATAGAGGATAGTGGTAATATACAAGATCCTAGTAAACTAGATAAAACAATGAAACATTGTGTAATTTTTGATGATTGTGTTAATGATAGAAATCAGTCAGTTCAGAGAAATTATTTCACAAGAGGTAGACATAACAACTGTAGTGTTTTTTATTTAACACAAACTGTGTATTCATTAGATGGAAGTGTTATTAGAAAGAATGCAAATATATTTATACTATTTGAAATAAATGCAAGTAACTTAAGTGATCTGTTAAGAGATTTATGCGTAAGAAATAAAGATGAATTTAAACAATCGTGTAACAATGCTTGGTCAAAAGATTATGAATTTATCACAATTAATATTGATAAAAAAATTCATGATAGAGTTATAGAACATTTGTTTACCGAGTGATAAAAAATATACAAATATAGTGTTATAATATTTTATTTTTTTATTTTATATATATATATCAAATTTGTCTATCTTAGAAATTAGAAAATTAAAAAGGTAAAGTAGTTAAAACTAGATAAATTTTTTCTTAACAGGTAAAATTTTTCTTTTATCATCAAATGGATCTAATGCTAATTTATGTTCTTCTTTTAAATACATTTTATGTTTCTTTGAATTAAGTCTATAATTACATGCTGTTTTTATTTCATTATTAAATAATACATTTTTATAATCTTGAAATGTTATTTCATTAGCCACTGATGCCTTTGAAATTCCTTTTAATATTTTATGTGTTTTAATATTATTAGTTGCATCATAACAGTAACATTTAGATTTTAAAAATATAGCTTCTGTTATGAAATCTTCATTTCCTAACTCATCTTATACTTTACATAATTCTGAAGGATGAATAAAATCTTTTATTTTATCTATTTCTTCATCAAGTGAAGAATTATACGGTACTGTTAATTCTAAGAAAAACGGAATCCGTATCTCTAAAGTGTAATTTATAGTTTTCGCCATAAGCAGGTGCTAAATGAACATATATAAATCTATACATAAATAGCGTAGCTAGTTCTAATAAAGTGAATCCAATAAAATTAAACTGATCATGCTTTACGCTGATTCGACGTAAATGTACAGCACATAGTTCATCACTAAATCTGGTAGTGCTTTTATATGTAGGTTTCCTTGTTAAATTTTGAAACCTATCTTTATCATAAACTATTTCAATATTTTGTCTATTACGCACATTTTCTGAAGTCTAAAGCACCATAAAATGCATTATTCATTAATTTGAAGAACACGTTTCCAAAATCATCTTTATTTCTTTTAGCTATTTTACGTTTTTCAATATTGAACTCTATATAATTTTTTACCCATTTAGATTTTTGATATAATAGTTTTTGATGTATTTTGGTGAGAATCATTCCATGTTCTAAATACCAATCTAGCATTCTTCCTTCAACAACATACTTTCCTTTATTACTTTGTGTTAACATAAGTTTTTTTGTTGGTCTGTATTTCTTAGAAATTAAAGATTTTTGATAATCTGAAAAATCTTCTATATTGGGAATTTTGTTTTCGGGACTGAAAGGAAAATATTTTGTTTTATCTTTTATTTCATCAGAATATACTAAATCAACTTCATATATATATATATATAACCATGATTATAATTTCCATCATATGTTTTTTGATAATCTAGAATATTACACCATTCCATCTCACCTGTTGGTAATTCTTGTATCATGCAAGAAGAATATAAGCTATTAAATCATAATATAACAAATAGTTTTCTCTCATGAATTCATCAACTGTTGCTTGACTCTCTTCATTTGATATACGTGTAAGTCCTTCTATATTATGATTAAACAATTTTATAAATTGATCTTTTTCTTCTAGATTTAAAATTTTTAAATAACCGTAATCATCAGGATTTACTTTCTTATTATAACATTTAACATATCTATTACCTACAACAGATGAAACACCACCTCTAATTCCAGATTCCAAAAATAATAATTTATCATTAGAACTTTCTTTATAATATTTAAGTTTAACACTTATATGTTTTAATCCTGCCAACCATGTTAATCCTGATGTAGAATAAATATAACATGGATCTATTTCATAATATTCTATACACATATCACGAAAGTTTTCAAAAAGATCAGCAAGGATTAACACATCTATCTGAAGATATTTCATTGTATAATCATACATTGTTCTACAATTTAACTCTTTCCAATTTTTTTCAGCTTCTGCATAGTCTTCTTCAGACAGTTGTGATTGTTTTAATGTTGATTTAAATTTATTTATTGGAGGAAGTTTTTGTTCTTTCATTATTTCATTTATTCTATTTATATCTCCAGTTATATATTCATACGGAAATATTTCTTTTAAAGGTTTTAAATTATATTTATTTAATAATTTACATTGTTCAGGTTTCAAAGTTTTAATGAATAAGGAGTAAAAAATCTAAATGCATCTAAAATTCTAATACAACCTAATTGCATTGAAAAATATTCTTCTTCTGTTTTACATAGTACATTTATTTGTTGTTGTTGTAATTTTTCAGATGAAAATAAATCTTTCATTATCAAATGGAAATCATATTTTGAACCATTGTAGAAATATAAAGGAACAAAGTTATATTTAAATTTATTAGCATTAAGATTACAAGAATTATGTGCTGCACCTCTATATAATCCATTTAGATGATCATGATCTTTTACTTTGACGGCAGAGCCGTCGCTTCGCTTATCAATATATCTACCTTTGCCATTTTTATAATTTTTTGTAAATTCTTTTCCGCAGTAATAACAATTTGTTTCATTAACAAAATTAATTTTTTCTTCATCCGTTAATGGAAGCATCATTGGAATATTTGTTTCAAGCAATTGTGAAAAACGTCCTTGTAATTCTTCTACTTTCTTTGTAAACATTTCTGAACTATCTTCACCATAGTATTGAAAATATTCTGATTTAAATAATTCAGGATAATTTGAATGAATGTACATTCCCCAACATAATGGTTTTTGTTCAAATAAATATTTTTCTTTACTTTGTTCAGGTGCACTTTTTTCATATTTACAAACCGAAGGTTCTAGGGCTTGGCCAGAGAGTTCCTCGCCCGTACCATTAACAGAATTTTGTGTCATGTTAACATTATATGCTTCGAAATCACAATAAATAGTAAAGGGTACTTTATTTTTCAAATAATGTCTATTATATATTCAATAATCATCTTTAGGAAAAGTATTTTCAACTGCTTCATTCTGTTGGCAATTCTCCAAATGTCTATTCATTTCTTCTTTAGTTCTAAAGCTCGTCATACATTGGAGACAGGGAAAATTAGCATTATCTGAAGTTTTTGTAAATATAGAAACATCTTTACACAATATAAAATGACCCTGATAATATAATATATTCGCTTGTGCTGGTTGTTTTGTTTGTTCTAGTTTTTCAAATTTATCTTGATATATTTCATGTGTTAAATCAATTTGTCTTTGTAAATCTTTTTCAGACTGTTGATATTTTTGATTTAATATTTGTAGCTGTTGTTCATATTCTTTATTATATTGTTCTTTATATTGTTGTTGACATTTTTTTAAACATTCATTTAATTCTTTATTGTCTTCATTATTTAATTCTTTATTGTCTTTATTTAATTCTTGAATCGTTTCTATCTTATTTTGATATTTATGGTGATATTCTTGTAGTAACATTTTTACTTGATGATAATATTCTGTTTTACATTTTTGTAAACTTTTATTTAAATTTTCTAATTTTTGTTGATATTCTAAAGATAAAGCTGAAAAATAGGAAACATAATCATAATTAAAATTACGTCCTTTATGCTTATTATGATTAATCATTATTGGTGATAATGTTTTAACAATTTGAAATTTTTCAGTACATATTATATTTCCTTGATAAAAAATATTATGATGCATGTAATTTCCTCTATCATTATAAACTATTTCTGATTGACATAAATTTTTATTATTCAAATAATTTTTTTTGAATCTGAGTAAAATGGAGTAATATCACCAATAGAAACATAATTCACATTTAATTCAAAAACATTTACTTCTATTAAATTTTTATTTTTTTTATGAAACTTTATTAACCTATTATAATCATATGGAAATTCATCTAATCCATCAGAGAGATCAAATTCATTTATGTATTCTTCTTTATTATAATGACTTAGTCTTTCTTTATGATATTCTGCAGGATGTAAATGTGCTATAATACTCCACAGAAAACAATAATCATCTTCATTTTTTATGTTGATTATTTGTGGTGAACTGAAAGGTAAAGGAACATAACTACCACCAGTATTATTTTTATATTTATGAATTACTATTTTCTTAGATAGTATTTTAACAAATCTCCAACCAGATTCACGTAACTGGGCTTCAATTATACAATTTTCTAATTTATTTATCATCGATTCAAATATGGGTTGTATATCATTTACATTATGAATTTCTTGTGAATTTGTAAAATGTCCTTGTATTATTTCTTCAGGAATTCCATCAGGTCCATTTTTTGTATAGAGTACTTCTACATTCATATAACATTTGAAAGATTTCTTAAATATTTTGAAAAAGTTTGTTAATACATTATAAAAAGTTTCATCGGTTTCATTATGTTCAACAGATTCATTAAATAAATATTTTATATCTCTTACAGCTTCATCGGTTTTTTAGTTTCATGAAATTCATCTATTTCGTTAAATTCATCAGTATCGCTAAATAAATATCTTCCATCTGGTATGGACTCATCTTCACTATTAAAAACTTTTTTATATTCCGAATGTGAATAATCATCAAACATTTTTTTAACTTTTATATCAGTAGGTAATGTTTCTAGATAGTCTTTTTAATTATTTAATTTTAATATATTTCCTTCATCAACTCGATCTACATTTCGTAAATGCAATTTACTTTGTAAATGAGATTGATAACTTCTTTTTGTTTGCAACTTTTTTTACATAAGTTACAATAAAACTTTTCCATTTTTTGTTTTTTATAGAAAAAATTTGTGTTTTAATTTTAGATATAAACATTCTAATATAAAGGTCTTGAGAGTTATTATATATTATCATATTTCACGTTCTTTAGTTATTTTATTTTCTTTATCACATTAAGTTTTATCATATTAAGTTTTATCATATTAAGTTTTATCAAAAGATAATTTAAATTTATTTTCACTAACTATTGATTCTTCATCATCATAAATTGATTCTTCAACATCATAAATTACACTTTTTGGTATAGGATGCCATTCCCTGATAGGATGCCATTCTTTTATTGGAATATCTAACTCTAAATTACATGTATTATGTGATAATAATATAATAGAGAAAAATATTGGTCTTTGATCTCTTTTGGAAAATTTAATAACACCACCATAATCTGAATCATTTTTAGTTTTTATTAAAGATGATAAAATTTTAAATTGATTAGATGTAAATCCTAATTTAAATTTTGTAGACCCGACACATAGTTGTCTAATAGTATCTTCAACTATTCCATCATTATTCTTTTCAATTGTAAGAAAATGAAATTTGGATAAATTTTGATTGTATGTAGTATTAATATCATGTTGAGATATAAATTTTTCTTCACTTACATTTTTATAATCTTTTTTACCATTTACACCTTTTTCCGATGTTTCAGAATCATCATCTATAATATAAGATTCTTTAAAATTTTTATTATAAGATTCTTTAAAATTATTATGATTATGATTGTGGTCATTGTTAATAGTATAAGGTGTTGTCCACATATAAATTTTTTCTTGTTGTGCTAAACCATTTATGCAAGATTTTAACAAATTAATATTTAAGTTTGAATATATTCCTATATAAGTATCCTTATCATATTTTTGAGGCATATCAGAACTTTCTTGTTTATAAATTGTATCTCTATAATACACTTGACATAATAATTCTTCATTATGTTTTTTACTTTCTATGTGAATATTATATTGATTATACTCATCAACAAATAATCTAATTTTTTCTTTTGAAAAAGATTTTAATTTTTTAACTAATTCTCTAATATTGATATAATTAATTATTTTAGTCTCTATCCAATCAGTATTACTAATTGGTAATACTGCTCTAATAAATCCATAAACATTATTATGACCAATTATGAACATATTTTCTTTATTTAATTCTACATAGGCCACATCATTATATTTACTTACAATTTCCATAAATTTAATAAATGGATCTCCTGGAAATATACAATAATTGGTTTCTATAGAAGGTAAACCTTTAGTCTGTTCTTTAAATATTTCAGCTTGTAATTCAAATAAAACATTAACATCTATGCATGGATTATTATTATTATCAAAGCATTTATTTTCAAATCCCGTTGATCTCATCGAATAAGAAGAACAGGATGATACGGACGAATATAATTTTTTTAAATTTGCTTTATCCATTTTTTTAATTTTTATGTAAGAAAAAATTTTATTTTTTTATTTTTATAAGAAAAAATTTTATTTTTTTCTCATTATATAAAAAATTACTTTTTTATTGCTTTAAAAATGATGTTACCAAATGTTGGTGGAGGTGCATCTATCCCGAATAATCGTGAATCAGAAATAGAAATAGAAAATTATATCATGAAAACTGGAGACGTTTTATCTGGTCCATTGCATCTTTCTATTCTTCCGCAACAAAATACAGAGTTAACAAATAAACAATATGTTGATACACAAATCAATGACTTAAAATAAAAATATATAAACGATGTTTTGGTTCCACTGATGAATGAATTAAAGTTGCTTAAACTTAATGACAAATCATTAAACGAAAAATTATTAAAACTTGATAAAAAGGATAGAGAGCTAGAAGCAGATATAGCAAAACTTTTTAAAAAAAATTCTGAACAATCAAAAATTTTAATATTACTTTCTATAAATTTAAAATCTGCAGTCATTAAAAATAAACATCAGATAAAATTATTGAAAGAATAATTAGAAGATGAAATAGAAAAACTACCTGAAAGAATTAAAAAAAATTTAAAGCAGTTAGAAACTACATTCCAAAAAAGTGTTGATGAATTAAGTTCTAAAATTACTCAACAAATGAAAAAGATGAATAGAATAATAAATGAAGTAAACTCACTTAATCAAAAAGTTGATAAAATGAAAACTCTTAAAATCAATTTAGAAAATGAATCAAAGAAAAATGTACAAGTAAACTCTAAATGAAATAAAGAACAGTTAGATGCTGTTAAAAATCAGTTAGATGTTCTTAAAGTTCAATTGAATGCTCTTAAAACGGCGTTGAAGATGAATCAGCAGAAAATGCAAGTTAATAGAAAAGAAATTAAAATACATCACACGCTGCTTGTCGCAATAGGTAAAGTGCAACGGAAAATTAATAAAGTTATCTCGAAGTTGTTGTCCATTCACAAACGTAAATCTTAACACGTAGATATTTTTCCCAAAAGTGAAATTTAATCCTAAAAAATGCCTATAATTTATAAACACAATCTTAAACATTTCTCTTCAAATCAAAAAATTGCTCATGAACCATCTATGAAATCTGTTTACCATTATAAGAATGTAGAAACAGTTCACACGGAAGGAGCTAGTGTAAACAGTGGAGCTGGCATCTTTTCTGGTATAGGAAGTATCGTTAACTTAATTAAAAATAATAAAGATTTGATTACATCTGCTGCAAAAGGAGCAGCTGCTATAGGTAGTTCAGCTAGTGCAATATCAAATGCTGTTAAGTCAGAAAACGAATTAAAACAACTAGAAGCTATTCATAAACTTAGGAATGATTCTGAAGAACTAAAAAAATTAAAAAAACTTTCAGAGGAAACAAAAAACAAAATTGCTAACATAGCTGTAGGGGTGAAACCTTGAGGAGCGGAGCTCCGTCTGATAGTAAACAGGAGAAGAAATCAGGCGTAGCCATAGAACCTACGGTTCGTTCAATTGAAGAAATAAGAGGTAATGGTCTAGCAAAATTCTAAAATTATATTTTAGTAAAATTGTTTTAGTAAAATTTTTTTTTGGTGTGAGAAAAAACAAAAAGTCAAATTATTTTTTATAAAAATGTCTTCGCTTGTCGAAAATAAATTTAGATTAGACGATCCTCCGTTCGTCAGTTATAATCAAAAAAGAATGACTGTATAAGAATTGCTATGAATCCCGGATCTTCTAGTAGAGTAAATACTGGAGGAGATTTAATTTTTGAAGTTGATAATCAGCAAAGTTATATATTTATCCACCTGATTCATTTTTACACTGTGAATATTCTTTATATAGTAATGCCAATTTTACAACACCATTACCAGAAACCGATAATATTGCATTAGAGAATAATTTTTTTCCAAGATTATTTACACAAATGCGTTTAGATGTCGCAACACAAAATATAGAAACAATAAGTGATTCTCCAGGTGTAATTGATACAATGCTTAGATTTGTAACAATTGGTGAAAATAATAAAAAGTATGAAATCGAAGGTTGGTTTCCTGATACTAATGATGGCATAATTGTTGATGATTTAACTCACGCTGGAACAGATGCAGCAGGAATTGCGAAAGATGTAGAAAATATTGCAAAACATTTAAATAAAACAAACAATAGTGCATATAAAGAAAGACGTGAATTTAACAAGAAAAGTAAACAGACTGTAAATTGGTCATTGTCTCCATTATTCGGATATTTGGATTATGATAAAATATCATATCAATTAAAATTTAAATTAATAATTCATCGTACAGCAAATAATGAATTAATCTTTTTTGGAAGACTGGAAAAAAAGCATATTTAAAAATTGATAGACTTGAATGGTGGATTAAGCATATTAATCCTAGCTTAGAGGTCGAATTAGATATTGCAAATAGATTAAACACTAACAAACCAATTCCAGTAAATTTTCTAAAGCGTACTGCTAGTTCAGTAACTTTTTCCGAACAAAGATTTAACTGGCATTTACTAGAACTGCGAATACGATATTTATACTAACTTTTCAAAGAAATAATTCTCCAAGTTTTGATAAGAACAACAATCTTTTCCATATTAATACAATTCGAAGTTTACAAGTTGCTTTGAATCAAACCCGATATCGAATTGATCCATTAAGATTCGATGATACCAATAATCAATTTATGGAAGGATATGATGCTTATCGAAATCTTTGCATAGAATTTGGAGTTGAACCACAATTAACTCCTGGAGATTGGAGACATTTATATCCAATTTTCTGTTTCGATTTAAGTGCACAATCTGAAGATATTATCAAGACTGGTTGTGATGTAACAATTAATATTGAAAAGAAAGATTCCACAACTTCATTGATGGCTTATGGTTTATTGCTAGAAGATGTAAAATATTCTATTGATATTCTTAATGGAAAGATGGCTAGGATCGGCTGAAGCCTCTGAACAAAGTTCTATAGGTTAATTAAAAATTTTGATAACTTAAAATTTTTTAGTAATTAGCAATAACATTTTTTTGTAACTAGAATAGATTAAAAATTTTTCGTAACTAGAATAGATTTAAAATTCCTAACTTAAAATTTATTCATAACTAGAATAGATCAAAATTCTTAACTTAAAATTTTTGATAACTTAAATTTTTTTTCATAACTAGAATAGATTAAAAAAATTCTTAGATTAAAATTTTTCCCTAACTTAAAATTTTTTTATTTGAAAATGTCGGAAGCGAAAAGTATTAATAGTAAAAATCTTGAATTAAAATTACGTAATATTGTTGACAAAAATACCCCTAAAACTATTACGATTGACAAAAAGAAATATTACATAAGTAAACCAATGATAGAGAATATTCAATTACAAGAAGAAAAGAATGGTGGAGTTCTCCCATTAATTCCACTAATAATAGGAGGTATAGCAGCTGCAGGAAGTGTTGCAGGTGGGACAGCTGGTATTGTCCAAGCAGTAAATAAAAATAAATCAGAGAAGGCATCATTAGAAGAACAAAAACGTCATAATAGAGAGTTAGAGAAAGTTGCTAGGGGTGACGGAATAGTAGATAATTTTATTAGTAAATTAAATTTAGTTGATGAAGGAAAACGAGTTCTTAAAAATATTCTCCACAATGTTGATGATTTAATTGAAATTAAAGAAACTAAAGATGGTTCTGGAATATATCTAAGTCCTAGTATGATTCGGTAATAACCTCAGGACCTTTGGTTCGATTAGGTAAAATAATTATTTTATTTTTATCTTTAAAAATTTTTTATCTTTTAAAATGAATTCTACAAATTCCGAAAATTTAATTAAATTAAAAAATTTCTAATTTAGATTTATTGAATTATCTCTTAAAAGTACATAAACCCCTAAATTGTCAGCACACCGATCGGCTGCACACCGGAGGTGACATACAAAAAGCATTAGAAAACTTTCCTGGATTTATTTGGAGTAAATATTCGAAAGAAAAACATCTTCCTGGTCATTCATATAGCGGTTCAGGAATTCGATTAGATATAAGACTAGATGAGAATAATAATCCCAAACCAGGTGAAGAACCAATAAATAGAGTAGATGCCGCAGCTTTCAGACGTGATATAGCTTATCGAAATCATGACCTAAAATCTCGTCATGCAGCTGATAAGAAGATGATTCAAGAATTAGATAGTATTCAGAATCCTTCCTTTAGAGAAAAAATTGAAAGAATGTTTGTTAAGAAAGCTTTACAAGCTAAAATGTTATTCGGTCAGGGTTTAGACAAAACTCATAACTCTGAAACGACAACAAAGCTGTCTGAGAGCTACGCTCGAACCTACGCGTCCGAAATTTATAAAGAATACAGAAAGCCGAAATATTTATTGAAAGTAAAAGTATTTAATGAAGATGATATTTGGAGTGCTGATCTTATTTATATGCCGAATGAAAGGGACTACAAATACGCATTGACCGTTATAGATTTATATACACGATACGCTTGGGTAAAGCCTTTAAAAAACAAAAGTGGTCTGTCAGTTAAATATGCGTTTGAAGAAATCTTTAAAGAAACTAACAGAAAGCCAAGGAAATTGTTTGTTGATAAAGGGTCGGAGTTTTATAACAGAAATGTTCAGCCACTATTCGATTTAGTTTATTCAACTGAAAATGCTGGAAAGGCTGTAGTAATAGAACGATTCAATAAAACGTTAAAAAATAAAATTTTAAGAAATTTACAGAACAAAGAAATCAGAAATGGTTGAAGATATTACCAGGAATTGTAGAGCAGTACAATAATAAAGTTCATTCAGGTATTGAAGAAACTCCAAAGAATGCTTCTGACGACCCTGATTTGATACGAAAAAAATATTCGAAAATAATTATTCGAATGAGAGTAATCCGAATTTGCAGAAACTTAAGCCGAAATTTAAAATTGGAGATAAAGTTAGAATATTTAAGTATAAGAATAAATTTGAAAAAGGCTTCGTTGGCTATTGGACTAAAGAAATATTTGAAGTTTGTAAAATAAATCGAACTTATCCGATTACTTACGAAATCAAAGATTTAGATCATGAAGATATCAGAGGCCGATTTTATCAAAATGAATTACAACGAAGCGATTTTTAATTATCATTATTATTATTCAATTCTAACATAATATCTAGAAATGGTACTCCTTCTTGTAATTGAAATAAAACATGAAGACATAATTGACCAAATAAGTAGTGCCTGGTTTTTGAATTTGAAATGTATTATAAGTTCTATTTCCAAGTAATTCTTTGAGTTCATTTGTTGGAGGCAATCCATAAGAGTTGAACCAATAGTTCTCAGCCTCCGGGCGGTCAAAATAATAATTATCTCCGTTTATATTTCTTTGTCCCGCTGACCAATGTACTCCTTTTTTATCTGAAGTATGAAGATTTGTTATGAAATTTATAGTTGGAACTTTGTTCCGGGAACTGAAGGTTCCTGATGGCTTATTTTTTAGGAATTGTAATTCGTCTCTCATCAATATGTGAAAATTCTTTATTCCCAATTGATTAGCAATATTCTTTAGATCAAAATTTGTAGTTGTTTGCGTTCCATATAATTTTAAAAACTCATTTATGTTGCTCATTTTCTAATAAAAAAATTATTATAGGGACCCCTAGAAGTCAGAAGGGGGGGTATTGATCTAAAACTGTCCCATGATGATGACTTTCCTTACTACTTATTCGATTTTGAAATTATTTTATTTAAACTAAATTAAAAAGTTACACAGTAAGGAATCGGTTTATTAGCAGAGGTAGTGCTTCGCACATCTTTTATCAATAGTAATTCATCCCTCATCAATAGGTGAAAATTCTTTATTCCCAATTGATTAGCAATCTCATTTAAATCGAAATTTGACGTGGTTTGTTTGCCGTATATTTTTAGGAAGTCTCTAATGTTACTCATTTTAAATGAAATAAAATCTATTTCAGAAATTTCTCAAAAGAATTGGCGTGTATCAGCTGCTAAAATTGTGACAGCTGATACGGGTGAAGCAAATCACTAACAATAGCGCATAATGCGGGTTGTGAAATCTCATTCACACTATGAGAACAAAAGAATCCAAACACAATAGACATATGAGAGAGAAGAGAAATGAATGAGCATTTCTCTTCATTTTAAATTCCATAACAATCATTCATGCGACATTATTTTGAATGGAAAAATACACCGACTCTCGAACCATGTCGGCACTTTTATCGACAACTATGTCGGCGCTTTTATCGACAACCATGTCGGCACTTTTATCGACAGCCATGTCGACAAACTTTCTGACACATTTTCTGACAAATTTTCCGGCTACCAGAACCATTTTGGTGTAAATTTCCATTGGCGTTTAAGGTCATTCTATTAAAAGCATACGGGAATTATTCTCATTGAATACAAGCAATTGTTTTAAAGAATGCATGTCATTGTGAATACAATATTCCTGTAACAGACAGGATCGAGAGAGAGAGAGAGAGAAGTCACGCTGCTCCGTAAAAGTTTAATTGAGATAACGAAGGATATATTCTTGTGGTTTCTTCCATTTTCGTGATCGCCGTTGCCGTCGAGGTTTCTTCCACTTTTGTTTCTTCCATTTTTAAAGAAATATTTTTAGTCACGTAAGTTTAGACATATAAGTTTGGTTATCTCATATTTTAAAAACCTGAAAAATGGATAAAATTCAGGTTTTAAGACCTAAACTCATGAATTTAGACGTTTTTAAAAATACCATTTTTTTGATGTTGTGTCCTGGAACGGTCATGATTTTCAAGGTAAAAATTGTAATTCTCAAATTTTGAGATTCTTAACTTTTAAGATTTTTCGGTGTCCTGGAACGGTCATGATTTTAAGAGTAAAAATTGTAATTCTAAAATTTGAGATTTTGAAAAATTTGAAAAATTCGGTTTTTTAAAAAGCGCCTAAATTCTAAAATTTAGTCGTTTTTAAAAAGTGCAAAAATTTGAGAATTTTGTGTCCATTTAAAAATGGACTGAATTTATAAATTTAGGTCTTAAAACCTGACAAAATGACCAAAATTCATGAATTTAGTCGTTTTAAAAAGGACACAAAATTTGAGAATTTTGGCCTGTCCTAGAACGCCTAAATTTATGAATTTAGTTCTTAAAACCTGAAATAATGATCTAAATTGATAAATTTAGTCGTTTTTAGAGGTGCAAAAAAATTGAGAAAATGGCTCGTCCTAGAACGGTCTTTTGCCCACTACTAATGGTATATATGGAAGCACATCACAAATTGATGCATATGCCCAATGATGATAATTGATCATTGATCAATGATGGGCTTTCTTAACAATGACGATGTGGATCTTGATGACTCTCGATATTGAACAAACATCTTCAAACGCTAATTATTCGTCTACAGGGAGTAGCCGTCAAACCATGCCTGATCCTTCAATTACTTCAACTTCCTCCCAAAGATTTGTCGTCCCTATATCTGATGCAACTATTCAAGAGCTAAATCTTTCTGTTGTTCCCAAAAACACAATATCGAGGGATACTTGGGCCCATAATGCCTTGAAAGAATGGCAAGCTCATCGAACCGTACAACCGGGTGAGCTCTTTGAGGAGGCCCTTGTCAAGGAGTTGATTTTGTGGACAGATAGTGAGTTGAACTATTGGATACCCAAATTCATTTATGAAATTCGCAAGAAAAATGGTTTGCGTTATCCAGCGAATTCTCTGGTGTCGATCGTGTCTGGGCTTCAGCATAAGATCAATCAAATGGATTCAAAAAGGTCGATCAATTTTTTCGCAAAGAATGCTTCAAAAACGTAATGAAAGCTCTAGATGCCAATATGAAGATTTCTTCTCAGGGTGGAATTGGCATTCACACAAAAAGCGCTGAAGCTTTAAGCCGTGATGAAGAAGTGTTGCTTTGGAATTCCTCCCAACTGGGCTCTGAAAATCCAACACAATTACTGAACACTCTGTTTTTTTTAAACGGATTACATTTTGCGACTCGTGGCGGGGATGAACACCGAGCAAATTCAATCACGCAATTCGAATTCATTAGTAAACCTGGTGAACTCCGAAAAGTTGTTTATAAGGAAGGCACTACCAAAACCTACTCAGGTGGCCTTTTACACCGAACAATCATACCAAAGATAATAGAGCATCATGAGAATATTGAGAAACCAGAGCGATGTCACGTGAGATTGCCTGAGAAGTACCTGAGAATGAGGCCATCAAACGCAGTTCCAGACTTCTATTTGAAGGCGTTGACGAAGGTATCCAACAATGGACCATGGTATTCTGCAACGGCAGTCATCGGTGCCAACAGACTAAAATCGATCATGAAATCTATTTGTTCAAGTGAAGGTATTGCAGGAAGAAAGACAAACCATTCCCTGAAGGCCACCTGCACAACTCGATTATTTCAGGCAGGTATTGATGAACGAGTAATAATGGATAAAACTGAGCATCGTTCAGTTAAAGGTGTTCGCGCCTATAAGCGGCTTAATTAAGCTCACATTTTCTCTGCGAATGTGGCTATCGATGGGCAATCGATACACAAAGTATTGAAAGCCCATAATAGTGACATGAGGGGAATGTCTTTCCATATTTCGGCCAACCATGTTTCGATATATGTACAATGGCAATCAACAACAAAGTAGCCAAGAAACGAATGGCTTGTAGTGAGTGGCCTGTGTATTGCTGATTTTTAATGTTATTGACATTTGACTCCTTTTATAGAGGTTCCTCTGCTATACGAGATCAATCTCTATGGTGATAACTTCCTATGATTTCTATGTTCATTAAAAATAATTTTTGCCAAATATAAAGTTTTATTTCGGAAAATAAAGTACCATATTGGGGATAAAACATGCTTTAATTGATAACATCGCATTCAAAATTGGCGATTACAATTGCATAGCTATGAAACACCTATAATGAGAAATTTTAAATCATTTGAAGATAGCAATTGCACTCAAAAGCTTTGTGGACGAACTTGCCTTCTGATTGACTAACTTGAATTCTGATTTTGATATCGTGGACTAACTTGAATTCTGATTGACTGAACTGGAGTTGTAAATGGTGTACTTCTATGCCAAGGTTATTCATTTCATGGATATCTTGGCTATCTCTGAAAATCTGGCTTGATTCATTGATATGATTTGTTTTGAATATCAGCTCTATAGTTAGTCGCGATGTCTATGTTCAACAATAGCAATCTTAATACTCGTCTATACTCAATGAAAATGCAGAACTCGCTTCACTCGTTCTACATTTTCAATGTCGCATAGACATCGTATTAACATTGCTACAATGTAGGAATACCATAGGAGATTTCAAGGTAAGTAATGTACGAATCAGAGGCCACGTTAGCGGCCGCCGATTTGTACATTACTTATCGAGAAATCTCATGTGGTATTTCCATTGTCTACTTATATGCATCTATAGGTTTTCCGACATTAATATAGAAATATGCAGATCAAATGTAGAATATGCAAATTAGATATCACCCTTTGCAAATGAAATATTATTTTCAGTTCAAATGTAGACATGTGCAGTATGAAATGTGGGAGCATAGAAATGGATGTGATCAAATGTAGAAATATGCATATCAAGTGTAGCTGCTCATCAATAAATTGTACAGACTAATCATCAATAACTGTAGAGACTATCACTTAGGATGATGATGACAGATTCAAGTGTCATTCAAGGTACCTTTCATAATTATTTACCCCTCACAACATTTAATATTGCATCTCTAATGTACATGTAGCTCATGCATCGTGCTAACCAAGTCGAGAATTGAAAAGATAAAACAAATTGATGAATTTGATGCAAACAATGTTTAAGCTAAAACATGTATTAACTCCTCTGTTGCCATTTGTGGGTAATGGACCATGACATTTGGGGTTGTGGATGTAGGAGTCCATGCCAGGGGAAATCAATTCCTCGATGATGTCATTCAGTGGACGGCAGTGGAGATTATCGAAGACATAACGAGCTCACATTTGAACAAATAAAGTCTGAGCTATGATTGCGCGAATCCCTTCAATCTCACATCTCCATTTTCTAGTTATGCAGTTTTCTTGTGACAGGTGTGACTCTTTGGGCCGTGTGACCGCCGGATTTGACTTTGATGGTTTTGACTAATGTGATGATCCGTAATGGAGGCGAAATCGCATTGAAAGCGACGAAGCAACGAAGGCAATGAGAGAAAGAGCACTGCAGACTAGTTGCTCAAAATTGAAGCGACCCTCTCGAAGTTTTTTGAGATCTTGAAGGAGACTCAATGCTACCCTAGAATGAGCTGGAGCATCATTAAAAATAAAATGAGCTTCATTGCCGGGGAGAAAGTTAGGTACTGGTGGCACAAGAACCCAGTTTGTGGCGACACCGCAGTAATGTTTGGCCCCTGCTTTCAGCCACCAAACGAGCAGTGTATATACGTGCTCTCCCCAACGTACTGCTTGTTTGTATGCAAATCAAAGCCAGCTTCAATATACAATTCTTGAAGAAATAGAAATCTCCACTGCCGTCCACTGAATGACATCATCGAGGAATTGATTTCCCCTGGCATGGACTCCTACTTCCACAACCCCAAATGTCATGGTCCATTACCCACAAATGGCAACAGAGGAGTTAATACATGTTTTAGCTTAAACATTGTTTGCATCAAATTCATCAATTTGTTTTATCTTTTCAATTCTCGACTTGGTTAGCACGATGCATGAGCTACATGTACATTAGAGATGCAATATTAAATGTTGTGAGGGGTAAATAATTATGAAAGGTACCTTGAATGACACTTGAATCTGTCATCATCATCCTAAGTGATAGTCTCTACAGTTATTGATGATTAGTCTGTACAATTTATTGATGAGCAGCTACACTTGATATGCATATTTCTACATTTGATCACATCCATTTCTATGCTTCCACATTTCATACTGCACATGTCTACATTTGAACTGAAAATAATATTTCATTTGCAAAGGGTGATATCTAATTTGCATATTCTACATTTGATTTGCATATTTCTACACTAATGTCGGAAAACCTATACATCTATCCATAGACTTCCTGTGACAGAACATTCTTCTGCAATTTAGAAGTCTATTACCTTAGCAGTAACTTCTATGTTATAAGTATTGAAAAATGACGGCAGGGTAATGCCATTATTCCTAGATATATAACACCTGGACTGAAAGGTCGATTGACCAAGTGTACGATATAAGACTGACATCAGTGCACATGCTTCGACTCTCGGTAATGAAAGACACCCGTCTCAAGCCATAAAAACTGATTGTCTCAAGTCAAGCATGCATCCTTTTTTCAGCATTATGAATAGAAAAGCAAGTTAGAATGATAATGACAGAGCAGTTAGACTCACAAGTACAACTAAGAAGGATATAATCATCGATATTCATCTCTTGTTGACTCTGAAAACGCAATCAATGCCAACTTCACTGAAGTCCTTTCGATACTTTTTGGTTCTAAAACAGTCGACATCACTCGATGCACTTTCTCAAGAACCATCATGCATGATTCGTGTTCATAAAGCTGTGAAACATCATCGAATTTTGGAGAACATTCATTTGGGAAATAGCTGGTCATAGGAAGACACAAGAAGGTTTTCCTTTTATGAAAATTGTTCCAAATCTTTTTATACCATGGACAGGATAGAAATATATATATATATATATATATATATACCTCGTATATTGGCTCACCAGTCACTGAGTTTATTATGTGAGTCTGCAGACTGCCTCTACAAATGTCAACGTAAAATTTTCGATTCACGCATTATCTACTGACACACCAACAACATTCAAGAAGATCTTTCTAAGTGTCATCATGGTTTCTTCAAAGCATTACTTGAGTTTTTCTGCTGTCAACTTATAAATCAGAAACAAAGAAATGACATCAAGATATTATAAACATATTATATAACATCCTTTGATTTTGCCATAAAGCATTGAATGGTAATTGCAGCCGCACCTCCCTCAGTCAATGTCATGTACCTCATCACCGCTGTACTCTATCCACTTGGACAAATATATTTCATCAATCATTAATAAAACATTACAGTCGAAGTCATTAAGCTGAGCAGTACGAAATTTGAGGTCAGTCTCGATTTCTGGATTCAGTCCCGCTGTCAATCGAAAATCTTCTCGCAAGCTTTCTGAGGTGCACACAGATGGAAGACACAATGGCTGTTGATGATGCAGAAAATTATAGACCGCTGCGCTTGCGGCATGAATTTGGCTCACCATTATCATCAGTTCAGGAGAGTATGATTGTGCACATTTATTTCAAATCAACAATTGTTAAAAAAGTCAAGCTATGTCTGTCAAATTTCATCAGAAGTCGCATCACTTCTCCATCTTTGAAATAGATTTATGTTCTCTTCAACATGATTCATGAAAATGTCAGTCTCCTCCGAGTCTGCAAGAAATTTTGTCCTTGCCATCAAATTTGACACTTGTGAAAACAAAGAAATCTTGGAATTGGTTGCAATGTCACAATAGTTAGACTTTGGTATCAATTTGTTATCGATGATGATAGAAACAGTCAAATCGCACTGAATTATCAAATTGGCCTTTAAATGTGGAATGTAATTATCTGTATCAATATAAAAGATCGAATTATCAATAGTTTTGACAGAAATCCCAAAGGTACACAATTGTCACAAGAGTGTCATTTCGATGTCATCCAAATTAGTTGCTTCATCACTCAAATTAAAATTAAAAACACATTAAAATGTCTTCCGATTTACACTCAAGGATAGAAGCAGAACGTTCAAGCCTTTGGGTTGAGGCAGCGGATATTATTCTCGCAATTGTGGATTTTGAGGAAAGATATGCAAGAGCATTAGGGATAACACTAGGGATCGCAGTTGTTTTTGTTTTCTTTCTTTTTAATTTCTGGTGCAAGCTCTTCGATCGCCGTTTGTTCGAATCGTGTCGTTCCTCGAAATCTGAATCGACGAAATGCAACGAATACATTGAATGCTTAGTCACTCTAATTTTTCTTCTTTGGTTCCGAGAGATCCGTTTATTGAATCTTTCTGTGTCATTTATTGGATATTGATGGAAAGTGATGCAATCTTCATTTCTTTACGAATCGTAGCCAGTGCGGCAACCATGCGCGGAGCACTTATTTGGCATTTTAAGCATCTCTACGAGAAGTGTGAGATGCTCTATCCTTTAATCGACGTCAGCCTTGTAGCGTACACTACTGAAAGCAGTTTCATGCTACCTTTCAGTCCAGGTATTATACATACAAGGTGTTTCAAAAGTAGGCTAACAGTTGATTTTGCCCTAGGAAATCTATGTTGACCGTTCTATTGGCGATTTACACCTGAATCAGTCGATGGATATCCATGATCAGTCCAACATGAGCCATAGACTTCGAAGTAATTGCTACTATCATTTAGAAGTCTATGCAGTAGCATTCCATAGGCAAAGGAATTTTGAAATCTATCATGGACAAGATATAGCACCAATCTGACATTACGTACATGGATATGTTCAATTAATTTGATTTGAATCAAACACTGTTAGTTTGACTTGAAGTGAATTAAACAAGCTTGAAGCTTTTTTGAATTTGCTGCTTCTGTCATGTCAGGTCATCTAAAAGATGATCAGAGAAAATGGATTTTGAAATCCTTTTGGAAAAACAAAAATGCTGAAAAGGTGCGAATGGAATGGAGAGATGCCTTTCACAGCAATCCTCCATCAAGATTTGCTATTTATCGCATTCGAGATAAATTTGAAAAGACCGGTTCGGTAGAGAATGCACCGAAGTCAGGACGCCCTCGATCAGTTTCAATAACATCAAACGAGGAGCTAGTGGCCCAAACATTTGTTCAAAGTCCGAAGAAGTCAACAAGAAGAGCCTCATTGGAGTTGGACATTTCTCTAAGCTCTACTTGGAGACTGATGAGGAAAGTTGAGTTGAAACCATACCGACCCAGACTGTTGCAGCACCTTCTACCGGATGATGCTGAACGACGCTTGCAGTTTGCTGTGCTCATGTTGTCGGAAATTCGGGAGAACCCAGATTTGCTTGACAAGATAGTTTGGTCTGACGAAGCCAGTTTCAAACTATCAGGTCACGTAAATAGACATAACTGTGTCTACTGGTTCCCTGAAAATCCGCACATGGTATCAACAAATGAGCTGAACCAGCCTGGCTTAACCGTCTGGGCCGGTATGTCAAGCAACGGTGTGATTGGGCCAGTATTTTTTGAAAGAACTGTGACGGCTGAGGTGTACCTTCAAATGCTCCAATCCTTTGCGATTCCTGAGATGCAGTCATTGAACAACTTCAATGAGCTGTACTTTCAGCAGGATGGTGCACCAGCGCATTTTGCAGTGAGTGTCAGAAGCTATCTGAATGACACTTTTCCAGGAAAGTGGATCGGGAGATGTGGTAGCATCCTTTGGCCTCCTCGCTCTCCCGATCTAACTCCGATGGACTTTTTCTTTTGGGGCGTTGTAAAGGAGAAAGTGTACGGACGAAAACCTCACACACTTTCTCAACTCCGCTCCTACATCACAGATGCCTGTCAAGAGATCAGTGATGACAGGAACTTATGCAGAACTGTGTGCCACAGTGTGGCCGAAAGACTACAAGAATGTGCCGATGTCCATGGTGGACATTTTGAGCATTTGCGTTCGTGAATTTTTGCAACTTTAAGTTGATTAATTTTTTGATATGTTGAATAGGCCTTGGTTATTCATTTGTTCATTTTTTTGTTAGGAAACCAAGCAAACAAAATGGTAGTTGTTTTAATGTTAATACCTTTATTAATTTCAGCCTCCTCTAGGCCATCGTCAGAAGCTTCTGACGATGGTCTAAGAGGAGGCTGGAATTAACAAAGGTGAAGGACATTTGGATGTCAGCTGTTCTTCCTACTTCGCCTCCCTGTCTTGTGTTGACGACAGCGTCTTCGTGCACCAGGCTGAGGGGCGCGGAGGACATTCGAATGTCAGCTGTTCTTCCTTCTCCGCAGTAACACTGAAACAACTACTATCTTGTTTACATGGTTTCCTAATAATTTTTTTTTGATAGATGTTGGATAGTTATTCGACTTCTCATGATCGGTATAGATTCAAATTGGGTTGTAGTGAAATATGTAGGCATGAAAACACTGGAGATCATGAGATATTTTAATATGATTTACGCGATGTCAAAGAGTATTGAATTTTTGCCCCTTACGAATACAAGGCATATTAGCTATCTGTGGCATCGTGAAAAAGATTATTATGACATAGCTTATTAATCTATAGCATTAAGACATAGCTTTTCAAGGCCAATTTCTACTGTTAGCCTACTTTTGAAACACCTTGTATATCTAGGAATTCATGGCTCACTCCTGATGGTCCGATGTCCCTTGATCTGTCGTGTCCATAGAAGTGGATCATAGTATACTAGAATGGAAGTCTGATATCTTGCCTATGTACAATGATGGCACATGGAAAAATCTATGGTTTGTAGATCAGATTCGATCTAAAACATTGTATCATAGTGAAACTACATGTATTTGCCAAGTTGGTTGTGGAAGTTGTTGACACCTAATTACAGGATTTTCATGAAGAGAATTACAAGTGAGATGGCGGAATTGTTTCATGTGAAATAGACTACTATTCCATGGATTTTTTTAGACGAATAGGAACTTTATTGACGAATATCGATAACAATAAGTACAAAAGATATACAAGTTAATTGTAGAAAGATAAATAAGGTGAAGTTAATAGTTTGAGAAAGGCAAACCTGCACCGTCATCAAACGAAAAGGCGCTGCACCATTTATTGCGCGAACCTCGAAGACAGCGGGATGTTGCTCTCAAGATGGCAAAAGAAATTTTCGCTTTTACCCACAGTGTCACATTGTTGAATGATGTTTTCCATTTGTTTGCGAGTTTTGTTGTTATTTGTTTTATAAATGATGCTGCTTGTGGTGCTGGTAAACCGTCACACGAAAAAATGAGTGGGACAAAATCAGATCTTCTTTCTTCACATGCTTCCTTATACTTCTTTTCCTTGATAATTTCAGCATTCTTGAAGGTGTTCGCAACAGTTTGGCTAGAGTATGACACGGCTTCAAGGTTAAAGACCTGGATATCAAGCAACGCCGGTGTTTGCTCGGACCAAACACCACGAGCAAGAATGTCCGCGCGGAGACCACTTTCGTCATCATTCATGATGGATTCGTGAATGACAGGTCTCCAAATCTCCAATCACATCTCTTATTTCATTGTGTCTTTGTATGATGAGACCTCCACGCTTGCAGCTGAGGCCATGGTTCAAGTTGAATAGGTCTCCACAACTATCGCAAACTGATGGAATGCCAATGAGAGGTCTATCATATCGTAAGGCTAAGCTATCCCTGAATTGATCTGCTGCTAAATCAAAATGATGGACAGATAATAGTTGAACACTTAGCCATGCTGACGCATTGGAATTGTTGAGGATTCTTTTAAGTTTCTCTGCTCGAGGAGGCTGAAGTTTATTCAAAATTTCGCATAATAGTTCCTTTTCTTTAGTAACTTTCCTTGAGTGATGCTGTTTTCGTTGTTCTTTGCAGTTTTCGATGTGATCATCAAAAGAAAACAAAAGTTCTCCATTCTTTATACAATTTGTCAGAACCTTAACTGATTTGCGTGAGAGTTCAAAATTCGCTTCAGCTTCGTCTACTAGATTTTTTACTTGCAATCCACCTTGACTAGCTGACAAGGAAAAAGATTTCTTTCATCTGGCGTTATATTTCCTCCAATAATTTTAGGAAGAAAATGAGTAGAAATAATTTCTTCAAGAGGTTCAAAGAATGCTGAGCAATCCGGTATAACGTGTTAAACATATTGCCATTCACTTTGTAGTGATCTTGTCAAAGCAGTGAGGGCTGACTGTGGTTCTGTCTCAGCGACTTTTGCAAGAATTTCAACATCTGATATCCATTTTGCTACTTTTGATTTCACATAAGCATGACAATCATCTTGGGATCCTATGAATCCTCCGAGGTATCTACAACAATTTGATATTTTGATGTCACATCCGGAGAAAACACTATTTGCACTCTCAAAATCAGATGAATCTACAACAAGTACACTTTTTGAAGGCTCAGGAATATAGCCATATTTCGGTCCTTCTTGTTGTATTCGATTAAACCATTCTTTCAACTTTGTAATATCTCCACAAGCCGACGAATCATCAGCGTACCAAATTTGTATTATTCCTTGCATTCTCAGCTTTTTTATCAATGGCAATACAGCACAAGCGTAAAACATCATCGACAGAGGGTCACCTTGAACAACACCTTCCGAGGTGAAAATAATTTCATCAGTTCCTCTTATAATTAGAGGAGCAATTCCGCGGTAGGTATTGAATAAGAACATGGAGCAACGAGGCCAATTCTTGCATTCCATAGTGCAGCTATTCGGCTGATAGAGTTAAATGCATTTGAAGCGTCCACTAACAGCACATCCCATCCTGCTACGTTCGAAGCTTTTTCTTCATACAACTCATTCATCGCATGAACTGCTGCTTCAACTCCTCCTCTCATACCTGCACAGAGTTGTTCCGTATTACATCGCACACGAATGTCATTTGATGTTATAAATGCTACCGCTTTACACAAAATCCTTCGTAGACATTCACCAATGCCAATAGGTCGGACATCTGGGCATTTATCCAAAGCTATCAAACGATTGGACATTAAAGCGCGTATCGAATCCCATGCAAAAATGCGATTACATAAGTTTCTATCAAGATTTGCTCAGCCTCACGAAGTCGTTCGCTATGCGCTCCATATCTCAGTAAATAATCTTGCCATTGGGTAGAATCAGTTCCTGCTGGACCTGAGGAACCTGACAACTTATGTGCAACTTTTTCTATGTGAGAGGCCCTTATGTCGATAACGTACATAGATGGCAGCAAAGAGGCTTCTATAAGAAGGAGTCTGATGACGGAGTTATAGTCGATGGATGTTTTTCGCGAAGAATATTCAAAACAGACATTGTTTTGCCATTTACATTGATTTCCTTTTGAGGATCTAAAACACCTCCTTGGTCTCTCTTTGTTATCCATCGTACCGCGTTTCTAATCTTGCCTTCGAGCATCAATCTGGAAAATACGCGCGCTGTGTGTTTGCTGTCAAAATCCAGTTTGTTTCTTCTTTTACCTCTTCGTGTTAAAGAGTCGCATCGCTCTGCTTCTTGAAGGAGGGATTCAATTTCTTTATTCTTCCACATCTGTAGTCGCCTGTCAATTAGACGGCGAATTTAGTTACCTTTTTTGATGTAAGGGTCTTTTCGTAGTATCACTGCTTCAAAAATCAAAATGTACTCGCTTCTAGCATGGGCGTTTTTTCATCTGCTAGCTTATTGATTTCGTCATGTAGATGTGAGGTAAAGAGTCTTCCGATATTGCCTCCTGGAAGTCGATACATTGTGCCAGAGAGGGCGGTAACTCTTCTCCATTGCGTAAATAATAAATCAGGAATTGATCCCTTACCTTCGAGGGTAGCACCAAACGCATTCAAAATACGATTTTCAGGATCTTGTTTTACATATGAAGAGTCACTCCAGTAAGACATAAAACATTTTAGCATCATTTCACCGGATTTTGATTTATAGTCATTTTCAGAAATCAAGTTTTTGCATATTTCTAAAATGTTAACACTTTCAGTTCGAATTCCGTTGTCAATTTGATTATTGTTCGATGCTTCGACTAGATTGTTAACAACAGAATTTGAAACATATAACTCATCAGTTCCTGAGGTTATCTCAGTATCATGGCGTTGACTTTCATTTGCTATTAATTGTTTCATGCTGAGTTTGTTCATGTGATTTTCTGTGTTATTATTCTGATTACAATTCAATGCTTTCCTTTCCTTGCAATAATTCTGGTGTCTTCTCAATCTACCGACACTTTTTACTTGTTTTTGACAGTCTTGACAAATGAGACTTTTTAGCGCTTCAATGTTGTCTTCCATCTTGTTGCCACATACTATACTTACTATGATAACAACATTGATGAACACAGTGTGTCCATGGATTAAAATAGTGTAGCAGTCACTGACAACTATTTTCCAATTTTTCAATATTGCAATGTGAATTAAAAATTGGTTCACAAAGTCATAATTGAAAGTGGTCGGTGTGCTATTTGTAAGAACATATGAAGAATTCATCGATAGAAAGTCTAATTATTGGATGATTTCTTCTTCAAGCAGCTGAGAAACCTGGCGCTTTTCTGGAATAAGCACATTGAAAGTTTCTTTACCGGCAATCATTTCTCAAATAAATGAAATGTCGCTGGAACTTTTCAGTTAATCATTGAATGACACATGTGATATTTTGGAAGCTGAAATTCGAATGCATGTAGAGATTTTGAAAATTATTCAAATTTAGTGAACAAGGGAACCCTTTAAAGCATAAAGAATACTCTAAGATTTCTTGGCCTCTGATTTCAAGCTGGAGTTATGCATGTTCTGTAAATCGACATTACAAGTTACAATGATTATTACAAGAGATGATTATGCTCTTGATAGATTATCGGAGCGATATTTCAAAATGATGAACGTACAGAACGTTTAAAAGGATTTCCGTCTTTGTCATCCTGTCGGCGCAGCATTTTGTAAATTCACTATTGCTTTTGAGTACATGGTCTTTGGACAAGTACCAACAATCCAGATCAAGAATTGGCCTGATAGATATAAATGCCAATCAAAAAACATGGAAGCCAGATCGCACAAGTTGCATTTTGCCCCAACTAAGTTCCCCCGTCGTGTGCCATAATTTTCATGCAATTTCCATTCTAGGACTTTCTATGGTTTATATGTTAATTTCTATGGTCGTGTCCGCTGTAAGAAGCAGCGATGAGTTTAGCTGACGAGTAAATAATTACAAAAATGAGCTTTCGCCTCTTCAACGCAAAAAATTTAATTGTTGTAGTAATAAGCAATTGGTTATTTATGTAGCTCGTGTAGGTTGCTTCTTTAAAGCATTCGATGGGTTAGATAGGTTATCTTAAATAGAGGGCACGAGATTTACGAGGGCATTTAAATAAAACCAGTTCGAATGCTATGAGAAAGAAATCCTGTGCACGAGTTGCGCAGAGAAATTTATTTAACGACTCGTTATCATGATCAAGGAATGATAGTAATTGATTTGTTAATCGGAAAAACAGTTGCTTCTTCGCTGCTCTGCCGTGCAAAGGTAAAAGCACATAGCTAGTGTACATAGTACGTGTTTTTACCGAAGCATATCGGAAAATGAATTTTACACCTACTATCGCATCATAGCATTCTTAAGTTCGAATCTTGTTTATCATAGGAGATTTTTTCAATAAGCGCGTACTTTAGAATTTTAGAAACAAATGCATGTTAAAATCACATATTTTGAAGTACGTGCCTCTACGTTATAAACATCTTTCGCTGAATCCCTGAAGGGAAAAGCAGAAGCACCTTGCAAATATCTTTTCTTGTTGAAAGCTACTCCAAAAGCACGTGGTTTAAATTGTGAGCGGTTTTTGCGCAGCATTTCTAATCGCTTTTTGAATATTTGCTGGTTTGGAGAAGCACTTGAAAGCACATCCTCTCATCATTTGCCAGCGAATTTTCAAGACGATTTAATCTCCTTTGAGTTACAAATTCAATATTGTAACCTATATTACAGTTGTGTCAGCATACTTGAAAGTGTGATTATGTAAGCACTTTTTACGCTTTACACCCTTATGTTTTCTAATGATATGTACAGGGTAGATATGCCACAATCCCGTAGAATCTCGGTCACAGGATTCCGGAATTGAGTGGAATAATAAATATGCTGTGACAAAGCACATGTGTATGTTAATAATATGGGATACCGGGATGTGGGAATAGCAGAGGGTCGAAATTGCCAAGAGCCGGTTTACTGCCAAGATCACAATTGACAAGTCGACTGAAAGTCTTCCGCTTTATGCTAAAATTGATAACGGCAACATTGAGAGTAGCTGGCAACAGTTGCAAATTCCTGATTTTTGCACTTTTAATCTGTAATTTCATGAGATTCGGGATTGGAAGAGTGAAGATCTCGAATTAGAGCCTGCTTACAAAATCCCGACTTTTCTTGATCATGGTTTTCGGGAATACAAGCTCTGACGCGGAATCGAGATTGACAAAATATAAGCATACCAGCTGTAGCACAAGTAAAATGGTAAGATAATCAAAATCACAACTGTGTTGAAGAGGCCTTGGTTATTCATTTTTTCTGTTAGTTTTTTTGGGAAACCAAGAACACAAGATGGTAATAATTTTCTGTACTTTATTAATTTCGGCCTCCTCTTCGGTCATCATCAGAAGCAGAGACTCTTAATTCTCATTAATTCTCTGCTTTTGATGATGGCCTAAAAGGAGGCCGAAATTAATAAAGGATAGAAAATTATGACCATCTTGTGTACTTGGTTTCCCAACAAAAACTAATAGAAAAAATCACAACTATTTCCTCAATGCATTGCACAAGCACCTTGAGATTTCAAAATCTCAAGCTCTGGATTGCGCGATTGAAGTATCTTTTATATGCCTTTTTGCCGTAAGCTAACCTAATGCTATGAACAACAAGTGTGGTAAAATGAGAACTTCCTGAATGGATCAATCCCGGGATTGAGTTAACCACTGACCAATAATGTAAACAAATCTGTAGTCTAGTGAGCAATTTTCCTCCTAAAGATCTCAATCCCGAGGATTAGCTCGATTCCTAAGCCCGGTATTGTGGAGGTCCATGTGGTAACACCATGTGGATATTGGCCGACGTTAATTAATGAAAACATTGATGATATCGCTCGCGCGGCGTGGAAGGAGTTACATGAGGTCTCTACTTATATGCCGGAAACTAGCAGTTATGTGGTATCAGATACATAGAGAGATACTGAACCAGAACTTAATCATCGTGACGGCGTTGATGATGCGTCGGTAAGACGCAAGACGATAACTGATAGAACAGTTTCAAAATCAGGAAAACATTCAGTGGTAGAGATTGCTTGTACTCACGATGAAAATTCACCTCGATCTAGAAATTTCAAATGTTCTGAAATAGCAATCCAAGACCGATTCACGACAGATATTGGGGCAAAACAATACAAGAACGTAGAGACTTCGTATTTCATTCGGTGACATGTTGCATGCTTGACAATAAGTTGAAAAAGGTGACACGATCGTACACTTACAAACTAACTGGAAAAGCAGTTTGCAAAGCCTTTTTCTTAACGAACCTTAGGTATTTCTAACGAATCGTTTCTTCGATCAGTCTTTGCAGATGTCCCTAATGAAATTGATTACGCTGATGGTGCTCCGCCTGACAAAAGAGGAAGACATGAACCACCCAAAAAATTCTCGAAAGAATCTATTATCTTCCTCATTGAATCGTATAAGCCAAGCATTTCACATTACAAATTGTCGCATGCGCCAAACCGCAGATACTTTGTACTTACCACCATATTTGTCAAATAACAACAATGAAATTAAATAAACAATAGATCAGATTGCCATGCAAAAGATGTGCGGCTGGTAGGATTCGAACCTACGAACAAGGTTAACTAGACCTGTGCTCTAACCAACTGAGCTACGAGGCACTTACGCGACTCTGTCATTTGGCAGGATCATCACCACCACCAGAGGCGTCGCGACCGGGGGGGTGTGGGGGACCGTGACACCCCCCCAATATGAAATTATTAAAAGATTCAGGTAAAATGAGAAATGTCAGGTAAACCGCCGGTTTGCCGGCGATTCAGCTCCAATATTCACTGCCGTTGTTCTTAGCCACAAAAACACGTCTTGTCACAAAAACAATTCATAATGTCGGGAAATTCTTACCCTTTCTAGACACCAGAAAGTATATGGTTAGTTGCTGTTGATTTGTCACGCGAAAGCGGTCAAACATAGCGCGCTGAAAACGACCTCTACCCGGGATGACTGTATATGCGAGCAGGAGGAACCAAAGAATTAAATATTTTGTTTATCTGCTTCGGTTTGCTAGAAGTGTGATTAATGAATGTGATAGAAGAATGTGATGGACGGCACATTGAGGAACCTATTAGGTGGGCAAAAAGGAATTCCTTATACCTTACAGAGATAGGAAAAAAAGTGATTATGTGAATGTGAGGATTAAAAGGATTAATGTGAGTTCCAGCAAAGTGCTTCGATTGCCTAAATTCCTTCAGATTCGAAGAATTCAGATCATTGCCCACACGTTTTCCCCATAATATTGGCCCTTCCGATCATTATTAAAGAAAGTAGCAGGCGTACGAAAATTAGTTCACTTGATGATTTCACATCCTCTCCTCGGCATTGCTCACTGTATGGTGCATACACTGAATGGAAGCCAGGCATCGATGTGTGTTTTGGTGTGTGCGAGGAGTGATATCACAGCACGCACGCATCTCTCACTGGCTCAGTTGTCCTCTGCTGACAGCTTATTGTTTGCCATTTCCAATAGCAAGCGATACACGAATTATCCATTCGAGAAGGAGCAAGTTGTCTAATTCTGTGATGTACCATTTCGATATTAAGGTTACATATAACTCTTCCTTTCTAGGAAACCGAAGCCCGCGCAGATGAATCTAATTCTGTGGGAGGAACAGTCGCCTCGCATTTTCTTAAACATTGGAGCATAAGGCGATGTGAGTTAGCTCTGCTAAATTTAAAATATCTAAGTGCAATTGAAATGTAATTCCAGTACCCTACCTATAATGTGGCCAGTGAATATTGGCACTGAATCACCTGACGCTGAAACGCCTGCAACTCATTCTGCCTAGCTGTGTAGTGTATATTTAGCCGTTGATTCATATAAGTTCTGGCTATTGCGTTGTCCCTTGAGGAGATGACGTCATCTCTACGGTGGATTTCATCGAACCTTCCTCATACCGCGTCAGTCACACGCGCACCGCGGAAAGCGCACGGTATGAATAAGGCACACCGTCCTCTCTGTGCGTAGAAGTTTATTGTTAACAGCGTGTTAACTTTCTCGATGCAAACACCATCGAAAATTTCCTTAGCAGTCGAGACTACTCAATATGAATAGTATTCGTATGAACCACCAATTAAATTATTTTACATTTATAGGCGTCATTTCCGGCCGATTAGATGACTAGGTACCTCTTCTGCAGGATATAATCATGAAACATGTTGGAATGTGTGTGTGAGTATGCGTGTGTGCAATAATCAGGTAAATTTTGGTTCTTAGTTGTAAATCAGGTAAAATTTAGCAAACACCCCCCAATGATGTGTCCTTAGCGACGCCTCTGACCACCACACATCAGTTGTCAAGGCAATAATAATCAATGGATAAATAACACGTCACAATTGTGACCGCCGACATTAAGGCAAGTAGCGGGGATCGATTGTCCACCAAAGCATCTTAAGCCATGTCGTGAATGCAATTAACAACAATGAAATTAAATAAACAATAGATCAGATTGCCATGCAAAAGATGTGCGGCTGTAAAGGGCAGTGCTCTATAAAACTTTTTTGAAGAGTAATGCAAAGTGTTCGAGGAAATATTTTGAAGACGTATTCGATTCTCTCAATGTTTCACTTGCTTCACCTTCCATTGACAAATGCAATTGCTGTCATACTCATGAGAATGGGTGCTCACATGAATGTAGCCCTGGTCAATGCAGATTAGAACTACATAAAAGTTGAAGTAATAACACCCGCCAATCAATGAAACAAGATTCAGCTGAATAGGCAGCATCCGCAGGAGATATCAAGATCTTTTCTGTCGACATGCAAAAGGTTCTACAGATCCTAAAACTAGGTTTCAAGGAAGCATTTTTAGTCAGAAGTTAAATCTCTTCAATGGGACGTTTGCTGAGGTTGGTGAAAAAGGCAAACCTTTTTGTTTTTTATGGCACGAAGTAGAGGCGGGAAGGAAGGAGTCGAATGTGGCTTCCGCCTATTATCACTTCATTTCCTCTTTCTGCCAAGATGCAAAAGAGATAATTTTTTATACGGATAATTGCAATTCGCAAAATAAGAATGGGATTCTTTTCACTGGATAGCTTCGTTTCGTGAACTGTGATTTCATCCACACAGATACAATCACGCTAAAATTCTTGGAAGCGGGACGCACATGCATGTACGCCGACAGCATGCATGCATCGATCTCCCAAAAAATCAGAAACTTGGAGTCATTTGATTTTTCAGATTATGTCAAAACAATCGATTCTTGCAGAAAAAGGAATGAGGCAGTTAGTTGTCCTCCAATATTCTGACATGCTCAATTTTGATCCTAAGGATTCCAAATCCAGAATCGCAGGATTATCTAATTTCCGCGTAATTGAGTTTCGTAGGGGTTGGGAAAGCCACTAAGAGTTGAATATGTGAAGAAAGGTACAACGATTTACTGAAGTTGTCGAAACTCATTCATCTTCATAGACAACAATTCTATCGCAATTTGACAATCATTGAAAGTTCGGTTGACCTGACGGAACATGGATGAAAATAATTTAGATGAAAAGATCCCTATGAAAATGGCACGGGAATGTAGAATGTGGCTGATGCATAAGTATATGATACATGCAAATACATTTTTAAAACGCAACTACAGCAAAATGCAATCTGTACAATGCACAAGTTTGGAGTGTCCCTTGACCACTTCAATGAAATTCGAATATGCTTTCATTAGAGATTGATGTTTGAAAAAACAGATCTTGACTCGCGCAACTCAAGCTATTGACAGTTTTTGATCAAACAAATATATTGCAAGATGGCAGATGTCTTTTATTGGGGTTTCAAGAAACTTATCTAGATTGGATTATTTCTTCTGAATATTGCTGCGGTTCCCAATCATTTAGCTACAATCAAATGCATTTTCCTACAAATTGCTTTCATGAAAGTATACTCTGAATGGATCAAGTCGTCCAGATCTCTTTAAATCTCTATAAATCAGCGGTTTTCTAGAAATCAACACCTCAAAAAGTTAACAATGTAAATTATTTTCACATATTATAAGGTCACATAGCCTGACTTGCTATATGCGCCATCATAAGTGCTTTTGTCGTAAATTTTATACTCATGGCGTTACATGTTTTGGTAAAACTAAACAAATTATAGTAAATATCACATGTAAATATGTACTCGTACTATATCATAAAAATTTACACATATTTGCAATTGTCATCATCTCTGGAATTAGATGAATATGATATTTACATAACGAATGAAACTCAGATAGAGTAAGCTAAGTGAAACGGTGGAAATCGTTTAACCCAATTTTTGAAAACCAGAAAATTTTAAACTATGTTCTTTTGCCTTTGCACGGCACTGCTGTTTATTGGTATTTGCCGAATTTTCGACAGATAGAACGTCTGTCATCTTTCAGGGCAAATAACACACTATTCACGCTTTGTGTCACTTGCCCTGAAAAAAAGATGAATGCCATTTTTCAGGACCACTTTTCATCATGCGGGCAATGAGTTCTTTTTCAATATAAAGAAGAGGCAATTAACTACACAATCTCTCATCAGACATACTCGTCCAAGGAAGTCTTTTAATTCTTTTGAGAGTAGAGAAGGATCTTTCACAACCACAACTAGACAAGCTAAGCGTGGTGAGTATTTTGAGCAACTTTTCAGTCTCGGGGAAATATCAGAAAAATCACGTATCAACAGGTTCAAAAACCCTGATGCACTTACTGTCTGACCAACAAACTCATCCGTTTTATACAAAACTTGCAATTCAGCACGCAATTTGTCTACAAAACATGCATGATGTCTTTATCGATAGAACATAACAAATCATTAGGAAATTGTATTGAATAAACTGGAAATCTTTTGATATCAAGCAACTGGAATGGCTTCAGTCCTTCAATATCTTGAAACTGTTCTTTGAGGGATGAACAAGTTTTATCAATCGAGTTCACAAAAAGTACAAATAGACCATCAGAGCTCGCAACACGACGACTGACTGGTGAATCAATTGGCACATTATCCAAACAATCTGTCAATGATTTTGTTTCTCTTATGATATCTTGAAATGTTGCATCGGATCTTAGATCTCCAATACTCCAAATCTCAATTTTCTGACATAGATTGGATGAGACATCCAAGATCAAAAATATCCTTTTCCATAAAACACAAAGGAACATGAACTGTTAATTTTTATCACAGTTTACTTTAGACAGCAAACCCTCTGCAAGAGGAACACTTTCACCATCAAAATCTTTGATGATAAAAGCTAAGCTTTGAACAAGTGCATCATGGAGATCTTATAGATGAAACAAAACGGGTTCCGTAGGACTACCGAGTTTCCGGTATGGATGCTATACAATGAGGTTGATGCTCTGAGTCTTTCAAATAATCATCTAAGACACTCGTCTGCTTTGTTGAACGATGAAAATATGTGCGAAATAAACTCAACGAAGTGAAAACCCGCTTTAATGCTTTGTCACTCTTCAAAGAATCAGTTAGAATCATACAAGGTTAAGTCGATAGCTGACTTTTCAAAGAGTTTCAAAATCCCGACTTTTTCCGATTCCGGGATTTATCCCGCGGGATTAACAAGCCGAATGTATTTAGTGATAGCATGCTTAGGCTAGCGTAGGCTGAACGATGCTAGGCGTTGTTTTAAATTCAATGATGCACTCTACCGTACATACTACTTGTCACGGAGAATGCGGTTTCATTTTTGAAATTTCTTTAAAGACCTTTCTTCACATTCCCATGTAATTTGACCTCTAGATCGCGAATACGATGGCTAAAAAATCATTCATCTAGGTCTTTAAAAAAACGCCTTTTCGCCAAAATGCTACTTTTTTTATAGTTTCCTGTTTCCTACACAGACTGCTTTTCATAAATACATCACCATATTTTTGCTATATTTATGATTAGAAAATTAAAATATTGTGATCACGGAGATGCTGACAAAGCGCTTTTTTAATTAAAGGCCAAAATGCTACATTTTGCATTCCTGCAAATATGTTCCATCGAAATTTCACATTTTGATGCACTGAGTAACAGTTGACTAACGCATGCATTATTCGAAATCGCAGCCTTATGAAAACGCTTCTATCATTATCGATTCATATCGACAATGCATAGCCCTGAATCACAAACACAATAACCCTGTGATGCCTGGCTCTGTGGTAGTTCCTTTGCTTGAATAATACATGAAATAACAAATGTCCTACCCATTTCTGTTATCCCATTGTATTGTTCAATATCTAGCTGCAACGTTGCCTTTCATTCACTTTTGTAGTGTGTGCGTGAAATGATTATGCGCATTTACCATTGCTAACATATTGACATTGAATTGGTTGCATTTTATGAAAAAGACAATTCTATGTATAATGTTATGTAAGATAATTTTGAAGGTTTTTTAAGAAATATAACTATATCCATGCCTATATCGTGGTTAGTGTGATCGAGTTAAGGTTTTGCTCTTTTCAAACGGTCCTTTCATGGTCCATGAATTTAAAAGTAACGTAAGTTTTGTAATTTCTGCAATTACATGTTTTATTAGTGCGTAGAACTGATATAAATAACACATGAAGGTCACTGTTGGAAAACTTTTAATTTATAATATAATACTTTAATTAACAATATTCATAAACTGATTTTGTACTCTAAATCTTGACTTATCCTCGAAAAGCCCTCAATGGATGATTTTTTAACCATCATATTCGTAATCTAGAGGTGAAATTACATGATAATGTGTAGAAAAATCTTTTAGGAATGTTTTATTGAAGTACGCGCAGTGAAGTTTCGGTTTCAAGGTCCGCTATTTTGAATATTTGACTTTTTCTCGAAAAGCCATAGATGGATGGTTTTTTAACCATCATATTCGTAATCTAGAGGTCAAATTACATGGGTAGATGAAGAAAAATCTTTTAGGAAATTTCTATCTATTTTAGGAAATCTTTTAGGAAATTTCAAAAATGAAATCGTGACACCGTTCAGAGACAGTTTTTTCACAATTATAACAATAACCATGATCTGGTTATCGCACACAATATACGTTGTCGCATTAAAACCTGGTATGTGGTTTTCAAATCGAAATGCAGATCCCGCGACTTTTATGACGTCTGGTAAAAGACCGACACTGCACAATAATCGCTTCAAAAATTCATTAAATATTAGTGCGCTTGTGTGCATAACGCTCTTTTTCTTTCTCTCGACTGCCTGAACATAGTCAAATATTTCTTGATATCAATGAAAGTAAGCAATTTTTTGGCACACTGCACAAAGATGCGCTAAAAAGAATTCTAGTATATGATAAAAATGTATGAATAAGTAATATACACTTACATGTTAATATAAAAAAGACTATCGTCCCTGATGCAATTTGCGACAATGATATACGCTTATCTTCATTGTTACTTTTTGCTACTCCATCTTCATACAACCTATCTGCCAAAAACCAGATGTTACCTAATCCCGGGATTCTGAATCCCGTAAATACACGATAACCCCGGACTCTCGTTATCCCGGGTTTGAAAACATTACCTCGCTCATGCTGAAGAGATAAGAAACAGATAGCATTCTTGCAACACAGGGTATTGCTTGAAAGGAGCTTGACCTTATCGTCTGCCAACTCGAGATATTATTGGATGACGTTCATCAGCAGTCGTTCGTTTCCATGCAAATACACAATCATATCTTTCCCTACCGCTAATACATCTTTCACCACGCAGATTTCACCATTTTGTGATGTTTTACCAATAAGCTTCAAGTACAGTAGTACAAACTATTATATAGTAGTGAAATTACCTATAATGAATTAAATTTATAAAAGTTACTTGTAGGACAAGAGTAAGGACAAATTGCTCCAACAGTAAAAGTTGGTTTAACATGACAATTTGACAGTAAACACTGTTTACCTTAATTGCCATGAGAAATCGTCACTGGTATGCAAATTTCTCATCAGTTAATCTTATCTGCAAATCACACACTTTTTCTTTTGATTAGAATTCATGGGTCTGTCTATTAACGAGTTTATTTGCTTAAAGAAAACTATTTAACACCATCTGAAAACATAATGAATGTTCAACATGGATGAAAATGATTTAGATGAAGAAATCCCTATGAAAATGGCATGGGAATGTAGAATGTGGCTGATGCATAAGTATATGATCCATGCAAATACATTTTTAAAACGCAACTACAGCAAAATGCAATCTGTACAATGCACAAGTTTGGAGTGTCCCTTGACCACTTCAATGAAATTCGAATGTGCTTTCATTTGGTCACATTATTTGATCTGCATTTATGCCAAAATTCAAATTTCAAGCAAATCAGTTGGCAGTTAACATGAAAATTCAACTTTTGTACGATAGTAGTCATATGTAGTCGGCCTTGTTTTACGGAAGAATGTACAATCGTAATTACAGAAATCCTTTGAAAAATCTGCATCTGATCCGTTGTTCCTAAAGAGGGTCTACTTGAGTGTGGGAACTAAGCAGACACACAATTATCAGCAATTCTCTGGTACAGTCGCCATGGTGACCTGATAAGGGTACTAAAATAACACTAATTGCATATTTCTCATAATAGTTTTAATTTAAAAAAGTCATGCAACTTCAAAGTGTACGATAGTAGTCATATGTAGTCGGCCTTGTTTTACGGAAGAATGTACAATCGTAATTACAGAAATCCTTTGAAAAATCTGCATCTGATCCGTTGTTCCTAAAGAGGGTCTACTTGAGTGTGGGAACTAAGCAGACACACAATTATCAGCAATTCTCTGGTACAGTCGCCATGGTGACCTGATAAGGGTACTAAAATAACACTAATTGCATATTTCTCATAATAGTTTTAATTTAAAAAAGTCATGCAACTTCAAAGTCAAATTAATCGAGCCCAACCCTGAACGCGCTTGACTGTTTCATATGAAGAGTAGTGAAGAAGTTGTGTTTCAAATAAATCATCACACATGCGTTTCTTCTGTACACGTTCTTTTGTGATGATGTTTTAACAATATGTGTACATTAGACCTATTCCATGTCGTGTAATTCACAATCAACACATTCATCTAATTTAGTTGCATGAGCTTTTGAATCTCTCTAAATCCTTAAGGAAGAATGGTGAAATATTGGATTTCATGATAACTTGATCTTTACGAGACAGTACGTAGAATATCACAGCAATTTGGATAGGATTTATTATTTGCCAGGGACAACTCCTTCAAAAATATTCTTATCAATGTAAAAACTCTAACAAATACATACATTGAAACACCATCATCATCAGTGACGTATTCGTAAAACGCTAAGAATACTTACTTTGGTAAAACTCAAGCAATCACCTTGTTATTCTGTTATCCCTTGATTATATTCCTCCTATCTTGTTTGCGATTCATTGACACTTAATTGATTCATTTTATCACTGCGCACTTCATTCACTTGTACATGTAAAATGTAATATGTGCATGTATGATGTTAGTTGCTGCATGATTTTATGCTAGGAGCGTAATGCTTGGGTTTCAACCAAACATTTTCATGCGGTTAATGGAGGAATATTGCTCATATTCTGAAGGAAACCATATTCGTCTTAGGTGAAACTCTGACAAGCATTTTAAAAAGGTGCAATGAAGGAAAAGACTATACGCGAAGTATGTCTCAACAGAAAATGAATGATCTAAGGGTAAAATGAAGCGGAGAGATGAATACAGCGAGGACCCATTCATAAGTCAAAAGCTACATTTTGATATAAGTGTAGTAATGTAAACTAAATTACAAACTTATATAATCAACAAAACTGAAGTATGGTAGTGCAGGGAAAATTAATCAACGAAAGGTTATATGACAATATGTGATCAGAGTGAAATTAATGAAATCGTATAGAAAAATTGAAAAATGGGAACAGGCCCGAATAGCTATGTTAGGAGTAATCAGCATGCCTAGCTCACATCTATCAACATCGAAACAACTACCCATTTATAATTGCAGCCATACCCGGGTAAATTTGAGATTTGCAATTAGCAAGTTAGTGAAATTTCGACGGCCTTTCATTAAATATCACCTTAAACATACTACTAACAAATCGCCTAAGTAAGTACGCTTGAATTGATATTTTGCTGCATCATTATCCTCATGTTGCATTCATGAGCATGACTTTGTCCAAATTGTATCGATTATTAGATTACTTTCTATTGACAGATGAGTGGTTTCCATAGAATTACGTCCAAAATGTGATTTTTTAAAATGTAATTATTTGTCAATAGATAGGACACTGCTGACGAAATTCTCTCAATTTTTGACAGGAATTAATTTTCAAATGCATTTCATTAAATATAAATGATATGCTACATTATTGCGCATATATCATATGGCCAAGTATAATATACAAGACGATGCATGCAATCAATCGCAGCTAGTCAGTTCTAAGTAAATATATAGGTATATTGCAGAGAAATGTCATAATGCTCATTAGCCTACACACTGTCAAATGCAATATACCCTTTCATAGATGATATCCATATCCTAATCAAGACCGGCCATGTCCACGGACCCTAAAGTCTAGGCCCGTGCAAGGGCCACACGGATCGAACCCGAGTCGGTTCCAATTCAGTCGCACGTAACTCATTAGTGACATGACGAATCTAATATGAGAGATAAGAAGAAGAGAATATATATTTGCAAAATGAAAATCACAGAGTAAATCAGGTCACATAATTAAGTTGACATACATGCTAGGTCAGAAAGACCATAAAAACCAAAGTGATAAGAGCAGTGTAACTATTTTGTCTCTTACTGGTTGTAGAAAATGGAACAATCACTCGATCATTATGCACGTGCGAAACAATAGAAAAAAAGGATGATCGACGCTCTGACTCTTGTAATAAAGTGAAATATAAGCTTGAAAGCGAACTTCATCAAATGGACATATACTGTTAGTACAAAGACAATCATTTTTACCGATGATTTTTACCGAGCTCTTTTGAAAATTCTTTCTATCTGATGTCTCGTTTCACAACTTCAAGCGCCAAATAACTGTGTACAATACAGCAAAATGCTCTCAATGGTGGCTTTAAAAAATGCCATAGCTCGTCATGACTCAAGTTTCAATTTGTTCAAGTCGGCCCACTCTGATATGTGATAAAACTCTTCGGACATTTCCTAAGGACTTGACAATGTCATTCTTATAAATAGAACAGATTTTGCAAATGTCATCGGCATATAGTTAAAACGGTGTAGTCGTGGACATGGGTTTTGTATCGCTGCAATGCAGGACAAAAAGATATGGACCCAAGAGCGAACCCTAGGGTGCACCACTGGTCACAGTGCGTTGATGACTAAGCGAATAAAACATCCTCACAGATTGATACCTATCAGTTAACTAGGAACAAAGCCAAGAAATAAAACCATGTGGATAGCTACAATCAATGAGTTTGCGAACAAGAACGTTGTGACAAATCGTATCGAAAGATGTAGAAAGTCATAATTTATCATAATGCAGCCTCCTCAGTCAGAACGGTGCAACGGCATCGTGCATGGTAATAAGACAAGAAGTGGTGTTCGAGAGACAATTATGAGCAAACTGAAAATCAGGAATGTTTCTGCAAAATGTGCCACGCATGTGTTTCAACACATGATATTCTAGCAATTTGGCTGTGACGCTCAACAAGGTAATCGGGCGAAGCTGATTTTTGGTAACAGGCATGCATTTCGGGACAGGTGAAATTACAGAATTTTTAAAAATACACGGCACCTTTCTCGTTATAATGGAAGAGTTGATTATGTTACAAAAGGGCTCTGAAATAAATGGAGAAGCCAGTTTATAAATTTATCTGATGTGCCATCAGAGCCAGTAGGTTTACGTAAAGATAAATGTTCCAAAAAGTTAAATACATCAATAGGATCCGACAAGGGACACCAATCATAGTCATCGCCGTATGTCTACGGTTCATTCTCAGTTAAGTTATCAGCAAAGATGTCATTCACAGCATCGGCAGCAGTCCTGCCATCAGGGTACTCTTGTATAATGCTGGAAATAGGGTTGCCATTATACTTGCCCTTGACATCATTTACTACGTTCGACACATTTCCGAGGATTCTATTGATCTCTGAACCCACTTTGCTTTGCATTTTAGCAATTTCATATTTACATTTCTCCTCATATACCTCAGTAGTAATTTCTCTCTGCAGCGTTTCTCCTCAGTAGTAATCATACAAATAAAATTTCTCTCGCGATAAGCCTCCCACCTTTTGTTCATAAGATCTTTCAAATACGGTGTTTTCCACGGCTTGTCCTTTGATGTCATGGTGATAACTTTATATGGAAAAGCAGCCAAGCACTCAAAGAATATAGCAGAAAACAATTCAGTTTTTTTATCGACATCTGATTCACTAGGTATATACATCAGCAAATGAACAATCATTGAGCTTAGTTAGAAAACACGAAATATGGCGATCACTGAATCATATAACACATGTTTCATGAACATTTCTAGCACTGTCTACTTTTGAGCGCAAAAATACTTGACAATGTGAGCCACGATACTTCAGATTGAAAGGTGAACCTACCTACATGAGCCGGTGGATAGTCATCATCATGTGATTGGCTGACTGAGGTACGGTCCAAAAGGGCGTTACCACGTGTAGGAATCACAGTTTGTCGATCTTTGTAATGGAGATGGTTCGAAATTGTTTAAATCACCAGCAACAATTATGTTAACATCTGGTATATCTATCGTAACAGCATCTGAGTGATCACATATGGTATCTGATATATCTTTGCGAAAAATCGCAGGTAACTGAGGTGGAATATACTTAGTCAGTAACACATAATTGTAGCTTTTCAACTTAAAAAACATGAAAATGGCTTCACAACAAACACAAGAAAAGTTATGACGGGTGACAGAAATATTTGACTTCATCAATGCCGCAGCACCACTTCCAATACGATCATTGCGATCACATCTTCAAAGTTGAAAATTTGGCATTTGAAAAAAGGAATCATCATAGGTTTCATTTAAACACGATTCTCTCACAATTATATATGAGTCGAGGCACAAAGAGGATAGGCGCAATTCGTCCATTTTTTCATTAGATGCAATAGAACGGGCGTTAATCAATAATAGGTATGGAAGGTAGTCATGAAGAGCGAGAGACAATTTTACCACGTGTATTATGAACACGTCGTCTCCCATAGCCCTGCGATGCTTTAACTGGAAGCGCAATAAACTTTCGCTCTTTTGCTGTTCAGATGTTAGGTCCCTGTCAATGTAAGCAATTGAATATGTTTTATTTACATATTCCTACTATGTTGTAATTCTATTTTAACTGACTTGACAATTATTTCTAGAATAAATGCCGTCAATCATCGACATAAGTCTAATTAGAATAGCCGGACGAATGAGTAGTCGACCGGCCGGCCATCCAGTCTTCAAAACATTTGGCCGGCAGCTGGCGTTGCTAAAACCGGCCCGGTCAGGCCGGCCGGTACCAACCATGCTGTGCAGATCATTAAATATACGTGTAAATATGCCTTCCCACTACTGTTCTCCAACAGCAGTTCTCTCTACACACACACACGGAGGCTACATACTAAATGAACTAGAGATTTTTGCTTTGAATGTCTACCGGTAGAAACTAGCGTGTTGCAACAAAACCTCAATAAGTTGTGAAATGCCTTGTAGTACACTTGTAGCTTGTTGTTTCAGCTTTTTACATGTTACTCCTAGTCTTGTGAAACATGCCACGCAGGGATAAACTTACAGAGCTCTGTCAATCATTTAATATGAATCGCATTTGAAATCCGATAGCCATGTGTAAGTAAGTCTTAGTATTCAGAGAAATACTCCTTTAATCAATTATTATGATAACAACAAGATTTACACTCACAGTTTTCAACAATTATTTGATCAAAAAGCAAATAAGTGTTATTACGCCATTCATATCAATTTGATTACTTGAATTAAGAAAATAGGTTTCCAGGTTTAGTTTCACAGCATTGAATGAACGTTGCTTTAATAGTTAAGTAGCATGATATGACTATTAATCGTGGAGATAAATTGATATGTTTTTCATTAGAACTTCAAAGCATTCCATCAGTTTCTCATCGGAAACCTGTTTGAAGTTCCATGTACTTCGCAAACTAAGTAAATGAAGAAAGATCGTGAGAGCGATTGATGACTCAAAGGCAGCGGTATGTTTGCGGTCATAAGAGATAAGATGGATATAATTCCAAAATTCGTGATGCAGAAGTTTGTCTGCATGGAATTGAACAAAAGAAAATGTCTCAGTAAGAATGTTTCAACAATAAATATTACGAGAACATCCTTGAATCTGAACACGAAATACAAAATGTAAATGTCATACAAGGATAATTCCCTCCGTATATTTCAGTATATCTTAGCAATATGAATGTGTGCAATTCAACTTCTTTATATAAACGTGAGAAATAAGGAATTTCACTGCATGATCACGTCGCATGAAATCATATGTTCGAGGTTTGCTAGATCTGAATTTGTTGAAAATATCAATTTTCATAAGAAACAAAATAAATTTGGTAATCATAGTGTTGATAAAATTTGTTACCTCGAGAAATCAAATTCTATGCTTAAACAGCTAATCAAAAAATAAACCGGTAACTTATTATTATGATGAAATAGCATCAAAAATTGTTCGATAGAGGGGCTGCAGAATGTCGACTTACTTCGTGCTCCAAATTACAAAATACAGCAGAATCCGCATATTCCAGCACCTCAAGGGACAGCCCTGAATGTGCTGAAATAGACATAATTGGTTTGTTTCTGCAATGTATTACTAAATGCTTACGATGAAAATTTATATGTACATGCATATTCATTCGCTTTCTAATAAGTGTTCGATATATATTAACACAGGATTGCCTTTTTGTCATCTAAAAATGGTCTTTGCCAGTGAGTGGTGAAAAACTCGGTATAACCGGTTTAACTGTCAAAAATTGGTTAAAACTGGAATTCCGAAAAATCAATCTACTTCTTCACAAAAAGATGACATTAAGTTGGGGTTCGAGTGTGATGATGGCTACGGGTCTTCTTATCATATCTCTATGTTACAATTAAATCACTACATCCAGATTCTGATAGAACCACATCATATCAGTTTTGATCACTAACGGCAGACGATGTTGTCTTAGTTCACAACTGCTCTTCCATTATCTTGAATCTTTTAGAACACTTAGACCCCTCTTCTTCTTCTTCAGCCGTTTTCAGTCCACTACCGGATGAAGGCCTCTACACGATGTCGCCAACCTCGTCGGTCTTGTGCTTCTCGCATCCATGTTTTTCCTGCCACTTTAGTTAGACTGCCTTTCCAACGCGCTCTCGGTCGTTCTCTTCTTCTTTTGCCGTCCCTCGGATACCATTTCGTTACCGATTTTGTCCAACGCCCATCTTGTCTTCCTGCCACATGTCCAGCCCAGCTCCATTTCAATTTTGCTGCAGTCTTCAGGACGTCACTTACTCCTGTCAGTGGTCTCATCTAATCTGTTCTTCTTTTTATCTCGTCTTGTAATCTTCAACATTGCTCTTTGGGCAACTTGAAGTTTATTTCTATGTTTCTTCGTTGTCATCCACACTTCGCATCCGTATGTCAACACAGGGAGAATGCACTGATTGAATGTTTTTCTCTTTAGGCACAGTGGAATGTCATTCTTGAATATATCTTGATTAAAATTACATACACCGAACAAACGCGTAGGAGATGACAGCTGCTGACTTCTAAAGTCGAATACATTTTTTCGTAAAGAATCGGTTACATGAAAACACAAGTGACATCACGCCAATGACGAACATTGATTGGTCAATTTAGTGATTTCCACTTAGTTGCCTTTAATATTTACAAAATGCGGAATTTAGCGGAATTTAAATTTTTTGGCGGCGGAAAACGCACACCTCTGACTGCAACTGGAAAACGCAAAAACATGCTAAAATCAATGTCAAACACTAGTGATGCAAAGTGTAGCAGAATGGCAAGCTCAAGGTGTTATATAAATTATGGATAGCTGCCTTTGATGATTGGCAACGTCCATGAAAGCACTTTGGTAATTTCTCATTTGCCGAGTCACTTTACTACATGTGCGTTCATTTAATTACTAAATAACACTTGTTTAAACTCGGAAGCACATAAAGCGAACGCCTCTCTTCACGTGACTGAGCTTTAGTTATGCTGCTGTTGTTCTTTTGTGCTGAGTGTTCAGCAAGAGTTCATAGCGCACCTATTTTGAAAGTCTTGGGCTTCATTTGACCTAGGTTTGAACCCAGGACTCAGGGACACAGAGTGAATACTCTACCCACAAAATCATTGTACCGGAAAATTTCAGCTCCCAAGTCAAGCAATGTGTAATAGTCATTCAGACTGCATTTCTATTTTCACTAGAAATATGATACTAATGCTCGTGGCAGGAGGCGAAAGTATGGATTTGAGAGAGTGATTTTGTATGAAATGCAGGCCTGCTGGGACCAGGGTCAGGCACACGAAATTGAAAGATTCTGGTCAAACTATTCGGCCTCGTCTTGACAGATTGTTGAGCTCAGCAGTGATGACCAAATCCAAAATCGAGTCATCCCTCCATGTTTACATTTAATAACCTCTTTAGAATCATCAATTAAGTGAATAAATATCCAAGTTTTGAAAGGAATCGCTTGAAAGGACCTGACATCATTGAAGAAGTGCAGGTATCATTCAAGTGTATGAAAGGAAATATCGAAATTGAATGATTCCATTTACATTAATTACATATCATTGACATAGTTGGAATAGGATAGAAATTAAGGCTGGATGCATGCAGTGAACTAATTGAATTTGACGAGTCCAAAATGAGTTTGAAAGCGTTAATTGGATAAGGACTTTAAATTCAATTATATATTATCATTATTTCGCACATACTCGGAATGAAATCAGAAGTTTGTTAAATGTAAACATTAATTTTGATTCGCTGCATTTGAATCACTCATCAATTAGTAGGTCCGTGTAGGGCCATGTGTGCTTGTTGTTTATTAAAACAAAAACTTTGATTTTGAGGATGATGTGCTTAAAATTGTGATCTAAAAATATTTTTATATAAGTTCCCATTAAAATTCTCTGCAAAATATCATTTAAAACGGCGAATTCCGTGAAATACTATAGTCGCAGTACGAAGCGTGCGATAACGAATAGATTGAAGTGGAAAATAACATTTTACATGTGTAGTCTCTCAAAGCTTCCTTCTGTTAAATGCATCATAGACTTTAGGTCATTGATTGACAATGTATATAAGCAAGGTTTAGGTTTTCATGGAGAAGTCAGGCAAAATTTTAGATTTTTCATTGAAAATACGAAAATTTAAGTCATTTTAGATTTTTAAGTTATTGTGGGAGCCCTGCATGCTCAAAATTTGAAAAGAACTATTTTTTATTTTGACAATTTGTCCAGAAAGAATGGTCAACCGAATCCCCATAAAAAATTTTGAAAAATAGAAAGCACACTCTCAAAAGGTGCGCAGTACTTTGCTGATTTAATTAGGGCATCATAATCGATTTTGACATAGGATCAACTCTATAGTATAGCCATTTGATTGTTCAAAAATATTCGAACGCTCCCTTTGTTAGGCCGAAATGTAAATATATTCAAGTAAAATAGAAAATAAGCAGGCACCCAACGTTTCGGTCGTCTTGACCTTTGTCAAGGGTCACACCATATGCGAAAATGCAAACTATTTTACACGCTTTTAAATATCAGAACAGAATACGGTATTAAGTTGAATGACCGCTCACTGGCTCAATGTTGTTCGTGTTTACGATTTAGAGTTGGTTTCAGAAAATCAATGAAATTAGCTTCAGAAATTCTAGTTCTAACAGGGTTATTTTGATGGTCTATTATCTCCACATAGAAATCTTTAATCGTCATAGCAACGTCATTGTGCTTGGATCGAATATGTTGAGATAATGCACTTTTCATATCTCCATAACGTATACTGCGTTCATGTTCCGCATAGCGCGCAGAGAAAGTTCTATTAGTAGAACCAACATAGCTATCATTACAGATTTTGCATTTGAAGCTATAGACGACATATCTACTCTTACAGGAGTATTTATCAGACAGAACATCGCAAATACTGCAATTACAATCACTATTGTTACGGAAAGTGTTGGTATTCATAAAATTGCCAATAGATTTTCCCGGTTTACAAATAATTCTGACAGGGACATCATATTTTCTAGCAATACTGCGTAATTTCCTGGTACATGAGTCACTAATAAAGTCGATATTTAGACTAGCCAACATGTCATTGCGCTGGTCTTTTCTATTGCGAGAGTCATACGAAGCGTACTTCTCAACAGAAGTATAACCATTATTTTGAAGTCTGTTGATTAAAGTTTTTGAGCATTCGTGATGCATATCGTTATCAGAACATCTGTCTTTAATATTTTTGAAACTACTACGAATAAAATTGGATTTTACATGAGAAGGAACCCAACTACCATGGCTGAGAGTAATGTTAGAATGTTGCTCTTTGCAATACCATCTGTACTGGACTTTTCTATTACAAACAGCAACTTTTTAGACTTATCTATTGCTGTTTGTAATAGAAAAGTCCAGTACAGATGGTATTGCAAAGAGCAACATTCTAACATTACTCTCAGCCATGGTAGTTGGGTTCCTTCTCATGTAAAATCCAATTTTATTCGTAGTAGTTTCAAAAATATTAAAGACAGATGTTCTGATAACGATATGTATCACGAATGCTCAAAAACTTTAATCAACAGACTTCAAAATAATGGTTATACTTCTGTTGAGAAGTACGCTTCGTATGACTCTCGCAATAGAAAAGACCAGCGCAATGACATGTTGGCTAGTCTAAATATCGACTTTATTAGTGACTCATGTACCAGGAAATTACGCAGTATTGCTAGAAAATATGATGTCCCTGTCAGAATTATTTGTAAACCGGGAAAATCTATTGGCAATTTTATGAATACCGACACTTTCCGTAACAATAGTGATTGTAATTGCAGTATTTGCGATGTTCTGTCTGATAAATACTCCTGTAAGAGTAGATATGTCGTCTATAGCTTCAAATGCAAAATCTGTAATGATAGCTATGTTGGTTCTACTAATAGAACTTTCTCTGCGCGCTATGCGGAACATGAACGCAGTATACGTTATGGAGATATGAAAAGTGCATTATCTCAACATATTCGATCTAAGCACAATGACGTTGCTATGACGATTAAAGATTTCTATGTGTAGATAATAGACCATCAAAATAACCCTGTTAGAACTAGAATTTCTGAAGATAATTTCATTGTTTGCAGACAAAAGCCTCAAGGTTTTGGGTGATCGAATTCTATTCGCCATAGCGCTTTCAAGCGTTTACGCTCATCATCAGTGGCATACACAGTCTAAAAGATGTACAATATCGACACGTTTATATACAAGGTAAAATAGAGCGAAGTTTAAAACAAAAAGAGTTCTTCCGATCGCAAGTTATTGTTCATCAATATCTTCTTCTTGTCGATGTACTGCTTTATGAATAGAGATTCAGCGACACGTGTGTTGGAAGTACGCATGAGAATTTTGAAGGAATCACGTGAGGGTGGATGAACGTGCATAGATATCTCTGATGCTGGTCTGCCTTTGATATGTTCCATTATTCTAGTTTGTGCATGCCTCCGCGTTTCACCGATGTAATACTGTTCGCAGCATTCACATTTGTATTCATATACGATGGATGAAGACACGGAAAAGGGGACTGGGTCTTTGTTTTTTAATCATGTTTTGCGTTTTATAGCTGTAAAAGGCTAGACGTATTTTACTTTTGCTTAGACTTTTGTTTAACTGATAAATTCCTTTGCGAATTTCTTTTTCGCTTTCTTTCACGAATGGAAGCTAATTTCATTGATTTTCTGAAACCAACTCTAGACCGTAAACACGAACAACATTGAGCCAGTGAGCGGTCATTCAACTTAATACCGTATTCTGTTCTGATATTTAAAAGCGTGTAAAATAGTTTGCATTTTCGCATATGGTGCAACCCTTGACAAAGGTCAAGACGACCGAAAGGTTGGGTGCCTGCTTATTTTCTATTTTACTTGAATATATTTACATTTCGGCCTAACAAAGGGAGTGTTCGAATATTTTTGAACAATCAAATGGCTATAGTGAATTACCTCCCGTGTGCAGCCGTCAACATTATATCAACTCTAAAGGCCTACTACATCCCTTATTAGGCCACCAGTGGCCTGTGCTGTGGGAAGTCCACTTTCTTGCTCACTAGAATGATGGGGTTAGTCCATTTTATTTAATTTTTCAAAAAACGTGACTTTCGTATGCAAAGTTTTTACTTCTGAAACGATTTTCATATTTCTTCTTTTCGATCCTAGGTCTCCTCTTTTCGGTCATGATAAATTCAAATCAATCAAACAAAGTTTTCATCATTAAAAATTTAGCTTAACTCCTTTAAATCTGGCGTCATAATTATATGACGTCAAGTTTAACTCTTTAGATTTTTTGTCAAAACAAATATAACGCTGAACGTTATCATTGAACTTAACCGAACGTTTACAAACTTGATTGGGATTTTGTTTTAAACCCTCCCGAAACTGATAAATTCAAATAATTTGCAGCTGGTTTCAACAATTTACAGCGAGATATTTTAGGTGAGTTTGAAATTTTTGCTTTTGCTCGATTTCATGTAAATAGAGACTTGTAGTCGTTTAAGTATAATTGACAATGGAGATATTGCACTAATAAGTACTATTAGCATCTAATTCTTCATGGAAATAACCTTCATGATACAGTGCCTGACAGCAAGTTTGCAAGTTTATAAATTTAGATCTTAGTGTTACAGCATCCCCATAATGCGATATAAATGAAAACTGCAAACCGGTGCCAATACTCATATGTACTACACACTAACACTGGTGAGCAACTGGAGCATGGATATTGCTATAAAAACAATTACATAGATATCTTACCATTAGTATTTTGTATGATGTCCTTTCGACTGAACAAGAGCCTTCACACGCGTCGGCATGGAGGTTATCAAAGACTGACATACCGCCACCAGTTCTTCATTACGATGCCAGATTCTGAGAAAATGTGATATGATCTCACTTTTGTTGCGAGGTTTATCCTTGCTTATTCTCTTCTTAACCACGGCCCAGATGTTTTCAATAGGATTGATATCGGGGCTGCATGGGGGCCAATCCATGACTTTGATGCCCAAACGTAGGAACTCCTCCTTGGATTTCCGACTGACATGACAGGGGGGGGATTATCCTGCAGAAATACCCCTGTACCATCAGGATACCAGTCCTTCATTTGCTGTACAAAGTAGTACGTATTTTACGCGCCTGCGACCCCCCAAATCGGGGGTGCCATATACATATGTCAATATTTATATGAATTTTTAAATATTTTCAATATTTCTATAATTGTCTTTCTTATTCCAAAGATTCAAATTATCATTTAAGTTGCTAGAAATTGCTTCATAGATTTCACTTGACACCGTCTTACACTCATTTCATATTCTTATGTTAAACATGATAAAGGACTTCCCTGATTAAGTGGTACCTGCATAATTCATTTCAACATGACTGGTCAAGTGATTCTATTGATAAGATTGGAGTGCAGCAACATCCCGATTTACGTAAGAGATGCGTTCCTGGAAATCGTTTTGTAGTAATCCCGTCCCAGACGCAAGTGCAAAATGAGGAGCAACGATGAGTCATCGCCGTGACCTCGCATGACCTTAGGTTACCGCCCTGCGCCATGAAATACGTGATGTGACTACTGCTGGTTTTATAAGTAGTGCTAAAACGGGAAAATGTGAAGGCGTGATGTATTACTGTGTGTGGGACTACAAGCAGAGGTAGGAGGAGTGACCTTGACCTGACCTCTCCGGGAGAGAGAGAGGGTGAGACTATAAGCAGAGAAGGTATTTTGTCCAGGATGGAGCATGTTTTGTGTCATATTGTGTAGAAGTGGATGTCTTTTGTCCACCGTTACCACTGGTCTGTGACTGCAAGATGTGATGGGACTACAACCAGAGGCAAGAGGAGTGACCTGAAATTGACCTTGACCTGATCTTAGCGGGAGAGAGGTATGAGCCGGGTATGTGTTAACACTACAAGCAGAGAAGGGATTTTGTCCAGGATGGAGCATGCTTTGTGTGGTGTCGTGCAGAAGTGGATGTCTTTTGTCCACCGTTGCCACTGATCGGTGGATAAAGATGTGATGGGACACTATGTCATTAGGTGCATTGGGTGAGAAGAGAAAAGGTCATTCGCCTCTCTCTCTCTCATCAAATGACTCCAAAAACCGAGTTTCCGTAGGAAACCGAGGCAGATTTTTCGATTGCCGCACTCACCTAAGGTGTCAGAGTGAGTGGAGAGCCAGGAGATGGCCTGGAGATCAGGCCATCGTAGTAGGCCTAAACTTTAAAGGCATGGTTCTCTGCTTGTAGGAATCGGATGGACTTCGTTCAACGTTTGTTTGAGAGGTCATGATCCGGGTCAAGTCATAGACTACTTATAAAATTTCATAAGTAGTGCAAAACTGTCGAAAAATTTAAATTCGTTATTTTTGGAGGTTCTCCAGGGTTTTCGACCCTGCTGAAGTCAATGAAGGCATTTGTAACTGTGTATGAGAGTTCTGATTGGACGAGCGAGGATTCCTAGCTCATGAAACATCCAGTATAAAGAAGAGAGTTGACTTTCATGGTCACATTTGCCTTTAGCAAGTGTCAGTGACTCTGCTATCAGGCCAATTCCAAACCACTCAAAAGGTGCATGGCAAGGAGAACTTCGGTCTAATAATGTCCTGTCGATGGGCGATCTTTTGAGACGGCGGTGAGACCCGCAGTGAGGAGTGCCGCATGGGGTTGAAACTTACTTAATCCGACTTTCCAACGGTCGTTGTGGCTTCTATTCCTCTACGTAGCGCTTTGAACGTCAGGGCGACACTTAGGTATCTGTCACAGGTTTCCTTACAAATTCTCCAATGCACCGAGCGAGTCAAACATCTGACTTGTTATCGAGTGAAGGTATGACGTGTTCCAAAAGAATGAACTGACTAAGTTTAAGGTTTCTCAAGTCAAAGGTTTCTAATTCTCATGTCTCAATGTGACCGTCAGGGTTACCATCTGTAGAAGGCAATCTATCTCTATTGCTCTGAGTGGAGAATCCGTTCTCTTAAGTTCTGTCTCACAGAGGGATAATCAAACGGGGGAGCACCATATGCAACACATGCCTCTCTCTTCTGTAGCAAGCAATCTCTTATGATGAAGTGTTGTTGATAGGAATCGCTATACCATCCACACTTCAACAGGGTAGGAATCTTTTATAAAATCAACTAAAGATGGAGAAAACTAACAAGCATGATAGAGTCAACATGAAAGACTCATTCAGTGTATAGAATAAAAGGTCTGTATTGAAAAGTAAAAATCAGTTATGTAGTGCAAGAACATCCTGTGACAGATGATGTTTGTGAAACGCAAAGTGACTTTCATAAATTACAAATGTATAGTTATCCGTTTAAATAATGTTTGGTAGAGCAGAAAGGTTGAAGTGTTGTCATGAGTTTCAATGTGTTTTATAAAAGTATAAAGTGTTGTCATCAGTTTAAATGATTTTTGTAAAAGTGGAGACTTAAAACTGTAGTGAGAGTGTTGTCATCAGTCTAAATGATTTTTTATAAGAGTAGATGTCAAGTGAAATGATTTTTTCATGAAAGTCTAAACGCAAACGTTGAAGTAAGTTTTGTAAGAAGTTAAAAACATTGACATGGTTGTGTGAAAGTAGAGACTTAGTGATCAGTAAAACGTTAAAAAAGTTTTATGAAATGTTTGTGCAGTTAGAGTATGATCAAAATGCTTCTACAGTCTCTTGTCAATGTTGGTAAGAAAAAGCTGTACATCCATCTGGACAGCACTAGAAAGTTTTAGAAGGTTTTACTGCACTGTGTAGATTGTTTCACAGTGTTAAAGGGCCTTATAGTAAGTACTGCAGTGTTGAATGTTTTATAAAACCAGGTAAAGTCTTGTCACAAACGTTGAGTGTGTGAGGGCTAGTTCCATGACATTTAATCACATTGGTCATACAACACATCAGAAGTCCTAAAGTTCATCTGAAAGATAGGGTTATCTACGGCTGGATTTAGGGATTTAGGGTTTTATATAAATAACACAAGTTAATGTTAACCGTGAAACATGAAGTCTATCACGTTGGTCATAATGTACACATGCATTCCTAGGTTTTGCTAGTCATCGAAATGAAAACCCAAGTCGTGAATTTATTGCATTGAACATTAAACGTGTGAGATGGATAAGAATCATTGGTGATGCATGTAGTTAGACCTTATTTCATAACAGCAGAGTTTCAATCGTTTACAAGTCACAGGGATGAATGTGTAATTAGAGTTAACCAAACGCTCTTTATAAAGTGACATGTCATTTGCGACTAACACTTAGTCTATTGCGTTTATTACTTGTGAATGAACAAGTGAGATTTACATGACATCGAATTAGAAAATGCAAAACAAGTGTGATATAAAAGCGTAGAGAATAAATGTTTTGTAAACGGATGTTTTTAGATGTATGGATGTGCTATACACCTTTGCTGTGAATGAAGTCAACGATGTTTTTACACTGTCAAGTAGATTCTTTAACACGTCAATGACATGGATGCATTCCTGAAGTCCATAATCCAAGGATAGGGTTCTCTACGATTGGATTTAGGGTTTATATAACGCAAGTTAATGTCAATCGTGAAACATGAAGTTTGAACAAGCTTTGTGTTGAAAGTAAGTTTCATTCTTCAACCACATCATTGCCCGATGTAAATCAACTGCTTTTCATTGTAAGAAATGTATTATAGAATAGTGACCAGAAGTTGAAGTATACAGGACTCTGTAAATTAGGACATGAATCTACTATGAACACCCATTTAAGTAGCAAACATAAAAACATCATTTGACATGGTACAAATTTTCAACTGGAATTCATACAAGACAGATTCGTAGGCAATGTTTTGAAAACGTTTTGCAGTCACTATCGATAGCGTATCAGTTTTGCTAAATGTGTTGTTTGCCGTTGTCAAATTGAATTCGTGTGTAGACTGTTTTGTAAATAAAGATAGATAGTGTTAACCGTTTTTATAGTCAGCATCGACAGCATACAAGTATACACATAACGACATGAAACGTTTCTTAAAAGAGTCGAATGCATGCGAGTTAGGAAACACTCAAAACAAGTGTGAGATAAAAATCAGCCTGCTAGATTAAGTGAGTACCTCACAAAAGTGTTGCAAATGTTTTACAGGAAACTTGTAAAGGAAACTGTGCATCGAGAAGGTCTAGCTAGACAAATATGAATGATATATTCTAACTTCAACTTTCTGACATTCAAATGAAATTCGTAAACATGAAGCTCTAGACTCATGAAAACTACATGACGAGTGACAACAACTTTATGTTGGCAAAACTTTCATAGATTGCAGTCGCGTTTAAAGTTAATATAAAAACCTGTAGAAACGCATAAGTCTTAGATGCAGTTCAACGACTCGACCATTGAACTCACAAAATGAACAAGTCTGTGTAATTAACACGCTCATCAGTAGGAAACAGCAAAGCATGGTATGTCATTGATTTATCAAGGCTGAGTGACACGTCTGTGTCAGTGGAACAATTTCATGAGTATGAAACAGCGAACATTACATTAGGACTGTCCATGAGTATTAAAGGGTAGATTCAAAGTTTGCTTTTCATGTGCATGACAAATGAATACGTGTCTCTTTTCCAAGCGAATCGTGCGTTGATCATAGAATCAACATTGAAACCTGCATCAAGTGATTTTCTGTGCGAATGCAGACGATGTGAAAATGACACACTGATTGACATTTAACCATGCTTGCAATATTCAACACGCTGCCATTCAAAAGCAGCTAAAAATGTTTATCATAAAACCTATCAGTGAAACAGATGTTCCCCTCCTGTGCACACAAAGAATCACGAGCGCACTCTGTCGCCTGTTTGTCGCGCTGCCCCACTCAGCAGATAGAGTAGAACACAAAGATGAATGATAACGCTCTCTCTGGCACCCATATAAACACATTGAATGCTCTATCGCATCTGTCCAAGGATGCAGGAACTTATCGTCATCTCAGACCTCCTACCTAGCTGATTCCTACACATCTCATTGCTATCACACCGGAGAGATCATCGTGGGCGACTGAAAGGATTCTCACGTTGACAATTCGTCACTGTGTACTCTCACAGTTCCGCACGCGCAAGTAACCATTTTACTGCGACACAGGTTGATGTATAGTTAGAAAGTTTGATCATGATGTTTAATGAAACACAAGTGTCATGAAATGTAAGCATTAGTGTTGTCAAATAGTTTTACCGCGACACAAGTTTGTGAAAGTGAAGTTTGATTGTCGTACAAGTTTATAACACGTCAATGACATGGATACATTCCTAAAGTCCATAATCCGAGGGGTAGGGTTACCTACGGTTGGATTTAGGGATTTAGGGTTTTATATAACACAAGTTAATGTTAACCGTTAGTGTATAGTACATTTATTAACTTAACCATTTGTGAATGATATAGCTAAATTGCTAAAGCCCATAATCTAGGGGGCATGGTTGTCTACGGTTGGATTTAGGGATTTAGGGTTTTATATAACACAAATTAACGATCTCTTTTGGTGTAGAATGCATGCAGCACATCATGCATGTGTTCGCTTTATAAAATGACTTTGAAGGCGAGACTTAATTTTCATGGTGAGAAGACAGATTTCATATCGTTGATGAGAGATAGTTACATGCTCATTATGTTATACACTTTACATTTGATGCCGTCAGCTGAAAGGTGATTGATACATGTTCAATAGAAGAGTTGTATGTATCTTACTGATTGGAATAATAAGTGTGTAATGAGTTGATTAGGAAAACATATAATAGTCAACGTATGAAAGTTTCTTATTATGCAAGCTAGGAATATGCAGACATCATTCATTAGTCAGTGTTGTGCTTTAACATCCATGTTTTGTACAAGGTAGGATTCGTCGGATGTGTTATGACGAATGGTTGGTTAAATTCATTAAGCTTTGAGTAGCACAAACCAAGTATTAAAACGAAAAGTAAAAGTGATGAAAAATTTGTGACATTAAAGACTTAAGTATATCATGTTGAACATAAGGTAATGATGATGGATAGAAATAAGTGATGTAATTAATGTCATGTCTCGCATGTGTTTACTTGTACGTTTGCTGCAATTATCATGGTGACAGAACTGTAAATCTCACCAGTATGACTTTTAGAATGTGAAGGATCTTGGGACTCTAGGTAGACAATGACCAAAGAGTAAATAAAACCTAAGTGAAATTCAGGGTCATACAGAGCTTTGGGATTCTACAAAGTTTGTGGTGTTGATATGAATGTTGTTCGTCAGATTGGAACCGTTAAATGATCTGCTGATAAGATTTACAGTGAACAAGAAAATCAGCAAGAGGCGTGATAGGAACAAACGTCTTCACAAATGCAGACAAGTGAAAACTCTACTGAATGACTAAATTCACGGATTTTATCATCCATCATCAAAGTGAATTTAGTTGAACAACTTACATGAATGTCAAAAGTCGTTTGCTAACAGAGACATAAGTTTACTAAATTACACAGCAAAACTCCTAGATCACTAAAACCATAGGATAGGTATCCCTGTGTTAAGACTTAGGGATTTAGCGTTTTAAAAGTGCAAGTTACATTGATAAATCACTAACTCCATAGCATAGTCAACCCTATGACAAGATTTAGCGTTTTATATGATTCATGTTACGAATATCTGTTCGTGTAGAATGTGACTCAATGAGTTTAGTCAGATAATGTATCATCAACTTTGTTCACTTAGTTATATGATGGAGGAAGTGTGAGATAGAAGTGAAAGCGATCTCATAAAGTGGAGAGCACATAGTAGTAGCATTGTAGGAATAAGTAAAATGAAACGTTATGTCGCATGAAATGAGTAATGCAAGATTAGCTCGCATTGAAATGAATTAGTAGTGTAACAAACAAGCTATGTGGGATTCAGCATATGTTTGAAGACAAGCACTGCTAAAAGGTTTTGAGATGATGTGAGTTTCATCACGTCATGTTCATGGATGTAACAGAATGAATGTCTCAACTGGCTGAGTGTATAAGATAGAACACATAACACAGTTGTTGCATATAAATTAGAGTATTATATTCGAGAAAAGCAAATATTGAGATTGCAAAGTTTAATGAATAGGTAGTGCAATAAACTGTTTGAATCAGTGACATAGTTAAAAGAGCCAACAGCACCATTTCGAGATATAATCACACAGCATCAGGACGTTTGTTTTGTTCATGTAAAAGTTAAATAGAAGCAACTTGTTGATGAAGCATGACACCATGAGTGCGAAAGTAGGAATAACATGCTATGACTGGAGCATCCGTTGAAATTGATTGTATGCCAACTGTACATAAAAAGTTATTTCCAAAAGCTTGACATGGACACATTAAGAGTTAAGTCACTGCAAGCTATTCATATTCATGAGCATGTAGTAACACATGATAGAAAAATTACTAATGTCATAAATGTGGGAATCAGTGCATGTTTAAAGTCAGGTACTGCTAGTTGTTCTATGATAGTATTTGATATCGAAGATTTAATGTAGTGTATCACATGTCAATAGATTTGAGGTGTAGAAGAATAAATGTCTCTACACGTTTGGAATGTATAGGATAGAACACATGAAACAGTTGTTATATGTAAATGGAAGTTAAGGTATCACAGTTGATTTACATCTGAAAGCTTATGTAAATAAGACTTGATTATTGATGGACTTCACATTGTGTGTTATGTTGAATGAATAGTTGAATTGATATTCATCAATGGAAGGTTGATGTATCGAGAAATAGTGTTAAGTCTCTGTCGATATGTCGTAAATGTCTCCATTTTGCGCATGAAGCAGTATGCTTATCAATCTGGTCAGTTGGCCTATAAGTTTTCTTATTCTCTTTCTATATCCTGGTGTTTGTTATTTTCTTCTTGCACAAGATTGGTTGTTTGGTAGGGTTGTATTTGTTTCAGAGTGAGGAGTGTAATGTAGGATGCTCATTAGGAAGAATAAGTTCAGTGTATGTTGCATCATGGCTTGATAGTGTTGATAAAGTCAGAAATGAATAGGTCTTTGTATCTTTGACAGTGTTCATAGAAGATGAATTGAACCGTAGGAAGGGAGCATTGACTGCATATTCGATGACTAAAAGCAAAGACGACTTCTCTGGTAAGCATGACATATTTGTTTAACTGAGCACACAAACATTAAATTCTTGTCTGTTGCCAATCAATGAATCAAACATTCTTCGAGGCATCACATCCAAGTAGAAATCAAAACTCCTGTTATAACTATCGTGTTGGTTCATGCCTTGATTATGTTTAAGCAAAAAGAAGATTGATATTTTAATATAATCAGTTGCAGTTATGAAGCCTGAAATTTCTTACTTGGTAAATCACTTCTGTACCATTCGAATTCATAAGCAAAGTCTTCGTGGTTTTCTCCTAGATTATATTATGGACTTCGAAAATGAACAAACGGAGATTGGAGTGTGCATTGCAAATATTCGAGAATTGTTTGCAATAATGATTGATCTATTTGTTGACTGTGACATCAAGGCTCGTTTAATTGCAGATGTCAAATACATTCGTTTGAATGATGCTTCGAAGGAACCTGAAAGTGTAAACTATCATTTCTCATCATATCCACAGGAATATGTTACTTCTGACGATGCGGAAGAGTTTTTTGAGCGTCATATGCAGAAGATTATATCTCGAATGGATAGCTTCAATGCGAATGCCAGTAATTTACTTCTGGAGAAGATAAGCCACATTCATATCGCTATCAGCAAAGTGAGATTGTACTCAGGCAGTTAGCAAGCACATGAGTATCTCTGGTTACATCCATACTGATCTTTTCAAAATCGATTTTAAGCAAAGCAGACTTCAAACAGCAAGAAATTATCATATAGAGTGGAAGCTTTCCCAAGTCAGATAGAAGACTTTTCTGTTCTACCGCGAAATCTTTCGGCCTACATCGTAGGCCATTCTCAAGCGACTGCACTGTATTGTTGAATCAACGATTAACACATCTCACATGAAATCACAGCGATATCGGACGGATTGACACTTACATGGTAGCAAACAGAAGAGCCTGTTAACATCTAATGAATAACACAATACTAACTAACATAATAGGAGGAATGTCAATGAAAAGCCAAGCTCAAAGGTCATTCAACCAGTCATAGGTTAAAAGATCAAAACTGAATGACAATTACATAGACCCACATTAAGACTAAGTCACACAAAAAATTGACCAATAAGCAAGACCAAAGTGATGAAAAAAAGCTGAATAAATAATGCAATACTGAATTCCAACGAATAATGCTGAAAGAGCAATACTAAAAGCAAAGAATCACAATCACAAAGAGGAAATATAATAATGATGTAGGCCGAAAGATCTCGCGGTAGAACAGAAAAGTCTTTTATCTGACTTGGGAAAGCTTCCACTCTATATAATTACAAATCAATTCCCTATGTTTGACACAGCAAGAAATTATATACGTCGTGTACTCACATTGTTGATGTCATCATATCCTATCCTAACTTTGAACTTGTACTCTCTCAATTACATGATATGGTAGAAGACGATGGTTGCCAGACGTCATTACAAAGAAATGACACTCCCATTCCCGCTGCTGTGCCACTCTGTGAACGGTGTAATAAAACATTTACTGCAAAGAAGAGTTTATACCGTCATCAAAAACGCTGCTATCTGAAACAATCTCACATATCTGAAATGAAAGGTACTTCAACATCTCATAATTGGAGAGATGATGTTATTCAAGGGGATGCTGACTACGTTGATGATAAACTGCGAGATGACAACAAAGTGTATCAACCCAAATGTTGTGACTGTGGACGAACCTTCTAAAGGAGTGAGCATCTGAAGCGACATCGAAGCGGCAGATGTAAAGGTCTCAAACTTCGGTATAAACAAAACGGTTCTTGTCTACAGAATAATGTGAAATCCTATGCATCGAACGAAGTGGTCAAATAAGTTGATACGGATGTGGAGCCTACTTGTAGTAATTGTAGGAAAGTGTTTAAAAGAGAGTGTGACTTGCAGTATCATCGCACAGAACATACATTTGAATTTGGAGGTGATGACTGCAGTAATATACTCAAATTACATAAATGATCTTTAGGAGGTAGAATTCATGATGTAATGTTGGTTCCTAGAGGAGTTGAAGTTGATCCGATTCAACGTTTGATGAAGGATACGAAAGCTATGCTGATATGGTATTAAACTTCGACGAATAGTTTGAGCGTCATTTAAAAGCGCTTAAAACACACTTTGAGAATTACACAATGGGAAGGAGTAACCTTGGGTTTGATAGTGTTGACAAGATCATGATCAAATTGAGTTTAATCGCGGATATGAATGGTTTTGGATGGTTATGGATTTTTCCCTCTTCCAAAGCAGTTGGAAAATGAAGGAGCTGTTATCAATGTGGACTGTTTCTCATCCTCTTTCAAATATGCCTTGTTGTCAGTCTTGCATTACAAATACGTAACCGGTTGTCGAAATCGCGCATCAAAGTACAAGCAATGGGAAAGTGAGCTTGATTTCACAGGAGTTAATAATGAGTGTGTAAGCATTGCTGATGTCCCACTCATTGAAAGAATAATAACCCGAAAATAAACATTCATGTCTATTACCGAGAGGTGTTAAGTTGTCGATACAATAATATGAATGTTCGTGCTCCTACAACTGTAAACTTGTTGCTGGTGGTAAATGATGATGGAATATGTCATTACTGCGGTATTCCGTCAGTTAAAATATTGTACTATGAAAAAAATGAATCACAATAACGTCTTCACATGTGAACGCTGCTGCAAAAGTTTCAGGCTGAAGTACAAGTTTGAATAACATCACAAATTCTGCATTAGCGGTACATTACAAGTTGAAAGCATGCCAACAGAAGCTGAACATGTCTATAAGTCTCAGGGTCATGAACAAAGCTCACCCAAAGTGGTATATACAGATATAGAATGTTACATCGATTCAGAGTCAAATGTGCATAATCCCATTGCCATTGCCTGCTATGATACATGGCATAAACAGCTCACAGGTAATAAAGAAAATATAATGATGTGTTGGCGAGGTGAAGGTTGCATACTGAAGTTTTTAATGGCTCTTGAAACATGATCCTGCAACTACATAGAAAACAGTCCTCCATGTTCTTTAAAAAGCCGTCATTGTCCTGTGAAGAAGAAGAAGCGTTTGAAAAAGCATATTCTTGCTGTCAATCAGCATTGCATTTGGATGATGACAGGTGTATTAAGACTGTCTATTTCTGTCCTATCACTAATGAGTTTAAAGGGGCCATATGCAAAAACTGTAAATATCGGGTCATCTCTAAATGTGAAAGTCTTCCTGTTATCTTTCATAACTTCAAGGGATATGATGCGCACATTATTCTAAAGCATGGCATTGAGAAAATGAAACATTGGAAATTGAAGGTTGTAGCACAAAGTCAAGAGAAATTTATGACACTCAGACCTCAAGTTCCTGTTTCTTATCGAAAGAATGGAGATAACCATTACTCTGAAATTGTGTTTCTTGATTCCTATCAATTTATGACAAGTTCCTTGTCATCCCTTGTCAAAAACTTGGAGTCACTACCCATAACTCAATCTTTGAGGAAAGATTATCCATATCTGACTGATGAAACGATCAACCTCAAAGGCGATTTTCCGTATTCATACCTTGATTCACCTAAAAGATTGGATGAAGTGAAAATTCCACCAATTGACTCTTTTTATGATGATTTGTCGGGAGAAAATATGTTCAGAAGAGGATTACATACATACACAAAAAGCGTGGAAAGAATTTGATTGTCAAACCTTTGGTGACTACATGGAATCGTATTTAAAATTGGATGTTTTCCTGTTGGCAGATGTTTTCGAAGCATTTCGAAGTCTTACACTCAGGGAAGACGGACTGGACCCCGTTCACTTCATAGCATTACCGGGTTTGTCTTACATGTCATGTTTTAAAATGACGAAGGAAAAGATTGATCTTCTAGCAGATCCAGAAATGCACAATTACTTTCAGCGTGGAATTCGTGGTGGACTCACGTTTGTGAATTGTCACCATCGCTCTGCAATCGAAACTGAAAAAACAAAGACTCATTTACTATATCTGGATCAGAATCACCTGTACGGTTCAGCATTGAGCAAGCCTCTACCTCATTCAGAATTTAAATGGTTAACTGAGGAAGAATTGACCATATTCCATAATCCTCAAAACATCCTTTCTATTGATGCAGTGAGTGAGTATGGATTTGTGTTCGAGGTAACACTCGAGTATCCAAAAGATATGAAACTAAAAAGTGTTCATCGCGCAATCCAATTCAAACAGAAAGATTGTCTGGAGTCCTATATTTCCTACAATAGTAAGCGACGAGTTGAATCTAGAAACAGTTTTGAGAAAGACTTTTACAAACTGAAGAACAATTCATTGTTTGGAAAAACTATGGAAGATGTGCGTAAGAGACACAATTGCCATTTGGTATTTGATACGGGAAAGTATCTCAATCTATCCCAAAGTCCTTTATTTATCGATAGACATGTCATCACCAGAACCTTAGCAGGAGTAAAATTGATGAAACGTAAAGTTTAACTGAATAAACCAATTTATATTGGACAAGCTGTATTGGCCTATGCGAAATTGGAGATGTATGAATTGTATTGCAACATCATCAAGCCTTGCCCACTCATAAAACATGTTGATCTTTTAGGTGGTGATACAAACAGCCTTTTCCTAGCAGTCACAACTGATAAATCTATTGAGCGAGATGATATCCTTAAAGAACTGAGTTCATATTTTGATGCTAGCAACTATCCAGCATCTCATCCCTTATATTCGGCAAAGAAGAAAGCTCGCCTTGGATGTTTTGAAGATGAAAGTGCGGGACAGGAAATTGAAGAGATGATTTTTCTCAGACCGAAGATGTATAGCATAAAGTATAAAAGCAAGATGGACTGCATAAAAAGGGCAAAAGGTACATCAAAAGCAGCTGTTCGTAAAATGAGTCATGAGAACTACAAAAATTTATTGGACAATCAAAGTGAGAGCTCCATTGAGATGACTATACTCTGTTCAAAACATCATACTGTTTCAACTCATAAATTCCGCAAACGTGGCCTCTCAGCTTGGGAGGACAAGCGGTGTTGGATTGATGCAAACTTTTCTTTACCTCATGGTCACTATGCTACCGGAATACCACCTCCAGAGCGTCGAAGACTGAAAACTCATGATATGCATGATTGTACACTAATTGATTAATTTTCTGAGTGAAAATATCTCACTATTGTGAAAACAATTGATATGAAACTTGAGTATATGTACAGACTAACATTTGCTACTGAACTTATGACATCATGCACATTGTAGCAATGACTACTATTTGTACTAAACTGATTTTGAAATATGTTGTTTTCTTTATGTGCGCGCATAATGGGAATCTGATCATATCATAAGTTTGAATAACTCATTTGTCAAGGTTTAACAATGAACAGAATTGATGCACAATGCTGTTGGTTTGTTTCTTATATTACACATTTTTAGTACTGATGTCACAACACATGTCGATGCACTTGATTATTCACTTAAAGTATAGCAGCTTATTGATATACACATGAATTCTTCGTTTGATGATTCTACTACGGTAAAGTGTGTTCTCATCAAAACAGCTTGTTCAGTGAAGAAGAGAAAAGTGTGTTTTATGTGTGCGCTTGGCACATGAATGTCTACCTTTGATTCATTTAGATAGATACAGTTCATCTCGCATAAATGTGAGACAAAGAGGAAAGTAGATGGGAGAACATGACCGAGCGATGGAAGAGATGACATTGAGAACTCATGCGTACTCCATGCTGCTGCTCAATAATGAGTCAATCAGTGCAATGGAAATTTTATAAAGTAGCCTGTCACAATGTCGTCCTGGTGGTCAGAGTATGCCGTTGAGACGAAAACGTGCAAACAAGAAGCAGAGAGGTTTCACAAGGATTAAAGCTGCCAATGTCCCGTGCAGCTACGGACTTCACCGGTGTATCGAAATCACCAACAGGAAGTATTGCTCCGAAAACCTCCTTACCATACACCCTTTCAGTGAGTTTCAGAAATGGCCTGGTAGCAGAGCCACTGACACTTGCTAAAGGGAAATATGACCATGAAAGTCAACTCACTTCTTTATAGTGGATGTTTGATGAGCTAGGAATCCTCGCTCGTCCAATCAGAACTCTCATACACAGTTACAAATGCCTTCATTAACTTCAGCAGGGTCGAAAACCCTGGAGAACCTCCAAAAATAACGAATTTAAATGTTTCGACAGTTTTGCACTACTTATGAAATTTTATAAGTAATCTATGACTTGACCCGGATCATGACCTCTCAAACAAACGTTGAACGAAGTCCATCCGATTCCTACAAGCAGAGAACCATGCCTTTAAAGTTTAGGCCTACTACGATGGCCTGATCTCCAGGCCATCTCCTGGCTCTCCACTCACTCTGACACCTTAGGTGAGTGCGGCAATCGAAAAATCTGCCTCGGTTTCCTACGGAAACCCGTTTTTTGGAGTCATTTGATGAGAGAGAGAGGCGAATGACCTTTTCTCTTCTCACCCAATGCACCTAATGACATAGTGTCCCATCACATCTTTATCCACCGATCAGTGGCAACGGTGGACAAAAGACATCCACTTCTGCACGACACCATACAAAGCATGCTCCATCCTGGACAAAATCCCTTCTCTGCTTGTAGTGTTAACACATACCCGGCTCATACCTCTCTCCCGCTAAGATCAGGTCAAGGTCAATTTCAGGTCACTCCTCTTGCCTCTGGTTGTAGTCCCATCACATCTTGCAGTCACAGACCAGTGGTAACGGTGGACAAAAGACATCCACTTCTACACAATATGACACAAAACATGCTCCATCCTGGACAAAATACCTTCTCTGCTTGTAGTCTCACCCTCTCTCTCTCTCACGGAGAGGTCAGGTCAAGGTCACTCCTCCTACCTCTGCTTGTAGTCCCACACACAGTAATACATCACGCCTTCACATTTTCCCGTTTTTAGCACTACTTATAAAACCAGCAGTAGTCACATCACGTATTTCATGACGCAGGGCGGTAACCTAAGGTCATGCGAGGTCACGGCGATGACTCATCGTTGCTCCTCATTTTGCACTTGCGTCTGGGACGGGATTACTACAAAACGATTTCCAGGAACGCATCTCTTACGTAAATCGGGATGTTGCTGCACTCCAATCTTATCAATAGAATCACTTGACCAGTCATGTTGAAATGAGTTATGCAGGTACCACTTAATCAGGGAAGTCCTTTATCATGTTTAACATAAGAATATGAAATGAGTGTAAGACGGTGTCAAGTGCAATCTATGAAGCAATTTCTAGCAACTTAAATGATAATTTGAATCTTTGGAATAAGAAAGACAATGATAGAAATGTTGAAAATATTTCTGATATAAATCAATCCAGTATCAGTTTAAATGATCCTTGAACTGAATTGCAATCTTTCATGCTTATCATGACTGATGAAGATAACTATAATTCAAGATATTTTACGCGTCTGAGACCACCCGAATCGGTATGACATATGTATATGGCACCCCCGATTTGGGGGGTCGCAGGCGCGTAAAATACATACTACTGTACAAGTCGTCCTTTGATTATCTTATTGATGTAAATGTCCGAATCCATCCATCTTCGACCACGTGACTTCGCCCCGGACCTTTCACTGAGAAGCAGGCCCAAATCATAACCTTTGTAGGATGTTTCACAGTTAGTTGAAAGTGTTCGTTGTTCAAAGGCAACCTTCCACGCACCTCACGAATTGGGGACAACTGTCTCTGAGTTCCATCACGGTCTCGTCGCTGAAGATGACATTATTCCACTGGTTCTCATCCCAGTGACTGTGGTCAAGGGCCCATTGGTGCCGTCGGGACACGTGCGAATTGCTAAGATATGGCTTCTTCTTTGGCTTAACAGCTGCATATCCTGCTTCACTTAAGCCCCTCTGAATAGTCCGCAAGCACATTTGGTCGCCTCTGCTTCCCATTTCTTTCTGTACTTCAGCTGCAGTCATTCTTGGTTTGTTGCCACTGATCCTTCGAAGCTTCCGCAGATCGCGTTCGTCGAGCTTCTTGTTTGATCCACAGCAATTTCCGTACCTCAAATCAACATCTCCGGTTTCCTGGCACTGTTTTATTATTCTTCCAACATTTGATTCATGAAGGCCAACAATTTCAGCAATTTCGCGCTTTGTCTTGTTGGTATTCTTGACCAAAGTAATAATCTGAATTCTCTTCTTCTCTTTGTCACTTAAAGTTCACCCAAGTGAATGATATCACGCTGAAGTTATTAGTAAGATATCTATACGTTTAAATTTGAATTCTTTTAGCAAATTGCAATCATTAACAATGTTAAATTTGTACACTCAGATATCTTTTGACACACGTGTTCAACATTTTTGCTCTAAAAGACATAAAATTCATGATATTTTGAATTTATAGACTTAGACACTAAGGGTCATGAATGGTATGTTTATGTCAACGATATTTATCACGTGAATGCTTCTGTGCCTTTCAAATCAATTTCTATGAAGCGTTTTTAAGCATACAATGATATCTGAGTGTCAGTTTAATCAAAATAACTTACTATCATTTTTCAAATATTTTGCTTTATTACTCTTGTGTTCATACTACTTATGAATTATGACAAACTACTTACAAAGAGAAGATAATTAACATTAATTGAAATGAAAAACCATACTGATAACACATTGACATAATTTATCGCTTCTAAATTGTTTATCTAAAGAATAGACGATAAAGGTATCACAAAACTTGGAAATGGACAAAACTTGCAAACTTGCTGTCAGGCACTGTATAAAACTCGGAAACATTTGGTAGCTGTCCTATTAATAGGACGCTAGGCTTGAGTCCATATTGATGTTGATATCAGACAAACCGAGTTTCCTTAATCAGTTATTGGCTGTACAAAGTAGTCGTTCGTTTGCTCGCATAAAATACTGTTGTCAATTAGTAACGAAATTCTTTGCTAAATTAGACTTCGCAAGTGATTCAAAAGAACGGGGGTGTCTTCTTAGGTTCATTAGTAGTAAGGAATCCTCCCAACTGCGCACAGCGCCCCCTCTGGAGCGCGAGTTGGGTTGGTGTGGTTCTGGGTCGACCGTTCGGGTGTGTCTTGGTCGACCGTCGTGGTTGTTCTTGGGCGGCGGTCTTTGTTTTTGGTGTGTAGGGATGGTTGTAGGTTTATTTTGTGTTTAGATTTGGTTTCCTGATGAAATTCTAGGTCGACATGTTGTGTTTCTTGGGTGTAGGTGTGGTTTAGGTGTGTTTTTGAGTGAGAAAATGGCTGTAGCGGCTAAACGAAGCCTCGCACGTGAAAATGGACGGCGGATTTGGACGTTTTGGCCAATTTTGAGTCTAGGGGACTTGTTTTCAAAGTCGTAGGTCAAAGAACGAAGAACTTCGACCCCCCTCGGCAGCATTCTTCCAACTTTGGCTCTAGGAATGGTAGAGAGTCGTGCAACAGCTCGTTTGAAAGCTAAGAGTGCTACAAATTCATTGGAAAGCACAGTTTGTCCCTATCTTTCATTGCTGAGGCTTGAGAGTAACATTGAGTATTTTGGCCATGTTAGAGCGCGTCAGAGGTTGAATTGGTCAGTTTTGGACTCCAGCGGGCGAACGAAGCATCGGACTAGAAAACTAAGACCAAATTTGGATTCAGCGTCAAATTTTGGATAAACAATGTCTAACCCCCCTCTTATCGATTGCATATTCACAGGATATATAAGTACGAGTTCGGGAGAGGAATCTCACTAAGTTGAGAAACTGACTACAGGCAAGTCGTTTCTCTTGAGGTGCGATATCGGACTTCTGACTTTTCATTGCTGATATCAGCTAAGAAGTCAGCCTTATAGGTTGGTCAGTATAGCATGACTGACCATTTGATGATAGTAGGCCGAAATCTTCAACGAATCCTTTAGACTTGATTCAAAAAACGTTTGACAGCTCATGATGTCCTGCAGGTGACAGACTGCTTATAACGCTTTATGAGTAGTACTAAAATAATGAAAAAATTAAATTCGTGTTTAATGATGATGATTAAAGTTTTTGAATAATAAGCAGTCGTTTATGAGTTTCTGCGACTTGGGACGTTTCCTCTTGTAAATAACTCCACCGGTTTTCATGTCAAAATCGGGGTCCGGATACCAACACAGTGACATGACGCACGCTCTGTCCGCCTGAGGTTGGATTTGTGGGTCGAGGCCTTGGAGCTGGGATAACATCCCCTCTGAGTAATGCCTGTAACGGATTCAAGAGCCTAACGCCTAGACGACTGCAATCAAATGTTTTTGAACTTAGTCTTTCAATGCATATCAACAAGTAGTATCCTATAAACACTTGCCATCAAATTTTTACTCTGTCTTTACAGAATCGTCACTATGACCAAGATGATAAATGCACGAATGCTTGTCGGCAAGTGTAGCTGCGGCCGTATTGCCAGAGGCAGCGAGCTCAAGAGCACATTAAAGAGGGAACGGTGGGCGAGCATGTGAGGGAAGTGTTGTTGAGGGTGTGTGTGCATCATAAGGCAGTATGTGAGGATGGGAGTGATGTAGAGTTCATTAGGAACCATAGCCAGTGCCCTAGTGGCAATATTGGTATGTAGGGGTTTAAGTCGTGGTTTGAGGGAGTTTTGATGGATATGGAGGAGGTGAGGGTGGCAGTGGCGACGATTGAGGGTGCGGTGGGGAAGAAGGGTGTAACCAAGGCGACTGATGAGGGTTTGAGTGAGGAAGAAGTGGAGTTGAGAGGGGACATCAAGAAGCCTGATGTTGATGTTGATTTGGCTGACGAGTTGGAGGAATTGTTTGGGAACATTGGTGATCTTGAGGAGAAGGGGAAGGATGAGGGAAAGGAAGTGGGTGAGCCGTTGGAGGCATCATCGCCTCGGAGGGATGAAGGGAACACGAGAGATGAATGTGTAGGGATGAAGGATCGATTGAGGGCGGTTGAGGAGAAGAATAAAGTACTAGTGATGCGGAATGAGAAGTTGACTGCGAAGGCTGAAGGGTATAAGGTGACGAGAGAAGAGTTGGAAAGTTTGAGGCAGAAGGAGAAAGAATGGATGGCGGAAATGAGTGAGCTGATGAAGAAAGCAAGTTTGGTGAGTAGTCTGCAGGCGAATTTGTTGAGGAAGGATGATGAAATAGATCGGATGCGAAGCGTGGCGAAGGAAACAGAGGAAGTGAAGGGTGTGAACAAGAGGTTGGTGGCTGAAGTGGAGCGATTGCATGAGCGTGAGAAGTGTAGAAAAAGGAGAGTGTATGAAGTCCATCTTCCCCTCTTCGAAAATAATGTGTGCGACGTACCGACAATAACGAGCGACCCCAACCAGACGCAGCAATGCTACGAGGGCGACGGAGTCCGATGTCTCCATATGAATATGGACATCACCGGCGAGCTTGAAGACTTCGTCGTCCGAAAAGTCTGGAAGAAAGTTCCCAGTAAGTTACTTCAACATGATCATTTCCTTACCGCATCTAATCTCCTATTATTTTCCTTTCAGAGTTTTGACATCAGTCGTAGGATCTTTTGATCCCGAGAACGCCCCAAACGGCTCTTTTAAGAGCCACACGGAGCAAGAGTGACAGTACCTCCTCGTGGTTTGCTCTGGACAGACTTCGGTCTGACTGAATCTATCACATAATTAGAAAGACTGAGTCTTGTCTTTGTATCAGAGGGGTATAGAAACCATTGCCTCTCTTTCATTTTCATTCTATACTCCATCATGAAAACACCGAAGACGACAGTCAGCTCTCCTGACAAGCCTCGGCTTAGACGGAGAAATTTATTTATTGAGTTTCTAGAGATGGAGGAGCGAGAGCGAGTCTATAACAATCTTGCTCGAATTGGCTCATCAACAGCTGACGATGATGCCAATTCAACAGAGTGGGGGTATATACCGCCCTCTAACAGTCAGCTTATAGTAGAGGAGGTCGATGCCGCTGACATAGAGAGATTACAAGTCTCTCTCAGCGGAATCGGCCAAACCTAAGTCTATTCATTTCCCGAGATCGAACCAACTTTCTTTTTAAAGACCATCATGAGGTAAAATATGATAGTATCTCCACGTGGTTTTCCCTGGACAGACTTCGGTCTGACTGAATCTATCATACAAATGAAAAATAAAGTCACAAAGTTGTATCTGCTATCAGTCAACTTAAACGTTGGATGTCAGGGAGGATTTCGGCATAATTATTCCTGTTGGTGGGCGATCTTTCTTGAGACAGCGGATGATATCGTAGTGATAAGTGTGGTAAGGGAGTGTGTCACATTTTAGACCGAAACCTCTGGGGCAACTCATGTTGGGCATTTGACACAGTTCTCAACGTAGCACTTTGAACGCCAATCGGTTGAGTCTTAGCTATCTGCTGCAGTTTACTTTTTAAATTCTCCATTACATACGCTATCTGAGATTGAATCATGAGTTCTCTTAAGAACTACCTCTATCATTGAGACTAAATGATGAGGGGATGAAATGGGAGGGCACTCTGGCGCCACACGCAAACATATACATCTTCTCTCTTTACTAATGATACGATCTCTTTTGATAGAAAAGTAGACCGATAGTAAATGTGGTCATATTCACAACCATGTATACAATTAACCCCATATCTAAATTCTTCCCTTTATTATTTATATTTCTAGATCAATACATTGCAAAACAAAGACATGTAGTTCTTTAGATCTATTTGTCAAAGTTCAGTGGGATTGGTTTCAAGTCATTATAAATCTTGTAATATACCACTCGCTTTGGAGCATCCGGCACTCTTCTGAGTCGCGTCGTCTTTGGTGTGAAGTCGCCCTCACTCCATACAGTTGGGTGATGTCACTTTTGTTACCACTCTTCTCCTCGACATTGGCGATTTTGGGTTTATTGTCACTGCCCACATCCTCGTCCCATTCATCAACAACTTCGAAAATTTTGCAGAAAATATTCAAGGCTTCAGAAGAATTTGCCATACTAGACTGTTCGATCGTATGATGTGAATGAGAAGTGCTGCAATCTTCTGATTTATATAGGATATTCAACAATACTTTCCTCAACAGCCAATCAGAATCACTCTAATTTAGATAAAGACTGCTAAAGTCAGAAGATTGCAAGATATGTCAATTTCAGCTAAAATGACAATTTTGTGATCGTCAATGAGTGCGATGAAGGCATGAGTAGTCAGGAGAGTGGCAACAAAACTGTGGGAATTATCGGGACAGACGAAGAGTGGACACCGAAAACAACTCGTGAGAGAAGAGTGTCAGATGCTCCCAAACGATCAAGTATGCTTTGATTTTAAATAAATCTAAAGAACCACATATCACTAACTTTTGATATTTACCCTCTGTGATTGAGATAGTATTTAGGAAAAATGATGGTGTCTAGCATCAGCTGCTATGATTTATACTGAGCTGTCAAATGATTAGATTTTCACTATGATGTTGATGACTACATTACCCAGAAATAAGTGAAAACAGACAGATATAGCAAATAAAACATTCATTGGAAAATTACAAGTAGTTTAAAAAGTTCTTCACTTCTGATATTGTCCCACAGCGATTCACAGTTACTACAGTCACATTTCAGTTGTCACAGTCTTTCCTCCGCTGCAGCCAGCACACCAAAGACGTACTTCCATTCCACTTCGTTTCTTGGTTGGGACGATGGGCTGTACCATCTCCTTATGTCATGGAGAAGGCTGATGTCATCCTCCTTCGACACATCCTCCTTATTATACATTAGGTATTTCCACCGCACACAGATCATCTCCAGTTCCTCTTGTTCTGTGAGAGATGGTAATTCCAACTTTGGAATGTCATCTAGATTTCTCTCTTTCTCCACTTTTACCTTTTTGGAGCGGGAGGACAAGTTGGTGTGTTCACGGAGAGAGTTGCTGTTGGTGAATTCATGACTTCAAACTGTATACCATAAACTTGATTTCTTAGTGCTTAAGTACAAGTAAGCAGCCAATCAAATGAGCAGCCAATGAATGATGAGTATGCGAGTACAAAGGCGGAGGAAACAGACTTATTTTCATTCTATATTTGAGACGTGTTGAGAATATTGGAAGTCTCTATCTTGATAAACCATACCATTTTCTGACATTGAAGTATCATACTTAAACTTGATTTCGTTGAAATGGTAAGTTGAAGATTTCCTCACTTATCTCCCTCAAACGGTTGGCTAATAGCATCTTTCTCAATTGCAGGCATCTACTTCATCACCAAAACGCTCCCTTCTCGAGGAAGCTTTAGACCTAATAAGTGAAGGTAAGTTGTAACAATAAACTATAACTCTAATAGAGATGATAGAATAATTTCTCTTTCAGGTGATGCTAGTTACAGCTCAAGCGGCCAGTCGCGGCAATCTAATGAGCGGGAATGTGCTGATTGTGGTCACATCTTTACGAGGAAGCGTGATCTCACCCAACACATCAGGCAGCGTGTATGTCAACCCAAGCCATCATCAATCTCCCGAGGTGAGGATGATTCTATTCAACATGTCTCCTTTACTTGTGACTTTTGTTTCCAATCTTTTGAAACAGGTTTTGAATTATCTTCACACAGACTTCACCACACACACACACAAATGATAATTATAGCAACAGCACCTCCTCTATTCGACTAACTGAAGTATCGCTCAATAATGTAGTGAGAAATTACCATATGGAATCCTCAGAAACTATTGCTGATTTTCCGGAGTGGTTCCATCAAAATTCAACATTGATAGATGCGCTCTTTCATGATAATATGTTAAAGTTGATTATCATACTGGTGAAATAATACAGAGGTTGGTGTTTTACATACCCTCCTCTCCTGCTACAGAGGTAGTCGATAAAGAAGCTTGGTTAAATTTTCACATCCAATGACTAAAATCAAATATTGATCAATTTAACGAGCGCGATAGTGGTCGAATTTTTGATGGCATAGAATCTGCCAAGTTTAAAATTACTCTATTAGAAAATTACCGTGGTCGAGGCTCCTTCAATCTTCCAAAAACGTTAAGAGCTAAGAATGCAGTCATTTCTGTTGATTGTGAATCACAGTGTTTTAAGTATGCGGTATTGTCTATTCTCCACTATCATGATGTACAGAACAACCGTTTCCGTAGAAGCAAATATCATGAATGGGAGAATGAATTGAAGTTTGATGACTGTAATAGCGAAGACATGAAGTTTAAAGATATAGAGAAATTTGAAAATTAAATGAAATTTAAATAATTCTTCACATCTGGCAAGAGGGGCTTAAGGGTGTGCGCTACAACAGCCGTTCATCAACTTATGATCGGGTAGTTAATCTCCTGCTAGTATATCAAAATGATAGTGAAAATTGGCATTAAATGACTCGACTATATTCCCACTTAACATCTAGAAGAGGAGAGGATTTCATATGTGACGGTTGCATGCGCCCCATCTGGTCAAAAGATAAATTTGAAACACATTATGAATGGTGCAAGCGAGGTAAGCTGCAAATAGAATGCATGCCCAAAGATAAAGAGTTTTCATATAGAAAGGTGATGAATTAAGTCCTCTTCGTGTCATCTATGCTGACATCGAGTGCTATATTGATGATAACACCCATAAAGCGGCAGTCATATCATGTTATGAGGTATGGCATGATCACTTCAAAAATAAAAATGATAAAATGCACGTCTGGCAAGGTGAGGATTGTATACATAAATTCTTACAATTCCTCGAAAGCGCTGTCAAATTTCAGCACAAATGTAATAGTAAACTCCAACGCAGATAATTGAATATGTCAGCAGATGATCAAGTAAAATTTGAAAGTTGTAAAGTCTGCCCAAAATGTAATAAAACGTTTGATGAAGATAAAATCAAGAAAGTGCGCGACCATGATCACATCACTGGTATTTTAAGAAACGCGCTATGTACAAGATGTAATTTTTCACTGAGACTGAAACGGCGTACTCTACCCGTTATTTTTCATAACTTCAAAGGTTATGACAGTCATATGATAATAAAAGAGGGTTAGGAAAAATGAAAGAGTGAAAGTTAGGTGCAATAGCTCAAACGAGAGAAAAGTTCATGGCCATGACAGCAAAAGTAGCAGTTGACAAAACTAAAGAAAATAAGACAGTCTATTTTGATATAAAATTTTTAGATTCCTATCAATTCATGGCTTCATCACTAGCATCTCTCGTTTAAAATCTTAAGTCTCTTCCACTAACTCAAAATTTGAAGAAACAATATCCTAACTTGACGGATGAAGTCATCACACGCAAAGGAGTGTCTCCATATGCATACTTTGATAGCATTTCTAAACTTGTTGGACTTCTCTTCCATCAATAGACAAATTTAAAAATGATTTGACTGGTGTAGAATGCAAGGTAGAAGATTACAATCATGCTCAAGTTGCATGGACAAAATTTGCCTGTCAAACGTTTAGCGATTATATGATCGCCTATCTAAAATTGGATGTATTTTTGCTGGCTGATGTATTTCAGGATTTTCGACGTGGCATTAGAAGAAGATAAATTAGATCCTGTTCACTTTGTCAGTCTTCCAGCCATGTCATTCCAGTCTGCTTTTAAAATGACTGGAGAGACCATCCATCTTTTGCAAGATCCAGAGATGTATAATTTATTTGAACGAGGAATTCCCGGTAGTCTCACATTTGTAAATAGGCATCAAATAAAATCAAAGATAGTAGATGATGATCAGATTCATCATAAGTAGTATGACCAGAATAATTTACGTGGTAGTTCAGTGTCCAAACCTCTACCTCACTCTGAGTTTAGCTGGTTGGGTGATAATGAAATTCAGCATTTCTCCAACCCTTCAAACATACTAGCTATTCCAGATAATGGTGATTGGGGATATTATTTTGAGATAGATCTTATCTATCCAAATAGTATCAAAAATAAAACTGTGGATTTTCCACTTGCACCGGAATCCGGCGAAGTGACTGAAGATATGTTTTCGGACTTTATGAAACAATTTCATAAAGATTTAGAAGGGAGCGGACAGCCCAAGTATAAGTCTTGCCGTAAACTTTTGCTTACTCAATTTGATAAAGAAAATTATTTAGTCCACTTCTCTATCTTAAAATTTTATTTAGAAATAGGGATGATTTTAAAGACAGTACACCGCATTATCAAAATTAGACAAAAAGCCTTTCTGAAACCTTATATTGATAGTAACAGCCAAAAACGTGCACTAGCCTAAAATAATTTTGAAAAGGATTTCTATAAATATAGGAATAATAGTCTTTTTGGTAAGACGATGGAGGACGTTAGAAAGCGTATTAGCTATAAACTTGTGAATCATAATGATACATTTCAAAAGTTAGCGACATCACCTCTATTTACTGATAGAGATATTATAGATGATGAGTTGGTTGGTGTTAAAATGATAAAATCAGAAGTAGAGTTGTGCAAGCCCATCTACATTGGACAAGCTGTGTTTGATTATTCCAAGCTTGAAATGTATCAACTCTTCTACAGAATATTAAAACCATGCCCTCTAATTAAAGACGTGCGTTTGCTGGGCGGTGATACCGACAGTTTCTTTTTAAGTATCGCTGCTCAGAAAGAGTTAAATTTCAATGAAGTAGGAAAATCTTTAGAAAAATATTTTGATACATCAAATTATCCTACAGATCACCCACTATACTCTACTGAAAATAAAGCAAAATTAGAATGCTTCAAATATGAAATGGCAGGAAAGGAAATTAAGGAAGTGATTCTTCTTCGTCCTAGAATGTATTCTATGAAACCAAAAGACTCCAGTGACAGTATTAAGCGCGCAAAAGGCATATCTAAATCGATTGTTGTAAATATGAAACATAGGGCCTATAAGATGGCCTACATAAATAAGAACATAACGTTTGTCAACATGACCATCTTAAAATCAAAGAAACATGAGGTGAAAACTCATGCATCTAGGAAGCGAGCACTTTCAGCGTGGGAGGATAAGAGGTGTTGGATAGGACATAACATATCTCTTCCACATGGACATCTTGACACAAACATATCACCACCCAAAAGAATCAAACTCACAATACCACATTCAGGAGATGTGTAAAAAGATTCATTCTTAAATCAGTATTTTGATGATGCTTTTTGTTGATTTTCATTGTTGCCTTGTGTATCGCTTTAGATTGCACTTTCTTGCGAATATATGCCTACAGTCAGTTCATTCCCACTATATCTGTGAAAAGACTTTCCCACTTTGTCAACACTTCTTCAAAACACTTTTTCATACATGTCCTTTTATTTCAATAAAATTTTACAATGACTTTACTCTGTTTTCCGAAACACTTATGTTGTGAGGGATTTAGTATCTTTCACATGAATGCACTCATGTAAACCATTTGTAATTGTGAGAGAAATAGACGGGATAGTTTGTTTGATAACAGGATGGTAAAAATAGATTTAAACATCTTTTCAACGATTCCATAGGAAGCGTCTTTATCATGAATGAAATTACGTAAAATGAATTCTTTTTTCTTACCAACAGAAATAAGTGAAATCAGATCACTTTGAATGCAGAGATGCTGTTCATGTTTATCAAGTGTCATTAGTATTTCTACACCAATCGTGTATGAAGTAGCAAACTTATCTTGTAGCAATGAAAAGCCAAAGAGTTTTTTCAAATTTTTGCTCAATTGACATTGAATGTGATCACCCAGCTTCAGAACAGCACTTTGATTTTTAATTGAAAACGACATGTGATGTGCCTCTGCATCATATCTACTTTTCAACACTTGCTTCAACTTATAATAATAATAATAATAATTGTATATATTCTTGGAAAATGGAAATCATTTTTACAATCATGTACATGCCACACACAATTTGCAATCAAGAGACAATGTATAGTCATGGGAAGTAGACGGTAGTGAAAGTGATCACTGAAGTAAATATCAAAGCATTGAAAGATAAAAGTAGACTAGCATACATGCATATCATCACAGCTTACGTAGATCGCGGACAAAATCAGTTCGCATCACCCAGTCGATTGGCATATTGAGCCATGTAAGGGAAGAAGGACTTGGATCTCCGGTCAGTTCGGGAAAGACTCAAAAGGAATCTGTTTCCAAATTTCAACAACCTTGGAACTCGGTTGTGAAGGTTGTGACCTTGAAGACGCTTCATTCTGTGAAAAAGCCTTGAGCTGATCTGGTGCCTTCGGATAAAAAGAGAATCTCTACTACATGAGCAGCCGCGAGTGTTGTCATTGCCATTAAATATGTTGTAGATCAATCGATGGGCGCGATTATCCACTCTCTGTAGCTTGAGTGACAAGGACTTATTAATGCCGACAAAAACGGCGCGTATTCTAGGACTGAACGAATGAGATGTTTGTACACATCATGAAGTTCATCCTTCGATAAAAATGTTTTCAGTCGTCTAAGAATATGAAATCGCTGGTTAGCCTTAGAACACAAGTATCTCACGTGAGAGTTCCAGGTCAGCTTGTCATCTAGATAGACACCAAGAACCTTGCATTCTGACACTTGCTTCACAGAAATAGTTTGTGGTAGAATGCAGTCACGTCTAGAGATGATCATCGCACTAGATTTATTGCTGTTTAAGAGAACCTTATTAGTATCGCATCACTGTGTGATATAATTCGTCTCAGAATCTATGAGTTCGTGAATTTCTGTGTCATTTTCGTGGGGGAAAGGAATCACAATATTTATGTCATCAGCATACTTGATGGTATCAGCTTGACTGTCAGACGCCAGAATATCGCTGATCGATACGCAAAAAATTGGTGGGTCGAGGACGGACCCTTGGGGCACCCCTCTTCTCACCTCGATTTGGTTTGAGTGACTTCCATGGACATTTATTCGCGCCGTTCTTTCAGAAAAGTAATTTTTCAGCCACAGAACAAAGCCAGTCGGGAAATTTTTTTCGTGTAGGCGCTTCAGCACAATGTCATAGTCAACCATATCAAATGCCTTCGATAGGTCGTAGCTAATCAAGCCAACGCCAAAGTAGCACGTAGTGTCGCAAATAGCAGTGAGATGGTCCATAAGATCAACTAATGCTGTAGTGGAAGAACTCTTTTTGCGAAAGCCATGCTCACTTTCGAATTTGCTTCTCAAGCTTGAAAACACAATCTTCTCGAAGATTTTGGATGGAATACTAAGTAGGCAAATCATCCTCAGTTTTGGAGATCGGGGGGATTGGTTTTCGGAATCGGAACAAGGGATCCTGCCTTCCAGACATCTGGGAAAATCCTTTTGCTGATGGAGTTGGTGAAAATAGAAGCAGGGGGTTTCGCCAGAACGTCGGCCAGTGTGCGATAAATTTTGGAGGGCGCCATGTCTGGACCGCTTGACTTGCCTATCTCGACTTTCGAAAGGTGGTGATAGACAAGTTGTTGAGTTACTTCTAATGCCCAGCCGTCGTCGACTAAAACAGATTCATTCATCGGTGGATCAATTTCATCTTTGGTGCTACCCGTGGGAGAGGCAACTTTCAGAACTTCAGACAGCTTGAAAAAGAAGTCAGAAACAGAGCCGCATTGCTTGGCAAGTTGGCGAATTGGATCATGGCTACCTCGATTTTTCTCGCAGCTGACGAATTTCCAAATTCCGCTTTTTGAGGACTTGAGTTTTTCGGCCCAGGCTCGTTTCGCTTTCACTATTTCATCGTGAACTTTGACTTTCAGGTGGTTGTACTGATCCCATTTTCTCTGGTGACATGCTTGCCATCTCTTATTAATCAAATGCTTCACAACTGGTGTAATCCACTTATTATCAGTGCTGCTCAAGACAATCGTTTTCATAGGAATGTTTGAACTTGTAAGAAATGAGAGCATTGAGTAGAAAGCCGAAGATTGTTCGTTGACATCGTCGATGTTCTCTATCATTGACCAGTCGACTGTACACGCATCTACATAAAGATTGTGAAGATGTGACTTTCGCGTGTCATGTAAAATGTGATGGCTCGCTAAGTTAAGTTGACACGTTTCTCCTTGAGCAGGAGATATGGTAATCATGACATGATCTGATCCTGCTGAAGGTGCATCAATCGCAACATAAGTCTCAGGATAGACTCTGGTGAGATCCCTTGACACAAGGATATGATCGAGAACATTTCTGCCACGAGTGGGTACACTGATCAAGTCTTTCAAAGAGAGTTCACAACAAAGATCTTCAATTTTCAGTCTATTCATGTCACCAGCAATCATGACGCGATGGTACGGATTTGTGATGAGAAAATGGTCCACACATTGCGATAAGATGTCGTTGATGGCTAACAGCTCATTGCTCAGACGGCTAGGTGGTACGTAGATGCAGATAAGAAGTAGCCTCATGCTGGACACATTCAGGATAGTACATTCGAATCTTCTAGCATCGTGGGAGGGACAATATGCGTGCACGGAATATTATGCTTAATGTAAACAGCTGTGCCACCTCCTCTCCGGGACTCTCGGTCCGATCTATACACAAGATATTCCTGAATATTGATGAGACACGAGTCGACGGATGGATGAAGCCATGTCTCTGTGACGCAAATGATAGACGGATTTTTGATCATTGACACGTTACGTAAGTGATCAATTTTGTGAAAAATTGAGCGCGCATTCAAGAGAATGAGGGACGGGTAAGTAGTCTCTGATTTAAAAGCCTTTACCGAAAATGCGAGCATCTTTGATTTTCATCTCTGGTAACCGACATATCTGTCCGTCTTTGATCGTGACTTTCTGACCTTGACTACGGAGTTGCTTCAGCCCTTCTCTGAGCTCTTTCTCCTTCGATTGTTGAGCAATGGTTTTGTCAGGATTTATAAATACTGATCTGTATTGCTCTGTCCCACGCAGCTTCTTGGCATTCTTAAGGAGTTTGGATCGTTTCATGTCGTTTTTGCACTTGAATAGAAGAAGTCTGGGACGATTTGGAAGAATCTTGCCGACTATTACCACCTCACTGACTACTGGACTCTCACAATTCAACTCTCGCACTATTCTGCTGATCATCTCTTCGTCATGTCGACTTCTCTCTCCTAGACTTCCATCTTCCTCCTCAGGCACTCCTGACATAATCAAATATTTTCTGCGCCTTAATCTTTCAAGCATCTCTTTAGAGTCAATCTCCTTTTCTACATCATGTCTTTCATGCATCTTGGATTCCAGGTTATTATATTTCTCCTCTAAATAATGATAGCGAAGTGACAAATCTTTAAATTTCTGCAACAATGGCTGTACATATTTCTCAAAGTGTTCAGAAAATAATTTTGAAACATCAGCAGGCCCATCGTCTAAAGATCCCAAGTGTCGTGACCGAAGAGAAATAATTGCTTCAAACAATTGTGCTTTCGTAAAAGATTGGCGCCGAATGTCATCATCAGACATTTTCAGGAGTCTGTCAACATCAGGTGCACGAGACATTGCATAACAAAAAGAAAGACGAAGAGTAAGCTGGTGAAATTGAACCGTGCAGATGTATACCAAAGTCAAGCACGTTTGCCACACGACTGTCTAGGAGATGGTTGTTGAGCTGCTTCAACTTCAACCAATTCGTAGAAAGCGGAACCTCGCCTGCGCTTGTGGACCGATTCCGTGACGTCAGAGGTCGCTGGAATTCTGACACTTACAGATCAAGCCGATCAAGAAGTGAATAAATCTCACTACGAGGACAACGAAAGATGGAAATGGCGGAGATACGCGAATGAGGGATCAGCACGATGAAATTGGAGCACAATATGAGAAAGAGAGTAGGATGACGATGAATAAGAACCAAAAATGACGACGATTGACACACTATAACCAACACAACGCGGAGAATGTTTCGATGAACGTCAGAGAAGCTCTAGCATGCGACCGTCAGCTAGATGAAGGTCTTGATTTATTTTGTATATATGGATTTATCACACGAATAAAGTTTTCAACTGTATTGTATAGACGCGGCATTGTATTGATACTAACTTTAGTTTCTTGATAAGATTGGTAAATTTTCTTGATGCGATCACCATAGATGTCCACCCACCATTCATCATTAACTGAATCAGCTTTAGTGTAATATTCATGAGAAGCATAAACCAAACCGCTTCCGATAATAGGCGATGCATTGTCTTACAAAATGACGCAAGGTTGGAGAGAAATAAACTGTAAGTTTGTCATTATATTTCTGAATAACCAACTTATCCTTCCGAGCCATGACTTTCTCTCCATACTTCTTACCCACAGTGTCATTCCATCGTTTTACTAACTCAGTAAGTGTCAAAGGCTTGACACCACGCTTTTTCAAAATGATGCGTTCTTCACATTCTACAACATCTTCATCAAATATTTTAAATTTATAATGAAATTTGTTTATTCGGTTTGAATAGATTTTTGTAACATTTGCAATAGCCAGTGATGTCAGATGCAGACTGTGTCCAAAACCGAGATGTGCATAGAATTCATTATCCAACCTCAATGTAAGACCTTTAGTAAAAGAGTGAAAACGATAGAAGTGTCTCCCGTGCCATTCATGGATAGCAAACTCATAAACTTTCTGGCCCTTATTTTTCATAATAGAAGCATTGCCACTATTGAATGTCTTAATGATTTTATCTTCATCTGATGATCCATAATTATCTGATTCTAACTGATTCCATTCATAATTCCACTTTCCATCTGATGTCAAATTGCATGGAAACTTGAATGCATTATTGATCGTTATTCCATCATGGGTGCGAGGAGTCAATACCATTTCTTCCAATTCATTCACATTCTGAATATTGCTATCATAACAAATGCTGGAAACATCTACTTCCCATTCACCTTCTAGAAGTAATGGACGATTTAATTCTACTCGATAGCCTGATGGTTTATTATTGGGAAATTTATTCATAGAAGCATTACTGGGTAAGTAAATTAGAAACGAATCTTTATTTTCACTATCCATATCATTCACATTGGAAACATATATTTTCACACTTTTGCATTAATTCTTCATTCGAAAATGGAGTGTGATACTTGTCACAGCATCTTTATGAAAAGGAATCAACGCACCAGCATCGTCATAAATTGCAATATCAATTTGTGGGATGTAGGTTGATTTCAGCTTTGTATAATGCACTTTCTGAAAAGTATGCTCAGATAGAGTACTATTGCTTTTTGGTTGGTAGGGTATCATTGCTAGAAGTGGAGCTTCAACATCTCCCACACGTACATCTTCACCAATATTGGAATATATCTGAAAATAGTTAATGCGACGCGATAACGATATGCTGGCGCTAGCTTTTGTTACGTTACCACTTTTAAAAGTATTTTGATCAAATCGCAAAATGTCCACTGGGGTATTGTCCATAATCAGCTCAATATTTTTCCCACTTACACTAAGAGACAAAACACCTTCTTCTTCAGAAAAAGAAATATGCTGTTCGCTAATCACTTCATTCAAATAATTTATAGCCAATTTCACTGAAGTGATAATGCGAAGTGTCAACACTCTTGTTTTATGTAGGATCATAAGACCTAAAGGATCTACACACTTTCTGTATAAAGATACGGACCATTCTGTATCAAATTGATTTGAACTATTATGTCCCAGATAGCGCATAGTAAATTTTCCATGAAGAGCTGCAGAACGATGTCGCAAGAACTGATGAAAATCTTTTGAACAAACCAATACTAGATCATCATCCTTTAGTTTATTGATTACGATATTATTAGACCCTTTGTTGTAAGCTAATGTTGCCATTTGCTCACCATCTACTCGAAGGAGATAATTAAATTTCTTCAATAATGCTTCAGGAGTCATGTTCGTCTTTCTTGCCTTAATCACAATCTTCTTCACCAACGTCTTTTCATTTTTCGGAATAAGATCCACATAATGGGCTTTATCTTTATAAATTAAATTTTTGCAACCTCATGGATAGTAATTAGCTTTATAATGATCATAGCTTGTCAAAGCGCTAGCAAAGTAACCTAAATCATTTCTTAAACTCGGACTCAAAGCAACAATCCAATCTTTATAAACTGCATGATACATATGATCATATTCACCATTGTGGGGAGTAAACTCGACAATGTGTCTACATGCTTTATTCAGGAAATCAAATACGAGTTTTTTGCATGTTGAGAAATCTTTCTCCGGCCATTTCGGAATGTAAACCGATGTAAATGTCATTAACAACATCACCAGCAAAGCCAACAGCATTATTGAAAAAGGTTCGTTTTAAAGATCTTCCGACAGTAGATAAGAGAGGTGCTACAACGGATTTCAGCGCACCAAACATGCTACCTCCACGTTGACGGCGGGTGCCGCTGTAAATTGCACCCACGCCACTTAGATAGGAGGGGCGTGAATAAAGCGATGCAGTCGGATTCATAACTTAGACTTTGACATTACAAGTTATATCTTTGCATAAATCACTGACGATCGCGTAGATGAAAGATGTCTGCACGACGCATCCAAGAGTTCATACCTGAAGGATAACCGACCCATTTAACAAGACACCATTCTTCACCTTGTCGTTTCTTACTTCGAATGATTTTCTCTACTAAATATGTTTCACTTTGAGTGACCAACTCAATCTCATCACGATAAAAGCCACCATCAATTTCTTCATTATCGTAATCTTTCAACTTGCAAGTTGTTGGGGAGTCCATTGTTTAACTTGTGAGTGTGGAAGATCGCTTGCTTTTGACAATTTCTTTATAGATGCAAATCCTGCAGGATGCTTTACATCATAATATATTGACTTTAAAAGTTCATCCGATGATGACTGACTCTTCCTCCTTCTTCTCATGTTTTTGCTTTCGTACTTTTTTGCATCTACAGCAACCACAGGATTTATGGGATTTACGTTTACATTGCTTAGGAGTCTCATTGTGAAAGCTGGCACAGCAAGTACAAGTTACAGTTACATTTACTTCCGGCGGCTGATTACATGGTAAGCAACACATCTGCTTCATATTAATAGTCTGAGAACATGTATTTCTTTGGAGGAGTTCTTCTACGTCGTTCTCTTCCCCTTGTTTGCTTGATGGGAGTGGGAGGGGATTTAGAAAGTGATCTCTTAAACCAATTCCTTGGCATTTTCATTTTACTCTTAACCGGTGAAGTAGATGAAGTAGCATCAACTGCTGAAATAGAATCAAGTTCTTTCAATGTTTCATTATTCAAAGCAAATTTTGGAACATTGGGCTTTTTCAATAGTTTGAGAAAGTGAGACCAATCAGGTGGGACATAGCCTTGACGGCGCTTTCTGCGTGTTGCATACTGAATCAAATCGTCATAACGTGAAGCGTTAATAATTTCATTTTCATCTGAAATTATTTCACCTCTATCATTCACAGTGAGATATGGTTCAATGCTGTTGAAAAGGGACATTGCATGTGCACGAGATGCTAAAGGTGTAGCAGTCGAAACAGAGTCACGCATCTTATTCTTCAAACTTTTCAATTCTTCGACAGTTTCCGATTGTAATAATACAGCACGATGTGGATCTTTGATATGCGCATTTTGCTGATAATTTAATTCATTCTTATAAATTTGATTTGCGGGAGGTTGTCTTACTTGTTGCATGGCAGTCAATTGCACATATTCATCCTGAGGAATAACAACCATGCGAGAATAAGAACTCATAGTTTGTAGATGATCATAGGCTCTTTCAAAATATCACTTCAAAATCTAAATTCTTCCGGACACTCTTGTGTAAAATCAATAAATAAGTAACCGTGTGGTTTTTCAGTAGCTGCTTGAAAAATTTCAATTAAGGCTTTTGAACCTCTTGGCGCAACTTGTCGCGCTAAAATTTCAAATTGACTTCTATCTCGTGGATTCTTAAAAACAGCGTAATAGTGTGTATTCAGGTTTCGTGTGCGGGCTTCTTTCCCGTCAGGAAACAAATTTTGCGTGATGTAGATTATAAATCATCTTTTGTGATGTGCTGCGCGAGTGAACATATCTGCAGCATCTTTAGAATTCTTGCTTTCTTGTAATAGACCATCCAATACAGCGACATCATTGGACTGAATCTTATCCACTAGAATAATTCCTTCATTTCGAATAAAGTTACGACGTTGCAATTCCTGAAAGAGTGACGGTTGATAAATGCCATAGCACCAGGTTCCCTAAACAACTCTTTTCTTTAATCTAGCAAATTCAAAGTGAAAACAGTTTTACCTGCATGGGATGGACCTGATGCAGTCAGAACTTTATCACATTGAAGTCTGAAATCCATCATAATACTTTGGGGTTCAATATTTGCATAATTAACGCCTAGGATTAAAGATCCTATCCAATAGGTCACCTACTACAGTAGCTAACAGCGGAAGTAACACTGAAAGGAACCGCCCTTTTGTGTTAGAGTTTTCCTCTTTCTTTGTAGGGTAACTTCAGGAATGGAGATGAATCGCAATTTTCTAGTATGTCTCTTAAGTAACTTTCGTTGTTGTGGTGATAATTTCTTTGTCCTCAAACTTCTCACATGAGAAACAATTTCTCGAATAAATTCATCATTGGCATGTCGTATAGCATTATATCGCTGATTTCCTTTCATTCGTTGAAGAGCTTGAATGACTGAAGAAAATTTTGAAGACTTTCGACTTTTGCGTTTCGCCATTTTTCTCTTAACCATTGTTGCAACTTGATTTTTCCACATTTGCATAGGTGCTAACTTTAATGACAGAAGTGACACTCAAAATGAGCTATATCACACTGACTGCATTGACAAAGTTGAATACAGTATCGTATGAAACAGCGCTTGCAGAAAGTATGCTTACATCTCTTAAAGATGCGTTTTTCACTTCCATCCTTTCGCTTACATACATCGCACATATTTTCACTCTTGCCAACAACTTCTAAAGCAAGTTTATTTGAAGACATGAACTTGCTAGCCTTTTCTAAATAATAGACACATGTGCAGAAGGAATATACTTCGAGAGTAAACAGACACAACTCGAAAACCAATTATGTTACGATCAAGTACCATTGCATCTTTAAGTTTCTTTTATACAAAGTTGAATGTGAATATGTGAAATCGCTTCAATCACTAAACTGCTACCATGATGGTTAAATGCATCAAGACGTTGAGCAATTTTTCCCATATGTCTTTCAAAAAATTCTTCGGGATTATCTACAACTTCCATCGAATAAGAAGCAAAGTGGAAGAAACGATCTTCTACCTCTTCTTTCCCAAAATGACTGAAATGAATTTTTGCAATTAATCTCACCATTACAATTCTATTAGAAAACGTATCCATTAACTTCAAAAATAGAGTGCTAGTATCACCAATAACTGATTTGATGTTGATCTCATCTTTATGAAAAGTTATCACATAATCTTGAACAGTTCCCTTTAAGCTTTGTCTATGAAAACTTAATGTTCCACAATCATCTGAGAAAGACATTATCATCCTTCATCTATCCCACCCGTTGCATGAAAATAACAAATCTCTTCATAAAGCATTTATTAAATGACTTTAACAAGCATGCATTACAAATTTTGGGTTTGAAACAGATAAAATAGATACAGTTGGTAGCTATCATATAAAGAGCAATGATGACCAAACATTACTTTAGCAGTGTTGAGATATGGAGGGAAAAAGCATTGATTATGAATGTAGCGACTACAACGAACATTTAAAATAGGAACACTCAATTCCTTAAAACGTTTAGTGACTTCATGATAGTGTTGATTAACTCTACTATCCCAAAGTGGAAGTAGAATATCATTGGTGATTAGATTTGGAAATAGTTTCTTCTCCTTAGTAGGATCATTGCAAAAGATACATACAACATTAAAAGCTGCTAACCATCTTTTAGAGTCAATAAGAAGAGCACATTCATTAGAAAAGCCATAGTCTTGCAAGTATTGCTAATTAAGTCCATGGATATGTTTTCTCGCCCAGCCATCAGCGTTGTGATCACACTTGGCATGTTGATGGTAGACACTAACAAGTTGATACGACCAATTGTCCATAGCAATAGCACTGAGCTCCTGTACAGGTTCACCCTCACAATCCATAAAAATGATGATAGATGACTAAAAAGGAAATTACAAATTTCTACTCATCTGATGAAGAGTCCTATAACATTGCAAAATGATGAAGTACATCGATGCTGTTCACGACAAAATACACAAATAACATGATGGTAGCGAAGAAGTAAAATGTATCTGATAAGACCACGTCTACGACACTCACAAAGCACATGAGCGAATTGTCATAAGGTGGAGATAGGTAAGGACTACTGATTCTCCTTCTTTGGCCTGCGTTTAGCGGAAGCATTCTTCTCTGACTTACGCTTTGTACCGCTCTCGTTGAGGATTTAATCAATAATGTCATGAACGTCTGGTTGCTTTGGTATATATAGGATGGATTGAGCATGCATCGGTATAGAGGCTAATTTGTTGTTCTGGTGATAGCCATAATATATTCCACTGATAGCAAAACCAATATTCCAAGTGCCTTCTGTGAGGTCTTCACATCTGATGGGTGTCACTTCATCTCCTTCCTTTTTATAGTATGAGCACCAATGCGATAGTGGTAAAGAAAGCATTTTACCATCCCATATCTTTCTATATGGAGTATCATTGTCGTCTCTCGCCTTCCATTCCTTGCTAAGGGGAGTAGGGATGTCCATATTTAATGCTGTAAACTCTTCAATAATATCGAGTTGGCGACGAATGTATGGATTCACAGGAATGACTACGTAGTCCCCATACTGATTGTTCAATATCTTCACTTCAGTGGAAGGAATCATTCCCGTTTGCAATACTATGCTATGATCGTAATAACGTATGGCTTGTCTAAATTTACGTTGTAGTGGGGTAGGATTATGTACCTTTGTTGTCTCTTCTACTGGCCTCAACATAAGACGATCTGATTGTAGAGATCCTTGTAACGTCTGAACACTATCTTGTCCTGCAAATGTAGTAAATGTAGTAGATGCCTGAAAATAAAAGAGATGCTATTAAGTTAACACTCAAGGAAGGAGAGGAAGGAAGGTTCCGACTTACCATTTCAGATGGATAATATATATAATAGGAATGTAGAGGGAGAACGTGCGTCCGCCACTTGTGCGACTCAAAGATAGCATGATTGTCACTCTGAAAACCTCATTATTTATAGCGAAATGCTGGATTCTCATTAGATGTGCTCCTCATTGGCAAATGACATCAAGCTGATTCAAAATCTGGTCTCAGTTTTCTCGTCCGATGCTTCGTTCGCCCTCCGCAGCCCAAAACACAAAATCAACCTATGACGGCGCTCTAACATGGCCAAAGGTCTCAATGTCACTCTCAAGCCTCAGCGATGAAAGATGGGGCCAAACTGTGCTTTCCAATGAATTTGTGGCACTCTTAGCTTTCTTTTGTTTGACCCACGACTTTGGAAACAAGTCCCCTAGACTCAAAAATTGGCCAAAACGTATAAATCCACCGCCCATTTTCACGACAAGGCTTCGTTTAGCCGCTACAGTCACTTTCTCACTCAAAAATCCTCTGACGGAGCTCTAGCATGACCAAAAGTCTCAATGTCACTGCCAAGCCTCAGCCAAGGAAGATAGGGACAAACTGTGCTTTCCAATCAATTTGTAGCACTCTTAGCTTTCAAACGAGCTATTGCACGACTCTCTACCAATTCTAGAACCAAAGTTGGAAGAACGCTGCCGAGGGGGGTGTCGAAGTTCTTCATTTTTAGCCCTATGACGCTGGAAGCAACTCTCCTAGACCCAAAATTGGCCATAAAGTCAAAATCCGCCGTCCATTTATACGTACGAGGCTTCGTTTAGCCGCTACAGCCACTTTCTCACTCAAAAACACACCTAAACCACACCTACACCCAAGAAACACAACATGTCGACCCAGAATTTCATCAGGAAACCAAATCGAAATACAAAATAAACCTACAACCATCCCTACACACCAAAAACAAAGACCGCCGCCCAAGAACAACTACGACGGTCGACCAAGACACACCCGGCCGGTCGACCCAGAACCACACCAACCCAACTCGAGCTCCAGAGGGGGGCGCTGTGCGCAGTTGGCTGGATTCCTTACTACTTTTATTGGCTAAAAGAATTACTAAAAACAAAATGTACAGGCCGAACGTTTCGCGTGTTCACGCTTCCTCAGGGGCAAAACAGATAAGACTTAAGGCTAGAAGCGTCTGTACAGCAGAGGAGTTCACCCGTTATAAAATTGAAATTAGACTAAAAACATTTGAAATTAGACTTCACCCGTCCTAAAATCCCGCAAAACGTAGATCCTAATGGTTAGATCCATCAACCCGAAACTTTGTAATGTGTTGCCGATAGCTCTCAGCCATTGGAGATTTTTCTTCATGATATGAAGCATTTCATAGTCATTTGTTATTTGGCCACTTGTTCTTGTTGATAAGTAATCGAAATGAAATATTTTAGGAATGTACAAATTGGAAAGAATAATGTCGATTCCATTACATTGAAGATCCTTGAGATTTAAGTAGTATGGAATCCTCCCAACCGCGCACAGCGCCCCCTCAGGAACGTGCGTTGGGCTGTTGTGGTTCTGCGTCGACCGTCCGGGTGTGTCGTGGGCGACCGTCGTAGTTGTTCTAGGGCGGCGGTCAGTGTTTTTGGTGTGTAGGAGTGTGTGTAGGGTTGTTTTGTGCATAGATTTGATTTCCTGATGAAATTCTGGGTCGACATGTTGTGTTTCTTGCGTGTAGGTGTGATTTAGGTGTGTTTTTGAATGTTTCTGAGTGAGAAAGTGGCTGTAGCGGCTAAACGAAGCCTCGTACGTAGAAATGGACGGCGGATTTGAGCTTTCTGGCCAATTTTGGGTCTAGGAGAGTTGTATCCAGCATCATAGGGCTAAAAACGAAGAACTTCGACCCACCTCGGCAGCGTTTCTTCCAACTTTGGTTCTAGAAATGGTAGAGTCGTGCAATGGCTGGTTTGAAAGCTACGAGTGCCACAAATTCATTGGAAAGCACAGTTTGGCCCCATCTTTCATCGCTGAGGCTTGAGAGTGACATTGAGACCTTTGGCCATGCTAGAGCTCCGTCATAGGTTGATTTTTGTGTTTTCGGCTGCGGAGGGCGAACGAAGCATCGGACGAGAAAACTGAGACCAGATTTTGAATCAGCTTGATGTCATTTGCCAATGAGGAGCACATCTAATGAGAATCCAGCATTTCGCTATAAATAATGAGGTTTTCAGAGTGACAATCATGCTATCTTTGAGTCGCACAAGTGGCGGACGCACGTTCTCCCTCTACATTCCTATTATATATATTATCCATCTGAAATGGTAAGTCGGAACCTTCCTTCCTCTCCTTCCTTGAGTGTTAACTTAATAGCATCTCTTTTATTTTCAGGCATCTACTACATTTACTACATTTGCAGGACAAGATAGTGTTCAGACGTTACAAGGATCTCTACAATCAGATCGTCTTATGTTGAGGCCAGTAGAAGAGACAACAAAGGTACATAATCCTACCCCACTACAACGCAAATTTAGACAAGCCATACGTTATTACGATCATAGCATAGTATTGCAAACGGGAATGATTCCTTCCACTGAAGTGAAGATATTGAACAATCAGTATGGGGACTACGTAGTCATTCCTGTGAATCCATACATTCGTCGCCAACTCGATATTATTGAAGAGTTTACAGCATTAAATATGGACATCCCTACTCCCCTTAGCAAGGAATGGAAGGCGAGAGACGACAATGATACTCCATATAGAAAGATATGGGATGGTAAAATGCTTTCTTTACCACTATCGCATTGGTGCTCATACTATAAAAGGAAGGAGATGAAGTGACACCCATCAGATGTGAAGACCTCACAGAAGGCACTTGGAATATTGGTTTTGCTATCAGTGGAATATATTATGACTATCACCAGAACAACAAATTAGCCTCTATACCGATGCATGCTCAATCCATCCTATATATACCAAAGCAACCAGACGTTCATGACATTATTGATTAAATCCTCAACGAGAGCGGTACAAAGCGTAAGTCAGAGAAGAATGCTTCCGCTAAACGCAGGCCAAAGAAGGAGAATCAGTAGTCCTTACCTATCTCCACCTTATGACAATTCGCTCATGTGCTTTGTGAGTGTCGTAGACGTGGACTTATCAGATACATTTTACTTCTTCGCTACCATCATGTTATTTGTGTATTTTGTCGTGAACAGCATCGATGTACTTCATCATTTTGCAATATGTTATAGGACTCTTCATCAGATGAGTAGAAATTTGTAATTTCCTTTTTAGTCATCTATCATCATTTTTATGGATTGTGAGGGTGAACCTGTACAGGAGCTCAGTGCTATTGCTATGGACAATTGGTCGTATCAACTTGTTAGTGTCTACCATCAACATGCCAAGTGTGATCACAACGCTGATGGCTGGGCGAGAAAACATATCCATGGACTTAATTAGCAATACTTGCAAGACTATGGCTTTTCTAATGAATGTGCTCTTCTTATTGACTCTAAAAGATGGTTAGCAGCTTTTAATGTTGTATGTATCTTTTGCAATGATCCTACTAAGGAGAAGAAACTATTTCCAAATCTAATCACCAATGATATTCTACTTCCACTTTGGGATAGTAGAGTTAATCAACACTATCATGAAGTCACTAAACGTTTTAAGGAATTGAGTGTTCCTATTTTAAATGTTCGTTGTAGTCGCTACATTCATAATCAATGCTTTTTCCCTCCATATCTCAACACTGCTAAAGTAATGTTTGGTCATCATTGCTCTTTATATGATAGCTACCAACTGTATCTATTTTATCTGTTTCAAACCCAAAATTTGTAATGCATGCTTGTTAAAGTCATTTAATAAATGCTTTATGAAGAGATTTGTTATTTTCATGCAACGGGTGGGATAGATGAAGGATGATAATGTCTTTCTCAGATGATTGTGGAACATTAAGTTTTCATAGACAAAGCTTAAAGGGAACTGTTCAAGATTATGTGATAACTTTTCATAAAGATGAGATCAACATCAAATCAGTTATTGGTGATACTAGCACTCTATTTTTGAAGTTAATGGATACGTTTTCTAATAGAATTGTAATGGTGAGATTAATTGCAAAAATTCATTTCAGTCATTTTGGGAAAGAAGAGGTAGAAGATCGTTTCTTCCACTTTGCTTCTTATTCGATGGAAGTTGTAGATAATCCCGAAGAATTTTTTGAAAGACATATGGGAAAAATTGCTCAACGTCTTGATGCATTTAACCATCATGGTAGCAGTTTAGTGATTGAAGCGATTTCACATATTCACATTCAACTTTGTATAAAAGAAACTTAAAGATGCAATGGTACTTGATCGTAACATAATTGGTTTTCGAGTTGTGTCTGTTTACTCTCGAAGTATATTCCTTCTGCACATGTGTCTATTATTTAGAAAAGGCTAGCAAGTTCATGTCTTCAAATAAACTTGCTTTAGAAGTTGTTGGCAAGAGTGAAAATATGTGCGATGTATGTAAGCGAAAGGATGGAAGTGAAAAACGCATCTTTAAGAGATGTAAGCATACTTTCTGCAAGCGCTGTTTCATACGATACTGTATTCAACTTTGTCAATGCAGTCAGTGTGATATAGCTCATTTTGAGTGTCACTTCTGTCATTAAAGTTAGCACCTATGCAAATGTGGAAAAATCAAGTTGCAACAATGGTTAAGAGAAAAATGGCGAAACGCAAAAGTCGAAAGTCTTCAAAATTTTACCTGCATGGGATGGACCTGATGCAGTCAGAACTTTATCACATTGAAGTCTGAAATCAATTTTAATACTTTGGATACTCAGACCAGCGGATGTGAATGCTGACAACTCAGATAGAGTACGTGAAACATTCCAACGCTAGCGTAATAATGCAAAAAGTGATGTGAAAATAGGTGATAAAGTTTGCATATCAAAAGTTAAGAGTGTTTTTGCCAAAGGTTATCTCCCGAATTTGACAGAAGAAATTTTCACAGTTTCAAGTATGAATAAAAAAGACTCCCCAACAACTTACAAGTTGAAAGATTACGATAATAAAGAAATTGATGGTGGCTTTTATCGTGATGAGATTGAGTTGGTCACTCAAAGTGAAACATATTTAGTAGAGATAATCATTCGAAGTAAGAAACGACAAGGTGAAGAATGGTGTCTTGTTAAATGGGTCGGTTATCCTTCAGGTATGAACTCTTGGATGCGTCGTGCAGACAGCTTTCATCTACGCGATCGTCAGTGATTTACGCAAAGATATAACTTGTAATGTCAAAGTCTAAGCTATGAATCCGACTGCATCGCTTTATTCACGCCCCTCCTATCTAAGTGGCGTGGGTGCAATTTACAGCGGCACCCGCCGTCAACGTGGAGGTAGCATGTTTGGTGCGCTGAAATCTGTTGTAGCACCTCTCTTATCTACTGTCGGAAGATCTTTAAAACGAACCTTTTTCAATAATGCTGTTGGCTTTGCTGGTGATGTTGTTAATGATATTACCAGTGGTAAAAATGTAAAGAGTACTAAATCGTGGGAAGGAACGCGGTTTAAGAACATTACAGTAAACTTTTAATGCTACTCAACAAAAGAAAGCACCTAAACGAATGAATGTTAGAAGAAAGAGAAAACAGGGCGGAGGTGGTAAGAAGCGAGCTTCAAGAAAAATTAAGAAAAGGCATTCACGCAAACGTCGCGCGCTGTGCAATCTTTCATCAAGTGCTAAACGACGACGCTGTCATAACTTGTAATCATGGAGTGCAAAACTTCAGGCCTCTGTTTGTTTAATCAACAAGCAATACAGACAGATATTCTTAGTTCAAGTATTGTAGATTATCATCCTCGTACAGCTGAGAATACTGGTCCTATTGAATTTGTTATTCCTGGCGCTAGCGATGATTACATTGATTTGAGTTATGCGATGGTTGATGTGAGGTTTAGAATTCAACAAGAAGATGGAACTAAAATTGAAGATGCACATCAAGTTGGTCTGAGCAATTTACCGCTGGCTACACTATTTCGCGATGTTTCTCTAACGATTGGAGAGCAACAGGTTGAAGGTGGTCAAAGCGATTATCCCTATAAATCATATTTCAATGCTCTATCACAGTTTCATCCAGCAGCTCAAAACAGTCATATGGAAGCAATGGGATGGTATAGAGATCAAGCAGCAATATTTGATGGTGAGACAAACATTGGTTTTGTAAAGCGATCTGCTTTGATTAAACATAGTAAAGTATGTCAGCTACATGGTCCACTTAATTTAGACTTCTTCAGACAATCATAATTTTTACTCTGTAATACCAGTATGCGACTCAAACTTACATTGAATAAGCCTGAATTTTTGTTGAATGCATTTGCCTCAGTTGTGAAATTTAAAATTCATGTGGAAGATACTACAGTATACATTCGTCGATTGGTGACTAATCCAAGTGTAATTAGAGGACATGCTGAAGGTCTTAACCGCAACAGTGCCATTTATCCCATTCAACATACAAAGCGTCTCACATTTACTATTCCTAAAGATCAAAAGAGTTTTATGAAAGATGGTCTTTTTCCATCGGAAGCGCCAAACCTCCTCATGGTAGCAATGGTTGAAATCATGCATTCAATGGTAGTGTCAAGAAGAATCCTTTCAACTTCAAACACAACAATTTAAGTGAGATTGCTTTGCGTGTAAATGGTGTGAGTCATCCTGGTCCACCCTACAAACCGGATTTTACTTCTTGTCAATTTCTGCGTAGTTATGTTGATTACATGAATGTCTTTGGCTTTTACAACACAGACGATACCAACGGACTCACAATGAAAGAGTTTAAAAATGGATATACTATTTATACATTTGATTTGACTGCCGACAGCGATATAAGTGCACCTTATCGTCAAGCTACCGTTCCTCATAATATTCGCTTGGATCTGGAGATCAAAACAACGCTAACGGAGACGATCAATGTATTAATTTATGCAGTCTTTGATTCAAGTATTGAAATAACTAAGTATCGTGACGTGATTCTTCACTATAATCGCTAATGAGTTGGTTGAATGCTGACAATATAGAGACTAGAGTGCAGCGTAATGCAGATGAAGCTACGTTGAAAGCTTTTGATGATGTCTATTCGCTAGATACCTTACCGAAGTAGTAATAAAACGGCGAACACCCGACCGGCGCCCCCCCTCTGGAACGGAGAGTTGCGAGATCGTGTTGCGCTCTCTGTCGTGGTGTGCCGGCCAGGCTGGCGTGGTGTGCCGGCCAGGCTGCGAGGCCGTTCCCATCGTGTTTTTCGTCAAAAGTTGGGTGAACAAAATTGGACGTCCCCCCCTCGGCAGCGTTCTTCCAACTTTTGGTTCTAGAGATCGTAGAAATTCGTGCAATAGCCTGTTTGAAAGCTAAGAGTGAGACAACTTCACTGAAAGAAACGGCTTGTTCATATCTGTCTTCGTTTAGATGTGAGACGCCATTTAAGATTTGGGAGATTGGCGAAAAACGACAGAGTTAACGGCGAATGTGGGATGTTTTGGGCTGTAGCGTCTAAACGGCTGCTCCAATGGTAGATCTGAGACCAGATTTGGAATCAGCGTCAAATTCTGCGTCTGTGGTGTGATTTCCAGCTCAATCGGCGAGAAAAAATTTTCAACATTTTTCGAAAAAACGACAGAGTTAGCGGCGAATTTGGGTTGGTTTTCGGCTGTAGAGCCAAAACGAAGCATGGGATGGGAAAACGGAGGCCAGATTCGGATTCAGCGTACAATTCTTCATCTGTATGGTGAATTTGAAAGCAATCGGAGAGAAAAAATTTTCGCTGACGTCCCCCCCCGGCACCGATCTTCCAATTTTGGTTCTAGAGATCGTAGAAAGTCGTGCAATAGCTCGTTTGAAAGCTAAGAGTGAGACAAATTCACTGAAAGAAACGGCTTGTTCATATCTGTCTTCGTTTAGATGTGAGACGCCATTTAAGATTTTGGACGATTGGCGAAAACGACAGAGTTAGAATTTCACAAGAAACAGCTCCACCGCCGGGCGAACGAAGGCTCGGATTGGTAAACGGAGGCCAGATTTGGAATCAGCTTGATGTTATTGTCTAATGAGGATCATCATCCAATGAGAATCAAGCATTTCTATATAAATAGCGAGCCTTCCACAGTGAGAATCATTCCATTTGAATCGCACGAGTGACGGACGCACATTTTCTCTCTCTCTACTTCCTTATTCTATTATCCAACTAAAATGGTAAGTCGCTACTTCCTTCCCTCTCCTCCCTTGAACGTAAGCTTAATACAATCTTTTTCATTTTCAGGCATCTACTCCATCTGCTGCACTAGTAGGACAAAATGGCGATCAGACGTTACAAGGTTCGCTACGATCAGATCATCTACAACTGAGGCCAGTGGAAGAAACAACCAAGGTACATAATCCTACACCGCTACAGCGTAAATTTAAACAAGTCTTGCGTTATGACGATCATAGCGTAGTACTGCAAACGGGAATGCTCCCTTCCACGGATGTCAAGATAATGCGCAATCAGTATGGGGACTACATATTGATCCCCGTGAGTCCGTACATTCGCCGCCAACTTATTATTATTGAAGAGTACGTGACATTAAATATGGAAATTATATATGGAAGACTATGGCTTTTCTTGTGACAGTGCTCTTCTTATTGACTTTAAACGATGGTTAGCTGCTTTCAATGTTATACGCATCTTTTGTAATAATCCTGGTAAGGAGAGGAAAGTATTTCCCAATCTAATCATTGATGATATTTTGCTCCCGCCTTGGGATAGTAGAGTGAATCAACATTATCATGAAGTCACGAAACGTTTTAAGGATTTGTCTGTTCCTATTTTGTCTGTTCGTTGTAGTAGCTACGTTCATAACCAATGCTTCTTTCCTCCTTACCTCAACATTGCCAAAGTCCTGTATGGTTATCATTGCTCGCTGTATGACAGTTACCAGCTGTATCTATTTTATCTGTTTCAAACCATTGATTTATACTGCATGCTTGTTACAGTTATTCAATAAATGTTACTATGAGAAGAGTTGTTGTTTTCATGCAATGGATGGGTTAGATAAAGGGCGATCATGTCTTTCTCAAACGACTGCGGAACATTACATTCTCATAGGCAAAGTTTAAAAGGAGCTGTTCAAGATTATGTGATAACTTTTCATAAAGATGAGACCGACATCGAAGCAGTAGTCGATGATGCTAGCACTCTATTTCTAGAGTTAATGAATACATTCTCTGATAGCATTGTCATGGCGCGATTAGTTGCGAAAATTAAGTTTAGTCATTTTGGAAAGGAAGAGGTGGAAAGTCGCTCATTACATTTTGCTTCTTATTCAATGGAAGTGGTAGATCACCCCGAAGAATTTTTTAAAAGACATATGATAAAAATTGCTGAACGTCTTAACGCATTTAACCATCATGGTAGCAGTCTAGTGATTGAAGCGATTTCAGATATTCACATTCAACTTTCTGTAAAGAAAAATTGAAAATGCAGTGGTACTTGATTGTAGCACAACTGGTTTTCGAGCTATGCCTGCTCACTCGCGAAGTATATTCCTTCTGTACATGCGTCTATTATTTAGAAAAGGCTAGCAAATTCATGTCTTCAAAAAAACTTGCTATAGACATCAGTAACGGTGAAACTATGTGTTGCGATGTATGTAAGCGAAAGGATGGAAATGGAAAGCGCATCTTCAAGAGATGTAAGCATGCTTTTTGTCAACGCTATTTCACACGTAATTGCATTCAACTTTGCAAATGTAACCACTGTGATATTGCTCATTTCGAGTATCACTTATGCCGCAAATAGTTAGTACCTATGCAAATGTGGTAAAGACAGGTTTTAGCAAAGACTAACTCGGAAAATGGCGAAACGTAAAATGACGAAACGTAAAAGTCAAAAGTCTTCAAAGTTTTTTTCAGTCATTCAAGCTCTCCCACGAATGAAAGCAAATCAGCGATACAATGCTATACGACATGCTAACGATAAATTCATTCTTGAAATTATTTCTCATGTGAGAAAGTTGAGGACGAAGAAATTAGCACCAAAACAGCGAAAGTTACTTAAGCGATATGCTACGAAATTGCGTTTCATCTCCAATCCTAAAGTCACCCTTCAAAGAAAGAGGGAAACTCTAACACAAAAGGGCGGTTTCCTTCCAGCATTACTACCAATGCTAGCTCCTATCGTGAGCAACGTATTGGGTAATATCTTTGGCTCTAAACGTTAATTATGCAAATGTTGAATCTCAAAGTATTATGATGGATTTCAGACTTCAATGTGATGAAGTTCTGACTGTATCAGGTCCATCTCATGCAAGTAAAACTGTTTTCACGCTGAATGTATTGGATAAAAGAAGGGGGTTGTTTAAGGAACCTATCAATCGAGTGATTTGGTGTTATGGTATTTATCAACCGTCGCTGTTTCAGGAATTGCAAAGTCGCAACTTTATTCGAAATGAAGGAATTATTCCAGTGGATAAACTTAAGTCTAATGATGTTGTTGTATTGGATGATCTATTAAAAGAAAGCAAGAATTTTAAAGATGCTGCAGATATGTTCACTCGCGCAGCACATCATAAAAGATGATTTATAATCTATATCACACAAAATTCGTTTCCTGATGGAAAAGAAGCTCGTACACGAAACCTGAATACACACTATTATGCTATTTTCAAGAATCCACGAGATAAAAGTCAATTTGAAATTTTAGCGCGACAAGTTGCACCAAGAGGATCAAAAGCCTTAATTGAAATTTTTCAAGCAGCTACTGAAAAACCACACGGTTACTTATTTATTGATTTTACACAAGAGTGTCCGGAAGAATTTAGATTTCGAAGTGATATTTTGAAAACTCCCATGATTATCTACAAACTATGAGTTCTTATTCTCGCATGATTGTTATTCCTCAGGATGAATATGTACAATTGACTGCTATACAACAAGTAAAGCAACCTCTTGCAAATCAAATGTATAGGAAAGAATTAGATTATCAGCAAAATGTTCACATCAAAGATCCACATCGTGCTGTATTATTACAATCGGAAACTGTTGAACAATTGAAAAATTTGAAGAATAAGATGCGTGACTCTGTGTCGACTGCTACACCTTTAGCATCTCGTGCACATGCCATATCTCTTTTCAACAGTATTGAACTCCACCTCAATGTAAATGATAGAGGAGAAATCATTACAGATGAAAATAAAGTGATTGATGCTTCACGTTATGAAGACTTGATTCAGTATGCGACACGTAGAAAGCGCCGTCAGGGCTATGTTCCACCTGGTTGGACATGCTTTCTTAAACTATTGAAAAAGCATAATGTTCCAAAATTTGCTTTGAATAATGAGACATTGAAAGAACTTGATTCAACAGTGGCTACTGCTCCAATGCTTCAGACGATGAAAATGCCAACAAATTGGTTTAAGACGTCACCTGCTACATCCCCTCCCACACTCATTAAGCAAACAAGAGGAAGAACTCGACGTAGATCTACGCCACCACTAAAACTAGTAAAAGGAAAACGTAAAACAGCTCCTCCCAAGAAATACATGTTCTCAGACTATTAATATGAAGCAGATGTTGCTTGCCATTTAATGAGCCGCCAGAGGTGAGTGTCGTTGTCACTTGCACTTGCTGCGCCAGCTCTCACAATGAAACCCCTAAGCAATGTGAACACGATCGCAAAACCGCTAAAGCTAAATGCTGTAGTTGTTGTAAATGTAGAAAGGCAAGAAAGCAAAAAGATGAGAAGGAGAAAAAAGAGTCAGTCGTCATCGACTGAGCGTTTGAAGTCAATCTATTATGATGTAAAACATCCGGCAGGATTTGCATCTATCAAGAAATTGTCAAAAGCGAGTGGTCTTCCACAATCACAAGTGAAACGATGGTTAAAGGGTCAGGCTACCTATACACTCCACAAATAAGCGAAAAAGAAGTACCGTACCCGCCATTATATTGTTCATGACATTGATGAACAGTGGCAAGCAGATTTGTGTGATGTCGACTCCATTTCAAAACATAACTTAGGAAATAATTTTATCTTAACCGTCATTGATATTTTCTCGCGTTATGCGTGGGCTGAACCTTTAAAAACTAAAGAAGGGAAAGGAGTAGCAAAAGCATTCCAAACAATTTTTCGAGAAGGTCGCATTCCAAAAAGAATTCAGAGTGATCAAGGAAAAGAGTTCGAAAATCAGCATGTGAGAAGATTATTTGAGAGGCATGACATTGAGTTGTTTAGTGTAAAGAGTGCTTATAAAGCTGCACTAGTTGAACGTTTCATTCGCACATTAAAAAATCGCTTGTGGCCACATTTTACTGCCAACTTGACACAAAATTGGACAAAGGTTCTACAAGATACACTCCATGCCTACAATCACTCTATCCATCGTTCTATTGGACTCAGACCAGTAGATGTAAATGCTGACAATGTAGATAAAGTGCGCGAATCATTCCAACGTAAACGCACTCATGTGAAAAGTGATGTGAAAATTGGTGATAAAGCTCGTATCTCAAAAGTGAAGAGTGTTTTTGCTAAAGGGTACCTTCCGAATTGGACAGAGGAGGTATTTACAGTATCAAGGATTGATCAAAAAGACTCTCCCACCACCTACAAGTTGAAAGATTATGATAATGACGAAATTGAGGGTAGCTTTTACCGCGATGAGATTGAGGTAGTTACTGAAAGTGAAACATATTTGGTAGAGAAAATCATTCGATGTAAAAAACGACAAGGTGAAGAATGGTGTCTTGTTAAATGGGCTGGTTGTCCTTCAAGTATGAACTCTTGGATGCGTCGTGCCGACATCTTTTATCGAAGTGATCGACAGTGATTCATGCAAAGTTGTAACTAACAATGTTTAGGTTTGAGCTATGAATCCAATTGCCTCATTTTATTCACGACCCTCTTATGTAAGTGGTGGAGGACAAATTTACATCGGCGCTCGCCGCCAACGTAGAGGTAGCATACTTGGTGCACTGAAATCTGTTGTAGCACCTCTCATATCCAATGTCGGTAGATCTTTAAAACGAAATGTTTTAAGTAATGCCGTTGGCTTTGCTGGTGATGTTGCTAGTGATCTTTCCAGAGGTAGAAGTTTTAAGAGCAGTTTGTTGAATCGTGGGAAGGAACGCGGTTTAAAAACATTGAAGCAGACCTTTGCTGGTGTTACTCAAGGAAAGAAATCGCCTAAACGAATGAATAAAGGAAGAAGGAAACATCTCGGAGCTGGTAAGGTGCGATCTTCAGTCAAAAGACATTCACGCAAACGTCGCAGAGGCTCTAATCATTCATCAGGCGCTAAACGACGACGCTGCCATAACTTCTAATGATGGAGTGTAAAACTTCCGGTTTTTGTTTGTTTGATCAACAAGCCATACAGACAGATATTCTTAGTTCAAGTATTGTAGATTATCATCCTCGAACAGCTGAGAATGCTGGCCCCATTGAATTTGTTATTCCTGGTGGTAGTGATGACTACATAGATTTGAGTTATGCGATGGTTGATTTGAGGTTTAGAATTCAGCAAGCAGATGGAACTGCTATTGACGATACACACAAAGTTGGACTGAACAATTTACCATTGACTACATTACTTCGCGATATTTCTCTAACGATTGGAGAGCAACAGGTTGAAGGTGGTCAAAGCGATTATCCCTATAAATCATATTTCAATCATGTATCACAGTTTCATCCAGCAGCTCAAAAAAGTCATATGGAAGCCACGGGATGGTACAGAGATCAAGCAGGAAAATTTGATGTTGAAACAAACATTGGCTTTGTAAAGTGATCTGCTATGATTAAAGATAGTAAAGTATGTCAGCTATATGGTCCGCTGAATTTAGACTTCTTTAGACAGTCAAAGTTTTTACTCTGTAATACCAGCGTGCGACTCAAACTTACATTGAATAAGCCTGAATTTTTGCTGAATGCATTTGGTAAAGTTGACAATTTTAGAATTCATGTGGAAGATATTGCACTTTACATTCGTCGAGTAGTACCGAATCCAAGTGTCATTAGAGGACATGCTGAAGGTCTTAACCGCCAAAATGCCATTTACCCCGTTCAGCATACAAAGCTTCTCACCTTTACAATTCCGAAAGATCAAAAGAGTTTCATGAAAGATGGCCTCTTTCCATCGGAAGCACCGAAGCTCCTCATGGTGGCAATGGTTGAAAATGATGCATTTAATGGTAATATAAAGAATCCTTTCAATTTTAAACACAATCAGTTAAGTGAAATTGCTTTACGTGTAAATGGTGTGAGTCATCCTGGTCCACCCTACAAACCAGATTTTGCTGCGGATCAATTTATGCGCGGTCATGTTGATTTTATGGATGTCTTTGGTTTCTACAATACGGATGACACCAACGGACTCACTATGAAAGAGTTTAAGAGTGGATATACTATTTATGCATTTGATTTGACTGCTGATAGCGATATTAGTGCACCCTATCGTCAAGCAAACGTGCCTCATAATATTCGTTTGGATTTGACGTTCAAAAGAACACTACCTGAGACGATCAATGTATTAATTTATGCAGTCTTCGATTCAAACATTGAAATTACAAAGTATCGTGACGTGATTCTTCATTATAATCGTTAATGAGTTGGTTGACTGCTGACGATATTAAGACTAAAGTGCAGCGTAATGCAGATGAAGCGACGTTGAAAGCTTTCGATAATGTCTATTCGCTCGATACCTTACCACCTGCAGTAAATCACTATCCCATCTTTATTGTGCTAAACACTCATTCGCAGAATTTAGGCGGTGAGCATTGGAAAGCTATCTTTATTGGAGAAGACCGACGTGGTGAACTATTTGACTCTCTTGCTCAACCTCCAAATATACCAACACAGCAGTGGTTGAGAAAACATACGCGTCAATATCAGCGAAATGAACGCATACTACAACATCCACTTTCATCAACGTGTGGTGCTTTTGTACTGTACTTCATCTTAAAACGTTTACATGTATCTCGATTTGTATCTGTTATTCAAAACTTTTCATGTAATCCATCCTCTAATGAAAAAATGATCTGTAAGTTCTATCATGATTTGAAATAAAAACATCATGTTGGAAAAATTGTTTTTTATTTTACAATCCGCTGGGTACGTACATACTCGATGAGATAGTCTAGGATCACATTTGCTTGTACATGAGATTTTAGTCCAGTAATGATCACTTTACTATTATGAAAGATTGCAACATGCACAGGTAACCAACAACTAATGAGAGCTGCAGGAAAAAGTTCGGGTTCATAACACAAATTGTAACTGCTGGTACGAATCTTCAAAAATGGTACACTTTCACTCAATTGAGTAGAGATCACCATATTGTCCACAGTCAGATTCGACATCACACACCTCTCCCTCTTCCATATCCGACGTAGTAGGCTCTGTAGCTCTAAGCGCATTGACTGCGCCGATGAATGAGAAAGGGCGCCGAGAATCTGTACAGTCCCATTTGGGAAGAGTTGAAGATTCCGTGAATTGTTCATCTTCACCACTAACATTTGAGGTCGGCCCGGGTGATACTTGCTGTTTGGAAGGTGTTGGTGTAATGTTGTGAGATCGATTTTGGTGTAGAGTCTGAAGCGACGGAGAATGTTGATGATGGTGTAGCGATGGCGCTTCATGATGAAAAAATGAGTAAATTGAGCGATGTACCTTCCTTTTATACTTTTCCCAACTACCTTGATGAAATGTGAAGTTAGCATGAAGTTGGGAATGATAGAGTTGAATTCGCCGTTTGTTGACGCGCAACCAGATGCGATTTCCAATACGTGAATGTCCTTTCATATAGAAGTATTTCAAATCCTTCATGATATGATGTAGAGATTGAAAATAACGATAAGATAAAGCAAACTCTCTTCTCACATTTCCAGTTGAATCTTTGAAATAGAAGTTTCGATCATGATCCGTTTTAATACGTTGTAGGGAATCTAATTTCCAACTCATGGTGCGTGGTAGTCATGTCTGATTAAGATTTGCATAGTAGGGCGATGAACTCACGACGAATAAATGTCATGATGGAGCGATGTATGTAACTTCTATACTTCTCCCAATTGTATTTGCGAAATGAGAAACAGTTTGCGGAGTGAGAATGGCAGATTTGAATTTCATTGTTGCAACGTTGAAGCCAAACTTGATCGCCCAAGGAGATGAATCTTAATGTTTCAAAATATTCCAAATCCCTCATGATATCACTGAGGTTGACAAATTGTCGCCATGTTAATGTAATACCTCTTGATGTATGACCATGAGAATTTTTGAAATGTACGTTTCCATCACGATCAACTCTGATATATTGTAGAGAGTCCAAAATCCAAGTCTTCATGATGTTATGCAAAGCTGCAGATCACCAATATCAAAATGTCGTTTTATCATATTTTGCTTAGCAATGCGGCCGCAAATAGATTTGCTAGTAATCGAGCCGCACTCTTTTCTACTCCCATTGATCATGCACAACAGCAAAATGGAAAGTGGGAAGTGGGCGTCACTCAACTTGTTCATAGCAACTGTGTCTATACTTTTGATCATGAGGTGATGACTATTAATATGAGACGCACAGCTGCTTACCAATGTGAAAAGGGCTGCCGAGTATACATTCCACAGTGGCCAAAGAAAGATCTCTTATTATGTAAAAAGTTTATATATGATTTCCTGAATAAAGAGTGTAAACATATTGTCCAATTTACTCCGCACAATGATGATCATAATTATGTACATCATGTAGTTGAGAAAGATTGGATTGTTGGTTTAAGTCCAAGTTTGAGAAATGATTTAGGTTACCTCGCTAACGCCTTAACGAGCTATGATAATTATAACGTTAATTACCACCCAAGTGGTCATAAACAGTTGATATATCGAGAGGAAGCTTATTATGTAGATCTTATTCCAAGAAATGAGAAGACGTTGGTGAAGAAGATTGTGATTAAGCCAAGAAAGACAAACATGACTCCTGAAACATTATTGAAGAAATTTAATTATCTCCTTCGAGTTGATGGTAAACAAGTGTCAACATTGACTTATATCAAATCATCTAATCATATTCCAATAAGTAAATTAAATGATGATGATCTAGTGTTGGTTTGTTCAAAAGATTTTCATCAGTTCTTACGACATCGTTCTGCAGCTGTTCATGGAAAATTTGATATGCAAGATTTGCCATGTGAAAGGTCAAATCAATTTGATACAGAATGGGCCGTATCTTTATACAGAAAGTGTGTAGATCCTTTAGGTGGTATCTTACATGAAACAAGAGTGTTGATGCCTCGCATTATTACTTCAGTTAAATTGGTTGTAGATTATTTAAATGAAGTGATTAATGGGCAACATATTTCATTTTCTGAAAAAGAAGGTACTTTGTCTCTCACTATAAGTGGAAAAGGTATTGAACTAATTATGGATAAAACTCTAATGGACATTTTGGGTTTTGATCAAAATATCTTTAAAAATGGTACTGTAACCAAAGCTAGCGCAGACATGTCGCTATCGCGTCGTATTAACTATTTTCAGATATATTCCAATATTGGTGAAGATGTACGTGTGGGAGATGTTGAAGCTCCATTGCTAGCAATGATACCATACCAGCCAAAAGCTGCAGTATTTTATCTGAGCATACTTTCAAGAAAGTGCATTATACAAAGCTGAAATCAAACTACATCCCACAAATTGATATTGCAATTTATGACGATGCTGGTGCGTTGATTCCTTTTCATAAAGATGCTGTAACAAGTATCACATCCCATTTCCGAATGAAGAGTTAATGCAAAAGTATGCTAATATATTTTTCCAATGTGATTAGTATGGAAAGTGAAAATAGAGATTCGTTTCTAATTTACTTACCCAGTAATGCTTCTATGAATAAATTTCCCAAAAATAAACCATCAGACTATCGAGTAGAATTAAATCGGCCACTGCATTTAGAAGGTGAATGGGAGGTTGGCGTTTCTAGTATTTGCTATGATAGAAATATTCAGAATGTGAATGATTTTGAAGAAATGATATTGACTCCTCGCACCCATGATGGAATAACGATGAATAATGCATTCCAGTTCCCATACAATTTAACGTTAGATGGAAAGTGGAACTATGAATGGATTCAGATAAAATCAGATTATTATGGTCCATTTGGGAATGAGAAAATTATTAAGGCATTCAATAGTGGTAATACTTCTATCATGAAGAATAAGGATCAGAAAGTTTATGAGTTTACTATCTATCATTGGATCTAGTATTTGCTATGATAGCAATATTCAGAATGTGAATGATTTGGAAGAAATGATATTGACTCCTCGCACCCATGATGGAATAACGATGAATAATGCATTCCAGTTCCCATACAATTTAACGTCAGATGGAAAGTGGAACTATGAATGGATTCAGATAAAATCAGATTATTATGGTCCATTTGGGAATGAGAAAATTATTAAGGCATTCAATAGTGGTAATACTTCTATCATGAAGAATAAGGATCAGAAAGTTTATGAGTTTACTATCTATCATTGGAGTGGGAGACAGTTCCTTCGCTTTCATTCTTTTACTAAAGGTCTTACACTGAGGTTGGATAATGAATTCTATCCACATCTCGGTTTTGGCCATGGACTACATCTAACGTCAATTGCTACTGCAAATGTTAAAAAAGTTTATTAAAATCGAATCAACAAATTTCATTATAGATTTAAAATATTTGATGAAGATGTTGTAGAATGTGAAGAACGCATCATTTTGAAAAAGCGTGGTGTTCAACCTTTATCACTTATTGAGTTAGTAAAACGATGGAATGACACTGTGGGTAAGAAGTATGGAGAGAAAATTATGGCGGACAAAGATAAGTTGGTTATTCAGAAATATAATGACAAACTTACAGTTTATTTCTCTCCAACCTTGCGTCATTTTGTAAGACATTATACACCTATTATTGGAAGCGGTGTGGTGTATGCTTCTCATGAATATAACACTAAAGCTGATTCAGTTAATGATGAATGGTGGGTGGACATCTATGGTGATCGCATCAAGAAAATTTACCAGTCTTATCAAGAATCTAAAGTTGCTATCAATATAATGCCGCGTCTATATCACACTGTTGAAAGCTTCATTCATGTAGTAAATCCTTATATACAACAGAAGTTGAAGCATGTGATGAAAAGTAAATATGATGTAAAGACACACCACATTTCGTTTTCAATTAAAAATCAACGCGTTGTTCTGAAACTGGGTGATGACATTCAATGTCAATTGAGTAAAAATTTGAAAAAACTCTTCGGTTTTTCATCGCTACAAAATATGTTTACTGCTGCGCATACGATTGGTATAGAAACACCAATCACACTTGATAAACATGAACAACACCTTTGCATTCAAAGTGATTTGATTCTACCTTTTTCTGTTGGCGAGGAAAAAGAACACATTTTACGTAATTTCATTCATGATAAGGATGCTTTATATGGAATAGTCGAGAAGATGTTTCGACCTATTTTCTACCATCCTGTTATCAAACAAACTATACCATCTATTTCTATCAAAATTACAAATGGTCTACATGAGTGCATCCATGTCAAAGATACTAAATCCCTCGTAACTTTAGTGTTTCGGAAAACAAAGTGAAGTCATAGTAAAATTTTATTGAAATAAAAATATGTGTACGAAAAAGTGTTTTCACAGATATAGGGGGAATGGGCTGACTGTAGGCATATATTCACAAGGAAGTGCAATCTAAAGCGATACATAAAACAGCAATGTTTGTCTACAGAAATCAACATGAAAATACTAAGTTAAGGATGATTATGCTAAGACGTCTCCTGAATGTGGTAGTGTGAGTTTAATTCTTTTGGGTGGTGGTATGTTTGTGTCAGGATGTCCATGTGGAAGAGATATGTTATGTTCTAACCAGCACCTCTTATCCTCCCATGCTGAAAGCGCCCGTTTCCTAAAAGTATGAGTTTTGATCTCATGCGACTTAGATTTTAAGATTGTCATATTGACAAACGTTATATTTTTATTTCTATAGGCCTTCTTATAGGACCGATGTTTCATTTTGTGAACAATGGATTTTGATATGCCTTTAGCGCGCTTAATACTATCGTCGCTATCCTTTAATTTCATACTGTACATTTTTGGGCGGAGGAGAATCATTTCATTTATTTCCTTCCCTGCTGTCTCATCCTTAAAGCAGCCAAGTTTTGCCTTATTTTTGATGGAGTAGAGTGGGTGATCAGTAGGATAATTTGATGTATCAAAATATCTTTCTAAAGATTTTCCTACTTCATTGAAATTTAAATCTTTTTGAGTGGTAATACCTAAGAAGAAACTATCTGTATCACCACCCAACAAACGAACCTTTTTTACGAGAGGACATGGTTTTAGTATTTTATGAAAGAATTGGTACATTTCAAGCTTAGAGTAATCTAGTACAGCTTGGCCAATATAGATGGGCTTGCACAACTCAACTTCAGATTTTATCATTTTAACACCTACAAGGTCCTCATCGATAATGTCTCTATCGATGAATAGAAGTGATGAGACCAATTTCTTAAATTTTTTAACATCATTGACTAGTTTATAGTTTACACGTTTTCTAACATCCTCCATCGTCTTACCAAATAGACTATTATTCTTATACTTATAAAAATCTTTTTCAAAATTATTTTGGGCTAGTGCACGTTTCTGGCTGTTACTATCAATATATGGTTTGAGGAAGGCTTTCTGTCTAAATTTAATAATGCGGTGAACTCTTTTTAAAATTATGCCCATTTCTAAATAAAAATTTAAGATGCTAAAGTGAACTAGATAGTCTTCCTTATCATATTGGGTGAGTAAAAGTTTGCGGCAAGGCTTATAGTCGGGTTGACCGCATGATTCTAAATCTTTATGAAATTGTTTCATAAAGTCGGAAAATATATTTTTTTGTCACTTCACCTGATTCGGGTGCGAGTGGAAAATCTACGGTTTTATGTTTAATATTATTTGGATAGATTAGATCTATCTCAAAATAATATCCCCAATCACCTTCATCTGGAATTGCTAGTATGTTAGAAGGGTTGGAGAGATGCTTAATTTCACTATCATCTAACCAGCTAAACTCTGAGTGAGGGAGTGGTTTGGATAGTGAACTACCATATAAATTATTTTGGTCATAATACTTAAGATGAGTCTGATCATCGCCTACTAATTTTGATTTTAACCTTAGTTTATTTACAAATGTGAGACCACCGCGAATTCCTCGCTCAAATAAATTATACATCTCTGGATCTTGTAAGAGATGAATGGTCTCACCAGTCATTTTAAAAGCAGACTTAAATGACATGGCTGGCAGACTGACAAAGTGGACGGGATCTAGCTTATCTTCCTCTAATGCCACTCGTCGAAACTCGTGAAATACATCAGCCAGCAAAAATACATCTAACTTAAGATAGGCAATCATATATTCGCCAAATGTGTGGTACTCAAATTTTATCCATGCATCTTGTGCATGATCATAATCTTCGGTCTTACATTCTGCGCCGGTCAAATCATTTTTAAATTTATCTATGGGTGGAAGAGAAGTCTCGCCGAGTTTACTAATCGCATCAAAATATGCATATGGAAAGACTCCTTTCCGTGTGATGACTTCATCGGTTAGATTTGGATATTGTTTCTTAAGATTTTATGTTGGTGGAAGAGACTTTAGATTTTGTACGAGAGATGCCAGTGATGCAGTCATAAATTGGTAGGAATCTAAAAATTTTATATCAAAATAGACCGTCTTATTTTCTTTAGTTTTATCGACAGGCACTTTTGCTGTCATGGCCATAAACTTCTCTCTCGTTTGTGCTATTACATCAAGCTTTTGACCTAAACCTCCTTTTATTATCATATGGCTGTCGTAGCCCTTGAAATTATGGAAAATGACGGGTAATGTACGCCGTTTCATCCTAAGTGAAAAATTGCATTTTGAACATAGTGCGTTTCTAAATTTACCAGTGATGTGATCATGGTCGCGCACTTTCTTAATCTTATCATCGTCAAATGTTTTACTACATTTGAGGCAAACGTAGCAACTGTCAAATTTTGCTTGATCATCTGCTGTCATATGCAATGATCTGCGATAGAGTTCACCATCATACTTTTGTTGAAATTTTACAGCCTGTTCGAGGAATTGTAGGAATTGGTAAATACAATCCTCACCTTGCCAGACGTGCATTTTATTTTTTCTATTTTGGAAATAGTCATGCCATACTTCATAGCAGGAAATGGCTGCTGCTCGATGGGTGTTATCATCGATATAGCATTCGATGTCAGCATAGATGACACGAAGAGGACTTAGTTCATCGCCATTCTCTCTATATGAAAACTCCTTATCTTTGGGCATGCGCTCCATTTGTAGTTTGCCTCGCTTACACCATTCGTAATGAGTTTCAAATTTATTTTTACTCCTAAAGTTGCGAATGCATCAGTCACAGTAATAAATCTCTGATGATCTAGAATTTCTTAAGTGGTGGTATAAGCGAGAAATTTTGGGAATACCGCAGTAGTGCCATTCCTCACAATCATCCTGTTTTACTAATAAAAGGTTGACAACGTGGTCATAACAACTCGAACGCGAGTTGTAGCGGACACCCTTCAATCCCTTTTCCCAAACATGGAGAACTATTTTGATGTTGTTCAATTTTTCAAATTTTTCTATATCTTTAATTTTCATATCTTCACTATTGCAGTCATCAAACTTTAATTAATTCTCCCACTGTTGATACTTACTCCTACGATATCGGCTATTCCGTACATCATTATAGTGGAGAATGGAGAGGACGGCATACTTAAAACATTGCGATTCGCAATCTACAGAAATGACTGCTGTTTTATTTTTTAAATTTTTCGGAAGTTTAAAAGAGCCTCGTCCAGAGTAGTTCTCTAATAAAGTGACTTTAATCATGACGGTCTCAATACCATCATCAAATCGAGACCACTATCACGCTCGTTAAATTTATCTATGTTTCATTTTAACCCTTGGATATGAAAATTTATCCAAGACTCGCAGTCTACAACTTCGGTTGCAGGAGAGGAGGATATGTGAAACTCCAACCTCTCTACTATTTGACCAGTATGGTGGTCGATTTTTGCATATTTTATTTTGAGATAGATGAGCGCCTTCATTCTAAAATTGACTAAATTGTTGAAGAGCGCACCAATCAAAGATGAATTTTGATGAAACCATTCTTCAAAGTCAGTAATGGTTTCTGAGGATTCCATCTGGTAGTTCCTCACTAAATTATTTATCGACACTTCAGAGAGTCGGATAGAGGAGGTGCTGTTAGTATAACTATCGTCACTGTGTGTATGTCGAAGTCTATGTGAAGACAGTTCAAAATGTGACTCAAAAGACTGAATGCATAAATCGCAAGAAGAGGAGACATCGTTAACAGAATCATCCCCACCTTCGGAGATTGATGCTGACTTAGGTCTACAAACACCTCGCTTGATGTGTCGGGCGAGATCACGCTTCCTCGTGAATATGTGTCCACAGTCAGCACATTCCCGATCGTTGCATTCCCGCGACAATGTTGACATGGAGTCGCTGTTGTTATCCGACTCGCTCGAGATGGGACTGGTATCACCTGAAAGAGAATTCATTCTTTCATCTCTGTTAAAGTCTCAGTGTATTGTTACAACCTACCTTCACTCAACAGCTCTAAACTTTCCTCGAGAAGGGAGCGCTTTGATGATGAAGTAGATGCCTGAAATTGAGAAAGATGCTATTAACCTAACGTTTAAGGGAGATGACTGATGAATTCCTTAACTTACCATTTCAACGAAATTAAGTCAAAATCTGATACTTTGATAGTCAGAATGTAGTAATTGACTCAAACCAAAATAGGATACGTCAGCAACGTTAGATTATATTTGAGTGGAGAGAAAAGCTCACTTAGTGTTAATATATCTCAAATATCGAATGAAATCTAGTCTATTTTTCCCTTTTATATACTCCCATACTCAACATTCATTGGATGTTCATTCTGATTGGTTGCTTGTTTATACTTAAGAATTAGGAAACATTTCAAAGTCATTATTCACAGTCAACATGACAAGCCCTCCAAAAACACCGAGCACTACATTGGAGTTCTCTTCTCCATGCTCATCATCAAAGACGCTCGTTGCACCAAACGATCCAACGAAGGGGAAGGTATAGAAGGTGTACCGACTCGACAACATTAGAAAGTTGACATTACCAGCGGACGACGAAGAGGAGAGTGTATGTGAGAAGGAGTGTCCCGACTTAACAGGCGTGAGGTGGAAGTATCTGCAGTACGATACTGATGATGTGATGGAGATCACCAGCACCAATTTCCTACATCAATTATGGGAATGGTACACCCCTAACTCCCAGCCACGAACTATGGCGGAGTGGGAGTACATCCACAAAGTGAGGCTCACGGTAGAAGAACGATTGAAGCAAGTGAACTGTTTTTGTGATCTGTGTGAAGTCAGACTCTGGGACGATATTGACGATGAAGACCTTTTGAAATACATGCCCTAATAAATGTTTATTTCGTATTATCTTTGCTTTCATACTGATTTACTTGAATGGGGTTTAAGTGGATAATTTAACCATGTATACTTTTTCATTTGGAAATAGTGGCACACTTAGTCTAACTTCGAAATCTTATAACATTTCATATGGGTGATAATGGTAGATGAAATAGTGTTAAACAAAATTAAGATAGCTTACACTTCTGATACAGGGATAGCAATCGACTGCGATCCATGTGTAAAGAGCTTGTTAGACTACAGAAGAGAGAAGTGTGTTATGTTGCGTGTGGCGCGTGAGTGTCCTCCCATTTCATTCCATTCATCAATTCGTCTCATTGATAGAGACAGGTAGAACTCATGGTTCTCATAACGTATGCAATGGAAAGTTTATAAGGCAACCTTCGACAGTTGGCTAAATGTCGCCCTGGCGCGAATGCATACTACGTTGAGACAGAAGCAATCACTTGCAAACATAACGCAGAGAGGTTTAACAAGATTGACCATTGCCGAATGTCCCTTGCGGTATACATAGCTACGGGTTTCACCGCCGCCCTTTACAGGAACGTCCGTCGAAAGGAAGTATTACACCGAACTTCATTTGCAACGTTAAAGTTGTCTGATAGCAGATACAACTTTATGATTATATTTTTTATATTTGTGTGATAGATTCAGTCAGACCGAAGTCAGTCCAGAGCAAACCACGAGGAGGTACTATCACTTTTTGCTCCATGGTGGTCTCATAAAGACCGTTGGTTCGTTCACGTCGCATCTGAAAAATAGAAAGAAAATAGATGAAATTATATTCAAGTGATAGAGATGATATTAACTTACCATAAATTAACTTAATCGGTTCGTTGAGCCTTCGATGGTGGTGGTTGAGGCAAGTATTTGGCCGGCAGTTTCCGCTTGCGGTGGCGCAATTCCTTGATGTCACCATCATGTTTTATTGAGAGATGAAGGCAGCGCATCTCCGCCATCGCCCCATCGTGGCACTCGAATGTGGTGTGCAAGTCCTCACTGTCAAGGATGACGCTGTCGACGATTCTGCTCTTGATGACGGGAATGTGGAGCGTTGTTCGTCTCTCCTCTTTCTTCTGGCTCTCAGTCAGGCTAGCCTTTTGTTGCTCAATTTTAACTTTGACACCTCTTCCTGAGCTTTTAGTGATTTTATGTACGTCGCCTGCTCTTCAACTCGTTTTTTGCTGGCAAGCGCCCTTTCGCGGAAAGGTTCCAAGTTAATTACTTGGGTCTTGAGGGCCCGAATCTTGGCTACCTGACCCTTCAGGTGGAAATTGTCGTCCCTAAGGGCCGAACATTCGTTTTTGTAACGAGTGAGCTCATCTTTTAATGTCGTGAGTGCATATTCCTGGCTCACTTTTGCGATCTGCTCATCCTTATTCCAGCTGTTCGTCTGCTGCTTAATCCCCTTCTTTACTGGGGAAGGTGCGATCACTTTCTTTTTCGGGGAAGACTGATTTGCCGGTTTTCCTATCTCTTCCGCGTTTTTAGTGATGACGACCTCCTCAGAATCGGAGTCATCTGAGCTGCCCAAATCGCTTAGTGGACCCTTCTCTTCTGCTGTCGATGAGGTAGTGACCGAAGGAGCAGGTTCCAAAATGGTTGGAATAGCCTCTTGTAGTGCTGCGTCTAAATCGACTGTTGCTTCGTTGTAGAAGGGTGCGATCACTTTGCCGATGTCTGATGTCGTATAATTGCTAGCCCTCTTGATCGGACATTCGGCGTGGGCGATATAAAATGCCTCATGGTCCTTGCCTTTTAAAAATTTCAGGCAATGTGTGCAGCCGGAAATAACGGCTCTTTCCTCGTGAAAGTGAGGAGTATTCTTGTACTTGTTAATGTGGCGTTTGAATTCGCCGCCTCTCTTGATCTCTCCACAAGAGCACTTTTTGAATAAAAATTTTGAGTTGCCTCCCATTATCTGTAGAAAGAAAGATAAAATAGAATTACTGACAAGCGACATTGGCAGTCATTTTTATAATCATACAGCTAAATTGTGAGATTGGTGGAAAGTGTCGAACCTTTGAATCCGTTACAGGCATTACTCAGAGGGGATCTTATCCCAACTCCAAGGCCTCGGCCCACAAATCCAACCTCCCGCGGACAGAGCGTGCGTCATATCACTGTGTTGGTATCCGGGCCCTGATTTTGACATGAAAACCAGTGGATTGTTTACAAAGGTTGCAAATTCCAAGCCGAAGCTCGCCTCCCACAACTTTATAAATGTCTTAGTGAATTCAGCAGGGTCGAAAACCCCAGAAAACCTCCAAAACTAGTGAATTTAAATTTTTCAACTTTTTAACACCACTAATGAAATTTTATAGGTAGTCCATCACTTAGGGCAGGTCAATAGCAACCGAACCTTTTTTGAATCAAGTCAAACGGACTTGTAGAAGCAAAGTTACAAGCCTTTAAAGTTTTGGAGTCTTTTATGGCCTGGAGACGAAGGCCATCTCCTGGCTAACCTCTAAGTCTGACGCCTTAGCTGACTTCAGCAATGAAATTTTCTAAGTCAGTTTCTCATAGAAACTCGGAATTTGGAATGTCTGAAGCTATGATCGGAGCTCAGAGAGACGACTTACCGTTGACAATCTATCGTCTTAATGACAAGTCTCTGTCGGTTCCCAGCTTATATAGTTTGTGGCGATCAGCTGATGACGTAATATCCATCATCCAAAAACTTAAAACGCTTCTATCGCCGATTCTAGAGGTCCGATTGAGCTGGAAATACACCATTTCCATGTAGAATTTGACGCTGAATCCAAATCTGTCCTCCGTTTTCCTAACTGATGCTTAGTTTTGGCTCTACAGCCCACAGCCATCGCAAAAAATTCTAACTCGTTTTTTGGAAAAATGAAGAAAACTCTTTTCTCTCCGATTGACTTCAAATTCACCATATAGATGCAGAATTTCACGCTGATTAAAATACTGATGTAAAAACTCTGAAAGGAAAATAATAGGAGATTAGATGCGGTAAGGAAATGATCATGTTGAAGTAACTTACTGGGAACTTTCTTCCCGACTTTTCGGACGACGAAGTCCTCAAGCTCGCCGGTGATGTCCATATTCATATGGAGACATGGGACTCCGTCGCCCTCGTAGCATTGCTGCGTCTGGTTGGGGTCGCTAGTTATTGTCGGTACGTCGCACACATTATTTTCGAAGAGGGGAAGATGGACTTCATACACTCTTCTTTTTCTACACTTCTCACGCTCATGCAATCGCTCCACTTCAGCCGCCAACCTCTTGTTCACACCCTTCACCTCCTCTGTTTCCTTCACCACGCTTCGCATCCGATCTATTTCATCATCCTTCCTCAACAAATTCGCCTGCAGACTGCTCACCAAACTTGCTTTCTTCATCAGCTCACTCATTTCCGCCATCCATTCTTTCTCCTTCTGCCTCATACTTTCCAACTCTTCTCTCGTCACCTTATACCCTTCAGCCTTCGCAGTCAACTTCTCATTCCGCATCACTAGTACTTTATTCTTCTCCTCAACCGCCCTCAATCGATCCTTCATCCTCACACATTCATCTCTCGTGTTCCCTTCATCCCTCCGAGGCGATGATGCCTCCAACGGCTCACCTACTTCCTTTCCCTCATCCTTCCCCTTCTCCTCAAGATCACCAATGTTCCCAAACAATTCCTCCAACACGTCAGCCAAATCAACATCAACATCAGGCTTCTTGATGTCCCCTCTCAACTCCACTTCTTCCTCACTCAAACCCTCATCAGTCGCCTTGGTTACACCTTTCTTCCCCACCGCACCCTCAATCGCCGCCACTGCCACCCTCACCTCCTCCATATCCATCAAGACTCCCTCAAACCACGACTTAAACCCCTACATACCAATATTGCCACTAGGGCACTGGCTATGGTTCCTAATGAACTCTACATCACTCCCATCCTCACATACTGCCTTATGATGCACACACACCCTCAACAACACTTTCCTCACATGCTCGCCCACCGTTCCCTCTTTAATGTGCTTTTGAGCTCGCTGCCTCTGGCAATACGGCCGCACCTACACTTGCCGACAAGCATTCGTGCATTCATTATCTTCGTCATAGTGACGATTCTGTAACGATAGAGTAAAAATTTCATGGCAAGTGTTTATAGGATACTACTTGCTGATATGCATTGAAAGACTAAGTTCAAAAACATTTGATTGCAGTCGTCTAGGCGTTAGGCTCTTGATTCCGTTAGAGGCATTACTCAGAGGGGATATTATCCCAGCTCCAAGGCCTCGACCCACAAATCCAACCTCGGGCGGACAGAGCGTGCGTCATATCACTGTGTTGGTATCCAGGCCCCGATTTTGACATGAAAACCGGTGGAGTTATTTACAAGAGGAAACGTCCCAAGTCGCAGAAACTCATAAACGACTGCTTATTATTCAAAACTTTAATCATCATCATTAAACACGAATTTAATATTTTCATTATTTTAGTACTACTCATAAAGCGCTATAAGTAGTATGTCACCTACAGCACATCATGAGCTGTCAAACGTTTTTTAATCAAGTCTAAAGGACTTGTTGAAGATTTCGGCCTACAATCATCAAATGGTCAGTCACGCTATACTGACTAACCTATAAGTCTGACTTCTTAGCTGATATCAGTAATGAAAAGTCAGAAGTCCGATATCGGACGACAAGAGAAACGACTTACCTGTAGTCAGTTTCTCAACTTAGTGAGATTCCTCTCCCGAACTCGTACTTATATATCCTGTGAATATGCAATCGATAAGAGGGGGGTTAGACATTGTTTATCCAAAATTTGACGCTGAATCCAAATTTGGTCTTAGTTTTCTAGTCCGATGCTTCGTTCGCCTGCTGAAGTCCAAAACTGACCAATTCAACCTCTGACGCGCTCTAACATGGCCAAAATACTCAATGTTACTCTCAAGCCTCAGCAATGAAAGATAGGGACAAACTGTGCTTTCCAATGAATTTGTAGCACTCTTAGCTTTCAAACGAGCTGTTGCACGAATCTCTACCATTTCTAGAACCAAAGTTGGAAGAACGCTGCCGAGGGGGGTGTCGAAGTTCTTCATTTTTAGCCCTATGACGCTGGAAGCAACTCTCCTAGACCCAAAATTGGCCATAAAGTCAAAATCCGCCGTCCATTTATACGTACGAGGCTTCGTTTAGCCGCTACAACCACTTTCTCACTCAAAAACACACCTAAACCACACCTACACCCAAGAAACACAACATGTCGACCCAGAATTTCATCAGGAAACCAAATCTAAATACAAAATAAACCTACAACCATCCCTACACACCAAAAACAAAGACCGCCGCCCAAGAACAACTACGACGGTCGACCAAGACACACCCGGCCGGTCGACCCAGAACCACACCAACCCAACTCGAGCTCCAGAGGGGGGGGCGCTGTGCGCAGTTGGGAGGATTCCTTACTACCAGCCGCTCAGAAGGCAAAAAATGATGTTGGTCAGAAAGAAGACAATTTTTCGGGGACAAAGGCTGATTGAAAAAATTTCCCAAACCAATGTCAATGAAATCCTGAATTATAGTCTGGTTGAAAGCACGAGTCATTCACTTTCACATGATATGTAACTTCATATGGATAATTTTTTTAGATCACAACAAAATTTTTCCCGAAGATTTTCCTACTGTTGCTTGGGACACGCTGTCTTTGATGCATTTTGCCTTGAGCTGAAATCTTCATGACGAAAACTTTGTTCGATTGATTTGAAGTTATGATGACCGAAAAGAGTAGATCCCAAGGATAAAGATATAAAAAATATGAAAATCGGTTCAGAACTAAGGATTTTACAGACGATGGACATGTTTTTGACAAATGTTGCTATATAAAATGGATTTACCCTATAGCGAACTTACTCTATTCAAAGTCAAGCAGAATGATTTAAATCATAGAGATACACTGTGCGCATGCCTCTCACTGAATTCTAATGAGTTTATATGAACGCCTTTTCTTATGAATAAGTAAGGTCTTTATGTTAAAGGTCTCGAACGCAAACGAAACAGATTAAAATGGTGCGAGCGACATTCTAAAAGAAACACTGTTGAGTGGCATTGCGTGATGTGGACGGAATAATTACGATTCACGCTGCATTTCCACGACGGAAGAGTTGCATTTCAGAAGCTGCTGCATGAATTTTGGACTGCTGCATTTCAGAACATTCGATACAATGGTGGTTGAGTTTGGATTTTGGCCTGTATTTGGCACAATGGACGAACGGCTGAGTCGGCATCAAAGCAGATTGGATGGCAATTGTTCTTAGTAGTAATCCCATCCCAAATAGAAGAACAGTGCGGTGCAGTGATGAGTCATCGATGCTGACTCAGCCCCCGCGACCCCCCGTGACCTTAGGTTACCGTCACGCGTCATGAAATACGTGATGTGACTACTGCTGGTTGTATAAGTAGTGCTAAAAACGGGAAAATGTGAAGGCGTGATGTATCACTGAGTGTTGGACGATGAGATTACAAGCAGAGGCATAAGGAGTGACCTTAAATTGACCTTGACCTGATCTTAGAGGAAGAGAGGTATGAGCCGGGTATGTGTTAAGACTACAAGCAGAGAAGGGGATGTCCAGAATGGAGCATGTTTTGTGTCTTGTCGTGCAGAAGTGGATGTCTTATATCCACCGTTACCACTAATCTTTGACTGTAGGATGTGATGGAACACTATGTCATTAGGTGCATTGGATGAGAAAAGAAAAGGTCATTCGCCTCTCTCTCATCAAATGACTCCAAAAACCGAGTTTCCGTAGGAAACCAAGGCAGATTTTTCGATTGCCGCACTCACCTAAGGTGTCAGAGTGAGTGGAGAGCCAGGAGATGGCCTGGATATCAGACCATCGTAGTAGGCCTAAACTTTAAAGGCGTATATCTCTGCTTGTAGGAATCGGATGGACTTCGTTCAACGTCTGTTCGAGAGGTCATGATTCGGGGCAAGTCATAGACTACTTGTAAACGTTTTATAAGTAGTGAAAAACTGCCGAAAAATATAAATATGATATTTTTGGAGGTTTTCCAGGGTTTTCGACCCTGCTGAAGTCAACCAAGTCATTTGTAAGTGTGCATGAGAGTTCTGATTGGACGACCGAGGATTCCTAGCTCATCAAACATCCACTATAAAGAAGAGAGTTGACTTTCATGGTCACATTTGCCTTTTGCAAGTGTCAGTGGCTCTGCTACCAGGCCATTTCTCAAACTCACTGAAAGGGTGTATGGTAAGGAGGTTTTCGGAGCAATACTTCCTGTTGGTGATTTCGAGACAGTGGTGAAGTCCGGGAAGTATCGCACGGGACGTTGGCAGCTTTAATCCTCGTGAAACATCTCTGCGTCTTGCTTGCAAGTTTTCGTCTCAACGGTATACTCTGATCACCAGGACGACATTGTGACAGGTTAGTTACTTTATAAAATTTCCATTGCACTGAATGACTCATTGTTGAGCAGCAGTATGGAGTACGCATGAGTTCTCAATGTCATCTTTTCTATCGCTCTGTCATGTTCTCCCAACCACTCTCCTGTTTGTCTCACATATATGCGAGATGAACTGTATCTATCTAAATGAATCAAAGGTAGACATTCACGTGCCAAGCGCACACATAAAACACACTTTTCTCTTCTTCACTGAACAAGCTGTTTTGATGAGAACACACTTTACCGTAGTAGAATCATCAAACGAAGAAATCAAGTGTATATCAATAAGCTGCTATACTTTAAGTGAATAATCAAGTGCATTGATATGTGTTATGACATTAGTACTAAAAATGTGTGATATAATATAAGAAACAAACCAACAGCAATATTGTGCATCAATTCTGTTCATTGTTAAACCTTGACAAATGAGTTATTCAAACTTATGATATGATCAGATTCCCATTATGCGCGCACATAAAGAAAACAACATATTTCAAAATCAGTTTAGTACAAATAGTAGTCATTGCTACAATGTGCATGATGTCATAAGTTCAGTAGCAAATGTTAGTCTGTACATATACTCAAGTTTCATATCAATTGTTTTCACAATAGTGGGACATTTTCACTCAGAAAATTAATCAATTAGTGTACAATCATGCATATCATGAGTTTTCAGTCTTCGACGCTCTGGAGGTGGTATTCCGGTAGCATAATGACCATGAGGTAAAGAAAAGTTTCCATCAATCCAACACCGCTTGTCCTCCCAAGCTGAGAGGCCACGTTTACGGAGTTTGTGAGTTGAAACAATATGATGTTTTGAATGGAGCATAGGCATCTCAATGGAGCTCTCACTTTGATTGTCCAATACATTTTTGTAGTTCTCATGACTCATTTTACGAACAGCTGCTTTTGATATACCTTTCACCCTTTTTATGCGGTCCATCTTGCTTTTACACTTTATGCTATACATCTTCGGTCTAAGAAGAATCATCTCTTCAATTTCCTGTCCCGCACATCTTCATCTTCAATTTCATCTTTAAAACATCCAAGGCGATTCTTTACAGAATATAAGGGATGAAATGTTGGTAGTGATGAAAATTTTCCGGAAAATTATGGAAAATTTTGAAAAATTTTGGAAAATATTGGAAAATTATGGCAAATTTTGGAAAATCTTGAAAGTTTTGATTTTTTTGATAGGCCCTACAATTTGAGCGCTTCAACTGCCGAGGCAGCTGCGCACCAACAATTTGGGCCTAAAACTTGATCGAAGCGATCGCAGCAATACGATTTCCGTCCGCGGATTTTTGAACATTAATTCCTTTGCCACCTTAGTGATAAATTGTTAGCATTTTTTATTATCACACAGACACCGTTTGGGATAATGTGAATCTTGCTTTTCAATAGGGGTATAATTTCATGCAATGTGAAAGATCTGGAGCAAAAATAATGTACTTTATTTTGGAGTTTGCTAATTGTTAGCTTCAAAGTTACAAGCCTCATTATGCAGCGTTGATTGATCATAGTGATGCAAATTCTCCATGTGTTGATGAACATGTGATGAAGTATAAGCACACGGTCCACGCAGCATTCATGAGCGACCAAATTGGAAGATATAAAGACTGTAAACTCGTGAGATATTTGGAAACTAAAGATGTCTGTGATGAGTAATGATAGCTTCAAACTTCAGGCACATTGTCCGATATCTTCGTTGAGGATACACATCCTCCATTTCTAGTTCAGATGGTTCAGATAGTTCCAAATCGATTTCAGATCTGCCCAAATGAATTTCAGATATGATCTAGATGAGTTGGAGATCTCCAGTTGAATTAAAATCTTTTGAAAGTTGAGCCTGTGATCAGCTAGAGAAATCTGAAATCCATCTGATGTCTGAAACTCATTTGGAAAGATCTGAAATGGACATGGTAAAGGTGCAGTTGCGGTACAAAAAGTTAGCATGCAGGGATGATAGAGAAGTTTTCGGTCTTTCAATATTACATAGTGTTTTCAAACTACTATAATAAGTCTCCAAAACAAAGGAAAAAACGTCAATCACCAAAAAATAAATTTCAAATTTTTCCAATGGATAATTTTCCTGAAAATTTTGAAAAAATTGGAAAATTTTCCATTTGCATCACTAGATGTTGGATAGTTGCTAGCATCAAAATATGAACTCAGTTCTTTAAGGATATCATCTCGCTCAATGGATTTATCAGTTGTGACTGCTAGGAAAAGGCTGTTTGTATCGCCACCTAAAAGATCAACATGTTTTATGAGTGGGCAAGGCTTGATGATGTTGTAATACAATTCATGCATCTCCAATTTCACATAGTCAAATACAGCTTGTCCAATATAAATTGGTTCATTCAGTAAAACTTTACGTTTCATCATTTTTACTCTTGCTAAGCCTCTGGTGATGACATGTCTATCGATAAATAAAGGACTTTGGGATAGATTGAGATACTTTCCCGTATCAAACACCAAATGGTGATCATGTCTCTTACGCACATCTTCCATAGTTTTTCCAAACAATGAATTGTTCTTCAGTTTGCAAAAGTCTTTCTCAAAACTGTTTCTAGATTCAGCTCGTCGCTTACTATTGTAGGAAATATAGGACTCCAGAAAATCTTTCTGTTTGAATTGGATTGCGCGATGAACACTTTTTAGTTTCATACCCATTTTCAAGTAAAATTGTAGAACGCGATAATGACATATATAATGTTCTCTGTCATATTGTGTGACAAGCAATTCACGACTTGGTATGTAACGCCCTCTACCACATCTTTCATTACACAGCTTTTCACTAAATTGATACATAAATGGACTAAATTGATCGGGATGTACCTCATCACTGTAAGGAGCCATTGGGATATCCGATGTAGCATCATGAATATCTTTTGGATACTCGAGTGTTACCTAGAACACATATCCATACTCACTCACTGCATCAATAGAAAGGATGTTTTCAGGATTATGGAATATGGTCAATTCTTCCTCAGTTAACCATTTAAATTCTGAATGAGGTAAAGGCTTGCTCAATGCTGAACCGTACAGGTGATTCTGATCCAGATATAGTAAATGAGTCTTTGTTTTTTCAGTTTCGATTGCAGAGCGATGGTGACAATTCACAAACGTGAGTCCACCACGAATTCCACGCTCAAAGTAATTGTGCATTTCTGGATCTGCTAGAAGATCAATCTTTTCCTTCGTCATTTTAAAACATGACATGTAGGACAAACCCGGAAATGTTATAAAGTGAACGGGGTCCAGTCCGTCTTCCCTGAGTGTAAGACTTCGAAATTCTTCGAAAACATCTGCTGATAGGAAGACATCCAATTTTAAATACGATTCCATGTAGTCACCAAAGGTTTGACAATCAAATTCTTTCCACGCTTTTTGTGCATGTATGTAATCCTCTTCTGAACATATTTTCCCCCGACAAATCATCATAAAATGAGTCAATTCGTGGAAGTTTCACTTCATCTAATCTTTTAGGTGAATCAAGGTATGAATGCGGGGAAACGCCTTTGTGGTTAGTCGTTTCATCAGTCAGATATGGATAATCTTTCTTCAAACATTGAGTTATGGGTAGTGACTCCAAGTTTTTGACGAGGGATGACAAGGAACTTGTCATAAATTGATAGGAATCAAGAAACACAATTTCAGAGTAATGGTTATCTCCATTCTTTCGATAAGAAACAGGAACTTGAGGTCTGAGGGTCATAAATTTCTCTTGACTTTGTGCTACAACCTTCAATTTCCAATGTTTCATTTTCTCAATGCCATGCTTTAGAATAATGTGTGCATCATATCCCTTGAAGTTATGAAAGATAACAGGAAGACTTTCACATTTAGAGATGACCCGATATTTACAGTTTTTGCATATGGCCCCTTTAAACTCATTAGTAATAGGACAGAAATAGACAGTCTTAATGCACCTGTCATCATCAAAATGCAATGCTGATTGACAGCAAGAATATGCTTTTTCAAACGCTTCTTCTTCTTCACAGGACAATGACGGCTTTTTAAAGAACATGGAGGACTGTTTTCTATGTAGTTGCAGGATCATGTTTCAAGAGCCATTAAAAACTTCAGTATGCAACCTTCACCTCGCCAACACATCATTATATTTTCTTTATTACCTGTGAGCTGTTTATGCCATGTATCATAGCAGGCAATGGCAATGGGATCATGCACATTTGACTCTGAATCGATGTAACATTCTATATCTGTATATACCACTTTGGGTAAGCTTTGTTCATGACCCTGAGACTTATAGACATGTTCAGCTTCTGTTGGCATGCTTTCAACTGGTAATTTACCGCTAATGCAGAATTTGTGATGTTATTCAAACTTGTACTTCAGCCTGAAACTTTTGCAGCAGCGTTCACATGTGAAGACGTTATTGTGATTCATTTTTTCATAGTGCAATATTTTAACTGACGGAATACCGCAGTAATGACATCTTCCATCATCATTTACCACCAGCAACAAGTTTACAGTTGTAGGAGCACGAACATTCATATGATTGTATCGACAACTTAACACCTCTTGATAATAGACATGAATGTTTATTTTCGGGTTATTATTCTTTCAATGAGTGGGACATCAGCAATGCTTACACACTCATTATTAACTCCTGTGAAATCAAGCTCACTTTCCCATTGCTTGTACTTTGATACGCGATTTCGACAACCGGTTACGTCTTTGTAATGCAAGACTGACAACAAGGCATATTTGAAAGAGGATGAGAAACAGTCCACATTGATAACAGCTCCTTTATTTTCCAACTGCTTTGGAAGAGGGAAAAATCCAAAACCATCCAAAACCATTCATATCCGCGATTAAACTCAATTTGATCATGATCTTGTCAACACTATCAAACCCAAGGTTACTCCTTCCCATTGTGTAATTCTCAAAGTGTGTTTTAAGCGCTTTTAAATGACGCTCAAACCATTCGTCGAAGTTTAATACCATATCAGCAGGGAGAGAAGAGATGGCAAACATAGCAAATTTAGTATCATCTTCCTGTTGTGATTCTGGTCTGGAAGCATTCATCACAGCTATCATACTGCACTTGATGACAAAAGAACCTTTCAACGGATCAAAAATTAACTTTTGAATAGCTTTCGTATCCTTCATCAAACGTTGAATTGGATCAACTTCAACTCCTCTTGGAACCAACATGACATCATGAATTCTACCTCCTAAAGATGATTTATGTAATTTGAGTATATTACTGCAGTCATCACCTCCAAATTCAAATGTATGTTCTGTGCGATGATACTGCAAGTCACACTCTCTTTTAAACACTTTCCTACAATTACTACAAGTAGGCTCCACATCCTTATCAACTTGTTTGACCACTTCGTTCGATGCATAGGATTTCACATTATTCTGTAGACAAGAACCGTTTTGTTTATACCGAAGTTTGAAACCTTTACATCTGCCGCTTCGATGTCGCTTCAGATGCTCACTCCTTGAGAAGGTTCGTCCGCAGTCACAACATTTAGGTTGATACACTTTGTTGTCATCTCGCAGTTTATCATCAACGTAGTCAGCATCCCCTTGAATAACATCATCTCTCCAATTATGAGATGTTGAAGTACCTTTCATTTCAGATATGTGAGATTGTTTCAGATAACAGCGTTTTTGATGACGGTATAAACTCTTCTTTGCAGTAAATGTTTTATTACACCGTTCACAGAGTGGCACAGCAGCGGGAATGGGAGTGTCATTTCTTTGTAATGACGTCTGGCAACCATCGTCTTCTACCATATCATGTAATTGAGAGAGTACAAGTTCAAAGTTAGGATAGGATATGATGACATCAACAATGTGAGTACACGACGTATATAATTTCTTGCTGTGTCAAACATAGGGAATTGAATTGTAATTATATAGAGTGGAAGCTTTCCCAAGTCAGATAAAAGACTTTTCTGTTCTACCGCGAGATCTTTCGGCCTACATCATTATTATATTTCCTCTTTGTGATTGTGATTCTTTGCTTTTAGTATTGCTCTTTCAGCATTATTCGTTGGAATTCAGTATTGCATTATTTATTCAGCTTTTTTTCATCACTTTGGTCTTGCTTATTGGTCAATTTTTTGTGTGACTTAGTCTTAATGTAGGCCTTTGTAATTGTCATTCAGTTTTGATCTTTGAACCTATGACTGGTTGAATGACCTTTGAGCTTGGCTTTTCATTGACATTCCTCCTATTATGTTAGTTAGTATTGTGTTATTCATTAGATGTTAACAGGCTCTTCTGTTTGCTACCATGTAAGTGTCAATCCGTCCGATATCGCTGTGATTTCATGTTAGATGTGTTAATCGTTGATTCAACAATACAGTGCAGTCGCTTGAGAATGGCCTACGATGTAGGCCGAAAGATTTCGCGGTAGAACAGAAAAGTCTTCTATCTGACTTGGGAAAGCTTCCACTCTATATGATAATTTCTTGCTGTTTGAAGTCTGCTTTGCTTAAAATCGATTTTGAAAAGATCAGTATGGATGTAACCAGAGATACTCATGTGCTTGCTAACTGCCTGAGTACAATCTCACTTTGCTGATAGCGATATGAATGTGGCTTATCTTCTCCAGAAGTAAATTACTGGCATTCGCATTGAAGCTATCCATTCGAGATATAATCTTCTGCATATGACGCTCAAAAAACTCTTCCGCATCGTCAGAAGTAACATATTCCTGTGGATATGATGAGAAATGATAGTTTACACTTTCAGGTTCTTTCGAAGCATCATTCAAACGAATGTAGTTGACATCTGCAATTAAACGAGCCTTGATGTCACAGTCAAGAAATTGATCAATCATTATTGCAAACAATTCTCGAATATTTGCAATGCACACTTCAATCTCCGTTTGTTCATTTTCGAAGTCCATAATATAATCTAGGAGAAAACCACGAAGACTTTGCTTATGAATTCGAATGGTACAGAAGTGATTTACCAAGTAAGAAATTTCAGGCTTCATAACTGCAACTGATTATATTAACATATCAAATTTCTTTTTGCCTAAACATAATCAAGGCATGAACCAACACGACAGTTATAACAGGAGTTTTGATTTCTACATCGAAACATCTAGTGTGTGAAACCTGAAGATGAGATATCACTTAGTGAATTCATCATGTGTATTCACTTAACTTCATCGCTAGTTTTGAATGATACACATGTTGATTCTCTCAATTTGTAACGCACATGAAAAGCAAACTTACACATTTGATTCTAACATCTCATTGCAATACAACATGGACAGCCCTAACGTCCTAACGTGATGTTCACTGTTTCACACCGACGAAATAGTTCAACTCTCGTCAACAGAGTTACACGTCCTCAGTCTTGTAACTCATATATTTCCCTACATCCTTTGATAATTCAATGACTTTACATGCCTTGCTGTTTCATATCGACGAGAGTGTTATGTACCTCTGCACAGACTTGTTCATACGCATCTATCCTTTGATGGTTCAATGTACAAAGTTGTGTTCTAATCGCAACGTTGAACTGCATCTAAAACTTTTACGTTTCTACAGAACTTTATATCAACTTTAAACGCGAATTTTCGTTGTAACTAGTCATGTTGTTTGGCTTCTTACACCACGGAGTTTAGAGCTTCATGTTTGAGTTTCATTTGGATGACTAGCAAAACTTGATAATGCATCTCATATGTACATTCGACATAGTCTATGACCAATGTAATAGACTTGGCGCTATTGACCCTTACTTATCTCTAACCCTAACGTCTCTCACACACACTCGCCGTTTGTATCAAGACTTTACCTGTTTTTGTAAAACATTCTACACAGTGCAGTAACCGTTTTCACTTAATATAAAACCTTTTGACACTGTAAGAGCGACGAAAGTAAGTAATACAAAAACAATCTACACAGTGCAGTAAACGTCTAATCTCATAAAACCTTTTAGATAAAACTTTCTGGTGCTGTGGTGAACACTGTTTTCATATAACAACATTCTAAACTCTCTTTCAATCTGAATGTAGTAGAGGACTTCAGTTTTCAATTTTCAAGAGATTGCTTGCTACAGAAGAGAGAAGACTGTGATGTGTTGCATGTGGTGCAAGGGTGGTCTCCCGTTTCATTCCATTTCATCATTTATTCTTCCCCTCCGCATTCCATATCCGAAGATATGTGGTGGACTTGGATGTGATGCCTCGAAGAATGTTTGATTCATTGATTGGCAACAGACAAGAATTTCATGTTTGTGTGCTTAGTTAAACAAACATGTCATGCTTGCCAGAGAAGTCGTCTTTGCTTTTAGTCATTCAATATACAGTCAATGCTCCCTTCCGAAAATTCTATTCATCATCTATGAACACTGTCAAAGATACAAAGACCTATTCATTTCTGACTTTATCAACTCTATCAAGCCATGATGCAAACATACACTGAACTTATTCTTCCTAATGAGCATCCTACATTACACTCCTCACTCTCAAACAAATACAACCTTACCCAACAACCAATCTTGTGCAAGAAGAAAATAACAAACACCAGGATATAGAAAGAGAATAAGAAAACTTATAGACCAACTGACCAGATTGATAAGCATAATGCTTCATGCGCAAAATGGAAACATTTACGACATATAGACAGAGACTTAACACTATTTCTCGATACATCAACCTTCCATTGATGAATGTCAATTCAACCATTCATTCAACATAACACACAATGTGAAGTCTATCAATAATAAAGTCTTATTTACATAAGCTTTCAGATGTAAATCAACTGTGATACCTTAACTTCCATTTACATATAACAACTGTTTCATGTGTTCTATCCTATACATTCCAAACCTGTAGAGACATTTATTCTACTACACCTCAAATCTATTGACATGTGATACACTACATTAAATCTTCGATATCAAATACTATCATGAAACAACTAGCAGTACCTGACTTTAAACATGCACTGATTCCCACATTTATGACATTAGCAATTTTTCTATCATGTGTTACTACATGCTCATCAATATGAAAGGCTTGCAGTGACTTAACTCTTAATGTGTCCATGTCAAGCTTTTGGAAATAACTTTTCATGTACAGTTGGCATACAATCAATTTCAACGGATGCTCCAGTCATAGCATGTTATTCCTACTTTCTCACTCATGGTGTCATGCTGCATCAACAAGTTGCTTCTATTTAAATTTTACATGAATAAACCGAACGTCCTGATGCTATATGATCATGTATCGATATGCTACTGTTGTTTCCTTTAACCATGTCACTGATTCAAACAGTTTATTGCACTACCTATTCATTAAACTTTGCAATCTCAATACTTGCTTTTCTCGAATATGATACTCTAATTTACATACAACAACTGTGTTATGTGTTCTATCTGATACACTCAACCAGTAGAGACATTCATTCTGTTATATCCATGAACATGACGTGATGAAACTCACATCATCTCAAAACCTTTTAGCAGTGCTTGTCTTCAAACATATGCTGAATCCCACACAGCTTGTTTGTTACACTACCAATTCACTTCAGTGCGAGCTAGAGTCAATGGATGCATCACTCATTTCATACGACATAACTTTTCACTTTACTTATTCCTACAATGTTACTACTATGTGTTCTACACTTTATGAGATCTCTTTCACTTATATCTCATGCTTTCTTCATCATAGAACCAACTGAATGAAGTTGGTGATACATTATCTGACTATAATTATTGGGTCACATTCTACACGAACAGATATCCCCAACATGGATCATACACAACGCTAAATCTTGTCATAGGGTTGACTATGCTATGGATTTGGTGATTTATCTATGTAACTTGCACTTTTAAAACGCTAAATCCCTAAGTCTTAACACAAGGATACCTATCCCATGGATTTAGTGATTTAGGAGTTTTGCTGTGTAATTTAGTAAACTTATGTCTCTGTCAGCAAACGACTTTTAACATTAATGTAACTTGCTTGAGCTAAATTCACTTTGATGATGGATGATAAAATCCGTGCATGCAGTCATTTAGTAGAGCTTTCACTTGTCTGCATTTGTGAAGACGTTTTTCCTATCACTCCTCTTACTGATTTTCTTGTTCACTGTAAATCATATCAACAGATCATTTAACGGTTCCAATCTGTCGAACAACAAAAAAACTTTGTAGAATCCCAAACCTCTGTATGACCCTGCATTTCACTTAGGTTTTATTAATTCTTTGGTCATTGTCTACCTGGAGTCCCAAGATGCTTCACATTGTAAAAGTCATACTGGTGAAATTTACAGTTCTATCACCATGATAATTGCAGTAAACACATGTGAGACAAGACACTAATTACATCGCTTATTCCCATCCATCATAATTACCTTATGTTTAGTATGATATACTTAAGTCTTTAATGTCACAAATTTTTTCTCACTTGTGCTTTTTGTTTTAATACTTGGTTTGTGCTACTCAAAGCTTCATGAATTTATCCAACCAGTCGTCATAACACGTCCAACAAATCCTACCTTGTACAAAACATGGATGTTAAGTACAACACTGACTGATGAATGATGCTTGCATATTCCTAGCTTGGATGACAAGATACTTTCATACGTTGACTATTATATATTTTCATAATCAACTCTTTATACACTTATTGTTCCAATCACTAAGATACATACAATGTATTCAACTCTTCTATTGAACATGCATCATCACCTTTCAGCTGACTGCATCAAATGCAAAGTGTATAACATAATGAGTATGTAATTATCTCTTATCAACGATATGATACCTGTCTTTTCACCATGAAATTGAGTCTTACGTTCAAAGTCATTCTATAAAGCGAACATGTGCATCATGTGTTGCATGCATTCTACACTAAAAGAGATCGTTAATTTGTGCCATCCAAAACGCTAAATCCCTAAATCCAACCGTAGATAACCCTACCCTTTAGATTATGAACTTTAGTAATTTAGCTATGTCATTCAGAAATGGTTAAGTTAATAAATATACTATACACTAACGGTTAGCATAAACTTGTGTTGCATGAAACCCTAAATCCAACCGTAAATAGCCCTACTCCCTAGATTATGGACTTTAGCAATTTAGCTATGTCATTCACAAATGGCTAAGTTAATGAATGTACTATACACTAACGGCTAACATCGACTTGTGATATACAAAACCCTAAATCCAACGGTAGGTAACCCCACCCCTTTGATTATGGACTTTAGCAATTTATCTATGTCATTCACAAATGGTTGAGCTAGTAAATGCATGTATACACCCTACAACAACAATTATCATTGATGTATGCTATATAAAACGCTAAATCCCTAAATCCAATCGTAGAGAACCCTACCCTTGGATTATGGACTTCAGGAATGTATCCATGTCATTGACGTGTTAAAGAATGTACTTGACATTGTAAAAACATCGTTGACTTCATTCGCAGCAAAGTTGTATAACACATCCATGGATCTAAAAACGTCCGTTTGCAAAACATTTATCTATTCATCTTTACACTTTCATGTCACACTTGGTTTGCATTTTCTATTTCGATGTCATGTAAATCTCACTTGGTCATTCATAAGTGACAAGCGCGATAGACTAAGTGTTATTCGAAAATGACGTGTCACTTTATAAACATCGCTTGGTTTGCCCTAATTACGCATTCATCCCTGCGACTTGTAAACGCTTGAAACTCTGCTGTCATGAAATAAGGCCTAACTACATACATCAACAATTATTCTTATCCATCTCACTTACACGTTTCATGTTCAATACAATAAAGTTGGACTTGGGTGTTTCATTTCGATGTCTCACATTTAGGTCGTTGAATGAAACAACACACATGTGTTGGATAAACATTGCTGTTTTTACTTGAGGCTAGCAATTACCATTGATTTAGAAGCACTGATCAGGTTACTTTCAAAATCGAAATGTAGCTTTTTATGTAATGTATACAACTGTCATTAAACAACTTTGGAAGATAGACAGCATGATTGCAACATAATGCATGAGACATGTCGTTCAAAGCACACAATTATCAATGGTTAAGTGCGAGTAACTAGTGTCTTCAATAACTTCAGGGTATAACCAAATCAAACATTGTACACAGCGTAGAAGATCATCACATTAAGACTAAGATATCTCTCATTCTTTTGAGCTCACACACACATACAGCTCAATGGATTTCCTTTTCTTCAAATTGTAGTGACCGATCACAACAGTATTAGAGGTTTGTCACTTAAATAACTGCTCTCACGTTTACCTACGTTGAATGCGTCAAAACAACATGCATATTTGAAATCATCAGACATCAGATTCATTTATTGAACGTTGCTTCATATGCCTGCTTAGATCTGACACTCTTTCTTACAAAAATGTATGCCTCAGTTGTGCAATTTAAGATCTTAAAGTTGAACAAGCACAGTTCCTACTACATTCATCTCACTCATGGTGTTGTTTCATATTTAAAAACTCAAGATATTTGACACCAGACGTCATTCCAACGAGATCTTCAATGTTGCAGTTCTACTTACACTATGCTGCTGAAATTAATATGGCGTTCTTAAGAAACAAGTGCGATACAAAATTAAGCTCGCATACTACACAAGTGCTCTTCTACACAAAACCTTTGGTCAACATGAAACTCGTTTTAACACTCACCTACGTTGTGATATTTGTACTTTTCGTCCATGCACGTTTACTTCAACGAACAAACATAAATTTCAAGACGCATGCACGGATGCAACTTGGCATTCAACATTTGCAGCACGTTTGATTATTTCAATATACACATATAGTTTAGAATGAAATCAACTGACTCTATGCATGTTTCAGTTTACACATTTGATTCTGTCATTCCAATACGATTCACGTTTTGATTTTCAGTGCACTCGTTAGTCGTTTACAGGTTTGATTCCATCATCTCAAGTTTTGATTTACAATACACCATTCACAGCCCTAACGTTTTTAGTTTACTCATACTCAAGAGACGGGATGTTCACTGCGTTGCTGTTTCATAGGTTGAGATACCAACGGGATAGTTATATTACTCTGTCGTTTTAACTTACGTAAAAACTTGTACATATCATCGTTTCACATACCACAGAACTCATGTGACCGCTTTTTATGAAAAGCATTTATAACGAAGTGATGCACTTTCCTGATCTCATATGACCCTATCCTAGTAATCTTTGATAGTTCCCTGAGCCAAGACTTCGTCATCATTCAAACCAACGCGAAGTTGTTTTAATTTGAACCATGTCTACCTGTAAACACTGCATAAAGTTGAACTCAATCTAAAACGTATCAATTTCCACAGTGTTTCAACAACCAAACACTTTAAAAAAGACTGGAATACAACTTAATCACTCTACATTAAAGTTTCACTAACATAAAATTCGTTGTCCTTGCTGGTAACGCATGCATTGTACCCTTGGTTTCCTTCTTACACCGCGGATATTACTTCTTAACTCCAACAACCTTGATGTTTGCGAATTTCACATGAGTCAAATTGAATCTTCAATACACTTTTCTAACGCAGACGGTGCTGATTTACGAAACAACATTGTGTGTTCGTCCATCTACTTTCATGATTGCAAACCATTCACGAAACAAGGCGTTTCTACTCTTCAGTCTGACTGCATATCCCAAACATCATTTCATTTCTTTCCCTCATAACATAAGTATGAGTCTTTGAATTCAAATTTATGTCTTTTACGAGTAACCAAAACGCTTGATTCAATTTACATACTCATATTTCCATCTACCAGTTTGATTTACATCTCACACGTAGGTGCTGCATGATTGCCTGCTTGATTCTTGTCGAATCACTAACATGTCGGTCACTAACACCTCACATATGAGTTATTCCTAATCTTAAGCTACTCTGATGGAATGATGCTGCATTTTACTCTTACGAGTTTTGCAACACTGCGTGCTAAACCTGCCTGCAATAAACATTATACACATAGTCATTTTTAAGTGAATGTGATTTATTCCTCACATTCTAACATAGGCGTATCTGAGATAGTCCTGACTTAAACATCTGACACTCTCTATCTTCCATGTCCATCACCCACATGAGCTCCAACAACTCAACTTGTGCTACGGTGCCGTGCTCCAAAAGTGTAGATGTGCCTTGATTCCTAGACACCATACGACTGCACTGCTTTACGAAACATCTCAACATTTTACTAAAAGCGCTTGTAAGTTTCTGCATTTGTTCCCAATGTTTATTTACAATCAAACTTGCAACAACTTATGAAACAACTCACTTGATAAACGCTTCACCTTGATTCTGTCACATGAACTACCTTGGATGGATGATCTATCCATTTTATTTATGGGATGGAGCAACTTTAGACGTTTGTCAGTGACTTTCGTGTTGATATTCAACCCAACATAAAAAAATTTTACTTGTGTCACTTCTAACACCGACGGTACTAATTGGTGAAGCAGTGTTGTGTATTCATTCATCCACTTTCGTGGTTGCAAACCATCAAGGCGTTGCTACTCTTTCTAATGATTCTCAATCTCACTGCATATCCCAAACAACTCCCACATAACATAAGTATGAGTTTTCACATACATGCCTGCCATTCTTGGTTTACTCATATTCAAGAGACGTGATAATCAATGCTTTCATGTTAAAACTTCATATAATGAGATATTCACATCGACGAAATTTTCAACTTCAGAGTGAACTCGTTTAAACTTCACATACTTTGTTGAAACAGAAATCATAGTTTCACATCCTGCATGTATTTGGTCATTGAAAGCGCAGTGATGCACGGGATACTCTTTGATAGTTCAACGATGAAGTGAAACACTTTGACATATGCAATTCTGTATCTTAATCAACTAACTCATGATGTTTTTAATGTGATGTTGTCCTGTTGTCACTCTATACTGTTGAGCTGATTAGTTGCTGCAGTGCTTCAACACTTTAAAAGTGATTGCACTATAGGTTTAAGACAATCATGAAAATGAAAATGTGAAAAAAAACATCAGAATGTTTTTACACTGACTATTGATAGCACAATATTGCTGTTGGTTTGTTTCTTATATCACACATTTTTAGTACTAATGTCATAACACATATCAATGCACTTGATTATTCACTTAAAGTATAGCAGCTTATTGATATACACTTGATTTCTTCGTTTGATGATTCTACTACGGTAAAGTGTGTTCTCATCAAAACAGCTTGTTCAGTGAAGAAGAGAAAAGTGTGTTTTATGTGTGCGCTTGGCACGTGAATGTGTACCTTTGATTCATTTAGATAGATACAGTTCATCTCGCATATATGTGAGACAAACAGGAGAGTGGTTGGGAGAACATGACAGAGCGATAGAAAAGATGACATTGAGAACTCATGCGTACTCCATACTGCTGCTCAACAATGAGTCATTCAGTGCAATGGAAATTTTATAAAGTAACTAACCCGTCACAATGTCGTCCTGGTGATCAGAGTATGCCGTTGAGACGAAAACTTGCAAGCAAGACGCAGAGATGTTTCACGAGGATTAAAGCTGCCAACGTCCCGTGCGATACTTCCCGGACTTCACCACTGTCTCGAAATCACCAACAGGAAGTATTGCTCCGAAAACCTCTTTACCATACACCCTTTCAGTGAGTTTGAGAAATGGCCTTGTATCAGAGCCACTGACACTTGCAAAAGGCAAATGTGACCATGAAAGTCAACTCTCTTCTTTATAGTGGATGTTTGATGAGCTAGGAATCCTCGGTCGTCCAATCAGAACTCTCATGCACACTTACAAATGACTTGGTTGACTTCAGCAGGGTCGAAAACCCTGGAAAACCTCCAAAAATATCATATTTATATTTTTCGGCAGTTTTTCACTACTTATAAAACGTTTACAAGTAGTCTATGACTTGCCCCGAATCATGACCTCTCGAACAGACGTTGAACGAAGTCCATCCGATTCCTACAAGCAGAGATATACGCCTTTAAAGTTTAGGCCTACTACGATGGTCTGATATCCAGGCCATCTCCTGGCTCTCCACTCACTCTGACACCTTAGGTGAGTGCGGCAATCGAAAAATCTGCCTTGGTTTCCTACGGAAACTCGGTTTTTGGAGTCATTTGATGAGAGAGAGGCGAATGACCTTTTCTTTTCTCATCCAATGCACCTAATGACATAGTGTCCCATCACATCTTACAGTCAAAGATCAGTGGTAACGGTGGACATAAGACATCCACTTCTGCACGACAAGACACAAAACATGCTCCATTCTGGACAAAATCCCTTCTCTGCTTGTAGTCTTAACACATACCCGGCTCATACCTCTCTTCCTCTAAGATCAGGTCAAGGTCAATTTAAGGTCACTCCTTATGCCTCTGCTTGTAGTCTCATCGTCCAACACTCAGTGATACATCACGCTTTCACATTTTCCCGTTTTTAGCACTACTTATACAACCAGCAGTAGTCACATCACGTATTTCATGACGCGTGACGGTAACCTAAGGTCACGGGGGGTCGCGGGGGCTGAGTCAGCATCGATGACTCATCACTGCACCGCACTGTTCTTCTATTTGGGATGGGATTACTGCTGCTCTTCGAGGATTAACTCCATTTGTTATTCCTATTGGTAATACTGAAGGTGATGGCCAGCATCGGCCGATCATCATCCACGATGAAAATGGGCGGTCACACAGATCACAACCAGTCAGGTGATTACAGCTCAGCAGATGAATGGGCCTAACTCTATTAACCTTCACGTTCTCCTCATCTCTCACCTATCGAGCTTGCGTGAGATGTGCTTGGCAAATGGATGAAACTCTCGTATCCACATTCTCCTACTAACATCGAAACACTTTCTGAAAGATTGGTTAGAGAGCAATATGAGAATGCATTGAAAAGAAATCGGATGAACTCCACACATGAACTTAAGATAATTAGCATAATTTGAGCTTGCATTAATGCCAGGGGGCGGTCATGCAGGTTGCTACTTATGGGTGAAATAAATTTTCAATTAAAATTAGTTTTGATGCGACTTTATTAATGAAAATAATGGTTCCTGTAATTCCAAGTGCTAAGATTTGTTGTCACGCAAGAATTGAAATTGTATTTTATTTTCTGTTACGTCTGCAGACGTAACTGTTATGGACGTAACTCAACATCACTGCGAATTTCTAAAAAAATAGAGGTTGCACTACTCAAATCGATGTCTATGACAAGATTCTAGTAATGGAGGAAGTCAACAAGAAAGAAAATGCCATCGCCAAATCATGAATAAATAGACACGGTTTTTCCATTATGGACGCAGCATTTTCAAGCAATTAGCTTTTCTTGCGCAGTGACAGAATTCTGAGTAGTAGGCTAACTCCAACTCCTTCATCCCAATGTAGCTGACAACAATGAATATGATGCCTCAACGAATTTAGTCAAATCAGCACTGCCACGCGTAATTACGGAGCACCCCAAACATCCATGAGTAGTGATCCCATTCCAAAATCAAGGCCAAAATGTGAAATGTGAAATGATGACTCATCCCTTCCTCTGGAAGGAAGGAAGGAGGTGAGGGAGGTGGCCAAGTATGTGCTGGAAGGATGGGTCCGAGTGGAGGAAACCGTTCCCTCCCCCCTCTGGAAGGAAGGAAGGAGGGATGAGTTCTCCTGTGAGGCAAGGATAGGAAAGTGTTTTACCTTTAGAAAAGGGCAGATTTTGGTCGTTTTGGGAGAGGAAGGGTCCTATATCGGCCAGAAAGAGGGCTCGGATGGACGAACGGAGGGCAGATTTGGATTCTACGTGCAATTTTACATCGGTAAGGTTGTTTCCAGCTCAGTCGGAAGAAAAAGTGCTGAACCCCCCCCCCCTCCTGTCAAACTTCCAACTATGGTTCTAGAGATGGTAGAGAGTCGTGCCATAGCTCGTTTGAAAGCTAAGAGTGAGAAAAATGCAGTGGAAAGCATCATATAACCAAGTTTTCCTGGATTTAGAGTGGAAAGTGACTTGAAAGTGGCAGGAATCTGCGAAAAGCGACAGAGTTAGAATGAGCATGTTTTGGACGTTTTGGGATGAGAAAGGTCCTATTTTGGGCTGAAGAAGTGTCCGGATGGACAAACGGAGGTCCGATTCGGACTCTACGTGAAATTCTGCATCTAGAGGGTGACTTTCAAGTGAATCGGTGACAAAAAGTTTTCGCTGCCTCCCCCCCCCTCCAGTCAGACTTCCAAATTGGGAGGGAAGGATCGTAAAAAGTCGTGCGATACCTCATGTGAAAGCTAAGAGTGAGAAAAATGCAGTGGAAAGTATCATATGTCCAAGTTTTCCTGCGTTTAGAGTGGAAAATGACTTGAAAATGGCAGGACTCTCCGAAAAACGACAGAGTTAGAAAAGGGCAGGTTTTGGACGTTTTGGGATGAGAAAGGTCCTATTTCGGTCAGAAGGAGTGTTCGGATGGACAAATGGATGTCAGATTCGGATTCAGCGTAAAATTCCGCATCTAGAGGGTGAGTTTCAAGTGAATCGGTGACAAAAAGTTTTCGCTGCCTCCTCCCCCCCTCGGCAGGGTTTCTTCCAACTTTGGTTCTAGAGATGGTAGAAAGTCGTGTGATAGCGCGTTTGAAAGCTAAGGGTAAGACAAATTCAGTGGACGAAACAGCGTGTCCATATCTTCTTTCGTTTAGGTGTGAGAGTGACTTTAAGATTTTTGACCATCACCGAAAAACGACAAGAGTTAGAATTTTTACAAAAATGGCTCTAACTTTTGAACGAAGCATCGTATGAGAGAACTGAGACCAGATTTGGAATCAGCGTGACATTTTACACCTGAATAGATGGGTTTTGAGGGTCGTGGGAGTGACATAAATGCGCAAACATATGAATCTTTCACAGTAAACAATGTCTTATGAAAATACGAGACAAACGTTCAACATTAGACAGTGTTTCATTCTAAACGACTGCAAAATCTTGTTAGAACTGTGTCACTCATGCTATGTCTCAGATGTGATAGGAAAAAAGATCACATAAGCAGTAGAGTTTACGAATGAATTTTGTTCACTGCGTTTTCATCGACAAAGTCTTCGAGGTGTGATCAGGGACTACATCATCTCATTTCATCATGAAAAGGCAGACTTAGAATTTGCTATCGCTAAAGGTTACTTCGTTTTCCAACAGCTCATGGACAGTTTGATGAATAAAGATGTGAAAGGACGATTAGTTGCAGAGATCGAATTTGAGAAAGTGACTGATGAACATGCAGGTGAACGTGTAGTGTTCATTTTGCATCCTATTCTGCAGAGACGATACATGATCCTAAAGATTTCTGTCAGCGACACATGGCGAAAATTGCATCTCGACTAGATTCATTTCATGAGCATGGATCCAACTTGCTCTTATGTCGGATAAAACACATTCATATTTAACTCAATGTGCTAAACTAGATTTGACTACAAGATTTGGGAAAAGCAATCATGAGTCAGTCGTCCGCGTGCCTCCTTTTCCCTGCCACAACGAAGTCAGGGGAGAAACGGAGTTCTCTGATTTGCTCTCATAGTGTCAAGTGTGGATTCGCAGGAGCCTATAAAAGCAGTCATCTCCCCATTTTCTCTTCATTTCATTCTCTTGACTTGAAAAGCGTGTGTGACTTGCTCAAGCCATTTTCCGTCTCAATTTTGTTTGATTCAATCGTGTTTCCAAATTTAAAAGTGAGTGTCATGACTGTGTGGCCTAAACCCTACCAACATTTTAGAAGAAAGGCGCAGGAGAGTGTGTGGCCGATGATTGTACAAGGCTATTTTGTTGAACCATCGCCACCACCGCCTCCACCACCTGGACCCTTTACCTTCAAGTCCTTTATGGAATTGAAACTTAATTCGGGTCCTAAGCCCAAGACATTTAATTTACTGGACGATGACGAAGACTTAGACGTTGGTGATAAGCTTTAAATCATGTGAACGCAGCAAAAGGTCCTCTTAAGGGCCACCTCATATGTCACTGCTAAGCTAAGGATTTTCTTTTCTCTGATGATCATGAATGTACTTGGTGGTATTTTTTCGCTACCGACTGCCATGGCCATGAATCCTACTCCAACTGCTGCATCACTCAATCCTCATCATCTCGAGCTGTGGAATCCGAAAATTGAAGAGGTAATTCACGGCTATCCCACCTACAAACAACAAGTGCGCTACAACGGTGTTCGACTCTATCTTCAAACGCCAGCAGTATACTTACCAAAAGTGGATACGCAAGTAAATCGTTGCGGTCAAAACCTGAGTATACCTATTGATAATTGGTTGCGTCAGCATCTTGACATTTTAGAAGACGTTGTGAGGCAAAAGGCTCTTATTCCCACTGAACTGTTACAGTTGTGGTCACAAAAGAAAACTTCTTATCATAAACCTTTTTATCGCGGCACTCGCTGCTATATTTTACAAAGCAAGTATTGTAAAGTCACTTCAGGAGTGACAGTTGAACCGTCAGTTGAAACAGAATTATCAACGCTAGGTGCAGGCTTTTATTCCTTTCATATTGAGGTGCCTGCTGTTTATGTGGGACCTCATCAATCTGACGGTAATTTGATTTCTCTCAATTTGCGTGTTGCTCAAATTTATCATCAACCTGAATTAACAGGTCTTGATCACATTTAGAAAGTCATTGATTCTTGTATCAAAGAGTGTCAAGAACCTGTCACCAAACCTAAACGTCGTCGTGCATCAAAGAAAGATGGTGTTATCGCCAAAGAGAAATCTTAAGTATTCTAATCAGTTAGCATGTAGTGAATGTGGAAAACGCGGTCCTGCGCGTTATATTCAAATAAAACATTGTCATCATGTTGTACGTATCTTTTGTTATGTAAAGGACAGACATCCTTGTAAAGTACCTGCTCAATGTATTATCTTGTAATTAAGTCTTTTTGATACTGTAGGCTGTCATCTTCATAGACAGTGAGGGGACGCAAATGCAGTAGTTGAGTGCTATTGCAATGAGGGAAAGCGATCAAACTGTTGTTAGTGTATATCATAGATTTGCCTACTGTCCTCCACACAAAGACGAATGGTCACGACGTCATGTGCATGGACTTGATCCTTCTATTTTGATTCATATTGGATTTGTAAATGAAACGTATTTGATAAGTGATTTCAAACGATGGCTGTCAGGTTTTCATATTGCTAAAATATTAGGAAATGATTCTGAACGAGAAGCAGCAACACTTCAGTTGCACATTGATAATTTGTATTTACCATGCTGGGTAGATCGTGTAAGACAAGACTATCATATGCATTGTGATCAAAAGAAGTTTAGAGATGAAATGATTTTTGATATGGCTGTATGTTTCGGTGAGAGACATCAACCTTTACAGGCCACCATCCCATTGTAATACTAGAAATAAAGCCACCTACATTGCAAAACTCTCTTCACGCTGGCATTGTAGTCTCTATGATGTTTATGAACTGTATCTATATTATTGTCAACAGCATGGGTCTATGTAAAACATGTTTTTACTCCCTATGAATGAGTGATGATCTTTTCATGAAGTGTATTCTGTACTTGTGAATTTTGATTGATATTGAATAAATTTACAGTGGAACATGATTGTTGTTTCTGTTTTATTCATAGTGGAAGTCATTGAAGCAATGTGAAATCTATACTCACAGCGTTTATGATGACGCATCATACCTTAAGTAACCACATGTGTCATTTGACTCTTAATCAACAAGGATTCGATGGATTTTTTAAGATTGGAAACTTACATTTAAAATGAAGATGAATGATATGAAAGTTGTGGTAGCTGAAAGCCTTCCTCTCTTCAAAAGATTGATAGAGAGTTTACAACCTCAAGATGTGAAGGGTAGACTCGTTGCTTATATAGAGTTGAAAGATTTGCAAAAACCACTTCGTTTTGGATCCTATTGCACAGAATGGATTACTCTTAGTGATCAATTTTATGCTCGACATATGGAGAAAATTATGGAGAAAATGGAAGAGACGATGGAAGGAAATGCATACGTTGTTAAACATATCATGATTCAACTGAGTGTGTTTACATCCACGACTTTGTTTGATCGTCAACAAGTGTAAATGAAATAAGAACTAGTTCAATAAATCATTCGTTTTACTAACCCTTGTCAGTGTGGGTGGGCACTAGAGTAAATGAGTCATTCTGCTAGGTGTGGGAGATGAATAGGTCTTTGTGTGGTAAAACGGGCGTGTTTTAACATGAGTCATTCTGATTTGTTACTCATAGGTCTTTGTTCTCTAAAAGGGGCGTGTCACTAAAGTCCTTGTGATGACTAGAACGACTTTGTATATAAATAGGGAAGGCTTCCATCCACGCGGTCAAAAGTTCACGTGTGATAACTCTTTGTCACGTAACAAAGACAGGGAAAACTTGAAAAGGGAAACGCATGTGATTGGAGCTAGGTGTGGTTATAAAACGAACGACTGAGCTCATGGCAATCATTTCCATCCTTGCGCTAACCATGCCGTTGCTCGAAGCCATCAACTCCTCTGCTCTCGCACTGGGTACACTGAACTCCCTTACTTTAGCATCGGGTAAAAATGCTTTCAATCAAAAGATAACTCACCATGGAAAAGTCGTTACCATAAAAACACCAAGTCATCGGATGGATTATCTAAAGGTTATGTCAACACAGTATGGACGCGCTGTATGTGCACCGCTAGACTATTGGACACGGTTACAATTCAATACTCTTGAAACATTTCTGAAAGAAAATCTCACCATTCCCAAAGAAATTGTTCGACACAATGGGAAGCGGCGACAAGTTCCCATCATGGGAAGAAGATACATGCATGTTCATATGGATAGACACTGTCTCATCATCCATGAAAAGGAGGACAACGAAGTCGACTTACTCAATTGCAAACCTCTCCACATTTTGGGAAAAGGATTCCAATCCTTTGAAATTAAAATTCAAGCCATCTACATGGGTCCGCGCAGGGACGGAAGGTTGTTTACGTTGAATCCCTATCTTGTCTCCATAACCTTTAAAGATGATGTCCATGTTGATGATGATCAACTACATTAACACTCTCCACACACTGAGAACGCACCATCGGTCTTTATGAGACCACGGCTTAACGGCCACAGTATCAAGAAAGAAAATGTACACTCACCATGCCACTCATGAACATTACTCTCTCCTTCTTTCTTAGCCATTACATTCTTCACTCAGGTTTGAATCATGATCATGTGGAAATTCTCAGCATGGCCCCATGTATCATGGAAAAGTCAGTGTGTTATTTTTCATGATATGAAACGTCAACTTCAGATAACTCTAGAATGCTTTCAACTACAAAGGTTGTATCGCGCCATCCTATCCAACTCTTGTCGTGTGATTAGTTTAGGAGAAGGCATTGTATTTATTCGCATTCAAGAGATGATTCTACATAATGATCACTGCTACATCGTGATTCCAAAACCCTCATGGGAAAAGTATAAAATGGAAGTTCACTTAACCCTCATGTCTTTTGTGAATCATGCTCCCCATCTGCATCATCACCGCCATGCGCGAAATGAATCTCAGAAGAGACATCGATTTAGAACAGTTGCACATCCATCTTCCCGATTCAGTGTATCATCGCGGTCGTCCACAAATGCTGGTCATTCGCATGAGCAGCGGTCGAAATCTTCAAATCTTTCGCTGCGGCAAAATCCAAGTCCTAGGAAACCTTTCTCATTTCGTGATGCAGTCCATGTGTTACGAAGTCGTCAAGAAAATGCGAACACTAATGCCTCATCTACGTCTCAGTCCCCTGACATTGAAGAATATAGTAATGTCTGTTCAATTGAAGATGTTAGTGAATCTAGCAAACATTAAAACCAGCAATCATTGTATATTTTATGAAACTGAACTCTTTCCTTCTGCTCTGATTCGGAAGTGGCATCCTGTACATATTGCAGTGCATAACAACGGACATTGTATCATGACTGGTTTACGTGATATCAGTAATGTAGCTGACATTGTTAAATCTTTAATGCGTTATCTGTATGAGTCGCAGTTAATAGAATCGTGTTAATCACATGATGTGTTTTGAATGAGTCATCGCAATGAACCATCGCCCACACACGTGTCGGTGAAAGGGTCACGTTGTCTGACGTGAGGCGCCATCGCTTTGTCTGATAAATAACGCCCACACACGTGTCGGTGAAAAGGTCATCAACAAGACTGATTAGATTCTTATCTAACTGAATGGCACTTGACCACTTCATGAGTCACAGCTATTTATAGACATGAGTCAGCAAAGTGGTTGATGTTTCCTAAGCCGAAGAAATTTTCATGATGCAACATTCGTTGGAAACTTGAGGATGTTAACTTTTCAACTTTAAAAACTCTGACATGGTTGTGACTTTATTTTATACTTTACCTATCTTGCAAACAGTGAAATGCTTGTCACTTTATTTTATACTTCACCTATAAATTGCTTAAGTCCATAATCTGTAGGGATAGGGTTACCTACGGTTGGATTTAGAGATTTAGGGTTTTATATAACCCAAGTGAATGTTAGCCGTTAGTGTATAGTACATTTATTAACTTAACCATTTGTCAATGACATTATTCCTAACATTGCAAACAACTACTTTATTTCTAACTTTACAAACAGTGAGATGATTCTAACCTTATTTTATTCTTCACCTATCTTACAAACATTGAAATGCTTGTGACTTTATTTTATACTTTGCCTATCTTACAAACAGTGAAATGATTCTAACTTTATTTTATACTTTTCCTATCTTGCAAACTCTGAAATGATTCCAACATTAATTCAAACTTTGCAATCATCAACTTTATTTCTAGCCCTACCCATCTTACAAAATGTTCAAAAGTTTTACTTCTGTCTATTGAGTGAGAATCCACTCTTTATGTCAAAAGAAAAACGAGACAGTCTGTACATGATGTCATTGAATGAAAGACATTTCATCACAGTCACACATAGTTAATACTATACACGGAGAAAACAAAGTCACTGATGTGCAGGGAGAAAACAAAGTCACTGATGTGCAGGGAGAAAACAAAGTCACTGATGTGCAGGGAGAAAACAAAGTCACTGATGTGTACGGAGAAAACAAAGTCAATGACGTGACGGAAACTGTACAGGGACAAAACAAAGGCAGCAAAAGCACTGGATACCCCATCGATGATATGTTGTGATCAGGAGTTGGACGCATGTTACAAGTCGTTCACTTACAACATCCCATAGAAAACGCTATGGAGAGAAAAACAAAACATCAACCACAACAGAGAGGAAGCATACATCATCATACATCGTCGGACGGAGGAAGAGAAAGTTTCTGTCTCTTGGGTGGAGGTAGATGTATGTCTGGATGGCCATACGGTAATGAGTGGTTAGGACTTATCCAGCATCGCTTGTCTTCCCAAGCAGAGAGTGCCCTTTTCCTAAACGTTGTTGTCGTGACTTCGTGTACCTTTGATTTTAGAATCGTCATATTGACTGAACTTATTTTAGTTGAATTTATAGCATCTCGATAGTCTCTATTTGTCATTTTCCTAACGATGGACTTCGAGATGCCTTTCGCCCGTTATATGGAAGGCTCTTATGACTTTAACTTCAAAGTTCTTAGAGTACATCTTGGGGCGAAGCAAGATCATCTCTTCTATCCTATTGCCGGCGCATTCATCTTTGAAGCAACCGAGCTTTGCTTTATTTAAGGTCGAGTAAAGCGGATGATCTGTGGGATAGTTGGAGCTATCAAAGTGTGGCTTTAGCTGGTGCAGAATGTCTTCCTTGCTGACTCCTTTCCTAGTAGTAAGTCGGAGGAAAAAGCCATCAGTATCCCCGCCTACCAATTCTGCATGATAGATGAGTGGGCATGATTTTATCGTGTGGTAGTAGAGGTTGTACATCTCAAGCTTGGAGTGATCTAAAACGGCTTGACCTATGTAGATGGGTTTGCAAAACTCTACTTTGGGTTTTATCATCTTAATGCCGGCCAGATCTTCGGTAATGGCATCAGCATATACAAAGAGTGGCAAACGATGCATTTTCTAGCTATCTCAGGATCAGTCACCAAATTATAATTGATGCGTTTTCTTACATCCTCCATAGTTTTGCCAAAGATGGAATTGTTCTTCAATTTGAAGAAGTCCTTTTCAGAAGGTTTCTTGGAGGAAGGACGTTTTTGGCTATTAAAATCTATGTAAGGCTTCAAAAAGGCCTTTTGATGAAATTGAACACCCCTCTGCACTTTTTGTAACTGCATACCCAACCTTAAATAGAATTTGAGAATCATGTGATGAACAATGTAATGTTCTTTATCATACTGGGTGAGCAGCAGCTTTCTAGCAGGATTATATTTCATTTTATTTTCTCCTTCATACTTAGATTTTAGTTGCTCCATGAAGGGAGAATACATATCTTCAGTCACTATACCAGATTCCGGAGCAAGATGAAAGTCTGATGTCTTATTCTTAATGCAGTCTGGATAGGTGAGGTTGACTTCAAACAAATAACCTATGTCGGTCTCATCTTCCAGTCCTAAAATGTGCTGGGGGTTGGAAAAGTGTTCAATCTCATGGGGTTCAAGCCAAGCAAAATGGGATTGTGGCAAAGGTTTCGACAGTGCACTTCCATATAAATTACTTTGGTCAATGTACATCAGGTGGGTGTCAAATTCACCATCGACATTTTCATTGACAACATGCTTGTTGAAAAACGTCAGTCCACCTGGGATCCCGCGTTCAAACATGGTGTACATTTCGGGATCGTCTTATAAATGTATTTTTTCCCTAGTCATTTTAAAAGCTGACTGGTAGGACAACCCCGGTAAACTAATGCAATGGACGGGGTCCAACACGTCCTGCTCCAGTGTAACTTTCCTAAAAGCCTCAAAGACATCGGCTAAGAGTAAAACATCTAATTTTAGGTAGGCAAGCATATAGTCACTAAACGAGTGACAACCTAATTCCTGCCATGCCTGCTGTGCATGCCTATAGTCATCAGGCGAACAGTCCTCACCCGTCAAATCGTTCTTAAATTTATCGATGGACGGAAGGGATGTTTCTTTCAATGTGTCCATTGAACTAAAATAACTATAAGGAAACACCCCTTTCCGTCGCATGAGACTGTCACTAATAGTAGGATAGTCTTTCTTTAAATGTTGAGTGAGGGGAGGTGAGTCTTAATTATTAGCCAAAGTGGCTAAGGAAGAAGACATAAACTGGAATCTGTCCATAAACTTAACGTCATAGAAGACAGGCTTCCCCTCCTTCGTGTTGTCAACATGGACTTTGGCCGACAGAGACATGAATTTTTCCTTACTTTGCGCTATGACGTTCATCGACCATGACTTCATGTGTCCTAGACCATGACGAAGAAGAATATGCGCATCATAGCATTTAAAGTTATGAAAGATGACGGGGAGCGTTCGCCGTTTGAGCCTAAGTGCGAAATTACGCTTACTGCACAAGGCAGACCTAAATTTGCCACTGAGATGGCAATGGTCCCTCACTTTCTTATGCTGCTTCTCATCAAAGGATGAGCAGCGGGGACATTCTGTGGTCCTATCAAATTTTAATTTATCGACTTCTGTGAAACACATGGGTTTCCTAGTGAGCTCCGTTTCATAGCGTTGATGAAAACGGGCTTTTTTATCTAAAAAATTTAAAAATTCTAAGATGCAGTCTTCACCTTGCCACACATGCAGTTTATTTTGGTTCCTATAGTAAGAATGCCAAACTTCATAACAGGCAATGGCTGCAGGTTGGTGAGTCTGATCTTCACTATCAATTCATTCACTATCAGCATTCAATGTCTGCACAAATGACACAAATGGGACTCAGATCATTGCCTTTTTCTTCATACCTATAAAATTTATCTTTAAGCATCACTTCCATTTGAAGCTTACCCCGAGAGCACCACTCGTAATGCTGTTCAAATTATGGTTTTGACCAAAAGCGCCGTGTGCAGCGATCACAGTAATAATGTTTGTTATCATAACTTTGTTGGTGGCGATACAACTTTGAAATTTTAGGAATGCCACAATAATGCCATTTTGAGTGGTTGTCGCTATAAACTAGGAGGAGATTGACAACCCGGTCGACGTTACTTTGGCGGTTATTATACCTAATGCCCTTCAAACCTTTTTCCCAGAGACGGACGACTATCTTAATTTTTATTCAATTTTTCAAATTGGGTGATGTCTTTAAAATCTAATGTGTTGACATCTAGCCCGTCAAACTTAAGCTCATCCTCCCATTCACTATAGTGAGTGATTCGTTCACGGTGCACACTTATATCATCACAGTGAAGAATGGAGAGGACGGCATACTTGAAACACTGGGACTGACACTACATTGATGACAGCCTTTTTGCTCTAAATCGTCACAGTGGACTCTACTTCTCCCGTGCTACTGTCTATTTTGTTGAAACGAGCAGAGACGTAAAGCATGCCTTTGAGCAAAAACCTATCTAAACTCGCCAACATTTGATGAATTAAACCTATATTATTTGACAGGAATGGATGAATATCCGGTATAGGTTCAGAGCTTTCCATCTCATAGTCACGAACGAGCCTCTCATGGGAGAACTTGCTCAGCCTTAGGGTGACGTTGTTGTCAGTGTAAAGCTCAGTGCGATGTGTGTGACAGAGTGTGTGCGAAGAGAGAACAAACTCTGTGGGAAAGGTCTTCCGACACGAAGAACAGGAAAAGCTGACGGGTGGTGAGGGATGCTTCCTACCTGTTGTTGTCGGTGGTTGCCTCACACTGCCACAGGATCCGCCTTCGATGTGGACTCGCAAGTTGGCGCTGTTGTAGAACGTGTGTCCACAACCTTCACATTTGGGTCGTTGAGGGATCAGTCGGCGCTTTCCTTCTTTGCAGGCATTGCCAGCGGTGTGACGTCTCAAATTGTAGGCTGAGGCGAAGATTCTGTCACACCGCTGGCATCAATAGTCCTCCTTCTCCACTTCGACATCAATCTCCCCCTCCTCTCCGACTATCTCCAACTCCTCCTGCTCCAACAGTCTCTCCACGGACTCGACGGAGAGGAGGGGGAGGTCGTTCGATGCTGCTGCAGGTGGTGGCGATGCTTGGGAGTTAGTTGGGTGGACCGGGACGTCACCGTCCAGGAGGTAGGCCGCCAGATCTGTTGAGAAAAAGAGAAAAGAGAATAGTGACATGATCATAATTTCAAGTTTGAAGTCTTATCCCCCTACTTCCCAATCACGGTCACTTACCATCTAAGGACTTGATCTCCGGCAACACCGATGGTCGAGGAGGAGGCAGGAGTGGGACACGAGCCGAGGGTGGAAGGGTCCTGGGCTTGGGTGTCGGAGGGACGTGGTGGTGGGGAGCAGGGACTGGTGCAGGGAGCGGAGAAGGCGGTGGAGGTGGGGCGATGACGATGCCCGAGAAAGGAGTCGGACTTTGAGCGGAGGTAGACAGGTGGGAAGGTAGGGCCGGAAATTCAACATCGAATCTCCGCCTCGCGGCTTCTTCCCACTTCTTCATCTTGGCTAAATCTGTAGAGAGGAAAAAGAGATGAGATTAGAGGTTGCGAAGACAACAATGATAGAGAGTAAGCTATTCGGATACAGAAGTGCTAAAACATGACATTCCAACTCTCAGTTCTCATAGGTGAGGGTACGTACACTTGCCAAGCTGCTCGTAAGCTTACCCGATTGCTCCTTGGGGGACGGGTTCCCGATTTCGAATGCATTCATGCACTAAAAATGGATGAGAGCAAACATAAGCGAAGTTAAAATTTGGATTCTGTTTGAACATAAATAAAATAGGGGAGCGGTTTTGATTTTAATTGGGATGTCTACCCTAATGATGTTAGTAATAGAGTGAGTCAACCTTGATACAAATACTTACATTGCTCGATGGTAGCCTTCTCCATCTCGACAGCAATGCGGTAACTTTTAGCTTTGTTGAATTCCATGACGGATAGTTGATAATAGATAAGTAAGACGTCAATCACTGAAAAGGAAAGACGAGAATCGTCTGATTTGCCTAGTCAACGTTTATCATGGGAACAATCATTGAAGTGACATCAAATGAATTACATTTCACTCTACTCCATGTCATAAAGACTAACCTTTGTCGAATGGCTGAAGTACTCTGACCTGGCGAGAGAAAGCGTCACGTTGAGTATGAAGTCGAACGCCCAACATGAGAAACGGCTCAGAGGTTTCGGTCTAACAAACGACGAACAACCCGTGCAACGCAATCCCTCTACGGCAGTACCCGCCGTCCCGAAGGAACGCTCGAGCAAAGGAGGTATTACAGCGATGATATGTTTTATGAGTAGAAGTGAATCTCTCTTGATAGCAAGAGACTATTCAACCTGATAGCAGGGGCTGAACGACACTCACCTTGTGAAAGATAAATGTGAAGAGAAGAGCTGGTGTAATGCCTTTTATAAGATTTTCCTAAGCAGTGAATGGATCAGACCTCTCGTCCAATCACAGACGAGCTAGAGTTCCTGATGTGCGCACGCACTTTTGTAACGCGTTATTGAAATCGTCTTAGGCAAAAATGATGTTTACCAATAGACTCAAGCATGGCACCTGAAGTCAATACATTGAAACATGATGATTGCACGATTCGTTTTCATCAAGAGAGCTTCGGAGGCTTAATACAAGATTACATCCTTGAGTTTCAAAGGGAGGAGACAGAATTGGAAGCATGTTTAGACTACACACGAAAAATATTTACGGAGTTGATATCTTATTTCAAAGACAGTTTCATCAAGGCTCACTTAATTGCAAATGTCAATTACATTCATTTTCCACAAGGTGAAGAAGCGGAAAATGTTGACTTTCAATTTCGTTCCTGTGGACAAGAATATGTTACTGATGCTTCTGAGTTTTATACACTACATCTGCGGAAGATCATTTCTCGGATGGACAACTTTCATGGTTATGGCGATCATTTGCTTCTGAATAAAATAAACCATATTGTCATTGCTATTAGTAAAACGGGTTTCAATGATGGCTGTTCATAAATCAAAGACTAAATAAAGCATTTTTTTATGACACTTGTGTTGTGCCAAACTTTCTAACTACACAAACGGAATAAAACTTCGATGATCAAACTTTACTTTCACAAACGTGTGTCACGGTAAAACTATTTGACTACACTAACGCCTACATTTCATGACACTTGTGTTATGCTAAACTTTCCAACTACACTCACGAATAAAACTTCGATGATCAAACTTTACTTTCACAAACGTGTGTCATGGTAAAACTATTTGACTACACTAAACTTTGCCTTTGCAAAACATAATAAACTTTCTGACGACACTAACAAGACACTAACACGCTTGTTCACTAGCGAAGAGAGAAATGAGCTTGTGGTTGCGTGTGGCGCATGAATGTCCCTTCCAATTCATTCCATTTCATTTAGCCTCGGTCAGAGGCAGTCTCACAGCGTTGGTGGAGAATCTTAAAGAAAACCTACGGGTGATGGCTAAAGCACTCATGACCGAGCGATTGAAGAGTCCGTTGAGATCGGTGTCACATGCCCAACATAAGTGACAGCTCAGCGGTTTCGGTCTGAAGTATGACACCGTCCCTTGCCCTCCTTCCATCTGTGGCAGTGCTCGCCGTCCAAAACGGAACGCCTCAACGTAGGAAGTATTATATCGAAGGTCTCCACCTCACGTTGAGATGACGTGATAGCCAGACATGAAACGTGCTTGATAGGAAGCCGTGATTTACAAGCGTTTTGCAATGGAGATGCTTAGTAGCCACCCATGACAAGATAGCTAAGACTCAACCGATTGGCGTTCAAAGTGCTACGTTGAGAACTGTGTCAAATGCCCAACTTGAGTTGCCCCAGAGCTTTCGGTCTAAAATATGACACACTCCCTTGCCACACGTATCACTGCGGCATCCTCCGCCGTCCCGAAGGAACACCGTCATTGGAATATTACACCAAAACTATCCGTACCATGCTCGCTTTCAGTGAAAAGCCGCTTGTATCATGTAAAGACATGAGAAGATTGGCTCGTACACACTTATACATGCGTTCATTGACTTCAGCAGGGTCGAAAACCTCAAAAAACCTCCAAAAATAACGAATATAAATTTTTCAACTTTTTAGCACTACTTATGAAATTTTATAAGTAGTCTATGACTTGACCTAAATCATGATCTCTCGAACCTTTTTTTGAATCAAGTCAAAAGGACTTGTAGAAGCAAATATACAAGCCTTTAGAGTTTTGGAGTCTTTTATGGCCTGGAGACTAGGCCATCTCCTGGCTCTCCACTCACTCTGGCACCCTAGGTGAGTGCGGCAGTCGAAAATCTGCCTTGGTTTCCTACGGACACCCGGTTTTTGGAGATTTCCAATGCTATCATCGGAGCTCCGGAGTTCACCACCCCCGACCCAGTCGGGAGGAGAACTGATTCCTACAAGTAGAGACTCCACTTATATAGTTGAGGGAAGTCGGTCGAGAAACATGTCCTACCTCCCACCTTCTCTCTTTCCCAAAACTTTCCATCCGAGTCTGCCTTCTGACTTGCCTGTCAGGAGGGGGGAAGGAAAGACTTTTTCTCTCCGATTCCGCTGGAAATCACCCTATAGATGCAGAATTTCACGTAGAGTCCGAATCTGCCCTCAGTTTTCGTGTCCGATGCTTCGTTCGCCTGTTAGAGCCATTTTTGTAAAAATTCTAACTCTGTCGTTTTTCGGTGATGGTCAAAAATCTTAAAGTCACTCTCACAGCTCAACGAAAGAAGATATGGACACGCCATTTCGTCCACTGAATTTGTCTCACTCTTAGCTTTCAAACGCGCTATCACACGACTTTCTACCATCTCTAGAACCAAAGTTGGAAGAAACCCTGCCGAGGGGGGGAGGAGGCAGCGAAAACTTTTTGTCACCGATTCACTTGAAACTCACCCTCTAGATGCGGAATTTTACGCTGAATCCGAATCTGACATCCATTTGTCCATCCGACCACTCCTTCTGACCGAAATAGGACCTTTCTCATCCCAAAACGTCCAAAACCTGCCCTTTTCTAACTCTGTCGTTTTTCGGAGAGTCCTGCCATTTTCAAGTCATTTTCCACTCTAAATCCAGGAAAACTTGGACATATGATACATTCCACTGCATTTTTCTCACTCTTAGCTTTCACATGAGGTATCGCACAACTTTCTACGATCCTTCCCTCCCAATTTGGAAGTCTGACTGGAGGGGGGGGGGGGAGGCAGCGAAAACTTTTTGTCACCGATTCACTTGAAAGTCACCCTCTAGATGCAGAATTTCACGTAGAGTCCGAATCTGACCTCCGTTTGTCCATTCGAACTCTCCTTCATGCCGAAATAGGACCTTTCCTCTCCCAAAACGTCCAACACCTGCCCTTTTCTAAAGGTAAAACACTTTCCTACCCTTGCCTCACAGGAGAACTCATCCTTCCTTCCTTCCAGAGGGGGGGATGACTCATCATTTCACATTTTGTCCTTGATTTTGCCATGGGATCACTACTCCCGTGGTATTCTATTATTCTGCGCGCTGCACTAAGAGTCAGAAATCCTTGATCGGATGCTGTTAAAACATAGGGAATGTTTATGAATACGCGCGGGCGAGCGTTTATAGTTTGCGCGTCGTCTACGGTTGTCTGCGTTGCCGCTTGAGCCAAGGATGAACCGCTAAGCATGTTCTGTCTTCCCTGAACATGATTGATGTCCTATCACCCGTTTAGCCTCTGATACATGCAGACACATGAGACGCAAAATCTATATAACAGGACTGCCAACATACGTTGCAGCAATGACACGCATAGCAACGGATGTTTGGGGTCATGTGCAATTACGTGTGGCACGTCACCTAGTTGGGCCTCAGGTTTTGCTGATATGACAAAAAGTAGGCCAACTAACTTTGGAGCACAATGCGCGCCAACCTGACTTTATTGATGGGGAGATTATCCCAGACAAGGTTTGGTGCAAAAATTTACTTTTCTACGAGAAAAATGTTTTTCCCACTGAAAGATTAGGAAAATGATGAGGCACTAAATTGATGTTTCATAGGGGCTCATCAAAATGGCGCCCACCGAAATGATGAAGCGTTTTTCCATCTTTGAAGCTCATGGTGCCTCACTCTCCTTAATTGATAATTACAATCAATTACATTGATAGAGATGAATTAAAGTTCATGAGTAATTGAAACAAGTCAGATAATAATCTATCAAAGACTTCAACATTCCTTCATCAAAGTTATTAATGATTAATTTCTAAAAAACAGACTACAAAATGTCAACACTTGGCTAACAAAGGTTTTGGTCATCATTTCGCATCACCGAGTTTCATTCTGCTTCGTCTATTTTTGTGCAACTACGCAAAACGACGCATCATTTCTGCTGTCATATCTGACTGAATACCGGTTATAAAAATCCACCCTTCAGATCATGAAAACAAAGTCTGCGTGCCAATTCTTTTTTTATTACATACACTTTCAATACTTTAGCATTAGATAACCTAGACTCAATGATGGTGAAATGACTAGTAGCCACTGTAATGGCTATGATGATGGCGAACACATACGCAAAAATCTGTACAAAAACTGTTCTTCATGTAATCAAAACAAAGCCAGGGAGTAGAAAAGCATATTGAAGCAAGATGAGGAGCTAAATGATTACACCTTTCACAATACGAAACAAATTGATAGATGAAAATATCTCATGCTCCATTTCACAAATAAGAGCGACAAAATTGGCTTGGAATCGAAATACGAAAACTATATATTGTTCTTTGATAGAAACAATGCATTGCCGCGTAAATTCGAAACACCCATTTGAAACACACGGATAGTTTCATTAGAATATTTTTCAATACTTGATTATTTATTAACTTGGATGCCTAATTAAGATAAACTCAATTACGACGGTAATGAAGCATTTCTTACTTGAAGGACGTTTGGGGGTGCATCCAGGATGATAGTCGGAAAATAGCTGTCTTACTTATTTACACAATAGCATATTAAAATATAGCAACAATATTGATGAATGTTGACCAGTGTCAACTCCCATATCAACAAAATACTTTGCCTAAGTAAAAGACAATCCAAGTGCTTCATCCTGTTTGCTAATGAAGATCAGTGCGAAAAATTCAAAATTTGAAGTGAATAACCAAGTAGGTTTGAACATCTAATGACACTGGGTTATCTCGTTTTCAGTGTATTATCACCTTCAGCTGATCAGTGAGATTCGTGTACATCTGTTCTCTCTATTGAATCGCGCATTGATAATTGAATATAGATCTAATATATACACTTGAATAATGAGTCCCCAGTTCTCAACCTAATGGAGGGCTCAATAACTCTCAAAAGTCTTTAGTTAGATACGAAAGTTAGATTCGCCAGCTCTATTGCTTTTTAAGACATGACACTTGTTATCGACGGTCATTCCGTCACGATATGGTATCAACTGTAGATAAGTCACAAACTTGATCATCTTTCGGACTGCATAATAGAAATCTCTTTAAAATTACAGCATATGGCATGATTTACGTAATACTGCAAGTACAGAGTCATAAACACGTAAATTGAATCTACACCATTCGAAATGCTGAATGCTTCTTGCTCAGAGAACTTTAAGATCACATCGTGTGACATCGTATAAATAAATAATCGGAGGTGATCTACGTAATGCTTTTGTAGATAATACAAGAATTGATAGCATGTGGCTAGGAGAGCGTTGAATCATTTACTTGATACAGCAGTTTAGATGATTAAGAATGCTTAGTCAACGTGTATGCACGCAACTGCATCATCGATAAATCAAATAAATACTTATGAAAACGTTTATTGTACAGAGTTCGATTGAATGACAACCCCGACAAAGTCAGTCATACATTAAGTAATATTGACCAAAAATAAATAAAAATTACATACCATTCAAAACATTCAATACATCATTGAAGCTGCTGAGGAATGAGTCGCAGCTAACAAAGCAAAAAATATTTGATTAAATGCATTTTCAGGCTGTATACCACTCCAATAACACAGATGGTAGCATCAATTAGGCAAACACTATATTGATGACTGTGATATGATACCCTGTCATTTTATTTGACTGAATTTTGCAGCTCTATCGCTGTCAGACATAATTGAAATAACTTGTACTGCATTATTGACAATATATAGCACAAGAAAGAAGAGAAAAAATTACCTTTAGTGACAATTCTAACTCGAATATAAAACCCTCACAACTTTGTCATCTATTTGATTTCACAAATACGAGTGTTGCACAAAAAGAATACCCACTGCTCAAATACTTGAAAAATCATTTGGTCATTGGTCAATAATGCTCAAGTAAATCGATGCGATCCACAGGAACAAAATTGGGCAAATATTCAACAGCAATTTGTAGAACTCACCGATGACTGTTGTTATAAGATTAAACCAACGATAGATATTGCATTTAAATAAGAATCGGTTCAATGAATGAGTAAGAATGGGATGGGGAGAAGGAAATAAAGAGTGAAGACAATTCGGTGGCGTTGGAAAAAACAAAGTTCAGAGATTTCAGGGAAACAAGAGATTGCGAGCAAGTACAAGGGATGCGAAGATGATTCTGAACTACGAGTAGATCGAGTAGTTCTTTCACGAATTGCGTTGGCGCGAACAATGCTGAATGCAGTATTTGAGGTCAGTCAACGTTTTTTGAATTTCTTCCAACGAGCGATTGACGAGTCGAGCATCAATAGCGTCCGATGTTCGTCGAAGGCTCTCGCCCTGTGTCACTAGTAAGGCGCACAGCTGAGAGAAGCGTCCAATCATCGTCGTACTTGCATCCCCTCGCGCAGCACCAGCATCCGCGAACTGCACACATCGGACATGGCACTGACTTAGTTGCTCATACAACCCGAGCAGGTCGTCGTTGGTCTTTGGATACGTAGCACACACCATTTCGGCCTGCAGGATCAGGTCGTTCACCGTATCAATCAGTCGTTCACTGGTAGGCGACGAGTCCTCACTGGTAGGCGGCAAGCTTCGTCTACCTCCAGCACTGTTAGCACCGACAGAGGGAGGTACTGTAAAAGTCGGTTTCTCTGGCCTTCTTAGCACACCATGGGGAGGTATGGAAGCAGTTTGATACAACGGATTCCCATCGTCACCCGTTTCCACACTAGGCGACCTGTGTCTCACTTCTTGTAGGCTTAGTCTGGTTCCACGGCCTCCGTAAAGTGCTTCACCAGGTCGCATAGCTACGACAGGCTCTGTCACAGGCGGCATGCGAACAACCAAACCTTTAAGTTGTGTCTCAAGTGGAGCTGTACCAGCTCTGCGAAGCCGCTGCCGTCTCTGCCGCACCATCTCACGCGAAGTGGACTGTGATTGTTGGCCAGAAGAAGATAAACCACTGGAATTGCAACTGACGGAGGAAGTGATGGAGGAAGAAGATGAAGATGAGACCAAGTCCTCCCTGGACACACCTACATCTTCTGTGTTCGATTCCGCTGAGTCATCTGTTTCAGGCGGTCGCTGCAGCATTCCTGCTGTATTGCATTGCGGAAAGTTCTCCGTTTGTTGTCCCATTTCCACGCGACGACGGCTTTCAGCACCGGTATTGGAAAGAGAAGAGAGGAAACGTCCAATACAATCCTGCTTAGGGAGAGTGGAGAACTGAGCCAGGTCAATATTCAATTCCGCAGGCCCACTCCCAGTTAGACTATGACTGCGTGAAGAGCGGGAGGCTGCGATACCTGCAAAGGGAGGCTTCGATGGGAACGAAGAGGAGGAGTGTCCGGATGAGTCTCGGGATGACGAAGCAGGATTGCCAGATCGGACACCGAAATTGGACAAGTCTTTATTACTAAGCCATCCTTGTTGCCGCTTGGCGGTCGCTGTGGATGATGAAGGAAGAAGATGTCCACTGATGCCGGGACTGCCATTCGAAACTATGCTGTCACCCATTCCGCTTTCATCCGGCGTATCGATATCACCGGACTGATCTGCAAGAGAGCAAAAGCCTGCTTATTAAATTCTCCGCTGTATAAGAATATCCGAATTCTTATATTGGCACATTTTTACATTAAACATAACACTCGAAATTTCTTGTTAAAAACATAGTAAATATCGACAAATAAATTCTCCACAGCGATAGCAACATTAGTTGCTATTTAATTGGTAGCATTTTATGAAAAGACGATCCCTGTTATGTAAGATAATTTTGAAGGAATTTTTAAAGAAATAAACCTATATCGTGGTTAGTGTGATTGAGTTAAGGTTTTGTCCTTTTAAAAGGGTCCTTTCATCTTCCATGAATTTAAAAGTATCGTAAATTTTATAATTTCCGCAATTACACGTTTAATTAGTGCTTAGTACTGATCTAAATAACATATGAATGTCACTGTTGGAAAACTGTTAATTAATAATATATTACTTTAATTAACAATATTCATAAATTAATTTTGCACTCTAATTCTTGACTTCTCGAAAAGCTCCCAATGGATGATTTTGAACCATCATATTCGTAATCTAGAGGTCAAATTACATAGGAATGTGAAGAAAAATCTTTTAGGAAATTTCAAAAATGAAACCGTACTCTCCGTGACAACGTGGCATCGGTTATTACTAGAATTTCATAACATTCTGTAATTTTGGGATGAGAATTTTGGGACAAGTTTGAATTCGCCCCAAAAAACCGGTTCTACAGTAAGTATAGAAGCTGGTTTTGAAATCATTGAGTGTGGTAGCTCATAATTGATATAAATAATCCGCGCAAAACACGAATGCTCGTATAAATACACGTGCATTGGATTTATTCGATCATTTTCAATTTCTATCATACTCAGTAGTTCAGACTTCTTACCGAGCTCATGCTCATTCACGGTGGCGGGGACGCTAACATTCCGTTGATCTCGCAAGAGGCCAGGAGACCGCTTCCCCGGAGCGGTAGACACAGCAGGTGATGAGGGTGGACGTCGCATCATGCCAGGTTGACATCCGGATGGAGCTCCGACACCAGCGCCACCACTCGTCATTCGTTGTCCACGCGAATTCGCACCATCTTCAGAATTGAAGCTCAGTGGTGATGCTGGAATAATAAAATCAAATTCACTTTGTGAATATGAGTTTATGAATTAATATTGAAATTAATGTAGTCAAATTAGGAATATCCAAAAATTTGAAAAGAACTTTCAAAACAGGACGGAGTCTTGTATTCATTTCGTTTATTGTCATCATACGACAGATATCTTCCTTATAATTTGAATTTAAGATCAGGTCTTTACCATAACCATAAAATTGACAAGTGATCTATTCAGTAGCGAGTAAAACGTTTACAAAATCTGAGTTTGTGAAAAGCGGCTCCAGTGCTCATTAAACTCCCTCTATCGATCTACTTATCATATTTTCTGGAATACAAATGATTCTATGAAACAGATTTCTGTGAAATAATTTCATATAATTAAAGGGAATATTACGATGAAATGATCAATACATGTCGGCATTACAAATCGATTGACTGGCAAACGTATAATCAAGCACAACATTTTTTGACATTGGAAGCAGCAATATTCATTTCAATTACATCCTTCATTCTAAATTCCCTACTTCATGTAAGCTTAGCAAATCGTCAATGCCTACATCATCATACGGAGAAAATGACAATATCTCCCATATAAACCGCCAAATTGCAAACCAAATTTCTGCGAAAAATTTTGGGATTGAATGACTCAAAAGGATGTCTGAAGGTCGCTCGCATATTACTTGAAGATTACAAACGTCAGCTGCATATCATGATTACGATTAGATTGCGCTGAGTAATTAATTCTACTTACAGATGGCAATCAATCAATTTGTATTACATAATATCAGCATTCACTAGATTGCAAAAATACCGTAAATGCAAATTCGACCTTAAATGTCCCAATTCAACCAATAGTATGAGTAGAAATTAATGGTAGTTGATTTACAAATCACTATAGTACAGGGTGCATAGCAGAATCGGTCCCAGAAATTTCATGGGTTTTCCCAGTATTTTCCTGACAAATGCACCCTATACCTAATGTGCCCATAAACAAATACCTAGATATAACTGGGTGTCCCAAAAGGTGCGTAAAGACTGCCAGTTATTTCAATTTAATTATTTTCAATTGATCCGTGCAAATGATCTTTTTCTAAAAACGCACCTCAATTCGGGGAATCGGATATGGCATACCGATTTTACACTATTTAGGACACTGTCATAACACATTGTCTACAATCAACAGAAATACAATATATTTTTGACAACCCCTGATACTAAGTCTTAGTCTGGAAAGTAACAATCCAAAATTGCTGAACAAGAAAAGAAGCTAAGACGGAACACACTAACTTGACTATGATAATTCATTACTAAGGTTAGTGAGATTTTCGAATTCAGATTACAGAAAACTACATAATATATCGCTAAGGTGTTCTTGTGAGTATGCGCAATTACGTGGAGGTGAGTTTTGAAGCACAGCCCCCTTCCTACTTTCCCCGATTTTCTTCTGTTTGGTTGTAATTCTTGAACCATTAGACGTATTCCCCGACCGTGCACGCCTGGCCCAGGAGTCGAACCGAAAAGCACGGGGGAGACCTGCTCGCACCTTCTTCACTAGGCTACGCTGACGGTACTAGTGAGGAAGGCGTTAGCGTGGCCTAGTGATGAAGGTGCGAGCTCGTCGGGGCGAGTACGGTCGAGGAATCAAGGGTGTTGGTGTCTTTTATTGACTTAATAGATACCATTCTCTTTAGATATTCAATGCACTACGACAGACCTTTGTTGTCATTAGACGTATTGTCTTCAATTTCGTAACATGAACGATTCAAATTATGTTGATCATTCATGGATTAGAAACTTAACCTCAGGATCTGAAATAGAATTACTAGAGGCACATGAAAATGATGTATGGTACTTTTCAATTTTCACTTTTAATTTTGAGCCTAGTATTCTCGTCAATTTTGGCTATTATCTAGAGTGAAAGTGCCCCCTAATTAGCAGTACGATTGAAATACATGTAGACAGGGCCGGAAAGACTGAGAAACAAAATATGAATCAAAGTTGCATTGACTTTACATCAATGGAATCGTTCCTTAGAGCTTTCTCTCGATCAATAAGCACCGGCAACGCTCTGTTTCTTCTGCAAAGAACGATGGGGGTGTGCTATTCCATTTATTCCCATCCAGCTATAAGTGGAATAACAAATAAATTTGCCGTCCGCTCCATTTTAAACGATGTGTAGGCCGCATATTTTGAACGTGCAATTTCCCAGTGGCAATGCCATACAAATGCCATTGCTTGTAAGTCAAGTCATTCAGAGTCTCCGGCCAGCAGTTGTAATATTGCTAAGTCGAGGCACATTCAAAGTGCCGAGTCTATGTCCTCATTGATTGGTCTATCATCTACAAAATTAGTCATTCATTGCAACCACAGAACTGCATTAAGACTTCATTCATTCCATGTTGTACTCATTATTATTGCGGTTTGCGTGGTTACCTGGAAGGGTATTGAGGAGAAAATGGAAAAAATCAGTTCACAGTTCACCATAATTAAAAAACTATAAAAAAAAAAACTGTGCTGTGTTAATTTCCAAATTTGAGAATATCGAGAAGCGTTCTGTTCGATTTTTTACCCAATGTGAGTTATACTCTGGACCATCCCCCGCGTGATCTGTTTTCCCCCCCTCGTCGCTCCTCAGGACATCTGTGTCTGCCACCGTCTAAAACTTCAAGGTAGGCTGCCTTCATTTTTTTTTTTGGATTGTTGTTTGGATGAAAAATTATAGTTCCGACGAGAGGCTCCTTTCCTTGTTGGTTTTATGTGTTGTTACTTTATTTTTCTTTCTCTTCCATGATGTTTCTTTTCTAAATGTGAAATGTGTAATCTCCAATGTGAAATTATGATTTTCAATGATAAAATATACACTTACTTACTTACTTACTTACTTATTGACGGCACTTTCACCAATTGTCAAGTTTTCCCGAAAATTGTGACATGCTTAAGTTTCCTATTATTCTGATTTAGACATCATTTGCTTTGTGTGCTAATAAGGCACCATGACGAATTGTATTTGTGTCATCTTGCCAATACATTAACTTCGATAACACATTGAAAATGAAAGTACAGACCAAACTAAAGCAATGATACGTCACGAACAAGAGTTTGACAAAAGATAAAATCTCAGTCAACACATAAAAGTACTGGAAAATTTTAGGACCCTTAAAATGTAGAGGTAAATAGTTCCAACATTTGGTCGCAGGAAAAGCGAAAACTGTTCCTCCAATAGTTGAGTGGACATAACGCAACTCCGAAGTACGAATGCCTTGAACTAAATCTATCATGTACAGTCTTTAAAAAGGATGAACACAAATAAGGCCATTACTAGTTGATGCATTCATCTGATACAATCACCACACAAATACAGACAAAAATAATATATGTTTTTACATTCCACAGATTTACGGAATAAATAACTGTCTAGATCATCGAGGAAAGCATAAGTTAGAAAATATAGTGTAATAATTGAGTGCAGGAGTTATATACATTTTGTGAACATCAATTAAATAAGAATCGCAGATTAATATGTGAACTACGCAGTAATATTACAATCGAAATCAAAGCATAGCACTTTTGCTACGTTCCAAATATGCATTTTCTTCCACATAAGTGACAACTACAGATTCAAACAGCGCCTATGCTCCCGATGATTTGAAATTGGAAAATCTAGACACGAAATAATAATGTATATTCTCACATTGGACAACGGATAATGCGATTCCACAGCCATTACTCAAATATCCGTTTCTTTTCTTGCGCATTTTGTTATCCTACATTTTATTGTGAAGAACTCTTCTATCTTAATACATGCTCAAAATAAACTATAATTATCTGTAAGGTTCTATGATCTGAAAATATTCTATTGGCAATTTTATACATAACGTACCGACTATCGCACATTTGGTTGAAAAGCAGCTATAGTATCATTTGGCTAATATTGTACCACAGTTACAATCACTTTTTCTTCACATCTAGCTTTAAAAGAACGTATAAACTACTGATATTATTTGCTTGATAACTGTTATTTATTAGCCGGATTATAATATCATTTGGCAATTATAGACTTTTTTGATTGAAAATGATAAGTCACACTCTATTTTCTTACAACATATCACATTCTGCACATCTAAAATTATATTTACAAGTAGATGTTCTCGAGACCCAAAAACATCCTCGTTCAGTTAACGAAATGCAAATTTACCAATTTTTCGCGGATCAGAGTAGTTATGACAAGAAGGGTTCTACCGTAAATCAAAGCCGAGTCACAGTGGGTTTGTTAGATAGATATCTCATAATTATAATTATGAAATAATATTTTCAGGCGATGCATTACTCTAGGAGAATAATTTCCTTTACAGAATTAAAAACCGAAGCACTTTGGCCTTGTGCAAAACCCCATGTCGAAATTAAAGAATAAATACTGCATATATCAAACTGGAAAACATGTACGTTAGTTTCATCTTTTATTATTTGTGTCAAGAATTTGACAGTAAGGCGCTCGATTTTCATAATCAATTATCAATCAAAATTAAGGTCAAATTAACGAAAAATGATACCAAATAATCTACTTTCTCTTGACATTTTAACAAATTTCATTGAACTCAATAAGTCGTCCATCAATGAGTTCTATAAATGTGTTGTATCAACAAGCCTTCAGTAGAGTCGTCCGAAAATTATCGAAATCGCTCAAGCTCTAAGTCTCTTAATTTATTAAACCCATTTATCAAACGTTCCATATCCATGTTGCATTAGCGTTGATTGCAAGAAGGCAGTTACTTGTCAAACAAAAAGTGAGTTGTGCACAAATTGTGTTAATAAGAAATACAAACAAATTGGGAAATATGAAAGCAACAGCGCCTTACGCCTCGTTTTTATTGACTTCCGTATCTTTCTTTGGGCTAAAACGACAGAATCAGAAATTGGCAATGAGACGTGTACAGCAGCTCTTATGTAAATGATTAATTTTTCAAATAATACCATAGTATCTATCTTAGTTGACTCTGACTTCCCAATTGTACTCAAATCGATGCAGAGAACGGCAACGATATCCAATTTACGAATCACTTTTTTCTTAGCTAACTGCTGAGTACAAGGTCAATAACATGACACTTTCGCTAGGGAACATTTCCAAATGCCTGTGAGAAACAGATGTTTAGACATCAGGGAAAACGAAAGTGACGTTGCATAGAATTTGATTTTGGTGTTACATTACAACGCTTTGTTATGATAGGAGCAAATTTGCAATTCCACTCGTGGAGGATTGAGACGCACAATCCCAAGGTATACTGCAACGATTACGATCTATGAGATAGACTTTAATTCAGCAGTAATCTTTTAGTCTATTGAATGCTATATCAGAATAATAAATAATGCAACTTGACGGTAGGTACGGTAAATGAAATCATCTGAATCCTGAAAAGCTCGTTTGTGATATCACCATATTATATGTGTTCACGATGTATCAGCGTGTGCTACGTTAGGTACTTCGATTTACGAAACTGAGACTAAAGAGAATGATCACATTTTTTTGAATTCTGCGCTGTATTTCATCTAAATATAATTAGATTTAGATGTAGCATGAAACATAGCCACCACATGCGTGAGTTTATCAGAATATCAGAATCCTAATCTCTTCATTGATCAGTAGCGTGGAATTCACAATGGGCTCAGCATGACAACACTCGCATAATTCAATTATGACTTTTTACACGCATCACATTTGTTAGTCACCAATTAGGTTTCCGAACCCTATTAAGTACAGAATAAATTTGGCTCCAAGTTACTATTTAGGTTCTTGCTCTCTGATTAGCTACCACGTCTCCTAGTAGGTGTTGAGGGAATCAATTTCCAAAATGAATGAGTTTGATCAGAAAACCAAGCAATTTACAATAATCATTATTATGAGGCAGCTTCTATGTCATTTATTTCATAATAATGAATATGCAATAATGAAAACAAGTTTAATAAAACATTTATCCGAGTGCCAAAGAAAACGGTCATGAAGATATTCATGAAGACATTCCAATAGATTCCTGACTAAGGATCAAAAAATATGAAATCTTAAAATATTCTTAGTGTGTATATTACAATTGTACATGGAATGCATAACTCGTATGCTAGCTACACAAAGTTACCCATTCCGCAGTCTCGTGGGATGCCGCAGTGACATTGACGGCAACCATCGCTGATCTTGGGGATTCCTACAGGGTGTCACCTTCATGCCACAGGAAGTAGATGCTTCGTCGAGACATTTGACCAATTTCTATATTCCTCCACCATCTCTGCTCACTGCCAATGTCACCTTTCTCCAACCAATGTAAGTCAATCCTCTGTATTTTTAAGTACGTTACTCATGATTCTCTACGAAGATAATGAAGATAGCAGGCGATAGCAAGCATCCTTATCTCATTACTGTTGTAATTCTGCAACAATCTTAACTGCTGTTTGATCCGAATTTTACATTAGGCTTAAGGAAAAAGCAAAAAACTTGCAAGTTAACGGTGTCCTCGCCTTTAACCAGTCGATATCAACGTCGATTTGGTACCATCGACCGATTGAAGGCAAGTCCAACTTATATTTTGACCCTAAACAAAGATAAAATTTCGACCTTAATCCTATGACCTCCCGACGACTGGTCAATTGCGGCATGAAACAGTTTATGCTGGCCCACTAAGCTGCTTAGCATCCTCTATCGAATGTTTTCTCTAAGTTTACAAACAAGTGGTGTGGGTAACGGTCTAGTTAATTTTGAAGGTAAATTGCAAAATAGATCATAATTATGTAAGTTACATGACAATTTACGCGGAAATATGGATATTTATATTTTTGTCATAATTTAATAAGTAGGAGTTGATTTATCAATGTAATGCACATCAGCGACAAAACTTTAAAAATCTGATCTATCTGCATGCTTGGAATCAAAAGCTAACTGAATCATTCACTATTATTTGTTGCTTAGCTGAATGAGTGGCGTGTGTGGTGTATTTGTTTACATAGTCTCCAATTTTGCAAGTTTTAGTAACGGAATTCTTTCGACACTGGAATCTGTCGATAACAACAATAAACTTTATAACTTGAGCACTGTAATACTTTTGAAAGAATTGAATTCTTTGTTGAATGGATTCCGATATTACAATTTTAAATGCTGACATGTAACTGCACACATCGAAATCCATACCGCTTTCTCCTATTTCTAATTTGCTTCAATGTAATGACTGCAACAATCAGTTGAATGACTTCAAATATCAACCATTTAGATAGATCTGATTTTGAAATCTCTGTCGTTGAGTCACTTCGGATGAATGTAGAAACTCCTACTATCAGTAGAACACAAATTATGAAGCGGTTAATACTCGTATTTCCGTGAAAGATTCGATGAACATTTTTCTCTTTTGCATCAGTTATGAAACATCAGATTTGAACATCGACCTCATACCTGGGAGGAGAGAGCAATGTTGTCACTGTCTACGCGCATGTCAGTGTGAATACCCAAGCCAACAACATTCCATGCTAGTTATTTTAACCTAGAATTTGAACAGACGACCATCCAACTCATGATGCAAAAAGCTCAGTACACATTTTTTCTTATCCCCACTCACACACTTAACGCTGATGACTAAAAATGTCTGAAAAAATTTATAACGCAGTGTTTCGTAAAATCGTTGAAATGATATCGTCATCGATCCTCTTCGTAGACCTATATATCAGCTTTCTTCTAAAGCCGAATAAAATATCTCATGAAACTGATTGAAAATCAGAGCAGAAAAAGAGCAATTTTCTCTGCTTCCACGCGGGTGTAACATCGCTGTATGTAACAATTACACGGCACCTTATTTTCGTGAATGCAAATAATTGTCGGGACACAGCATTCTAAGAATGCGCATCCGCCGCCGCTCTAGCAATTCATAGATAGACAGTGTGGAATTACTGGTTCATTTGTATTCAATCTGCCTTCGCTTTGAAAGCTTCAGTTGACGATCACTCAACACACCTTATGCTCATCAATCTCTAGGGCTTCATTTTGGGTTAAAACCCCTTGTTAAATGAACGGCTTTAAAAACCATGAGAAGAATACAAAAATTGAGGTACTAGCGATGTAGGATATGATCGGAGGGTCCGTCTGCTGTTGGTGGAAAAACTGAATGTTTTTGGACTTCATACGCGATTATGATGTCCGACGGACCTCGAAAGCGCTCGCGCAAATCCAAACATTGGCTTTCCTACCAACAGCAGAGGGGTAGCAATCATGTCATGGTTAAATCACCAGTTTTAGAGCCTTTGACAATCCACCGATTCAATTCATGTCAGAAACCTTGTATCATTATAAAAAATAAGTCATGGACAATCTTGTCACAATATACACAATTATATTACTACAATGTAACTCTTATTAGTTGCATAAACCCACAATTAGCGATTATTAAATTCATTTAAAGACCAGTGAATGACACTTATGAAAGCTATTTAATATATTGTAAAGCCAATTAGTTCGCATGCGTAAATCTCAAGGTGCATACTATTATGAGAAAGTATTCAAGAAACAAAAAAAATATTTGCGACACCTGTTCCAAAGAGTTGAAGAGCATCGGCACTCTGTAATAAGTGAGCATGAACTTCATCCTAATCTGAATGACAGAAGGATTCTGTGAAACCTCGGTTGCTTGATAATTAGTTTGCTTTTTCTTTTCCTAAGTCTATGTAGCACAATTTACTAGATGACTTGTTTTTACATATAAGGTTTAGTGTGGCCGCATTAGAGTGAGTTTCGAATCCACTCGGCCCTTAAGTCAAAAGTCGTGGTTGCAAAAGTTGAAAAGCATGAAATAACAGGAGCACATTGATGAAACGAACGACTATTCAAATCGATACAAATTCAATGCGAACAACTTTTTCTACAGAGAAATTGAAGCTTCTCTGGTCTGTCAATCTCTCTAGATTGTAATTTTCAACATAAGTAAAGTACTTACAGCGAGGTTCACCGAATTCATTCTCCAGAACCTGCTCCATGCTATGACTCCGACGTTGAAAAGATGCAATTGCAGAATGCATTGGATTAACACATTGCTGTTGCGAAAACTGAGGTTGGGATTGAAGAGGAGAATGCTGTGGTGGAGGAGACGACTCTCGCTGAAGTTCAATTCCTTGTTCCTGACAATTCAGCAACTCTTGCGACATTTCTGGAATCGAATGGATCTTTGAAGACGAGTTTGAACGAGTGAATAAGCCTCGTATCTTTTTTATGAACAAGTGGAAATTAGGAAACCCTGCATATTCTCTAAAAATCATGTTAAGAAAAATAGATCGTCTCTAAATTCGACTTGATCAGACTGCGATTCAATATAGGTCAGCCGAAACAGTATCGGAATAACGACAGTGGTTTTCTACACAGAATAGGGTTCTTTTAACCTAACGCACTGTGGCTAACCACCATCTATCAGAATCCGGCTTGTTCAACTAAACCGGTAGAACCATGGAAATCGAATAGTCATAATCCATTATAACCACCTTCAAAGTTTTCATAGATTCGATGGAATTGAAGTGGGGTTCACTTGATTCTGGTTGCATAAAAGGACAAAGACTTAACAGAATTATTTTATTTAACCAAACCAAAATTTTGAAATCTGTTTCATAATCATGGTTGTTTGTCTCCTTCTAATGTAGTACTATAACAGCAACTGTCTGCTTGAATGGCTACGATAATCAAAATCATGTTGGTTCAACTAGCTCATCAGAGAGAAAGGACAGAGAGGTCTGTCGCATTTATCCAATGCATAACGAGGTTATTGGAGACGGTTGACAGTGCTAGGTTTCAAAAACACGGTTTGTTTGAAGACAGAGAAGATAGCAACCACAGAAATCCGCTTTTCGCTTAATTAGGTCAGTACAAAGCTGATCATAAAAACGGACCATTTAAATTAAGCCGAAATTCGATCGATTTTCATGCCTACCAGTAGCGTAGCACAACAGCGTGCCATTCATCATTCAAGAGCTTGCGTTCTCAGCTTTCAAATGAGCCATGATAAACTTGTATCTATTATTGCGTTTGCTGAGCAGTGATCAAAGTATGAAAATCGCTTGACTTACGAATTATCGTAATTTCCCAATAAAACACGTGGACATGACAATAAATCAGGCACGGAGCGAACGAGCATTTTCTGGCATTCTTTTGATATGATATTCATCGGGATTGGTTAACAAGGAAAAAATAGAGATATCGCTAACTTATAACAAAATCGTCACTCTATTGCCTGAAAATGTCATATTTTCACTTTTTTTCAAAAATGTTAGGCATCCTGTTATTCTTATCTTGTTAGGTATATGTGCTAGGGAATGAAATGTTTGGTATTTTAAGAATCCTTGCGATGCAAGGAGTGCGAATATGTAAGCTTTGTTCAAATACGTTAGATAGTTATTGTTCAAACTTCCTCAACATGTTTTCTCATTACCGCTTAAGAACATAAACATGCAAGGCAAACAATCTACAGTCGCTGTGAGAACGACGAGATGCCTTCGCTAATTGTTTTGATTGAACCTTCGTTAACCTTGCATGGTGTCTGTGCACTTTAGCAGAAATGAGAAAAGATGTTGAAGAAGTTTGAAAAAGACCTACATGTATTGAACTTATTTTAATAACAATTACACATTCGTACTCCTTACATCGAAAGTATTCCGAAGACACCAAAAATTAACATTTTTGATTAAAATGTGAAAATATGACATTTTCAGTCAAAAGATTCATGATACCTTCATAGTTCACTGATTTCGATACATTTTATATCAAAAAAAAGTCAGAAAATGCTCGTTTGCTTCGTACTTGATTCATTGTCATGCCCACATGCTTTCTTATTGAAAAATTGCGATTAGTAAATTAAGCAATTGTCATATTTTGAGCACTACTCAGCAAATACAATAGCGGATGCAAGTTTTTCGCAGTTCATTTGAAAGCTGAGAATGCAAGTTCTCGAATGATGAATACTGTTGTGCAACACGATTGGAAAGCATGAGAATCGATTGAATTTCAGCATGATTTCGGTGGTCAGTCTTTTATGATCAGGTCTGTAGTTTGGTGCAATGTCATTATTATAGCGCCAACTTTATGTGATAACAACCTTACTCTTGCGGTGGCTGGTGCAATAAAACAAAGCATGAAGTGTGGTGAATAAGTGGCAGTTCTGTTGATACGGATATGAGATGTAATCAACTAATCAATAGTCAAGTAGCATGTAGTGCGCCGCCAGCATGAATTTCCGATTGAACCTTCAAATGGGACGCCGAAAATGAGACTTTCACAGAATGATGTACACAGGTGGCTACTGCGAATATGCGCGTCTGTCGAATTCTGCCAGTTCTTCTTCTTCCAGGCAGGATCAAATAAAAACTCATTTAAGAATCCAATGGGAGACAGTTTCCGATAAAATGACGTTTGTCAGTTTTCTCTGTGACTATGTAAGGAGTACGGAAATCAAGTCTAGAGTCATGGAATGTTTGCAGACCATCTGCATCACGTGCATGTGTTATTAATTCATTATCGATCGGTGATGTGTTCGGTAACATGATGTGGTAGAAAGCATTATGCTTCAGCTAAACATGAATGTGTTTACTTTCATAGACAAAGGTAGCTGGACCCATGACTGTGTGATCTGAAGATTTTACCGAAGCCCTCCCATTGCATTTACATGCGCTTTTTTATCCTACATGACAAGGAAGGGCTTCGGTAAAATCTTCAGGTCACACAGTCATGGGTCCAGCTACCTTTGTCCATCATGTTTAGCTGAAACTTAATGCTTTCTACAGCATCATGTTACCGAACACATCACCGATCGATTATGAATTATTAATAACAAATGTACGTGATGCAGATGGCCTGCAGACATTCCATGACTCTAGACTTGATTTCTGTACTCCTCACACAATCACAGAGAAAACTGACAAATGTCATTTTACCGAAAACCTCCCGTCTGTTTCCCATTGAATTCAAATGAGTTTTTATTTGATCCTGTCTGACAAGAAGAGGAGCCGGGTAGAACTCTGCATACGCACAGATTCGCAGCAGCCACCTGTGTACATCATTCTGTGAAAGCCTCATGTTTGGTCTTGTTCTCTGCGGAAACTCGTGCTGGCGGTTGGACTAACACTATTCCTTATGACAGCTCTACTCTGGTTTGAAGACACCAGCACTCGATAGCTGAACCAACATAACTTCATATTTTCTTTGTATTCTTACCGGACTCTGACTCTACACATCGCAGTGTGGTTGAACAAAGCAAAAAAAATGATTAGCACATTTCAATTTGTCGATTGGACTAAACGGACAAATTTCGTAGGTAACAGCCTTTTTATTCAACCGGCATGGGGTTAATTCTACCTTAAACCGGTTGATCCGATTCAATCTGCCAAGACTTAGAAGCCGTCTAATGACCAGTGTCGTTTGAAAGACATGGCACATACTGATAACGATTTATTTGGAAATTACGGTGTAAGTCTACTTGACTTCTTAATTTCCAATTGCACTTAACATTGGAACTATGTGAATATGATACAACACCAAATAAATTTCATCATTCAATTAGAAAATTACTTGAAAACAAATCGTCAACTTTATTATGTACTTATATAGAGACAAATTTGATGAATGCTTTTAGCCTCAAGTTGATCAGGCGAGTAAAAATCAGTCAGATATTGATTCTTTGATGGAATATATTTGATCATCGCATATATTTGAAGTAGAGATCATGACCATACAGATTCAGTACTGCAATAATTCAATTTGTTTGAAGCATATACCACATATTGAATACTAAGATGTCATAATCGAAGAAGTAAATCACAAACTGAAGCTCAATTAAACACAGGTAATTGGAAGTTGGAAATAATCGTAAATGGTAAGCATTTGATAGCTGGTCAATTTCAACAACTGACTGTAATCATGAGGAAGAATATAACGGCAGCAGACTTTCGATTGAAGGCTTGCCCCAAACAATGAAATGTTGGAGGGTTCATATACATGTCAATAAGATGTACAGATTTAGAGTGAATAATATAGATATTAATAGTATGTAATAAACATGGTATATAAGTAATAAGGGAGCACGCCTCTACGCAGATAGCATTTGCGCATTTTCGTCAGATGCATGCAGAACTGCTTTATAGATTGACCTCTAGAGGCGGTTGCTTGAACACTTTACATATAATATTACATCTCTAGCTACAAAAATATCGCGTTTAGTATAAACCTTTCACCACTACATGTACAGATCCTCACAAACAGATCTACAACCAAAATTGCCAATATCACACTCATTAACTGTTAAGATAAAATTATCATAAAATTGCTCTAAAAAGTCAAACGTGTGCAGTTCACAAAGTGGTCATTCAAATGAATATGAAGCTGCCATTTAAATATGCTTATGAAGAAGGAAATACTGAAAATTTACTTTGTTATAGACAGCATTAAAATCTGTTAGGCAATAAATGACAGTGTATCGGCAATTTTCCCATTTAGTTTCTGGAATCTTCTTTAGAAAACAAATTTTTCTTGCAAGTCATAGAAGCAATCACCACAATATTGCGAAGCACTGTTTTAGATGACGAATTTCATTATCGCAAGAATTCATCTCGTTTATTTCAATGATTTTAATCATAGATATTGGGTTCGCGGTGTCGAATTTATCATAATTATATATCATGCACTATCCTGTTTCCAGACTAATTTCATAACTTTGTTGACTTGAGCACAAAGCAGAATCAACAAATAAGGAGACTAAATCGACGAAGATTATTGACTATGCAACTCATCACCACTTCGCGAATGGAAATTCAACTGGACATCCATCTACTTCGGCGCTTCTCGATTTGACCGCCGAAAGAAAGATGGCATCAAAAATGAGAACATTGGGTTATTGAAGTCAAAGGAAAGATTTTTGTGTCGATATAGTATCGTACAGCATCGATATAGCGTCTTAAACATTCATACATGTAAAACAGTGTTTCACATTCTGTGGATAAAAGAGAAGACTGAATATGCTCTCACCGGAAATCCTTGTCAAATACCTTTGTTTATCTGTTTAAGAAAACCCCGACATATTAAAATTTACCCCGACATACACATCACAACAAAAAATAATCAAAACTTAGACATTCACAAAAGTCAAATAAAACTTACCTTCATCGAAAGCCGAACTCTGAGACATCGTTTCCAGTTCTTGATGAAGCTCTTGGAATGTTGGTCTATCGTCGAGGTCCCAGCACCAGCCTACGAAAAAGGAGCAAATCTTTGAATACTTCTAGATTTCGCTATTAAAAGCAAAGAGATCAATCCGTTGAACATTCCGCTTTAAAGAAGCAATCAACCCCAAAATTCACATGATATGAAACTACTACACTGAGTACTTATTCCCTCACAGAGTTCGTCGACTGTCAGCTCAGAATTTTCGGGGCACGGTTTTCGATATACTTCAATGAACGTATACACAGGCCTATGTACTTTCGTAGATGCCCGTTTAAGTTAGTCCTTCATTACAAAACAGAGCGGTTTTCATTTTACGAGTAAGATACATGTGAGTGAGGAAGAATGAGACAAACTACTTATTCCAATGTTATGTAGAATACAAATCCTTGTACGCATGTTTTAACTATAAAACAATAACCAAAGAGTCTTCTAACATATTCATGGCTTTATCATGTTCGAGTGGAAATACATGTGGCTGATGACCACCATGGAGGACGATTTCATAAACTTATAATCCCATTTCAGCATCACAATTCAATAGTTTTCAACCAAGATAGAATTTAAGACAAATACTACATAGTAGAAATTCAAGACAAGTTGCTGATATTTCCATTATATGAAAAATATCAGCAGCTTGGATTATAATTTTGATCTTGATTGAGAACAATTTCATTATCGGTTCACAATGGTACAGGATCTACTTTTCTGGCGTTTCTTCGAACGATTCTTTGCAGGATGAAAATTCCAGCGCTTTTCTGTTGAGCACAGAATCTGCAGCTTTCATTGATACCCTTTCTTGTTGCCCTTTCAACTTGCCCTGCTACTTCTTAAAATTATTCAGCTCCTCTTCATCTTGCTGCACCTTTTGCTGTAACTCTCACAGAAAAATAATAAAATAAAAAAGGGAAATAATAATAATAAAAATGTGCTTGAAGACACAAATTCTTCGAATGCTTCGTCGGCAGCAAAGTAGCGGCAGTCCAATTCTTCAGTCGTAAACAAGACTGAGTGACTATCAAAGCTCTAACTGTTCTGGGGTCCAGAAGATTTCTCTTTTTGTGATTCTATCACCGATAAGACGACAGCCAACTGGACTCATTCATGACATCGATTTCCAACATTTTCTTCGGGACTTTATCTGGCTTTATCTGCTTCAATTGAGGGTACAAGCTATGCGTGCCATTCTTCTGAAACACTTTTTCAAGCTTTGGAGGGCTTCATAGCTTCCGCTAAAAACTTCAAGAGGTATTCTGTCCCAAGGTTTTGAAGCTCGTTCGGTTGAAGCAATTCGGTTGAAGTTTGGACCAGTTTCTTTGATTCGGTAAAATGCTTACAAAAAGCAGCAAAAAAACCTGATCAGTCGTTCAATGACCGGTAGAATTTGGAGCCAGCGGGTCACAAACCGCCCGTCGAGTGGGAGAATATATAAATTGACAAAAAAATATTACGGACAAGTTCTTCAATCTTCTTCCCTAAATGAGGGAGCTTGCAGGCATACCGGAATATATTGTGTAAGTGATGTAATGAAAACAAAATTCAGAAGACATGAGCATTAATTAGTACCGGTACTACAATTAACTGCAAATCTGTGCAAACTCTTTGACGAAACTTTCGGAATTAACTTGCTTCAGCGAAAAATAAAGAATGATTATGTGAAAAATCATCTCTGTGAATTTCTGTTCCGCAACATCGTAAGAAGGCTGTATTTAAATACGAGCGGTCAAAACACAACTGCTTAAAAACTTTCGGGCCGTGTTAATTATTTCGGACATTCGGGCCTTTTTCGGTCCTGGCACGAATTCGGACAGGAACACTGTTCCCTCACCTTTTCCACGAATTTGCACAAAGCAATCTCAGGCACTTCGCATTGACATAACGTGATGGCATTTGATTAACGACATAAATACTTTCGGGAGTATTCGGCAAGCATCATCATCTAAGAGGAATTAACCATAGTCTAACTGGTCAACAATTAGTATGTGCACGATAATGCCAAAGGCATAAATAAAATTTCAAACTGGAAATACGGGCACATGTCAGGAATCTAGCAATATGCCACGTAAAAAACTATGTTAACAAGCAAGAAATTCGGAATTAATTTTTGTCAGCATCATTTAGAACGTTTAAACAATTTTCAAAAGAGCTGCGCTTATCAAAGATATTATGACCAATATTTCAGTTTCTCAACCAGCTTGAGGGTGATAAACACAACAAATGACAAAAGACAGTTGAGATCTTGGGAAGTATTCAAAATTCAAGAACTAGACATAAAAGCAATAGAAATATAGTCATAAAAATATTAATCCTAGAATTGATACGTTGTAGAGATAGAACGAAAGTTGGCAAATGTCTGGTCACTACACTGTATTTTTGTTCTAATTGATTCGCTGTGGCAGTCTAAGATGTTTGTACACTGATGATTGAGGACGCATCTGCATCGGAAGCTCTGTTAGGCCACTTCGCAGCTGAATCAAAGAGAATCTAACACGCACTTGACCGAACGACGGGAGATCATATACATATTGATATAGGAAAAAAAAGTAATTCCCCTTTGTTTTATGGTCGAATTTCTATAAATTAGGTTAGCACAAGCCAGACAGCATTTCGGCGTCCCGCGCCTCCAATGGTCGATAGAACTATGTTGACCATAATCTCACACGTCCTGAATCTTCGGTGTCGGTGTACAAACATCGACGCACAGGCATAGACTATGCCACAGACATCGACGCAGTCAACTTTCGACTATGCGGGGCTGCAATGCAATCACTACAACCCATCGATTTGTAAGAGAAGTTCGACATGGCCTTTAGCGTCCCGTGCCATCTAACGGTCGATGGTACGTGCTAAACCATTATCGGTGTGGAAGGTTTATAAAGAGATGAGTGATATTGAGAAATGTGTTACACGTCAGATGTGAGATGATTGAAATGCGAAGACTGCACTGAAGCACTACGTGTTTCTATTGATTGTGGGTTACATTCGAAGGGAAGTTATGAGACCTTTTTTGATTCAGTAATGAAAATGTATTTCTTGTGCAGTCGAGTTTTGTGATGAAGCAGACCTGAAAATCCCCGATGTCTCCTAAGTAATTGTGTGTATTTTGGAAAAGATCGTGTAAAGCAGTAGTAGCCGATAGTTCTATTCTGCTCAATATGGCATGTTATAAATCTAAGAGTAGTTTGCAAATCTAAAATCCACGACAACAAAGGCAGGTACATTTAAAAAACAAAAAAATTATCACTACAAGAATTCTTAGTTACTAGAGAGCAAACGTCAAAATTACAATTATAACTCGATTTATTACTAAAATGCTTAGCCGACTTTTTACCATTTTCATAAATAATTCTAATAGGTAACTCGCATTAGTAATGGATGAATCAAAAGCGATCACACAACTTCAACCCACAATCAACCGAAAACACGTGCTACCTCAGTGCAGCAGTTTTTTTCGCACTTCAAATGTACAGCACAATTAATATCACTCACCTCTTTAAAGACCTTCACATCGACTGCGTTTTAGCACTGACCATCAACCGTGGGACGCCGAAGGTCCTGTCAAACTCGCATGTAATTCTTTTGTTATTTGACGAAGAAATAATACGTCAAGAGTGTCTACTCGCTTGTTGAATCTACGATAATTGTGGCTAACTTCTCTCGCCGACCAGTTCTTACATTAATGTCTATAGTTGTTGAATTTTGAATATTCCCAAAATCATAACATCGTCTTCTGAGAAACTGAAATTAATTTATAACATTATAATTTTTTCGACAACCGCAGCTCTGAGCTTTTTGACATTTTTAAAAACATGCTAACTAACCTCAGTAGAAAAATGGATGAAAGGGAGGAAAATAATTATGTGACATAATCATCTTGCCAATGGTACAAGTACCTAAACTTACTTCATACGTGTATATGAAATTTGAATTCATTCAAGTGCTAAACCATGTTCAATTTCTTCTGTCTGATGAAAGTTGCCGAATCGTAACCGAAACTAATCATATCGCAAACTAAATGAAAATAAAACCTTGGATCCTTCTTAATATATATTTTAAAAATGATTGGCTAAGACACCGAGAAACCATTAAATTGCTGATAAATTGAATAAACTCACATCTTTTCATCAATTGATACACTTTCTCTGGACATCCCACTGGCTTCCCCATCCGATAACCTTTCTCAAGTCTAGGATAAACATGTTGAAGCTCGATTCCGGGATATGGAGAGTTACCATACGTGGCAATCTCCCAGAGAAGTACTCCAAACGCCCAAACATCAGATTTAGTTGAGAATCGATTGTATGCAAGTCCTTCGGGAGCCGTCCACTTAATGGGAAACTTCGAACCAACTTGAGCTGTGTATGTTGTATCTTGCTCAACATAGCGTGCCAGCCCGAAGTCAGCGACTTTCACAATCAATCCCTCACCAACCAAACAGTTGCGTGCCGCTAAATCTCGATGAATGAATTTGTACTGTTCAAGGTAAGCCATACCTGAAAATAGATATGAAAATGCTACGTTAAGGCGAAATTATGACGTTCAACATGAGCAGCATTAAGCAAAAAAAATGAATAGTTCTGATTTGCAAATTGCGATGGAATTAATCGGCTTATTTCGACACATGGTCAAGATGAAAGTCATAAAAATGCCTACCAATGTAATGCCTTGCAACTCCTACGATTCTTCTAAAATCTACAGAAGGCTATACTTGTGCACTTTCAGAATGAATTATACCACAACATTAATACACCCTAATCAGAGCAAAAACATCTTTTTAATCATTATGATTTCCGATCACGATATCCTTTATCATCATCGATGTTTACTTGTACATGTAGCTCATGATAGACCTGATCGGTCGATCTAGGCTGCCAACGTCTGATCCTTGTTTTTGGAAGTCATTATGCTGTCTATTGACATCTAGATGTTGCCACTATGGTATAGTTGCCGCAAGTCATGAAATAACGCTTCCTAAGATCGATGAAATGCTGTGGTACTCGCGAAGTTGCAAAAATGTAAATAACTATATGATAATGGAACAGAATTCGAAGATTTGTCCCGGACAGATTTCAGTTAAATCCTTCAACAATAAATTATTTATCAAATTATTTTTTGATTATCATCATATTTGACACAGTTCGGAAAGTTGACGTAGATCTATGCTGCGCTGTCACTTGAAAAATATGTCCACTTTCCAAGATCAATCGGACGGCCCGACGGCTAGCTGTCATAATAAATAAAGTAATTATTGTAATTGAATAAAAAAACAGGATGTACATACTGTACAATTTGTACCTATGTTGTAATTATGTACAATTTGTACATATCGCACATCCTCTAGGACATGTTGTTTGCAGCATAGTTTGTACATACTTTTACCCTTCAATGCAGAATATAATTTCTGGGGAGAACACTTGTTTTTTTGCTGCAATGCTAGTAGTCATTCATCAAATGCCGCATGTGTTCAGTAATTCAGTAAAGCGCTAAGGCTAATCAGGTCAAATGATTAGAAGGACAACAGAAAAGCCAACGTAAGAGGTATCTAGTGAAAGGCGCAGGTAGCTGCAAGCACAGCTAGCCAGGGAATAATTCTAAGTGAAGTTTTCAACATACTGATTCTAGCTTTCAGCGCATTTGTGCTTTGCCTCGATTGGTGAACTACATACATGTATATTATTTCAAAGTTAAATAACTACCGTATCTATAACTTCCGAAAAATCAACGAAAGCAACCCCTATTCCGCCATAATGTTTGGTTATAAATTTATGAAATAATCAGGAATGTGCGACTATAGTAATGGAATCTTAAGTACACTCATTGCACAATATCGTAAACAGTCGGCCTGAAATTCAAGCAAGTCCGCTTCACCGGTTGCCTCCATCTCTAGAAAAGATTAGATATTTCTACAGTAAATATTCAGATTACTTTTCTCAGAATTTTGAAAAATCTGGGGCTTTTATCTTTGCATTATATAGTCATATCAATTTAAATTCCGTTTTATGATACTGTCGTTGAGGAATTATTTCAAAACCATCTAGCTCCCACGAATTTTACGATTTACACTGAATGGTGTAGACCATCAATATTTGACACATAAATGGCGAGGGAACTATTAGGTATAGCAGTTGAGCAAATATTCGTTGATATTATTTAATATATCTAAACCCAATACATTGAAGGCTTAAAAAAAAGTGTTGACAGAATTGAAAAAGTTGAGCACTCTCCCCCCCCCCCAGCCGTAGACGCTGAGTCATAGTTTAAAAAGCCTTACAGATAAGGAAGGCTGATGGATTGAACAACAGACTGTTGGGTTTCCTTATCTTAGCTATACGGTGAGGCTGATAATTTTTAAGATTGTTGAGTGAAAGTTCGCTTGGGCATTAACTAGAAAGATGTCCTTAGACTTGAACAGTTTAAGCTGTTTCTATGCAATTGTATACACGCATACTGTCTATATGCAATTGCGTTTAGTTTCAATCAGTATCTTATATTGAAAACCGATTTCATCTCCGTGTAGTGAGCTGACTAGGTGTTCTTATTGCACACAGTGAGTGTGCAGCATTCCGAATGAGAATTATTTTTCCCAATTAATCAAAACTTTGGCGAAGTTCAACTTCCTAACGAAGATTGTGGCCAGTAGCCCATCTCACTGTCCTCAAATCGAAACCGGTGGAAGTTAGATAATTCATCCTGATTTGAAAGAAGCTCTTTCACTAAAAAAACATATAAAAGCATATTGAAGTATAGTCGAACGATCCGTCTCTTGAGCTGCTAATTATTTTCAGAAATTACATATTTAAGAGTCATTTTCAATCCTCTACAACTCTGTTTAGTACAAGAGTGAAAAGACATATTAAGGTATACTTCAACGGTCGTCCAACAATCTCTCAATTATAGTAACTTGAACGTGATGGGAGTATTAAGATACTTCATCTAAAAAGATTTGATCGACCTATCTTTGATTCAAATAAGTCAAGACAAATAAGGATACTCAAAACTCCTTTGATGATAGTTCCACGACTATCAGCATATCATGAATAATTGAAAGTACATAGGATGACTGTGGGCTTTGATTTAGTTGATCTTGAGCAATCCTGACAGAATAAATAGTTGAGAGTCGCCAACCCACGCTCCCACGAGGTTACGAAATCCTCAACTAACACAGTTAATATTGATTGGCTCTTAATTTTAAAAAAGCATCTAGATTAAACAGTCAAATATTAAAGACAAATAGAAATTGAGAATCTTCATAAAAATGAGTTCTTATTTGTATGTGTATCCATTTTCACGTAAACAATGTACGTGTGATTAAAACACTTCTATCAATTGCAATTAATTACATTAAGAAATGCATGCCATTGTATACATATTTTCTTAAGTTCCGTAGTGACATGTTTTCCATTAAATGAAAACTGTCAATCACCTGAATGTACACGTAAATTTTCATGAGCATGCGCTTGGGTGTTCTCACACTTTTCCAAAGTAGAAATCAAAGCTATACATAGTTTTAAATAGGGACAGTATCAAGGAGCAATATTAGTCATAATTATCATCGACAAGATATGGCTACAGCATTGTGAAAATCAAAAGATTTTAAGCACATTTGAAAGGCAAAAATTCTGCTACTGGAGTAATAACAATAACATAAATCTAACAAAATTATTGTATACATGAATGTTATTTCTTTGCTTCTTTTTATCTTATTCGCATTAACCTCATTTTCTTTGAAGATATCTCTTTAGCATTTTTGAAGATTTATCTGCCAACGTGGTAGCTGGCAATACAAACCTGTTGTGCAGCATTATTTACATACGAAGTTGCTAATACTTCATTACTGTCTAATTGAATCAGTGAATAATTGCACTCGCTTAGGTTGCCTGCAAGTTGTATAAGAACAAAAATATAACCTTACATGTAGACATTGCACGGCACACGAGTGTCTAATGGCGCTGTCTTTGATATTTTAGTTAACTGCAAGCAATTTGATAAATAATTTTCTTCTTATAATTTTTTGATAGAAATAAGAATACAAACTTAATATTTCAGCCATCTGAAGCACGGCCATTGCCAGAGACCCATTCACGCTGTAATTCCTGCATGAGATTCAAATTACAAAAACAAAAGTAAGTTATAGAACGCATACAATCCTAAATGAACAAATGCTACGGTAAAGAAGATCAATAGATATCTTAAGACTCAATCAACAATGCAAATAGAAATTGCGACCTATAGACTAAGAAAAATACTCAAGAAGTCTCGGTCTCGCTGAGTCACTCAGTCCATTGAATAAAGGCTCTTTGAACTTTATTTGGATGTGCAGCAGGAGATCATATTTGCTGTAGCATCGCTTTAAGATCTAAAGTTGCAACAGATTGATGTTATTATACCCATGATGTTGTTGTCGATGCTTCCGAATAGATGACGATGACTGTCTATGCACCTCAACTCTTTCGAATCACACTAATCACATTAAAATTCATAAATTACATCGTGACTGTTTGGCGCAGACAGTCATCTATTGGGCCCATTCCATTGCAAATTGGAAACTTGGAATTACGCCGAAGAAATCGCAAAATAGCAGGCATGTGAAATAATAACTTTTGAAAAGATATTTAATTATACATTCGCTGCGAAGGCGCGGATTAATATTACACCGTTCGTATTCGCGTAAAAGAAGCAAAATTAAAAAGACGACAAATTATATCCATTGCGTTAAAAATCAGTCGCATTTCGTTTTAGACTACTTAACCACTCAAACATAACAATGGCTGGATCGCACGTACTCTGTTTATGTGCAAATGGAATTTTGTGAAGTGAGAAAATGTGACCATGTGTCTCGAGGAAATCTCATATTGGTAAATCTGTCAAAGATTGTCCTATTTTTCGAATATCATTATTTAACAATTCGTTTGAAATACACTTCTTTTTATAATAAAGCAGAATATTGAGATTTTCTGCGATCTGAAGACACGGTTGAGAAAGATTGCTGCAATTATCTGATGAGTAATCAAATAAGTATGCATATCTCAAGCTAAATCTCTATTTCTTCAAATGCCATCGATATTGCCATATTTACTACTGCTTTCAACTCTATTTACCTTAACGTATATATTGACACTCAATATTCTTTAAAGAACTGTATTAACATCTTTGACATCTAGTTGCAGTTTTCCCAGGAAATAATGTCCTATATATTATCCATTCAGTACTATCTTGACAGCCGACTCAGTCGATTAAACGTGATAAAATTAAAAACCCTTGATAGGTTCGAAGTCCTGCTTTTGATCGAAAAAAAATTTTATGAGGTCACTTTCGATTACGAAAGATACATCACTTCAGATTGATACTTCTAGAAATTTAGGGGAATTTATTGAAGGGCAGGGCTGATAATGAAAATTTAGTTCACTGATAAATTTATTGAAATATCAAGTCATCGAAGCAGCTCGTTAAAATTTAGAAATAGCGAAGTGCTGAGGTTAAAAATGAGAATTTTGCATATCTCAAAAAATTATATTTGCGGTTGAAACCTGATTTTACCATAATAACCAAAGCAACTGATTTTGCGGTAAAATGCATGCATCATGATGAAAGCAGAGCACATGCCTGATGCCGTGCAAGATAGATTGATTATGGCATCCATAATCGCAAGAGCCGATTACACCAACATGTAAAGAAATAAAAATAAAATGCCTATTGAGCTTTATTCAAATAATTGAGGAGTCAAAACAAGTGATGCGTTACTTAGGAGTATCGTTTGTGTCGTGGAAAAGCTTTTCAAATAAAGTCTCAAATTTGTGGTCCAGTTTCTATCTTGTTTAAACATGTATGCAGAGTCTTTTAGGCGTTATGCTCTGCTAAAAAGACCGCATGAAGAATCAATATTGTCCGAAATATCCGTCTGAATTAACATTTCATGTCAAATATCCTACATCTTTGAATAATTGCTCACGATTGAATATACTGTCAGTGATAGCGAAGTCGCTATCTTCGTAATCCGCATAACGTATGGATAGTGTTCAATTATACAGCATAAAAGCCATATTAAATAGCTGAGCTAAATTGTAACACAGTTAGCTTAATTACGCAATAGAAAAAAAGAAACCGAAAATAATCCGGAACATCTAACTAACAACATACTGGTGATGTCACATCATGAATTATTACAAAATAAAAAATATAAAATAATTGCTCTTTCTCTTTACTTCGCGCATAGAATATATATGCGGTGCGTAGAATGAAGGCGTCTACTTCAAGTTCATCAGATAGCAAATTGAAAATGCATGTTCTGACATTAAAAAGGTCTACACCTACCATGTTAGCAGCTTGAAACGCATGGACATTTATTGAGTCATTTAAATCATTCAAATGAGTGGGAGATTTCTTCGACAGGTGAACGAACAAATGACGAACATCACAATTGATTAAATTCACTGCTCTACTAGGGCTGAGTTAGCTTGCTAATACCGAAAAACAGCACAAAAGATAACAACCGTCATTTTTTATCTTCACAATGAAAGAGAACTCCACCGTCTTGGCATATCAGTTGAATCAGTACGCCATCACCTTAATAAAATATTCAGAGAAATCTGCAATTTACATTAAAATAACTGCCACGCAATTGTGAAAAAAAACTGATGAGGCTGGCAGTAACAGAGCATCAATTCACGATAGAGAAAACGATAAAAACTTAGCTACATGCAACAAGCATCATGGAAATTGAAAAAAATAACTCACCACATGCAATCTCAGTCGCCATATGCAGGAGTGCAGGCGGCGGCAGTTGGTCTGGGGTGTGAGCACGTAAATAATCCAACAGATTCCCGTTCGGCATAAACTCGGTAACGATGTAATACGGTGGCTCACGAGTGCATAACCCAAGCAGTTGTACCAAATTCTTATGCCGTAGAGTTTTCATAAGTCGAGCCTCAGTAAGGAAATCGTGCACTTTCATTGTAACATCAGCCTAAAAAGAAGCAGTTTTCAATTCACGTCCTTCATTGTATCGTAGCATTTACAGCTTCTCATGATTTCATTTTCATCCCTGCATTCTATATTGTCAAGAAAATTGTTTTACGGGTGAGAATAAGCTGTAGAGAAGGGTCCAAACGCATAGATTCAGAGCCGACAGAATGCTTCATAATGTTCAGATTTGAGTGGATCTGAGCGCAGATTTTCGTAAATACATGTAGCTTCCTCATGTTGAATTTAAGAATGAAATATTTCATGTAAATGTGATAGTTGATACACCTATTAATTGAGGCTCAGCATGTACGGCAGATGATATATTTTCACACTGCCAATATAATAATAATGTTAATTATTGATCCATTTTTTTCGCGCTCTTCTGATTTATATTTTCGACAAACATCTTCAAGCCATAACCATATAAAAAGTAAGGTACGAAAGATTATCATAACAAATAGAAGTTATGTAAGTTCGCTCAAATTACCAACATTATTGATTCATCCTAGCATGCCAATTTGATTGAAATGTGGAAAAAGTGAAGACAAAGCCGAAATAGAGATGCCTTGACTCATCATGATTAGCAGTAATTAGTCAATTGATCACACTATTTTTTAATGCGAATTAGTTCATATGGTAACATTACCAGAGAGAAATTGTTCGGTCACTGATCATGCCCTATGACAAATGGTGATTTTACTTATTCGACATGATCAGATGACAAGTTGACAAGTTCAGTTTGATCATAAGCTTGACCAGTTACTAGTGGTATGACGTGATTGATTTCTTCGACTTGATAAGTAATAAGCTTTTACTTGTCATAATCACGCATTCATGACGGAAGAATTTTTATCCATCATATTTGCATTATGAGTATCAATGGAAGTAGAAAACACTAAATTAAAAAGCAAATGAAATATTAATGACAAAAAATAATGTGAAATAGAAAGTTAGGAATTTATCTTACATAGTTTTGAGAAAGTGGAATTCTGAACATATTAGCTGGTTTAACGTGAGAATTTTGGGTAGTTCGAGAATTTTACACCGAGATATGCGGACAGTATGCAAAAAACGCATCCTGCATAGTCACCTCCAACATTTTTTTCTTCTGTTGTAATGCTTACCTCATTATACATCCTTATTATCTTATGAAGTGTAAGCAGTATATTTCAATTGAAAGCATGCATAAATTTCAATAGAATCCATAGGTACCGAGTGACTCAAAGGTCATTTCGCCCAAAATTATTGTGAATGAATCTTCTGCATTTCATATAAGGGCAAATAAATATTCGATTGAAAGATGCTGTAATAGATCGGCTTGTTAAACGAAGTTAGCAGCATTTCAGAAACACTGCAAGCTGATGTATTTAAATTTTCTGCATAATTGAGTCAATTTTTTTCTACACACAATTGCTGAACTGGAAAAATATTTATCTCATCCACGTCTTGGCATTCACTCGTAGAGCTGTCAGTTGCTGTGTGATGCTCTCCATGCTCCTGACATAGAGAGCATATTGTTTGTTCACTAGTATTTGTCGACTTTTATCAGTGAGTCCGTGGATCATTAGCTTGATAAACATCGGCATTTTTCTTTGGTACCCGTCAACGCTCGTTGGAGGATCATAGATCGGCTAAACAAACTGAGCGAATTCTCAGTCATATGTTCGCGGGTGAACGGGTGAAGTGATGTAATGTTAAATGCTCGGTTAGATCAAACCATTCAATGCCTTTATGAAATTCACTAGTTTGAGTGGATATCTTGTCAGCAGTTGCTATCGGTCAATACAGAGGTTGATTTACCCTTCATACTTTGAAAGAACAAAGAACGGAGCAGCGCACGTCTGCAGGAGGTTACATGAAACGATTGTCGAATAATTCACAGCAGTGATCAAAATTATAACGATCAGTGACAATCCTGAAAGAAAATGACGAAGAAAGAAATCGGTGTGCCACTGGTCGGTTTCTGAATTGGAGTCGACTAGTCAGCGTGATAGTCGATAGTCGGTTGACAGCCTTGCACTCTGGGGCAATTCTTCGGTTCATGATCAGTAACAAGTGATCGGTGATTTATGATAAGTTGATTTTGACAAGTGATCATTATTTCAATTCTTTGGTTTGGACTGCCCACAAGGAATAGATGGCCTATGATTACCGAACACAACGTTAATGAATGATTATATGATGACTGGTAAGAACAGGCTAGCTTATGAAATATCGTAGGGAATAGCGCCGTGCAACCTCGATGTCAGGCCACTTCATCTGCTCACCTAAACAATAATGCTTTTGAACATTTCAAAATAATTGTCCCCATTTACAGGATTATAAGAGTAAACGAGCTTGTAAAAGAGCTAAAATTGAGATTCCACCAAAGAACGTGACACCGGGGTCATCTAGAAGCTTTTGCTGCAGTGAATGGAAATTATGTCTTCTAATAAACGCAGTTATGCCTATCCGCGTTACTTTTCAATATTAAGTTAACCACGTCTGTCAACATAAATGATGTCATGCATGATTATGTGTGCATGTTGTGAAGGCTTCTCGAACACAGTAGCGAACCATTTTTGACATTTTTTTAAGATGAGTCTTCCTGGCCTATAGCAATCCAGCAGGGTCATTTCACATCAAAACGTCAAATTTTGGAAAAAGTGAGTGGCGAAGGTTATCAGATTTTCTTGAAATTCACATCTTTTCATCATTTGGGTCTATCTCAGGCTTGCCGTGGGAATGGGAATTCCCATGAGATGGGAATGTTGCTTCAGGTCATGGGAATCCCATGGGAATTAAATGAAAATTTTGATCACCAAAATAAGATAAATTTAAATCTTGTTTGAAAGTATCAACTCTTTTTTGGTTTGCAAAGGTTGTGAGAAAGGGAGAATGCAGGCTGTAGTTGCACTCATCTTACTGGATGACTAGGCGAAGCCGCTCATGAATGACGCACAGATTGAAGTGAAAATACAACATTTATACATGTACATCGTACAGGTGTGTCTACAGTAAGCAGGCTGTCCTTGTCTGAAAAAAGCATGATTCTGTCAGGGTGACGAAACACGGGTCGGTAACCATCATCATAACAATTCTTTTCTTGGCTTATCAATCTTATAAGAAGACTAATACATATCGGTCTTGAATGAGAGAGAGAGAGAGAGCCTGGATTATGTAATTATCTGTTGAGGCTGTCTGTCAATTCGCATCGTCAACCGACGGGAGGAGAATCAGTATCCATGTCAGTGACCGACCGACCGATTCTCTCGCCCCGTGCGCTGCATGATCAATTTCACTTACGCAACTTTTGACAATTCAAGTGAAGGAATGTGAGCTCGCAAAACATTCTTTTCTTCTGATTGACGCTTGGCGATGATTCATTAGGCTGCAGACCGAAGAGGAACCGAGTTATATGATGTAATTATAATCGTCTGCAACTTCAGTTCCCACTCTGAGGCAGGTCGTCGCTGCGATGTCTTCGAACAAGTTCTTCGAAGTAGAAAAAAAACTCTGCAGCAGCACATTTCTGCTGCTCGTGTATCTTTTGTTCCGCCACCGAAGTCATTAACCAGTGGTAGTGCCAATCTTGATTCGAGGATAAAGGCCGTGCAAGTGGACGTATCACCGGTTGCCGAGAGCTCAGGTGACGACAAGAAACCATTGTTGACCCCTTTCCTTTATTGTGATGCCTGTAAGAAATTGTTTCTTTGGTTTAAGAAGACAAGAGGACAGTGGGTCAACTAGAGTGGGGTCAGTGCAATAAAGCGCCATCTCGAGAAAAACTGCGCACCGGCGACGTCGACGTCCAATCAACTCACCATTCACCGAAGTTTTCAGTGTGCTCCATCAACAAGCAAGCCTCCTCTTCCGAAAGAAGCAAAAGAACAATGGCAGCAGCATGTAGTGAAGCTTGTTTGTGCCCATCCGACTGTGTCCATCAACGCCATGGCTCAAATTGCATCATCTTGCGCAAACTTCGCTTCTTCGGTAACGCACAGAAACAACAAGATCAATGACTATTCCATTGGACGAACTTACATTTCATCGGGGTTAATGACTGAGGGAGAGCAATCCCATGTGAAGTTGCAACACCATTTTAGAAACAGTCAACGATCCGGATGCTGGTGTATCATGCATGATTGATTTTTGGTCTGGAAGACATGAACATCGACTTTCTTATTTTGCTGTTGTTGCTTGTGGACTCGATAAAGATTGGCGTTGGTTCAATTATCCACTTAAGATTTGCGATTTGGATGATGTACCACACGACGCTTCGTTCATTTTCAAAATTCTCGAAGAATGCATTAAGTCACCGGATGATGAAAAACAGGGTGAGCTCTCTCAACCCATCTTTATAGTTAGTGACAACGAACCGAAAATGGTCGCAGCGTTCGACGGCCGTTATCCAACGACGCTGAACTTGGGTGGTAGAATTGGTTGTACCGAACATGCCTTGTCGACTTGTGTCAAAGACGTTTTCGTGAAGTCTCCACCAGAATTACTAAGTGGCATGCTGTCTAATCTGACTTCTGTGGAATCTTTCTATAATGTACGCGACCAAAATGCGACGCGACTGAAGCGTGCTATTCCTGATAAAAGCACGACTCGCCCATGGCGCTTTCAACATTCTCGACTTCGATCTGCGGTGGACAACTACACTGTATTTCTGTCAGAAGAAGACTGTCATGTATCTGACAATTTGCCACCTTTACCTTCACTGAAATCTCTCTTGGATATTATGGAAGCCGTCAAGTGCTTCTTTGACAGAGTTGAGGTTGATGAGCCAACTTCTCATCTATCTTACCTGAACTATCTTACTTTAGATATTCACTTGTTCCAAATGCAGATCAGTGAAGAAGTGCCTGCCATCGCTCGGGAGACTTGCTGCCTTCTACGAAACCAGATGAGAAAGAAGCTGTGGCCATATTGTGGTTCATCATTTGCAAAAGCGGCTTGTTATTTGTCAGGCATTGATGTTTGCAACACGGCTTTGGATATGGTGAAAACTCTTAGATATTCCAGGAAAAAGAACCGAGAATTGCAGGTGTTCATGAATGAATGGGAGCAGGAGATGCAAGGATTCAAATTGAGTGTTGTGAACTATTTGAATCAGCTGCTTGATTCAATGCATATATCTGATATCCCCACGGACAAAGTCAGTGATAACCAGGAACGTGAGCCCTCGACATCCAGCGATCCGTTTGAGACATTGTTTGCTCCAAGCCCAAAGCGCATGAAGACTTCGCTTCATGAACAACTTGAAACAGAAATGTTGCTTTTTGAGGCCATTCGTGTGGCCTCCAGACATCCGACCAAGGATTTTTGGAAAGAGAAAGGACCACAGATGAGACTTTTGTCAAAGTGTGCAAAAATTCTTTTTTCCACCCCAGTGTCATCGGCTTCTGTAGAAAGACTATTCAGCAAGGCGGGGATTCTCTCATCAAAGCTTCGAAAAAGGCTCAAGCCTGACAAGCTCAACGCTATGATTTACACAAAATATGCTTGTAAGTTAGAGACTGTATTATAATTCAGTTCCTAGGTTTGCATGAACATTTGCTATTCATTTGATATATTTCATAACAACGTTTGTTAATCCATTGACATTTTTCTCGTGCATCGGCTATTCTCTAGATTTTCATACCCGTAGAAACGTTTGTTAATCCATTGATATTTTTCTAGAGCATCAGCTATTTCTCTTGATAGCCTTCATTGCCGCATGGTAGCGTTTTGCGTTTGCTAATCCATTGATATTTTCTTGAGTATTTTAGCTTTTGCCTTGATGGTTTTCAAAGTGACGCTTGTTAATCCATCGATGGTCTTCATTCGGCATCACGCGGGTCTCAAAGTAACGGTTGTTAGTCCATTGACAATTTATTGAAGATCTGCTATTCTTAGATTGTAGTACTGTCATTCGTAGGCCTTTATACATAATAGGGCCTACATTGGAGAGTTTTTATAATATGTAGCTTTCATCAATCCATTGATATTTTTTAATGTTTGATGCCTTTATAGCAGCAACGTTTGTCAATCCTTGGACACATTTTCAATGAACGTTTGTTTATCGAATATAAATTTGTCTTTTTGCATTTGTGGCTTTATCATCAAAGTTAGATAGAATTGGAATTACACCGTACCTAAATACATGGGATGCGAGCGAGCGTATTATCACATTCATAAATCAGTAGTTGTTTTCTGTTGATAAGTCATAGAAATATGCGTAGGCGAAGTATTGACTTCATTGCTTGTATACAGGCACTGTACTTGTATTGCAAACTTAAATATGATATTGCGATGAGCTAGAAGTTTGCCATGTTCATCACAAGTACGGCACCGCATGAAGTGAATCAGAGTGAATAGACATGCGAATATGTGTATGTATAGGCCTATATGTAATCGAAGACTATTTCGATGAAGTCGTCTTTGTTGATTGACTAATCCCTGAAACAAAATGATAGATATTTTTGATAATTAGTAAAAACTTGCAATTTTTGGAAATTACAAAATAAGATAGATTGATATGCCAATACTTTTTCATCCAAAAGATAGGTCAACTAAAAGCGCTTAATCTCATCAGTTCAATTACGAAAATCCGCTAATCGACTTGTAGTCCGAAAGAAGAGAACCATAAACCGTATATAGGAAGAGTAATGAGCCATGGGAATTCTGATGGGAAATACTGAAAAATCCTGTGGGAATGGGAATTCCCATCAAAAATCCCGTGGGAATGGGATGGGAATTCAAAATCAATTCCCACGGCAAGCCTGGTCTATCTAGATGAAATTCAAACTGTTTCGGAAAATTCAATCGGGAAAGTCACTTGCGTGGCCTTGACTTATTTGAATTTTTCAATTTTTAGAGTTTATGAAAAATCATATACATCATTGATGGCCTACATCACCGATCTTGCAGCGAAGTTGAGGAAAATTCTTCTTGGACTGCTTAAATGATACCCAACCATAGATGTTCCTAGCGGAATTCACAACTTTTTCGCTGCGAGAAAATTTCTGTGGGCCCTCAAAGAAAGTAAAAATTGTGAAAAAAATCGAATTTTCAAACATTTCTTAAGAAATGCAAAAATAATTTTACGGTCATTTCTTCCACAGGCGACCACAAATACATACAAAGGATTAAAAAAATATTTTGAAAATCACCAGGGATCGGGAAAGTGGTATTCTAATCTCAAATTATATGAACAATATTCAATTTTTGACATCTTCGACTCAGTCCTGACAATTACTTGCAGCAGCTACGTCAATTTTGATAGGAGGGAGTGCTTCACCTTCACATTATTTATCTGAAACTGTAATCAGAAGTAACTTTTTTCACCCAGAAGCATGATTTTTTTGAATTTGAAAATGTGGTAAAGTTAGTTTTTGTGCTGCTACTATCAAATTTGTAAGTGGTATGTTTTGTAATTAACAGATTGTTCACCTCAATGAAAGGATATACTCAATGACTAAAGGAAATAAGTTCATTCGTCTGTGACTCATGAATTTAAAGCGAAACATTTGAGCTTAATTAACTCTAGTATCTATTTCAAATCTAGGAAATCTTTTTCAGAATTAGCATGGCCTGCAAATTGTCCTCTGGAGTTCACTAGTGCTGGTTCTTCAATTTTCTTCACAATGTCCTCTCTTGAATATCTGTTAATATCGGGAGACTTGGAGTGCCGGAAATATTGTCCTGCTCTGGTTAGCGTACTGACTACCAACAGATTTTCACTAATCGAAAATTATTAGTCCAGGATATTAATCGCCTAAGTAATCGACAAAGACCCAATCATTTGTCGTGTAATTTTATTCTTCACTGAAATGAGAAGTGAGTAAATAAAGGTCGGTGTTTATGTCTAATTTGAATTACAATAAACTTTCTGTTCTGTTATCCTAGAAAGGTCGAGATTAAGAAGATCTCCTTCATTTTATATATTATGACTTAAACTGGCACAATCTGCCGTCGACGAATTTTTCTAACACTCATGATGGACAGGTGTAATTCTGTGAGGGGAGGACAAGGTGGATAATAGACACTACTTGATTGCGAGGAAAAACTTTCCTTGTTGCCTGTTTCTTCGAAGTGGATGTTCAATGTCTTCAGCACTTTAGCCGAGTTGATTTCTGATCTCAACACGTATATTTCCCAAAGGCCTAAGCTTCCAATACATGTACTTACAAGCTAGCCTTCGCCCTTTCGAGCCGAGCTGACGAGTCCTTTTTTGGAAGAAGCGCATCGTGAACGGTAACCAAATAGTTTCGTGCTTATTTCAAGTCTTAGGACATTTCCTACTAATAAGTTATAGCGATTAAAAAATGATGGCCTCTTTCATGCATTTATGCAACCATGCAATATACGCGGAATTTCGGCCCTACATGTACACAAATATTTATAAATTTTCAGGTATGCTCCTTGGTTTAGATTGAGCCACGGGAGCTTCGATGCCGTGTGTGTTACGGATTCCCTGAAATTTTCTGATGGTCCGTTATGAGCGGTAATTGCGAGAGACTAACACATTACAACAAAAGATCTCATTTATTCATCAAATCTGAAGATCCAAGTATTCGACGAGAAGACTAATTCAGTGAGATACAAGAAGTCACTTATGCTCATACACACCTACTCTCAGCAAAGGCATGAAATAGCTGGGATACAATTTTATCAAGCTGTAATAGTGGAAAGACTGAATAAACACTTGTACCAGAAACCATACGAACTGCGTGATTACTAACCGGTATATAAGCAAAAATTGTGTAAATGCTTACGTATTGTTATATGAGCTTCTAATTTATGATCGCTTTTATCAATGAATAATTGCCGCGACTCTAATAGTATCCGCGAACTTCGTGCCTAAGTATTTTCTGGCGAGAGACACCTTTGATCTCTTTACCGGCTTCACGTGTTGATGAAAGAAGGAAGTCTTTCCCTATTCAATTCCTAGGTCTGTGTCTGTGATTAATTCATCTTGTCTGTAGATAATTAAGCAAATCGGTCAGATGTTACCTTTTGCCTCTCAATAAATTTAGAGAATTTAACTACCTTTCAAATAATAAAGGGAAAATGTGAAACGTGTTTCAACATCTAACTGTTGGAGATACAATCAAAACTCTTTAATTAAGACCGTGAATGAGTGAAGACCTTAGAGGACCTAAGCAACGAGTCAATGTAAGATGCCTTCGATAACACAAATGGAGAGGATGACCAGGGCAGGGATAGACATAATATAAATACACAAAGAATATAATCCATCCGATCATTTTAATCTCGACCTTTCTAAGATGAAAGAACAGTAAGTTTGTTGTAAACCAGAATTCGCCCAGTATGTTTAGCCGATCTATGATCCTCCACGGAGTGTTGACAGGTACCAAAGGAAAATGCCGATGTTTATCAAGCTAACCCACGGACTCACTGATAAAACTTGACAGATGCCAGCGAACAAACAATATGATATTCAAAATGGAGTGATTCGAAAAGCTAACTTGCTAAGACTTCCTATCTAATTAAAAGGAATCAGTTTTTTCTTTTAAACTTCACCCTGTAGGCATAGGTATTATATATAAACTGAAGACTTAGATAACATGTTGGAATGCTACATCAGAACATTTCGTTGCATCAAATGAAAATAGATAAAAACTTGTATAGAACTGAGGTAGTGTTGAAGTAATCTATTCATCATTTGATTCGTTTCAGATCGACAATATATGACACACAATTGAACACTTCTACATTAAGGGCCAATCTAGATTTTCATAATAAGCATGATTATCTAGAAAGAACAACATTGATAAAGCAAAAAATTCAAAATGATCAACGCAATTATAGTAAATAGTAATGTACAGGAGTACATAGCAATTCAACATTCGACTAGTCGAGCTGTTTGTTCATTAGTCGACAATTGAAAAAGCCGGAGATGGACAGCCCTGCAACAGAATATAGTATCTAGCAGATATTACTACACCTCTTTCGGAGACAGTTACAATTGATATGCAGATACAGCAATTCAAATTCAGACATTGCACCAAATACAATAATCCAATTCATAATCAGGTACTTTCATTTGATAATTATGTGATTCTGATGAGCTTATGAAATGTTCATTCAGTTCAGATATTAATATTTATTATTCTATTAATATTTTGCTGAAGTGTCGATCTTAATCAACTGGCTCGATGGCTCCATCATCGCACGATCAATGCCTTAATATTCAAATTGGCGCCGAGAGCAGTGCGCACATTGAAGGCAGCCCAGTCCTCGGTGTCCTTCGAATGGAGAACCCTACTTGCAAGTAGAGCTACTGATTTCGATATGGATAACGAAGACATTTGGTCGATCTGCACACAGCGCAAAATGTAATTTTACTTTTCGTGCAATGAAAAAACGCAAACCAGTACGTGAATTTTCACTCCTTTATTTCTAGGTTTTTAGTAAAAACGATATACAATCCCGACGATTCGAGCGTTCGCCCATCTTCTGAGGAAGTAGGGAGGAAAATTTTACTTTTCCTATTGCTTAGGAGTCAGTTGACTATGACGCGTGACGCCGATTTTGTGGGTCAACAGTTGTCCCTATTCGATGATACGAGCGGAGAGTTATTGAAATGGAAATCTTACGCGTTGACTTGACATACTCTTGCAACTTTGCCTTCCTAGTCATTTGAATTCCTTGAGGAAGTTAAACACGATTCAAGAGCTTGAGACGGATGAAAGGCTAAGAAGACTGGAATTCTGTCGGGCTCACAGAATTAACTACCGGTATTTTGTTTATCTGCTTCGGTTTGCTAGAAGTGTGATTAATACGAAATCGCCGGCATATCGAGGAACCTATTAGGTGGGCAAAAAGGAATTCTTGATACCTTACAGAGATAGAGAAAAAAAGTCGTGTGTCGCTTGCGAATTAATGTGAGTTCCAGCAAAGTGCTTCGATTGCCAAAATTCCTTCAGATTCGAAAAATCCAGATGATTGCGAACAAGTTTTCTCCATAATATTGGCCCTTCCGATCATTATTAAAAAAAGTAGCAGGCGTACGAAAATTAGTTCACTTGATGTTTTCACATCCTCTCCTCGGCATTTCTCACTGTATAGTGCATACATTGAATGTTAGCCAAGACAGCGATGTGTGTTTTGGTGTGTGCGAAGTGATATCACAGCACGTACGCATCTCTCACTGGCTCTGGGTGTCTTCTGCTGACAGCTGATTGTTTGCCATTTCCAATAGCAAGCGACACACGAATTATCCATTCGAGAAGGAGCAAGTGATCTGTGATGTGCCATTTCGATATTAAGGTTACATATAACCCTTCCTTTCGATGAAACCGAAGCGCGCGCAGATGAATCTAATTCTGTGGTCGGAGTACTGTTCAACGACAACGATTGCATCCTACTTTTTGTGCAGAATATTTGCTTCCGCGATGAAGCCATTTCCATATCAAGTTAATCAACGACTCATCAGTGAATCGTCACTTACTCACTTACTCGTATGAAGGTCTGTTTGGGAAACTTACTATACGGCATATCATCAGAAGTAATTTAATACGCTTACCACTCATCTTCAAACGCTGCAACTTGAGCATGGGCTCTGTGCATTTTGAGCGGTTACATTAAATTTCCTTGTTGTATTTGAAACATAGTTGACTTCGGTGGCAATACTTAGTTAAATTCGACAGCATTTCAGCATAAATGGCAATTCTAGTTCTTCAATAGTAATCGGCGGGATCAACGTGAACACCCTGTATAATTATTTGCAATCCTAGGTACAGAAACTATGATGAAGCACAGATAAAATCGTCCAAAAACCGACCGCAATGTTTGGTATAACTGTATAAAGCAGTATTCGATGATTTATCAATTAAGAAAAATATGATGATGAAGTCATACTTTCATTTCACAAAGACGATAACAAGACAAAATTTAATGCATAACGAAGTGCATGAGTAATGGACAACAGTCCCACATTCGAGTGTATTATTCTCATTTCAGTAAGGCAATAAATATAGTTTGAAAAATTGATAAAAATTCGATGTTCAAAGAATCACTTTTTTTAATTTCATCTCAATTACAGCATTCGAGATTATAATGTCGCTGTGATAACAGTTCATGTAATAAGAAATTTGAAATGGCACTGTAGAGGTAGCATTAAAAGACCAGATTGATAAGAGTAAGAAAAGATCCTACGCCAATCTTCTGATTTTCTTCTGGAATATGTATATGCAATATTAGCGCCACTCTTATCCGGTGTTGATTGTCAATATTATCTATTTAGAAGGCAATGTAGTTAGTTCCCCATTCCAAAATTTATGATCTCTTGAGAAGTTGCTATCGTTGAACAAGGAGATCTTCTTGCATTGAAAATGGGAACATCTTCAGTCTACTGATTACTTTTCAAAGTAGTACGTTTAGGAAGGATAAATAATTTATGCACAAAAATCATCGAAGCAATGCGGTATATTTCATGAAATTCGATGAAATGTGGAAAAAATGAAATAATATTAGATTTATTATCGAGATTTATAACCTTCAAACTTTCTATCTATTTATCTCATGCATCTGGTTGTGTAAACTAAATCACTTCGTTATATCAAGAATCATTATTTTGTAGAGACTTACGCGTATTGTTTTCACAGCCACAGGTGTGTTATACCGTTTCCACACTGCCTCGTACACATCTCCATACTGTCCACATCCTGAAAATGTTAATCACCATCATTCACGATTGCACTGACACATTCATCAAAGACTTTCCGCTTAGGAAAGAGTTTCTTCTGCATTCACAACCAATCATTTTCGATTTCCGACAGCGTTAATTTGCCTCGCGCTATTCAAAATTTTATTAATTTGTACAGTACATTGTTCACATTCCAAGTTCAACATGACAATTTTGCATTGACAAGTAACCGTCATGAAATGCTGGATATTTTTAAAAAGGCAAAACGTCGCAAAAATCGGTTTTAGTTTGGATTTTCTACTTCAACCGGTTCCGAATGGAACCTTTTGCAATTAGTAAAGTTACAATCTTCCTCAGGAGAAGTGCTCTTCAACACTTTTTCCTCAGGAGATATTGACATGAGAGGGAATTAGATCTCCAAATAATATCCTTCAGACAATTATCTAAATACCCTCTAATTCTTTCTCATGTCAATATCTCCGGAGGAAGATTGTAACTTTACAAATTGCAAAAGGTTCCAACCGAAACCGGTTGAAGTAGAAAATTCAAAATAAGAACGATTTTTGCGACGTTTTGCCGTTGCAAAATCATTGTCTTGCCTCGTTCATCGATCCGTCGCGTTCAGCTGTTTTCATCATAATTCACTGAAACCATCAATACTACATTGCATGAATAAATGTACGAGTTTTACGAAAAGCAGGCAAAGACGTATCCTGCAATATCTTATCACTGTTCAAATGTAGTGAAATTACGTGTAAAAGACCTCCTTCCTCTGAACTAGGTAACTAGGGATGATCAACTTATTAGATCGCATCAGGGATTGACTTGCGCTTATCTAACGTTCTTTCTCTTCGATCTGATGGAAAGGAAAATGTACATCGTAGCTCAGTTGATCAGTGATAGCTACAAAGGATCACGTTGTTATCTTATCACGTTTTATCTATCGGACTCGAATTGAGATTTAACAATATTTGAATAGTGTTTACACTGAATTCAATAATATGTTTTAATTCATTACAACTTTTCAGATATGTGATGACATTAACAGCATCTAAGATCAAATATTCACGTGACATAATGTAATATGCGTTGATGTGAAGTCCGCGCATTATTTAATGGCAATACTAGAATACAGCCGAGTTGAACAAGAAAAGTGAAAAATTGCACATCATTTGAAATTGTAGCTGTTGAAAAATCAACACTCGGCTGTGGCTCAGGGTATCTATCACGGCTCCAACATAGCCTATATCATCTAGAGTTATGCGAATTATTAGGATGGATTTCAAACTAAATTTAATCTCGCAGTCATAAAATACTGATTTTCGCTTATGTTTTGAAAACGATTAGAATCAATATTTTAGTCTTATCAATACTAATGCAGGATGGAAATGTGAAATTATTAATATATGCACATTGTATAATAATACCAATTACAAAGACGAAAATACCTATCAAAGGGATTTGTTTCATCATAACAAGTTGTTCTCAACCAACTACGAATCCTCAATTATGTCAGGTTTAATGGCAATTGGACGTAGGTCGGTGATCAACACTTTCTTCGAGGAGAATAGATGCTCACACTATCTTATGTCACCGGCACCGTTACCAACAACTTACAGCAAAGTCTTGTGCCGATTGAATGTTTGTCTGTAGTTGCCAAATCTATCATTGCATTTAATTCTTTCAATCTTGAGTTTTTAAGTTGATTTTAACCACTGAGCCACGAAGATCACCATATCATTAATTATATCAATACCAAATTTCATTAATTAACCCGAAAGGTTAATTCAATATAATCACGTGTAGCTTCGATAACATTACCCACTGCATCAATGTTGACTGATCAATACCATGATGAATTCTGTTGTAATATTTCTAACATCCATGATTTTAATTGATGTACAATTTTGTATTTCTCTTTTACTTGAAGATGGGTGTGGTTTGCCGTCCCCCATCTTCGAGTGATCCAAAAACTTGTGTCCTTAGCAGTGATATACCACTGATCATTTCCATTTAAAAACTAGAACTTTGTCGATAGTTTGCTGCACTTACATCGAGTCATTCATCCAAATTCGCTTTTTAAATAGTCTATTATACCACTGCAGTGCTCAAGTATACGGTATCTGCATTAACATGGAGTGAAGTATTATCTCATTTCTACCTCGTGTGCACTCGCATTATCAATGAGTTAAACGAGGGCATCGAAGGAAAAAATTCACGACCTTCACTTTACGCTTCAGAGACGCCAATAACGAATAAAATACTTAACCACTGACAACATTGGAAATGTGAATTTCATGGTTGAAGAGACAATGTATCTATATTTGCAAACTAGTATCAAATGATTTAATGAATATCAAAATATATGAATTATGAAGAGATATATATTAATGAATTATCGAGAGATCAAATCAATGAATGAGTCCACTTCGTCCTGGGGTGCAAATACCGACAAAAAAGTTAATTCCAGTTAATCTATCATCAAATAAATGGATTTCCTGATGACGATTACATCTGACAGGTAGATCACTGATAATAGAATATTTCTCCTTCTATTGCAAACCCACAATTCACCAACTTTGGTGTTATTCCTTGGTATAGTAGAGTAACACTTCGATTTCCCTGTATGAATACCGCTATCGCGTTTTGTAATACGAGACGTGATCTCACTGCTTTTACGGATTAAATCGATGGGTCTTTCATTCAAAGGCGTCTCTTGACCTTTGTCATGTTGATACTTATATATGCGTAATTACCTTGCATGCCACAACCGTTCGTGACATTGCTTTCCTTATAAAGTACTCGAATCACTCAATCAGAATTCAAGAAATTTGTGACATAAAGCCAAGTGGCTCCTCGACACCTTGGATCTACGCACTTGTATACTGCATTGCACTACATGCACAACTTTACAAGCCTGCTACTTTTGAACAGAGTGATGCAATGTATTATCCAATGACCTTTCTCAATATTTTTTGCCTCTTACGAGCTGCGAGGAGCTCTGATCAAAAATATACACGACTACAATGTAGAGGTATGTAAAATGTTTTAGTGAAAAATGCCCCCCCCATCACTTATGTATTTCACGATTGCATTAGGTATCCACTGATGAAATGTTAGTCAGTCGTGTTTAACTGGATTCTCTATAAGTAAATAACAGGATTGATGCATACAGAATAGCTAAATATTGGTCTGCGACCTCACTTGAAAAATTGGAACAGACTTGAACAGCTGTCATTTCATCCAATATCAGGTATCATCAGCAGGCCTAGTTCACATCTCTCAATATCGACACAACTCCCTATTTAAAATTAGGCCTGCTGATGATTCCTGATATTGGATCAAATGGCAGCCATACATGTATTCTCCCATTTTTCAGTTGAGATTGCATCTCAATAATCAATTATTCTATTTACATTGTGTCTGTAAGAAGCAGAATTTAAAAATTATTACAGATGCACTGACTTAAGCGACATGTCAGTGTGTGTTCAACAGTATTTAATGAAGACTGGTCGAAATTTTTACTTAATATGCTAATTGTGTCTCCGTTTACTTTAAGTGCGAGTTCTGCTGTCTCCCTTAGCACGATTCGCATTATATGGACGCAAGTGATTTCGGTTTTTCTTATAATAGCGGAGTTTAGCTGAAGTTATTCCCTGAAAACTAATGATGTCCACAGAATTTTCAAATATAGATATCAGTTCTCCAGGTCTGCTGAGTCTTTACAAAAAAATCAACAAATTTTCAGATGACATTTTCGCATAGAACTTCTGTTTGATGTACATTTATATATATATATATATATATATATATATATATATATATATATATATATATATATATATATATAAAATATATAGCGGTGGGTTCCTAGTCAGCAGGGAAACCTTAAAATATCATCAGCCTCGGAATTTCTATGAAATCTTGAAGCCAACTTACCATATTATCAGACCTCTCTTTCCCAAACTACCTATTCGAATACCAGGTCCACGGAAATTGCATAGGCCTAATTCGCCCTAAATTCGTATGCCAGAATAACTAGTAAGCGAATCTTTGCTGAATTTACTCTCTAAACTTACAGTAAAATCATTTCATTCCATGTAATCAGGATAGCCACGAGCCATGTCAACTGATTAGTGACATTGCCAGCAAGCACTTCTCAGTCAACTTTTTGTGAATTGGCTGATTGCAAGTCTAAAATTATCACGATATAACTGACATTTTCTTGTGAGGGAAAATTTTCCTTCTGTCCCATGCATTTAATTTGATATATGCATGTATTTTAATGATTATTCACTTTTCCAAAATGTCGATATTAGATTACAGCTTTTTCTTGTAAAACACTCATTTGATACACAACAGCTGGCAAGTTGCAAAGAAAACGAATATTTATTATAAGCAAAATACAAACACTGCGTTTGCAATGATGGGTTTATTATGGCAAGATACAAATCTAGCAATAACTGAAACAATACGGTGGATTGCTATTGTGGCACTAGATGACATGAGATGAACAGTTTGACCTCGATATCGAGGAAAGTAGTTTCTCTTCGCCACGCAACTTAGGGAGGAAACGATTTCAGACATCAAACTAAGTATCACTCTTTCCTGTGAGAGAGCAGAATAATGAAAGATACACGCTCATCTCTCGAATCGAATTGCTTTCTAGTAAAATCCTTCCTATACATTTCCTTAGTATGAGAAGCTATCTTATGTTGAAGTCATGAAGAAAACTAGTTTACACAATATATCTAGTTAGCTGACTAAGTAACGTAATATTACATTGTGACTATTTTAAATGACAGAAATCAAGTAATATATTATGTGACAAGTGCGGTGGTTTTGGCGACACCAGGATATTGAGGCCGGTCTCAGAAGTAAACTCCAACGCTCGAGTTACAGCAATGACTAAAGCGATCCCAAGTTTTTAGTCAACAAACAACAGAAAGAATGAGTTCTATTTCGATAGACCTTGCTTTACTATTCGATCGTCAATCATGCTTGTATCCAAAGAAATCCAACACTACTGCAAATAAATGACCAGAACAGACATGCACATGAAAACAATAGAAAGTCTTTGACGTGAGTTCCAGTGGCATGTGAGGGCATGCGGTACTTTATCAGTGTATTTTGTTAAGATTCACGGTTATAATCACTTCCTTATAATTTCAAAAATTTTGGGTTCAAAATAAAATACATTATTTTGCCACATGGCAAGAATTTGTAACGATGGCAGGTTTCAGCAATTTGATTCTTCCTAAGATTCAGCGACTTTGACTTATATTGGTGCCTGACCGAGCAGATGAAATTATCACTAACAAATAGCAATTGTCAATTCTAGTGCCGCTAGCTCAAACAAAGCGGAAAGTCGGATTTCTGTGCACTCAGCATAATTCGACACCTAGGTTTTATATTAATCTTCACAAAGGCTTCATCGAGCGCCATCGAATGTTGAAATCGCTGGACGCTGAAGGTCTGCCGCATAAACTATTTTTCATTTCATTTGTTAAATCCGGTCTTAAACTTACTTTAATTGGAGTTTCCTTGTATTCGGTGTTCACGCATTGACCTCGAAACTCGAAGCTCTTCAATGTCAAATTTCTTCAAATGTTAAGACTTTCCCGCCAAAAATTCACGATTTTCAAGATCAAGCTGTTTCGAGTCACTAATCTATTGTAATCTAAGTCAAATTTCCTAAAAATTTCGCGCTTGTGTCATTTTACAATGAAATTCACGCTTTCGAAATTTTGAATTTCTTTGAAAACCAGGAAAACTTCCAAATAAATGCAAGATACAATTTTCAAGTTAAATATCACATTAGTTATGCATGGAATCATGCTATATTTTGGTTTCCACTGATTTTAGAAACAAAATTTAATTCTTAAAATAAGAAAGAAATTAAATATGACTGCATTAATACTGGGATAATAAACAAAATTGGAGTAGCCTAAAGAAAAAAATCTAGACTTTATATGATGCAACCATGATTGACATATATTGCACATAATCATCTACAAGAAGCGACTACATGTGTCATGTTTCATCTGCATATTGCAAGATTAAATCAAATCCATGAACTACCAAATAATAATGTAACGTGAGTTATCTTGATCCTGACGCATCGAAAACAACTTTTGCTAATTTAATTATTCTTTTTGGTTTTCTAAAAGCTTGAAGGAAGAAGGAGGAGCCTATGTACCAAAGGTGTCCCTGAGTAGCAGAAGATCATAGGCAAAGAAGCAAATAATCGAAGAAAGAACAGGAGGAATATAAAAGATAATGAAATAACTAAGTAATTGCACAACAGAACGGTGAAAGATATAACCAACAACTCACAACTGTACAACTGTAGAACTAAATAGGCTAATAACAGAAGCACTGAAAATAGGGTGGTAGAAAGGTGAATCGACAGATATGGGAATGTAAAATGTGCGATGACAAAGTGCGAACTAATAACTGCATAACTCGCAGGCGTAAAATGGCAACGAAAAAGACGATGCTACAGACAAACCTCAATATAGCGACCGCGCTCGGTTCCGCTAGAAACGGTCGCATTAGCGCGACGGTCGCTATACTAAGAGATTTATCATTAACTGTCTAATCGTTCTGTTCCTAGAAAGGCCGGTCGTTAAAGCGCGACGGTCGCTAAGCGAGGTTTGACTGTATAAGTATTAAGATGACATGTAAGTATTCAAAGCTAAAAGCATAAATTCAAGTATATTTACAAGTTTTCAAGTTGAAGGTTATTGAAGGCTGCGAAAACCTTCCTGGCAATATTCTCGACTACATTTTAGATGATTTTCCATCATTAGGTCAGCTGTACTTCTGAACATATTCCGGGGGAAAACTGTTTTAGCATGTAAACTTATCTTGCTAGAACTGTTTTTAAAAATTTAAACGTCCAAGAAAGAAGGTTAAATCTGAGTGAAAAAAGAAGCAATATTTCGTAGCAGGATTGCATTACTTCCTGCTTCATCGACAGTCAACTCAAACTGCTTAATGGCACTACAAACTACATTTCAATAAGCCTTCGGTGTCAATTAACGCAGTGCTGCTGTCAAAAAATTATAAATGAAAATCTTATTTTTTCAGTGCAATTAACACGGAGTGGCTTCCCTAATTCCAGGAGATTTAATCAAACAAAGATGACAGACTGTTGTATTTAACCGTGCCTCATATTGGTAGTCATTTTTAATTTCAATTTAAGATGTAGAGAGACGCAGGTCGATAACGGCTATTACGAGTATATTCGATTAACGGCAATTTGAATTAAGTTTAGCGTGTCAATTGACGCAGTTGGCTGTCCTTGTGCGAATCAATAAAATATTTTAGTTCGGAATTTCAAATGTGAAATTACAACGCTTCTAACCATTGACAAATTGAATCTGCCAACGAATTCCGAAATTAGAATTGCTTCGAAAGCTATCTGAGAATTAGAGGCTTCTGTTTAACAAAATGAGATTTCTTTCCATTGCTAATAGTATGAAACTTTATCTTCCATATTCCGGTCCGGTTTGGTTGTGCAACAAGGTTGGATCTTGGCATTCTTGGGTGCACCCAAGATAAGATTCAACGTTTGTGCACGACGACGTGAAATCTTGTTCAACGACTTACTTATTCACTGTTTTAATTATTCAGCGTAATTTCTAGCTTTCATGCTCACCAAACGTACATAGAATACGTTTGGCAAACAGGCAACTTTTTTCGATCATAAGCCCACCTGAGCAGCCCTTATAACCCTTAAATATAACCAATGTCGGTGTCTGTTTTTGGGGAATGGGTGAAGGAGTCGAGAGATGCTTTTTCACGAAATTGTGCAAAACTATCAATGAAGACTGGATCCCGCTTTTCCGAAGTTAGGGCTGAAATTCCCAGAAAGCTATTGGTGGCTTTAATGCGTTGCAATGCCCGATCGCTTTTGGCCCACAAGCAATGCACAATTGGGCAGGAGGAGCTCGCCATTGCTGGCAAGCCTTTTAGGTTCTGACAGATTTTTTTCTAAATGCTGTGCCTTTTTTATCTGTAAGGATTGCGTTAAAGAACTTAGCAGAACAATGACTTGATAATTTCTAGCTTTCATAATTCAATTTTTGATTTTCTAAATATAACCCTCCATTACGGTCTTAATCCTTGATCTTAAACTTTAATCTTTGATCCCCTAACAGATGGGATTCCTCAGAGATCCTCGAAACCTCTGAAGCTAGAACCATTTCGGGCTGAAATTTTGCAATTTGAAATTGAGAACCTACATTTTTGTAGTATTTCTAAGGGGATTAGTGAAGATTTCAATCAGATAGAATTAACTAAGGAAGAAGCACAGGCATAAAGTCGAAAAGTACTGTTTTCATCTTTAAGTTAGTCTATAGCTAATAATGGCATTAACACAAGTCAAGTCCTGTTTCCATCTGCCATACCATTATAATTGCTATAGTGAAGTAGACCTATTCTATAAGAATGCGTCATTCCGCAAAATATACAGGCTGTGTTTGAGCAAGACGGTTATCATATTCCTGATAAATCCAAAAAAATCGCCAGCGCTGTTTCTTTCCTCAGATTTTAAAGAGGTTATTGCCCTCATCGTGCACTTATATGATCGATAATACCAAACCGTAGTTCGAGCAATGGCAATTAAAGCACTAACAGTTTGAAACCCAGATTGGATGAGTCAGGCAATTAATACAAGTGCACAATGCAAACATAAGTGATTTGGCTCGCAAGCACCATTATTCCAATTATCTTCAAACCTACCCAACTTCTCACGCATAATTATTTCTGTCCGGTCGATCTCCCAAGAGTCCAACTCAGTACCATACATAGAAACCGAAGACGATCCACTTATCGACTTGCTACGTTTCGGCGCTGGGTACATCAACTGACAGATAAGCCCATCAGGATTACTGGAATGATGCTGCACCAATTGAGGAATCGTCGGGAAGCGATGCTCTTCGGTTATATAGTACTGTAAAAGATGAGAGAGAGAAGAAATGAAAAAACTGCGGACGAGGTTAACAAGGTTATCTATAAAATCTGCAGTTAACATTTCTGACACCATTTCCACGCTGATAAAAGAGGTGAACGTTTAACTCTATGAAACATGAAAACCAGCAGACACAAACAGTCATTTGCTTCTGTTTATAATAAACCCCAAAGGAACGGCTTTCAATGGCTCTTCACGCAAAAGACATCACTCGTTTAACTGTCAGTGGAAAGGACTGAAGCAGATAAATTATTTTCATTTTCTAAAAAAAAGAATTTTTATTAAACCAAGAAACCTGCCTGAGGAAACAACTGATATATTTACTCGAAATTGACCAGACGACGGGAGATCATAATAATTTTCAACAAAAAAAGTGCAGGAAAAACTCCCCTAAGGTTACGGTCGTCGGTGTATTGAAATTAAATTAGTACACGACAGATCTTCGGCGTCTAGCGCCTTCGGTGGTCGATCTTACAATAAAACACGTTACCCCGTTACGTAACGTGTTTTTTTGTAAGATCGACCACCGATATAGTGACCAATCTTTCTTGAACAAATGAATTCAAAATAATCTCCATGATCGACATTGCCATAGCGTTAGGTCGGGCATGTGGTTACGTACCGGCTATTATCATAGCATTTTGATCATCCAATAGCGGTTGTTAGCAGGTAACCGATCTCAGGCTTATATTTAGAACTTGACATTTGAATGAACTTGTCTTGAATATAATAAAACTAACAAAAATAAAATATAGTAAATATAGTAAAAATCGAAGATAGAAATGCCGCGTCCGATATCTCTAAAGGGTTACTCTGGTCGGTTGCTGGATCAACGCTTGTGATATAATAGAAAAAAGCTTGGTTTAAAAACAAAATCTCGAATTTCTCGGTGTAAGGGTACTCTGTCGTATTCTTTTAGATTTCAGAACATGACACCATAGGGTGCACATTATAGTGCATCAGAAAATCGGTCAATCTAGTGGATGCGTAACTATCTACATCATCAGTTCTTAGAAAATGATCAAGTTGGTGATCAGTACGATGTACAAGAAATTGTACATTTCAGTATTCAGTATGCAGGCCTAAACAGAGAGAACTATTTCATTTCATTAGTCAGTAGTCATGGAAGTAGTAATTGCCGGCTGAAGCATGGAGCTTGGAGAACCCATGATCCATAAGTAGTGTTATCCCCTCAGGTTAACTTTCACGCAGACCAAATGTCCCGATAAGGATAACACTAACCAAACCGAATTCAGCAGAGCAATCAAATAATCATATTAATATCCCATATTATGTTGTATTGAAATCTTAGGATAGCATGTTCTGTACCACCAGCTAAACACCAAAACAAAGTTCAATCAAGTTGTAAAACATGCGTTATGACAACTGTTCAGCACCAGCTGGATACCAGAAAAAAATATTAGTTACTGGCTCATCTTCCAACTACTTCGAAATCCTGATATACCATCATCAGAGCTTTGACAACACTTAAGGTGGCATCTATCAAGATTCAATTTCAAGATAGACTAATGATTTTATGTTAGTCAATAAATTGTTCAAGATCCACATGTTATTGCAAATAAAATTCTCATGTGCGGTTGTTTGTTTATCGTAATTCAAAAGCAAAGCGTGCAAAAAGGTTCTTAAAACTCTCAATCATGGCGTGATGATTATGCGCTTGTTAAGCAAGAAAAGACATCACTTCCATGGCGCCTACGCAAAATGTCAAACAGATATCTCTGTCGTTCGTCTCCTTGTAACTGTGATAAATAGACTAATTATCCAGTCACTCAGGTGAAGGTGATCGGATCATCCATGTAGTTTGTATAGCGTAAGATGAAATATGAATTGCTATAAAAGCATTTTAGAAAGAACAAACAGAAAATCAAGAATGTGTGTCGCGAAATGTTAATAATACTTCAGAGGCATGTTTCATTTTTTTTCCATCCAACACGCATCGTTTAAACTATTTATAGAAAAAATAAAATTACTGGTCCTATACTCGCGTTTAATCTACAAAAATGTCACAAATTACAATGACACAAAACTTATCAAATGGGATGCAGAAGAAACATGAATAATAGGCAGCAGTATTACGATTTGCTGCCTTCGGTCGGGATTCTTTTACTTAAATACAACTCTCACGGTCTTAAAAACAGCACTTTTTAATTCAGAATGGTAATACTGCGTTTAGAAACCATTCAGGATGTGTCACAATGCCAGCTGATATTCACAAGCAAAGCTTGGTTCGGTAGAGCAAAATCGCTTTGTTGTAAGTTGTTCGCATAATAAAATTATGTAGAACTGCATTTCATTAGTGAAGTACGAGCATTAAATAGCGGCTTTCTAGGCCAATCTGACTGAACCCTATGGAACTTAACATCAGCAAAAACAGTGGCAGCAGTTCACAATCGATGTGATTGATCCTACATGAAGGCATTGTTAAATTTATTCATAAATTTTCCTGCTTATACGATTGTCAGTATTGAAATACAGAAAACCTACTGTAGCTAATGATTTCAAATGAATTCCAATTTCTTCTCAAGAATGACACATTTTGAGGACGCAGATCCTATTCTATGGTGCAAGTACATCAATACTACAGTCAAGAAGGAATCATTGATTTTTCCATAATCGCAATTTTCTTTTCCAATAACATGATTAATCTATTGTTGAGGTTCAGTCAGACAAAATCGCATTTGAGCATCTGATCTGAAATTCAAATACTAGCAACAGTTTGGATAGATTTATTGCATCATAAGTTGCAACAATTGAGGTTAGATCTCGCAAGTCGACTGGACGGTTCCAACATCAGACTTCAATACCAGGTCTGACCCATGATCTCATCAAGTCAAACAACCATAATAAAGGTAAGTTGAGATTCTGCATGCCCAGCTGGCATCTTACTGAAAAAAGGGCTGACGTTTCATCGTCACCTCTCCCCAAAGGGGAAGGGATGCTTTACGGTGCGGTTACAAAATTTAGCTTTGTGAAATTATTCAATGGGTTGAACCTTAGTGTTGAACTCTGATTCGACCACATTACCATACGATCGCAAAGTCAAACACCTAGCCACCATGCCAAGAAAACACTTAAATGAATTAATTGTCGAAAGAATCAACACATACGACCTTGAATTTTTATCATTTATAATAAGAGAGGCTGGGATAGAAATGTTATGTGTCATGGTCTGAGAATAAGCCTGGTGAAGACGGAAGTGATGTGGATAGGCAGGAAGTGGAAGGACTTGGCTGTGGGTCTGAGAAAAGTGTAACTGAAGCAGGTAGATAAGGTTGTGTACCTTGGTGGAATGGTCTCTGAAGATGGTCGGGGCGATGTAGAAGTAAAAAGGATACAGGCCGGAGCTGGGGCATACATGAAAGTGGCAGGAGTGCTGGCGGACAGAAAAATTGGTCAGAGGATACGAGGAAAGGTTTTGGAAACATGTGTCTTGATAGCATTGACATACGGACTAGAAACGATGGCACTAACCGAGCGGCAGCAAAAGATGCTGCAAGTGTGTGAAAATAACTGGACAAGGCCCATCTTTGGTGTAAGGTTGGTGGAGAAACGAAGACAAAGAGTTGAGGAAGGAAGTAGGATTGAAGAAAACAATGACACAGAAAGTGGTGGAAAAGAGACTGAGGTGGCCAGGGCATGTGGTAAGGATGGGAGACGAAAGGGTAGTGAAACAAGAGGAAGAGATGGATGACACAATGATAAGAAGAAGGGGACAGCCAAGGATTTGCTGGAAGAACTGTATCAAAAGAGACCAGGAACGCACAGAAGAAGACTGGAGGACTTGGAAGGAGAAGGAGAAAGACAGGGTGAAATGGCGGCAAATAGTCAAGGGCGCGTCAAAAGGTGTGATGGAGAATACATGAAGTGACTACACTGACTACTGACTCTGCTTCTGATTTGTTATTTTTATGTGTATGACATTTCCCCCCGTTGTTAAAATACATAATAGATACAGTGGAACCTCCTATTGCGGACATTCTATACAGCGGACACCTCCGTATTACGGACAGTTAAGCTCAGTCCCGAATAATGTTCGTATCATCATCGGTAACTCCATATTGCGGACACCTCTAAAATGCGGACACTAAGGCGCAGTCCCGACAGTGTCCGTAATATGGAGGTTCTACTGTAATTCTCAAAATTGGATCTCTTCCTTCAGGCTTCAACTTTATAAGTGTGAAACAGATTGTGAGCATCACAATGTTGATACTGCCATACGAATGTCAGTTCAAGTATATTGCATTTCGCCCCAGGTTTTCAGTACGATAGCATGTAGATGAAAAATAATATCAACACTGTTTCCCTGCCATCCGTGATATCGTTCAAGTTATATTTATCAACAATTCTGCTTCTTACAGTCAAAATTGCTCTACATGGAGAATTTGTAAAGAACTTCATAACCTGCTTAAAACATCGATGATTTTGTATCGGAGTTCCCGTCAATCATGATGTTCTCAGGGGCAAATATGCTGAATGTTTTGACTATCAGATCTTAATAAACATGCATTCGCATTGCGTCTCAGTTGAATGGTACCCTACGGTGAGAGGCAAAGTAATATTAGTTCAACGAAAATACTGCTATATTTCATCAAAACATCAACCTAATGTTACCTTTAATGCTAATAATGCGTAATTAGAAGTTGTATTATCAACCTACAGAGAGATAGATCTCTCAATGTTTAGAACATTATCTATAGTGAATGCCTAGAAATGGCAAATAGCTTAGTTATTGTGAATTACTTTAATTTTCTAATAATGATTCGATAATGTAATTGCCTCATTTCTTCGAACACATAACGCGGGTCCACTTAAGAATGGACATTTTGATGTGTGGGGTCTGTTTGAGGGCGAGTTTTGCTCGAGGGCAGGTCTACTGTAAACGAAGATGCAATTTTTTTTGACAAAAATTAAGCTAGTTTGTTATTTGTCTAGTTAATCATGCTTTAGGCAAAAAATGGCTTTTAAAGACTTGATTTGATTCAATAATCAGCTCCGATCACCACTAATGTACAGTAAGCATATCATTGATGTTTTATGAAATGATATGACTCACATGTTTACTACGTCTATCTGTTACAATATTTTCTTTCACTTCATAGTCTATGCTACATGTATAGCACGTGCACATTTTGACAATTTCCCCTAGTTTGCATGTGTAATTTTGCTTCTTTTAACAATTCCTGACGAAGACTGAGGTAGTTCTCCTACTTACAACTGAAACTGGTTGGAGAAAAACCTATGTGTAGCTCATTCATTTGTCATAATAAATTGACGTAGATGTGGGAGTATTACAGAAGGTGAAGTTACATGTAGATAGATTAAATTTTGCATGACATTTTACAATTAGCTAATATGATAATCCTATTTTTCCGATATGAGAAACCTTTATATTCTACAAAGGGAAGAGATAAGATTTAGTGACCGCTAGATACACGAACCATAATGGGGAGAGGTCTATCTACAAATATGCTTAATGTTTATCCATATGCAGGGTTTATTTACTTACTTACTTACTGACCGGTTTTACGTCCTTGGTTCCACCAGTTTTGAGGGTTGGACGGTATTCCATACCGATTCCACTGTTGAGGACGGATAGCGCTCCTCCATGTACCACGATCCTGTGCAGTTCGACAATCGAGCCGCAGGTCGCGGAGGTCCTTGTCCACATTGTGAATCCATCTTTCCCTCTGGCCTCCTCGGATGTTCGGACCAGGCACTTCAAAGGTCATAATTTTCTTTGGCCATAGCCAGTTAGGCATACGCTCCAAGTGCCCGAACCATCGAAGGCGACTTGACCTCAGAACGCTTTAAAGCTTTGTGATGCCTAAGGCATGCCTTCTCAGCCATCGATTTCCGCTCACTTAACTTCGTGGAGCAGATCCATCGGATCATCGCATTTTCGTTTCTTTCCAGTCGGCTCACATCATCAGTCTTTACAGCCCACGTTTCTGAGGCGTAAAGCAGCACACTTCGGACACAGGCTTGGTAAACATATCCTCTTCGCCGGAGGGAGATGCCACGATTGGTGAGCACTGGAAGCAACTCACGGAATGTTTTCCAAGCCGACTTAACTCTCGTTGTTGTCGCACCAAAACATCCTCCTGTTTGATCTATCATGTCGCCAAGGTAGCAGAATGATGTCACATGGGATGTGATTCGAGATCTTTCGTTGAAATACAGTAAATGATATTTCCTCTTCCAATCCATTTTTACTGTAGGACTTCAGTCTAAAAGCTCGAATTTAATGCTGGATGGAGTGTTTTCTTCATTTTTGTCGAAGGACCATTATTAAAAATATAATGCCAGCTGTTCACTCAATCATTCTTTCTATCGCAACTATAATACATAACGTTTAGTCTAGACAAAGCCATTGATGTTAAAAACTTTGACGATGTCAAATCACTGACGATTAATAGCTGAATAGCGTAGTAATCACCGCAAACCAAATGCTATTTAAAAGTCTTAACTCATAAATAACAAAATAAGTGTTAATAAGTAATATTCTATATCAATGAAAGTCAATTATAAAGTACGAATAGAAGCGCCATGAGCGATAACTTTTAGGTAATAATGGAAATATCATAGGTTGTTATGTTATATTATATATTATATATTTGCCTCACAGTGAGCGGTGAACGCATCACAAAAAATACATGGTAAAAGTCAAGATAGGTTGGTCAATAGTCACCAAAACCAACAAACCATAGAAATTCATCTGCGGAATGCGATTAACTTCAATCCAACCTCATCACTTAATTTGCATTTCACACTGCGATATTTTACACATCATCCGCAGAAAATGTGCATCCATAGAAATGATTCATGTGCAACTGAGAAAGAAGTAGAATGTCCACATTAGCACAAAACATTGTTTCGTTTTGGATCAAATCATTTCAAATTCCTGTGTATTAAGTTAGTACAAAGCATGGTATGAGCTGTAGTAGATTTCATTATAATAACATCACAGTTAGATGAACTGTTAATTACTCGCAACAGAAAATATCAAAGAATTATTTAGGAAATATAAATATTTCAAAAAGAAGTAATGTGAAGATACAGTCATACTGTACGAGTCCAATTTTTACGTAGGGAAATCACGTGCATAGATCAGAGGCGTCTATTATCTTACTTTTTGGATATATTAGACATAACATTTGAATCATTTTAGCACATCAGTTAATATTTATCTTGTGAGTCAAAAAACTCTAACTTTAAATACCACAAACAAACCCCCATTTGGAGCTTGCTTTATGTTATACAAATCAATTTCCTGATTCTGCAGCAACCCGAGTGAAGATTTATCAACTTTTGTATTAGGCGATAGAATTTTCTGAAAATAATCAATCGACTTTTCATCATCCTATCGCTTCTAAACGAGGATTATAATTGGAAAACAGAGGAAAAGGTTTAAATATATATTTTTGAAGTTCACAATTGAAAAAATTCTCCAGAATTAGATCTGTATAACAAAGAACAAGGATTTCTTCCAATTATATTCGGAAACCCCTAACAAGTCTATTCTCGTCAATAGATGGAGTGACAACACTTCCATAGACATTTACTCTCAGATAGCGGAATATTTCAGACGCAATGTGAAATCAATTTATTCGTCCGTCATCTCAGCCAAACTGAAATGACTAATAACACTCTTCCAATCCAGAACTTTAAGCTGTAACAGTTACAAAAAGGAACTGTTCTATCTCCCATAGCGTTCAAATACATATAACGCACATCTCAATGAAGAGAATGTGTTTCAACCCATGTATACATGTGCGCTTTATAAATTTGAAACCGCGTAAGAATCTCCCATATGACTAAACAAACATGTTCTACGAGAGACAAGAGATCGCAGACAGATTAGATGTATTCATAATACTTGTTAAAGTCGCGATCTGTAGAACAGATACGCAACACTGCACAATGTTAACTTCAGCAACACCCTTCGTGGGTTTGCTAGCTGCTATCAACAATATTTGCAAGTCTATATGGTCATAAAGAATCCTGATTTCTTACAGAAATGATCTACACGCATGTCAGAAAGTACATGTATACGAAAGTTGAAGACGATTATATGAGGGAACTTAAATATAATCCCTAAATTATGTACTCATATTATTACATGAAACATACTTTTCTCTATAAGAATGATGCAATGTGAAAAGTCATTTAATCGAAATAATTCTCAGTCAGATTAATCTGGATTCAATTATGCGGAAAATGATCTTAGGCAGAATCACATTAGTTAATTTTTACATTTATTATGATTATATGATTACCTTTCGCTACAATATTTTGAGCGAAGTTAAAAGACTTAACAAAGCAGTCGATGCACCGAACATGCATTTATACAGTGCTCATAAGAGATTCGAGTGAGAATAGATGAGATAGCTTATAGCACGGATTTCCTTGGCAGCCATAAACGCTGCGTTTTGTCATAGGAGGATTGGACAGCACTGCTCGGAAAGGCCTAAACTAACTTATATCTGGGGAGCCCACGTCAGGATAAATAAGAGTAGTCTGTAGTGCAGTCTATCAGTTTGTCCAGCAATGCATATTACACAAGCCAGTTTGGGCTATTGCGATCCGCAGTGGTCAGTCATTGTAGGAGAAGACGCAGTTTCTACGGGTGTTAAAGAATTCAGATTTCGTGCTGCATGGCGTGGGCGCTGGTGGACTAAATGATTTCATAATTTGAGTGTAGAAATGAGTATTGGTCATCATGGTACAGGGCAAAACATTTAACCAATTACATGCACTTTCCCTCATCTTACACTCTCCTGCTTCTTTATGAAATCAAACCTCAAAATTCAACAACGTGACTTGATCGAAGATTTATCCAAATCGACACACCAAGCAAATTACTGCATTCAGATCCCACGAGAGAAGTAAAAACAATCGATGCAAGTCCCGCACTAATGCAGATTAGTGCATCCTGCATGGAAGAAAGGAAGCACGACTCTACTGCTGACTGCAGTGCAATCCTTCAACAAAAGATTTCATGATGCAGCTTCAATCTCCACACAATGATTCAATGACGAAATTCTTCTCAAGACTAAACTTTATTGCATGCGAGTATGAGGAGTAAAGGAGCTGAGTTGACGATCTGTCGCACTAGCCTTTCAAAATCTGATCCTCGCAGATGAAACGGAGCATGAAACATGAAAATTGACATGAAAAATATTTGCTTACTCTCCGTTTACGATAGCACTTACGCACAATGTGTAGGAAGTAGGCAATCCCAAATATTGCTTGCAAAACGAAAATTTTTTGACTTTTTGAATCAAAATTGAATCCAATATACAGCATCTTAAACATAAAAGTGTATTATGTCAAGCAGAATGAGCTACTTTACCTGTCAAATAACTTGTAGGCCGTTAACTACGCCAAAATCAAGAGGATATATCAACTTTGTTGCAAATTATCTGGTTAATTGTGGAATTGACTGAATTCTTAGTTAATTGGAAAAATAACTAGTTATTTTGCGAATTAAATGCTTTCGCGCTTAAACTTTTGAACACACCGCATGCACATCACATGAACAAGCCTGTAATTGATTTAACACTTTGAAACGGAAACATTTCGAAATAACATTAACAAATATAGTCCAATTAAAGAAGAAGTGAGGAAAAATGTCTTCGAAAACAAACTGCGCTGTGATTTTCTAAAGCAATGTGACCAAGATGCTCACAGAGTATGTGTAGGGTTGAATGTTGTTTGAGGTTATAACACTTCAATATTTGCATCCAAGTGCCATAATAGTGAAACTTGTCTTTTTGTTCATTTTTCTTTCAATGCTTGTTTCAAGTTGCTGGGACACACGCGAAGTCCCTTTACACAGTAGCTCTAGCAACTGCAAGTCGCTTAATAGGTCGAAAGCCTGTGACACAAAAGAAAATATTTGCGTCTCACATGCATTATCTTAACCTATGTTTATAAGAGTCACTTGATTTGGTCTGCACAGTGTATTCGACAGTTCAGTCCTTTCACTTCCAACCCTACGGAGAATGTGAAATGGATATAAGGCGAAGAAGTATAGTAAGCAGGAAAGCTGCAAGACTAAAAAGCTGCCATTAACAATTTCCTGAGGATAGTCCATTCGAGAACATTAATTTTCAATCACCATGATTTCTGTAGTGGCCATAAAGTAATCAAATTACAATAAGAATTGGTTCAGACTGTTGATTCCGAAAACTCATGAATAGTAGCAATATTCCCATTAAGATTTTCTTTCATTGTAGACTAGCGACTTATTAGTATGATAGATACCGAATCGACAATTGCACTAATAAGATAAAATATTCTTCCCTAAGACATGAATACGCTACTGATTGGACTCGCAGTTCGCCATGTGATGTCGCTATACTGGTTGACGACTTCCGTCTAGTAAAGGAAGTCAGAGAAATCAGGGGCGACTGGAGAATCAGTCAGGCATTGAACATCAAGCTTAAACCTACGCATACGCCAACATCATCAGCACATGGAGAGGGGAATAGCAATTCTGTGGGCGTGTCGAGAAGCAAAATATGGTAGATGAGGTACGAGGAAAACGCTAGACATAGAAAACACTCTGAACTCTCAACTCTTCACGATGATGAACGGATGTAATAATATGCCACGGGTCCTCTCAAGGACATGCATTAATTGGAAGTAATCATGACTTTATTGCAATATTCACCGTTGTCACATTTTCAATCACCTGATGTTTATCACTGTAGTGATTACGCAATTAGCAACTGTAAGCTCTCAATCCATTCCAATGTATTCCTATCGCTTTCGGTACGAATTCCAATATCCAGCAATCGATAAGTTTGGGCCTATGAAAGCGTAGACGTGTATTGCAGTGTGTGTGATAAATTTGATACAATATTCGATTAAAGGGTTGGGATCAGTGGCGGGCGTGATTTAATTTTCGTGCGATGCCGAATCGTGCGACTCAGAGAACGATTGATCGAAAATCGTGCGATTCTGGATATTTTGAGATTTTCTGAAATTCAGTGATTAGACGTTTACAGCTAGTCTGCCTGACATGTTTTCCACAGCTTCTAGATCGTTTGTTTTATTATGAATTCGATAACTAATAATGAAGCCATAAAATATTAAAGACTATGTAGACATCGAAGTTCTTTCTACCCCATTAATTAATGCCACTGAAGCCACACTACCGTAGAAGCCTCATTACCGCAACAAATCTGGTACCTTCCATCCGCCTTTTGTGTGCTCGAGTTCCAGGTTATTAAGACGGAGACAGAGTGCGCGACATGCGTCGACTAACTTTTGGTCGACGCCTTTTACTATAATACTTGCATTTCCCAATTTCGATTCCTTTTATCTTTATCAACCATATATTATCAGGCATTTGCCGTTTCACCCATCAATCTTGTAATAAGCCTATTTATGCATCGTACTTACTTTGGGTGGCATGATGGACAGCCTCCGAAGAAAAGGGTTGGGATTCCTGACCTACTTCTAGATCACATCAGGCACCCTCTGGCATCCGTTTGGTCACCGGCGCTAATGTCCTGTCAACGCCGAGCGCTGGGCGGCGGTTAACTAAACCCAGCTAACCCAGAGTCCGGAGAGGGTAGTGGAACGCTGATGGAGAAAATGTCATCAAAGCTTCCGGCATCCACCTTCTCCCACTGCCTTAGTGGGTTAGAACTCTCTGAGTTCATAAGGCTATGGGTCCCACCCAGACAGAAAGGGTGGCGCCAGGACATGAATCATGACGTAATGAATAAACCTTGACAGCAATTCAACGAATGCAAACATACGGATAATCTTTATCCTAATATGCAATATAAGCTCAATTCTAATATGGAAATCGACTAACAAGTCTGCGCTATGTCAAAAGGCTCAGAAAAATAATAGGGGAAAGATAAATACATTAGCTTTAAAGCAATTGTTTCATTATCATATTCGGAGCACGAATAGAGAACTACACAAAGAGCACATAAAGGACATTCGGCACATTGAGTGTCAATCGTGCGACAAATATACGTTAAGGAAGAGTGCATTAAATCATTGCCGGTCAATTATCGATTTTCATGTCTATCAACGATTTTTGTTTCTGCGCAGAATTAACTCAGTCAATAAGAATGATCTGTCTGCGATGCTACAAATTAAACTAAAAAATATCTTTTTCTTCCAGAGAACGTTGATTTAGATGGTTGCAAGAATCTGCATCACGCAAATTTCGGTATTTGTCTCAGACCATTATCAAGATAAAAGTCACGACAAATGAACCCTCGACGAATTCTTCAACTTCTACTACAAATACATCATAATATAAATATCAGAACAGTAAATTCTTCACAGCAAACGTAATCAAACATAACTATGTAATGTGCATGTATTTGAGATTGTAAGTTCACTGCAAACAGAATTCCACAAGCCAAAAATCGATAAATCAGGTGAACTCAAATTGTTTGGAATTAATAACACTGTGAACTGGGATATACGATGGCAAAGTGAGCATATTCACACGATTGCTTACAACACATGGAAAGGAAAGTTTTGCCTATGAGCAATATAGCAGTTTTAATGAGGCTAGATCGAAGTAATGAAAAAAAATTGATGAGTTATATCCAAACTTCAATTTGTAAAATGAATTTCCATTTTGTAAGATGCCTTCGACTCTTACAGAATTCTGAATTCCAACGATTTAGTCATATCTGGCATCTATTATAACTGGCCTTTTTAAAAAATTAACTGTAGAGGAATCAAGGATATTCTGCAAAAATATGAATTTACAGGAATTTCCACCAAAATCGACATCATTCGAAATCGTTGCGTTGTTTCTTTTTGCGCGTTCTTGATTTAGCATATTATCGACCCTTTCACAAACATTCATATTGAAGTCTTTCGTTCCTTCTGGTTGCGAAAATATCAAATCTTTGTATTCTAATTGCAAGAGCTAATAAAGTCTTTTGTGAATAAATTGATATTATGTGCTCGTTATAACATCGTCTCTGACTTCCTATCTGAACAGCAATTTCATTGATCTCAAGCTTGCGCTTATAAAGGATAAAGAGAATGATAATGAAAAATACTATTGTAGCAATTTGTTCATGGCTCTCACCGTATTTCCTGGATGAATTAAATACGCGGGTAATTCTACTTGCTGAATATAAGTTACAAAAGTAAGACTTATTTACTTAAGAACGGTTGAACAACTGCCAAATCTCTATTATTCTTCCGAGCACTTAGTTATGTTGTGGGAGGAGCCAAGTATACTAACGTTCTGTTTAAAATTAGAATCTTTTTCTTTGTGATGAATTTCGATCTATGCTCATAAATCATCATCAAACAAGTGAGTCATAGTTAAGGTGAACAAGAAATTCAAACATGTAAACGAAGTAACATAGAATTGATGCTAGTGGCAGGTGAAGGCAAAATCTTAGCTAGGAACGAAATAAATAACATAGAACAATAGAAGAAATAGATTGTACAGGATTGCAATCTACGGGTAGCAGAGTTCTTCCCGTCACATACCTAAAATGTCAAACCAAGGCATCCTCACCCAATCTTCCGAGTATATTATCAGTGCATAAATGAAAGTGCAAAGTGCTGATTCTGTTGAGCGATATTAAATTACCAAATAAAATTTCAAAACCACTTCTTAACCTTTAATATGCTAAAATAAACAAGGTCATACGTCGTACATTCAATCCCATAAATAAACTGCAATTTACAAGTAGATGCATGGCAAGCAAGTGCTTCAACCTGTCGGTGGTGCTACAGCTAAGAGATAAAACAACCTGTCACCGAACATACAACACCGACAAGAGGATTTTCACCATGAATCTTGGAAACCACGATTGACAGCCACGACGGAACGATCTTCTCAATTCCTATGCAAACGAATACACGTCTTAGCAATTATTGAAATCACTGTATAATTGCATGATTTCATCAAAAATTCATTCCGGAAAAATGCATTTATTGAACCAATAAAAACTGATAAATATCAGGCCGATTTTGATCAACCTCTATTAGTCAAGCAACCCTTGCTTGAGAAGATCCTTAAAACGTTGAAATTCGAGAATTCATGCATGGTTGTGTATGCATGTGCATATAAAACTAATTAATAAGAATGTAAAATATACCAGTATTTTGTCAGATTTATTGAAACCTGTGTGAATTGTATTGTCTGTCTTACATCAATTTAATGTTTTCACGTGGCTTATGAAAAGACAAACTGAATTTTTCCGGGGCCACACTGGACAGAACGTCAATTTCTTTAACAAGCTGAGAACGAAAAGAGATTTAATTCATAGGCCTAAGGTCACCATGAGAGCCTCTAAGTGTCACTTTGCTGCAAATGACAATTAGAAGCTATAAATGATACCTTGTTTTTGATAAAGACTAGCAGAAAGTTTGCCGACTCCTGCTCTACATTGTGCGTTCTGTTAGTGCATATGATCATAATAGACTCGTTATGTAAAAGTCCATTAATTTTCTGCACAAAATAAGCTTACTAAACTCGCATTCATGCAAACTGACCAACTTTACACACTCAACCGGATCCGAAACATGAATTGAAGAAAATCTGTATGGTATTGATGCCCACTTGAAATTGACAATCTCATACACGCTGTATTTCCGCTCCGTCACTGTCAAATCGCGATCGTATCGCGATACAAGTCTGATGCTACAAGAACTACTTGTTTCTTCTTATCTTGTCAACCTTTTCCTTACATGAGACGTGTGATACAGATTTGGGTACAAGCATCGTTGGAGGCGAAAATAACTATAACATGGGAATATTGTTAACGTTCGTTTCATCCAGCAATAAAGAATATGCGTGCTTTCTTATGATTTGCCGAAGTTCATTTTGTTTACGAAATAATTTGGACAAACTAAACATCGGTTTATTAGAGACTGTCAAAACTGTAAACTCTAGAAATTGATTAAGATCATACACAAATAACAAGTCAATCATCACTGAAAACATTGTTATTTAAAGATGCATGATAGAAAGTAGCAGTTATGCAAATAAGCAAAAATCCGACCTTCTACGCTCTTCGAATACATTTATACAGTATAATGTTGAAATGCATTCGTCTGATTTTCGCAGTTGCAATAGTTTTTCAAATAATGTCATATTTGTCGTGAGGAAATGTTGGAAATTTGTACGGGATTCCTAAGATTCTCTACGAAGTGCGCGTAATTTGCAACACATAAATGGATTTCGAACAGGAGTTCATCCAGTCTAGAAAAACATCAACATGTTGATTACAGAAGAAATCAAGATTAAATAAGAAACTTTTGACTTATTTTTGAAATCCGTGTCTGAACGCCGATTTTGTGCCATAAATTTATTCAATGTGAGAAATAACGTGTTGGAAAATTGTTGCTTATTAGCCAAAAATCTAAGGTTGACGAGAAAAACATCCTGCATGATTACTGGCAAACGAATTCCCGAAGAGTCTACAATATCAGATTAAGTTCTCAAACTTATAAATTCCAAGTTTATGTTGAACGACTTGTTCTGGCTATCTCAGCCATCTATCGATTTGAATATGTGAGCCAAAAATGCATTTGTATGGTAAGCACATCTAATTTGACCAGATGATTGCAACAAAATTATCATTATGCAATAGCGCAATTTTGTACCTGCATTGAAATACATATTGAATATATTTTTTTTAAAAAAACAATTAATTTTTTGTGTATCAGAAGATGTCAGTTATTCGAAATTACACATTATTCTTAAGCATGAATATAGGAACGCATGGGAATATTTATTTCCAATTTGAATTTAGGAACAATACCCTGAAGTAAAAATCATGCGTTTTTAAATTAAAAACGTTTCCAGAAATAGATAGTGCTCGCTCAACTGGTCCATTTGTAGCTTGTAGTGAAGACCATTAGTCTATCGACCTCACGTTGCTGTATGACTTTGAAAATTTTGACGCATGATGTGGAAAGGATCGGTCGAGCGAATCTTTCGACTGGTATTATTATTTTGGAAGGAGTGTTCTTCTTCATCTTGATTTTTCGATAACATGACATTCAGTTTCATTTACCATCCTTTCATTCTACGTTGGTTTATGCTATATTATGAAAGCATGGCAACTGGCGAGCGGCGACATCGCAAACTACTAAAATATTATAAATTGTGCATTGAAATTATACATTAATATTCAAATTCAATGTTAATTCTCTACTAAGTAACATAACTTTCTTTAGAATAAAATTTGCTTAATGTAAATTAGTATTTAAAATTGCTAAAAATACGACATTATGATATTGCAATACGGAAATCATTCCAGCTGTAATCAACCACATGAGCCCCGGCTTTCGAATATTCACATGAGATATTCTTGTTGTATATTGAAGTAGCAATATGATACGTGAATAAACCTCAGTTGATAGTAGTCAGTATTTATAGCTGCTGATTTTATCTTCAGTGTAACGTTGGGCTCATAGCACAACCAATACAAAGTCTCTGTTTTATTTTGTCATACATAGGCCTAAATACTGTAACTGTATGATCGATGACATATAAAATAAAGATTAAAACATAATTCTCAAGTTTTAGAAGCACTGTGACTTATGTATATTTTTGCTGACCGTTTAGGATAATTTTTAAGATGGAAGCACCACACAGTACGAAGCATTAGACTATTTGATTATTCAAATTATTCCACTTGATGAAGATACCTGATATTACCGTAAGGCTACTTTCTTTAGCTTCTATATCTTCTTCGACGACATGACTATTTGTCGACTAATTTCTTCAGCGACGAATTTTCAGAAATAACCTACCTAGCAGCTAAATTAATTTACTGACAAAAATAGTCATTTGTATTAAAACAGGACTTGAATGCAGCAAAAATGATCTTGAGTAAACAAAAAATCACTATCTCATAATTCTCCGATTTACATTTCGCAGCAGAGATCAATATCATAACACATAACTGATTAATTAAATGAATTCCCTTGTTTATCAAAATCAGAAACGTCGTAGTTGCAAGTTAGCATCAACCATAGCGAATAGTTTACAATTAATCTATCTGATCGGAAGATAAGTTGGTAGGACAGGCATCGATCTATCCAAGGTATGTGAATGCATCATTCACTTGTGGTTGAAATACATAACAACACACCACGAAAGCATTCATTGATCACTTTCGCTTCTTTATCCACACAGACGGCCTTCTTATCAAAGATCGTGGAAATGAATTCATTATGTAAATAGGATTGCCAGTCAGCTGTGAGAGAATGAGATGTTGATAGAGATCTGTATGGCAAATGTGTCACACAGGCTATTAAAGTTATTGCTCTTTATCAGTATCACATCACTTTATTAAACTGATCAAGAATACTGATAATCCATCTACTCAAAGTAATTGGCTCCCACGACTTCACAAAATTCTTTCTATTTAGGTATGTTTATCATCTGTGAAGTCATCACTTTATATGAAACTTTGTTCTATTAGTCACTGTTATCCTCATGCTATTCCAGGGCTGGCAAATGCTTGAAAACCTATTTGAAAAATCCATTGGTTATTTTTTTAAACTTAAAATACCTCCAGTTCACCAGAATATATACATGCACTGTATAAGCTCATAAAAATAACAATGTAAAATAAAAATGTCACTTTAATTTAACATGCAATGGTAGCATTCGCACATACTTTTTTACGTCAATTTTTATCTTTCTCGCACCATAATTTCCTCCAAATTTGTTGTACGAATTACACAAGCTGGTGACTGGTGAAAGAATATACATGTAACTAGTGAAAGTTCAAGGATCATGCGCGATATTCAACGCTCATGTTTTGCAGCGCAAGTGCTTCATAGAAAATTGACATTCAAGAATTTTCATCATGAAAACTTTACCATGCATATTCCACATTAGCATATACCATTTTCTCGATTAAACATTGCATAGTGAAACAAGGATTTGTCATGTTTGTTCGCTTTCTACTACAGAAACCAGCATTCTCTGAATTACAGAATTAAGGTTGACAGAAATAGTAATGCTATGATAGTAGACATAACAACTACTAACTCCAATGCCTACTTAAGTTCCTCAAAGTTGTAATACGAGGAATTTTCATCATTAATATATGAGTTTACAACTAAAATGAACTCCGCAATTTGCATGAGAAAATGCTTTGAACGTAATTCCTTCAATTTTTGTGGTGGGAAGCAACTCGTCGGTTGTCTGGCGAACCCTTGTCTGAGCAAAATTTAGGTTTTTAGATTCTTACGCCATCTTCAAAATTTCTTGAATTTTCTGTATGTGCACATATCAAGCCTTGACTCTAAGTTGCTTTGATTCTGTAGACACGTTAATATTACTAGCAGAAGCTAAAAGACGATTTTCAATCGATGATAACTCAAAACCGTGATTTATCTCAGATGGATCGCTAAGAAAAGCTTTAGGAATAATATTATGAAGGGAATACAATAAAGCAGCATCTCAAAAGAATATGGCATTTCGGCTGTTTATACAATGTTCCGCAAGTGACACGTCATCTATCTTTTTAAGTTCTTATCAATAAATTAAAATATCATGACAAGGTTGACTTCAACAATGACCCCCTGTAATTGTAATATACATCATCAAATTTGGTTACACATACATTGAAGTAGAATGTCTAGTTATCAAATTATTGTATTGAACGGAGTTGTGCCGACAAAAATGTATAGCATAGTCATGGCCATGTCTTCACTCAATTGATGTTGCTAAATATAATTTAAAAAATAACGCATGAAACAGAAAAGTCTAACATAACAATGAATCTATTTTTATTACAGCCAACGGTCATATCGTAAAAGCAGCGTCTGATCTAGCCTTTGCGGATTAATAGCTACAGAATTAACGATTCCCCCAAAAAATCCGTAGCCGTGATGACCTCAGTAAGGTACGTCCTGATTGGTATGATTGATTCTGTTTTCTGTGCAAAAACCGGTATATGTCTCAAACGCTTGTGTTACCGGTACAAGAAAATATGATTTTCCTGCTCTGTGTAAGCCGTTCATGATAGAAAATTATTTCAATGCAAAGAAACTTGTGACAATATAGCTGATAATGGCTGAAGGTTGCAGGTATAACGTGAGATCGACTTCTGTAACTGACACACACCATGAAAGTTAAGGGTAAGGAAGTGGAGTGGGAAATATCGAATGGGAAGTTGAAAGTTAATCATGAAATTACATTGGATGTAAGGCCAGCATCAAATACAAATTGAAATCACCATTATCTTTCTAACTCTATGGGAAAGGCATGAAACCAATCATAAGTAACTTTCGCTAATATGATTGTAATCACATTTTTTCATTAATTCATTTCATGCTGTTCCATCTGGATTGACTTCAGAACTTGCCTTTTCGTTTTTGAAAACAATTGCTTGACAGGGCAATATTAAAGGCAGTTCTGATGCCGATATGCTTTGTGAAAACTATCTCAATTCACTTGACAGTGAACATTTAATAAAACACTGACACTAAGAATCCCATTATATCCACGGCATATTTAAGAAAATCGAGGTAGACTTTATCAATTTGCCATGTTCTGAGAATATCTGACTAATGAAATTATTGCGATTGGATAAATTGACACGGTCAAATGATTTTTTTTATGACACTGTCTTCTTCAATTTGCCTCGTGATAACTGGAATGAGTACATGCTCGTAGGAAATTTATGAGCTTTATTGTTTTCGCATCTTAACTGTCTATGTACAGTATGCTACAGACAGCACGGTGTCACCATTTTCAGCCATTATGACCTATGACACCAACTAACTCATGTATCATGATCAGTTAATTTGAACTCTGAAACGTCATCCATGTAATTTCTAATGTTTCTAGATATTTACATTTTGATTTGACTATTCAAAGAAGTAAATAATGAGCGCCATTACATAACTTTTATTTACCAACTTACCAAACCCTGTTGATCTTGAGAGATGCGATAATGATAAACCCGACCTTCATATCGCACTGTAATTGACATCTGTCCAGCACAGCTCTCTGAGTCTCGGAGAAGAAAACTTCCATTAATACCACTACTAAGTAAATACTCCGCGGTATTTCGCGATATAGCACCATGATACCAGGAGAAAAGATCCAAATTGTTGGCAGCGGGGGAAACTATGTAATTACTTGGCACCCAACCACGATCTCCGTTTCGTGCATTCTCCACTTCAGCCCAGTCACCCTGGGCATTATATGTCAGAAGTCGCAATTGATCTCCTGGAATTAATGCGAACCAATCAGCATGATTGAGTCATTGATTCATAATTTCAAAGAGAACAGAATTACATGTGATGTCCTACCCGAGCAAATTTTATAGATCTTTAGCAAATTGTTATTTAAGCGAATACACTTAGAGTTAATACATCCTCATGATCACATTCGAAATTCAGTCGCCGGTGGTTCACATGCGGTGAAGTGATTGTCAACCGGTGACCAGTATTGGTTTATCGGCTTAATGACTGATCGATTAGTAGTTCGAATGCTTTTCCCGAGTACAAGGCGGAAGTCGCATAACTTCTTTCTTCGAGTGGCAATCTTGTCAAGTTTTGAAACAATGTCTTCCAATTCATGATTAGTTTCTTTTTCTTTCTGGTTCCACCAGCGGCCTCAGTGTGGTGAAAGGGTGAACATGCAGCGTAATAAGGCTTTTTAGGTATATCTTTTGAAATAGTTTATTGTCGACTGTTTGGAAACTGCTCCGGCTTGCTAGTTGAGACACCGGAACATCGATCAAAGTCCCGGTCAGCTGCTCGAGAAAAAATCGGCACTAAACCGATACCACGGTCATGTCTAAGCCTAACGAGAGTTTGGGGTCGTGTAACTGCATTCGGTTCCTCGGTGGCTAGCTCGTACCCCATTATTGAGGCATAGTGGAATCGTAAGCGTTTTTCACATGTTAGCGACTTAAATTGTGTAATATTTTTTTGAGTTGGAAAGAGCCAGGAATTTTTGAGATGTCAATTAATATTATATGTTAAGATGTACCAAATTTTTCGATTACCATCCAGTAATCATCTTCAGGTACAAAAGACTACGGTTAGTAGAAGTTTGAAATATAGGGAATTTGAAAATGATATTTACAATTAGATGATGATAATTTACAATGATATGACATGATAGGATGCAGATATGAACAGGTTGTACTGGATTACATATCTTTACCAGTAGCAAAAATTCACCTGACAGGATTAAATTGTGCTTTTAAGCGGCAAATTTGCATCCCGTTCATAAATACAACTTTGCTACTACAATATAAAGTTCTCTTAAATTTCTCACGAACACACATCTAAGCCCTCTCGAATGGATTGAGAAGTGAAGTCAGTGAAGGTGGTAGAAGCGGCATCAGGGTTAAAAAATGATTGTTCCACAAAGCTCCTCACCCCTACTTTGATGAAATATATAAAGTCAGATTACCTAAATTCGCCCATCTTCACCAAATAAATGCGTCAAGAATAATTGCTGTTATATGGAAAATGAAATAAATTGTAGCGAAGCACAAACTACACTAAATAATCAACTCATCAGTACAAAAGATCAAAAGATGCACACATCAGATTCGGCATTTCACTCCCATATCTAACCGGTCAGAACTTACTCTCATCGGAAATGTGTTATTCACAACGATTATAATTAAACGATCATCACCTATCAAACACCACACATTTTCTCCATTGATTAATTGATTATTGTGATCTAAATTGATGCACAATTTCGTTTCTTCACAGCATCAGCTGTTCTTTATGAAAATCATTGTATCATTTTCGAAAAAAACCAGTTCTGACAGGTTACACGATCGAGGGGCGGTTGCCAAACCATGCATACACTGTCTCCGTTGACTACACCTTCTCCATTCTGAGGAGACTGCAAGAAGAATACCGAAACAAGGAGAAAGGCCTTTTCGTATGTTTTGTCGATCTGGAGAAGGCGTTTGATAGAGTCCCAAGAAAGGTGACGGAATGGGCAATGAGGAAAAAGGGTCTACCTGAGCAACTTGTGAAGGCTGTGATGAGTCTATATGAAGGAGCAAGGACGAGAGTTCGTGTCAGAACAAAGTTATCTGATGAGTTTCCGGTGAGGGTTGGTGTACATCAAGGGTCTGTGCTATCGCCTTTGCTCTTCGCTATAGTGATGGATGTGATTACGGAAACTGCAAGAGAGGGATTATTGATGGAGATTTTGTATGCAGACGATCTGGTCCTGATGAGTGATAGCATGGAAGACTTGAGATGCAAATTTCAAAGATGGGAAGAGTCGCTCGAACGACAAGGGATGAGAGTTAACATCGGAAAGACAAAGGTGATGGAGAGCGGATCGAAAGGAGAAATTTTTGCCAGCAGAGTTGATCCGTGTGGCATGTGTGGACGAAGGGTGATGAAGAATTCAGTTTGCTGTACGAAGTGTGAAAAATGGATTCATGGAAGATGTGCCAAGATGAAGAGGGTGACGAGGAGGATGGCGGAAGGTTTTGAATGCGAGAAATGCAAAGGCAGTGATGAAGGATGAGACGATTGAGAGATTGAATTATCAAGTGGAAACGGTGAATGCGTTCAGTTACCTGTGTGACCGCATAAATGCTTCTGGTGGATGTGAGGCTGCAGTAACATTCCGAACAAGACTTGGGTGGTTGAAATTTAGAGAGTGCGGAGAGCTGCTGACAGGAAGAAAATTCACGTTGAAGATGAAGGGCAAAATATATCGCAGCTGTGTAAGACCTTGCATGATGTATGGAAGCGAAACATGGACTTTGAGAGAAACTGAGCTGGCCATTCTGAGACGAACGGAGAGGGCGATGGTGAGGACCATGTGTGGTGTCAAGATCATGGATAAGAGGAACACTGAAGAGCTGATGCGCTTGCTTGGATTGAATGAAGGTGTTGATAGTTTAGTAAGGGCACATGGATTGAGATGGCATGGCCATGTCTTGAGGAGGGATGAAGGTAGTGCTTTGAGGAGAGCGCTGGATTTTGAAGTTGGGGGTAAAAGAAGGCGAGGACGACCCAAGAAAATGTGGAAGACGCAAGTGGAGGAGGAATGTCGCAGGATAGGCTTGACGAAAAATGACGCATTGGACAGAGGGAAATGGAGACGAGGTGTGAAGGCGATTGTGGCACGATAAGGTACATCCGGCCACCCTCGGACACGGGGGAATCAACGGATTAAAACTGGATAACTAACTAACTAACTTTCAGATGGATTTCAGATTTCTCCAATTGAATTTCAGATATCTTCAAAGTTGAGTCTCTGATAGATTTCTGAAATTCATTTGGAAAGATATGAAGTAGATTTGGTAATATCTGAAATAGACATGGAAAAGATGTAGTTGATTTGTGTGATGTCGTGTGGTACAATTGCTGTGCAACTTCATTTTCCAAATAGCAGGGATATGACATTTTTTAAATTTGAATTTTAAATTTTAGGATGAAGGAAAATTCTGTTTTTCTGATGTCAGCTACAATTTTTCTATCAAAATAGAGGTGAAGAGCTTTTTTCATTTTTTTAAAACCCCGATGTTTTTACTGACTTCATCGACTTTGAGAAACGTGCAAGGAATCATATGTAAAAAAATGCATCGAAATGCAACCGCTCTGCGTCAGACGCGAAGTAGCCTCACTAAGTTTCTTCTAAATAATATTTCGGTAGAGGCAAATCTGAAATGAGAATATACCAAAACCAAACATGCCACCCAGAAACATACACAGGATAAGCGCACTCATATGCAAGCATGTGAACTTTCAGCGCACACATACTACAATATGTTGCTTGCAATTTTTTGTTCATACGGCATAGCTACATAATCAGCTTCCCCAAATCGATTTTTTCGAGAGTCCTCTAACTGATAAAATAACATAAGCTCAGAATATCTGATATTTTCCTTTTGTTTACTTGAAGTGATCCTATTATAAGTACTCTCAATATTTTTTACATGGGTAATGCCGTATAATTCTTGAGTGCTAGGGACACCAATTCTGTAAAATATACACTGAAAATCATTGGAGTAGAGAAAACGGAATGAGGGCTATGATAAATTATGTTATCAAGGAAATCTGCGAAATCCTACACTTTGAGATCTTAGGAGGAAAACCATCCGTCAACAACTGCCAGACAAACTGAGTGGAAGCAAATATATATAACTAAACAACCGACAGAGATTTTTTCTGATATTTGCTTAAATTCAAAACGCATGCATGCTGTATTTTGTAAGAACATTTTGGACGTCAAAAAATTTGCATCATCAGACATGGGAGATTAAATTTATATCTATGACACACATTATGACTATGAAAAAAATAATAAAGGAGAGTGACAATTATAGAACGGATAGAATTCACTTGGTTATAATTCTACAATTTAGTAAGACAACAATATTACAATCACATGCACCATGCTTTTAAATAATAATAATTACAATAGCACAAAATATCATTTTACAACAAATGAAAGGAAATCATGTAAGCACGCACTGAAAATTGTTTACTTGTAAGATGAGATTACAAGATACATGTCGGTCATTCATGTAATTATTATCTTACACTAATAAACACCCATCACCAATCACCGAGTTTGTTAGAAATTTACAGTAATCTAATCAACCGCCCTATAACTTTACCTCACCTTTATGCATTGACAATTGGGTTTCCATTGAACCTCTAAAATCGTATAAAGCCACAACGATATCTGTATCCAATGCATTACTGTCTTCATTAATGGACGCAGTTAAGTCGAGGCAAGTGACTGAAGAACCGGTCTGATTGTCTCCTGATCCTGTAAGGTCGTGAACGTTAGATTGGTATTTTGATATTTTTAATTATAATATAGAGCATATAATTTTTACTTAGAATGTGCTGAGTATTAGAAAATCCTAAATGTTCATTCACAACCAGCACGATTATGTGGATAATGACTAGATACACATCATATTCTCTATAAATAATCATATTAAACTACTTATCTTGAATAAAATATATCTTCGGAATTGCAAATATTCTAAACAACGAATAATCTGAATACAAATGAAGAAGGACTTGTGCCATGTGGTGAAATGCTGCAGTATGTAAATAGGAAGTGTTAGAAGTCATTGTTCAATTCCAGGTATTCTACTCAATTAAATCGATTCATGCATACTTAGAAATGGAATTCTACAGTTTCTATTCACATATTTAACGGTCTAACTAACCATATATATAATTATCTACTATTCATTATCTTTTCATTTCAAATGGGATCAAGCATGGTTACTTCAGTCACACACTGTACAAGACATTCATACTTGGACGTACTTGGTTTACAGTTGGCCTGTTTGGCAACAGGATCTTCATGTCATAATTACGAAATGCCACGAAATCTTCGTCCTGACTCAATTTATGATTCCTTATTCAATCTCATGAAATCAGCTTCTTGATGTGCATTATCATGCAGAAAATTGAGACTGGTATGGGGCAACATTCTACCCGGTGTGAAAAATATATACGATTTGTGAGGATTTATTCATTGGATGGAAGTTGTGAAGAAAGCCTAAGATGGAGTTACGATGTAAATAAAATTCTTGTGGAAAGTTATCAGAGGACGATATCTTAAAAAAGTCCGATATCACTAAAAATCACGCGCATAGATGCAATCGCTACATTTTGAATGTCTGGACTTCGGAAATGTGCTAGATCATGTGTTGAGGAGTGATTGAATGGGTGATGAGATTTACACGGTTGATTTCTATGCATAAGCCAGAAAGAAAAAGTTGAAAGTTTTGTAACCTGAATGAAGTAAGTACAAAATATCAATGAATAGCAATAGAAATGGAAGCGTAAATGCGTATTTGAATGTTCTTCAAACGATACTATTCACAGTATAGATAATTCAAAGCAAAATAATCAACATCCTCTGTATCCGATCTACTGCAAATACATATGCTGATAGAAAAAGACGGAAAATTCAAAGCGCATTTGCACACGCGTGTGTGTTCTCACAAATTTGTGTGAATGACTGTTCCGTAACTATGGTAGAAAGGCTTAATTTGAGACATCGTGATCTTCAAGAAAGATTATTAGCGATTATAAACAAATTTGATGGCTTGATTTAAGGAAGATTTTTGCCAATATTGGAAGATTAGGCAACACAAGATTCGTGTTAAATGCAGTGGGATGAAAATGTTTGATAGGACGGAAAAGGACGAACGAGGTGTAAAGAGAAGAAAAAATCGGAAAAGACGGAAACTTTCGAGCCCTGTATGTAGCTAAACGGTCACTATTTTCTGATGATTTGAATTATTCTATCTTTTCTGCGATACCGGTAGCTACTTTCATTTGATATACGTGCACATATCAAACATCTGAAAATTTTTAGTGTATGTCTATTTCCAGAGATGCAACTGTCATCAGGAATGCAGAAAATAGACATGAAGTTCATGCAAAAATTCATCGGTGAAAAAATACAATATTTCATAAAAACAAATCAGAAAAACGTCTATTATCAAATTCTGTTGGCTTGGAGAATGCATTTCATTTGTCAATTGCGGAGATCTTCATTTGTAATTTTGGCTAGCATTTCGTCAATGGTCTTGAGTTGCATCAATAATGATAATAATATTCTTTATTTAACCATTTTCGTTTTGTATTGCATATAAATCATCAGTTTAAATTTCTTCCTTCTGACATTTAAGTTTGACCGGTTCAAATGGGCTAACTTGTCAATATATATAACTGCATATCAGGGTAGGGATCTTATCTCAGAGCTTTAGCAATCTCAGTTATGCGTTCAATGTCTTTAATAAATTTTTCTGCTGGGACTTTCCATTAGGACAATTGGTTAACTTTGTACTTCTTCTGCTCTCTGGTTATCGGAATTTTAGTGGCTTTTAGAAGGTTTTTAGAGGTTTTTTAGAGTGGTTTTTAGAGGCTTTTTTTAGAATTTCAGTGGCTTTTTCCTGAAAAAATAATGCACAGATTCTATATAGCAAAAGACTTCTTTTTTTATGAAACAAAAAATAAGTATTTTACATTTTTTTCAAGACACACAAAATCAAGCGATATTCTAAGACGGCGGACTCCCAATTCAAAGTCATGCTTCTTAAAAGCCTGCTCGTTATCGTTCTGTATCAAATACTTTGCCTATGAGGGATAATGCTAGGCTTATACACTTGTGCATTACTTGACACTTTGCTTGATGAACATGACATCAAATGTACTTGATGTACAACCCATTTGTCAGCTGAAAATCAAAATTTGGAATGTTCGTCTTCTAGATTATCGATTAATGTATAACTCATGTTATTACAATAATAGAACAAGTAAGTATATTTGGAAAGAAGTTGGAAAAAGAGAAAATTTTTTGGAAAAATATGAAATCTCAAATCAACAATAAGATTATAATCATAATTAAGCTTCATAAGCACAGGTGTGTCACCCTTAATGCCCTCTCACGGCACCAACTTATCAGTAGTATTTTACTACTGCTGATTAAATTAAGAGGTGTTGATATTTTTCGTCTTAGATGAATTTAACATTGGTGGAAATGGTGACTCGTGGGCGCAGTGTGGGGATGGCCTAAAAATTATTAAAAACAAAGTTCATGTGGAGTCAAAACTGAAAAACATGCCATCAATGTTGCAATTAGCTAAAACGGAGACGATTATACGAGTAGCTGCTTTTTTAACTCTGGTTTTTCTCGCTGAGTAGAAAGTGAACAGAATAGGATTTTAGTGCACATTGCAAAGATGTTCGATGTGTACCAGGGACTACAATTCGCCCCAAGCGGATGGCCCCATTTCCTCTTTTGACGCGCCATCAGCAATATGTAGACTAAAGGTCTGCAGTCGTCGGAAATTTGCTCTCAACATGACACTAAATTTTTTGGCAAAAACGCGATGGCACTGCCTCAACACGATGCGATACATACACAATATCTAAACGACCTACGACAAACACGAAATATGTCTTGCAAGTAAATCATTTAAAATTCATTATTCAATACAACAACAGTATTCAACAGTTGGCTGGAGGAGACTACATCAGCTTGAAGAAATTAATAAAGTAATTAGAATGATATTAAAAGCCCAGCCATTACTATTACAAGAGCTGTAGACCTGTGGCCGGTCTAATGGAAACGTTTATCAAGCTGCTCTGGACTCAGAGCACAACATTTGTTCTCTATGACAAATCCCGCTGTTGAAAATGCACGTCGCTTGTAGCGGAATGGGTTGGCATCAGTGAATATCCTGACTTTATTTATGACTGGGTATGAATTACCAGATTCAATTCACAAATTCTGCTACGATCTAGATAGCGGTGATCATTACTAATTCCTGGACATCAATATTTTGATTGCGCAATGATCGATGTTTTGTGAACATAGTAATGACTCCCATATGATTACATGAAGAATTGACTCTGGACTTCACAATCTACTAAGCGGTGTTCAATATTAAGCCATGCAACAGACACGAAGGTCCGTCATCCTAGCACATCATTCAAATTCAGCACAACCACGCTATATCTTCGTTAGAATTATTACGATTCATCAACAAGCAAGCCTTTTTTTAATGAAAATGATGTAATTTTATAATCAGCCACTATTCACAAGATAGCGACCCATCCCACAAAATTTACACCAAGTTCTCAATTAACATGGATCAATCTCGGAACGGCTACACGCAAATTATTCTTCTGGCTTTCATTTAGAATGCGGCTTCTCTATTTAAATTGAATGATAAAATTTACCGAGATAAAACAGAATGTGCAGAACAGAAAAAGATGCTTCTCAATGATGGCTGAAATTATGAACGCCGAAATACAAGTTTATGGCCATAGAAATTAACAATACCATAGAAGTCCTAGAATGGAAATTGCATGAAAATTATGGCACACTCCGGGGGAACTTAGTTGGGGCAAAAAGCAAATTTTACGAGTTGCCTTTCTTGTTTTCTGGTTGACATTTTAAATTATCAAGTCAATTTGTGATCTGGATTGTTGCCCCTTGTCTAAAAAAAACACGTTCCCAAAAGAAATAGTGAATTTACAAAATAGTGCAGCGACAGGATGACAAAGAAGGAAATCCTTTAAAACGTTCTATACGTCCATCATTTTGAAATATCGCTCCTATAATCTATCAAGAGCATAATCAGACACATATGCAACTTGCAATGTCGATTTACAGAGCATGCATTGCTCCAGCTTGAAACCAGAGGCCAAGAAATCTCAGTATATTCATTTTACTTAAAAGGGTTCCCCTGTTCAATATATTTGAACAATTTTCAAAACCTTTGCATGCTTTCGAATGTGAGCTTCCAAAATATCATCACACTATACCACATATGTCATTTAGTGATTAATTGAAAAGTTCCAGCGACATTTCATTTATCTGATAAATGACTGTAGCTAAAGAAACTTTCGATGTGTTTATTCTAGAAAGCGCTAGGTTTCTTGACCACTAGAAGGAGAAATAATCCAATAATTAGAATTTTATCTTTGAATTCTTGAGATGTTCTTACAACCAGTACACCGACTATCGATTATGACAATGTGAACCAAATTTCAATTCGTATTCCAGTGTTGAAGAATTGGAAAATAGTTGTCAATGACGGGTACAAATAGACACAGTGTATTAATCCATGGAATAGCAGGCTATTTCACATAAAACAGTGCCACTATCTCACTTAAAATTCTCTTCGTGAAAATCCTGCAATTTGTTGTCAACAACTTCCACAACCAACTTGGCGATTAGTTTGACTATGATATCATGTTTTAGATCGAATCTGATCTACAAACCATAGATTTTTCCATGTGTCATCATTGTGCATAGGCAAGATATCAAACTTCCATTCTAGTGTGCTATTATCTATTTCTATGTTTATGGCAGACAACAGGTAACTGCTCAAGTGAAAATCGCCAGTAAATAAAAGTATAGTCAGAATATATCAATTTGTTAGAAATCGACGCTATGCCACCTTGTAGAGTAGCATAGCTTGTATGCCATCTTTCATTTAGCCTTGGTAGGCTTATGTAGCAATTTTACTCACTAGTACATTTTTCCTTTTCTATAGAACATAACTCAACGTTAGTTAAAATATTTTGTGAATTTTTTTAATGAACTTTCACATTTAATGAAAAAGTTTTTGACCTTGAAACCTGGTTATACGTTAAACAGAATGGAGATCTCTTCTGTCTGTTCTGTTATTGGTGTGATATCTGTTCATGTCAGAATAGAAATTTTTTATTACCATTCCACAGCGGTAGGTATTTGAGAAGTTGTGGTATAGTATAGAGTGTTTAAAATTTGAATTGTCATGTTTGCTCCTAATGACCCCATAGCAATAGTTTCATTACTTGTATTGACGATATTGTAAGCTGGTTGGTGCGGACACAGGAGTTACTGTAAGTGTGTCAATTTCATGTTAATTAATCGATAATTGATCAATAATAAAGCACTTTGAAGTGCATATCTCGTATTATTTGGCAAACTATTAGAACAGCGTAAAAAATAATTACAGCTTATCTCGTACTACTGTTTCGACCCTTAGCTATGTTCAAAGTTAAATCTATGCTGATATTTATTTTGTGTTTTGAATCAGATGTGATGGAACGAACAGACCTTACGAGCTCTTTCTTGCCGTCTGCTGCGACCGAAGTGCTTAAAACATGCTGGTTGCACCGCAAGATTTGACGAACTGTAGCCATAACATATTTATAGAAGTCATTCTACGGCTTATTAAACCCAAACAGAAGTTGCTCATCGCCGAAAGAACAAAATTCTGGCAGCTTAGAGAGAAAGCAGGGGATGACGTTGAAACAGACCTCCAAAGAATTCGCCTTGCTGCCAAACAGTGTTAAAAGGTTTAAAGGTCTGAAAAAAGGGTTTAAGTTTTAAAGTGTTAAAAGGTTTAAAATTCGCGCCTACCGAGTTCCGTTGATCTACAGACAAGATCAAAGAATATGAAATTAATTGAATAAAAATTGAAGTTTTCGAACAAAGCATCAGTTTTGTTTGTTTACTTCGACAATGCGAGATCTATCAACTCTAGCACAGATTTATCTTCAGGGCTTGTTCATATAACCATATATGTATATATACATGTATACATATACCTTAACTTGCAAAAACTAAGCATATCTGAATTCAACAAGCATCTTAGTACGGCTAACATAAAATTTTGATCAAATTTTCGCTCAAACCTTAAGCATGTAGCCACATTCTTGCAAGTATCGCACATCGAAAATGTTTCTAGATAAAACTTCAAATAACATTTATTTTTCTTTGATATTGTTTGTAGATCAGAGGAACTCGGAAGGTGCGCATTTTTTTTAAGCATTCTGTGAGTCTCATATTCGGTCTCGTTCCATGCAGAAGCTCGTCCTGGTGGCGGAACTACAAGTATATTTCTTGTTTCCATAGTATTTGTTGCAATCATTCAAATTTTATGTACATATCTAAATTTGTATTCAAGATTCTTGTGTTCAAAGTAAGCACCTGCTGAGATTGGACCTGAGGCCTCATGTCATTGCATAAATTCAGTGAATTTTGTAACTCTTTATTTTCAAAATAAATTTTGAAGCGATTTTATGTCATGCATTGAGCAATGCCTTGAGCGTATCCGTTAACAATTATCATTTTTATCTGAAATTGCTAGTATAAAGCATATTTTGTTTTCAAACATAGGCATAAAGCACATCATGATTAATCAATTCACTCAATAAACTATCATAGATTAGGCATATATTCAGATTTTCAGTGTGTTGACACGTGATTAATAACATGATAAACACAAATATTTTTGTTTTCATTACATGCATGTGCCCGGTAGCAGTCAATCTATTAATCTGAAGTAGGCTATATGTATCATGATGATAATTTAATCTATTCATGTCGCAGACCAAATCTATTAAGAAGTGTTCGACAGCTTGAGAAAATTATTTTGACGACAATATTGGATGAAATTTATCACTTTTCATAGTCTCAAAATTCGAAGATTTGTCTTGTGCATAGATTTTATCATGTCACATCAAACTTTGCATTAGGTTTAGATATCAATGCGACAGGCGATTCAATGACATATATTGGGCGACCGACAGGTCGAAATCGACAAAACAAAAACCATGTATTTTAGATTAGATCGGCATCCGAAATCACATATATTAAAAATGTTCATGTCATAGAAATTTACATTAAACATTGGGAAGCCAAAAGTATTCACAAATAAAAAGGGCTACATTTCTTAAAAACGATACACTACCTGGGAAGCTTCGGAAGAAGCATCCTCAACTTATAGAATGACTGCTATTTGATTCTTTCATGCTTGCTTTGTTCGCAAGAATAAATTTCTTTGAAATAAAAAAGAATTATATATTTCCAAAAATAAGAAGAAGACTAATAAGACTAAGAGGTACGCGGTGAACGTGTAGGATCTAAAGTGGCACCGAAACATTAAAAGCTTGGAAATCACTGCATTAGTGTAAATAGCCTCTGATACACACGAGTAATGCCAATTTCTAAAGCAAAAAGTAGCACACGACTCATACCTCCATTGAACTAATCAGAATTACAACACATCACTTCATTTTATTTGCATAGGGCGCATGATTGATTGCAAATACCAGTGGATCCTTTAATAGTGCGTGCCCGTTATGAGATTGAAATCCAAAAACTAAAGCGGCTTTCCACTCAGGGGACTCCGATTGGAAGAAGTCCACCAAAAAACTTTTCCTTCTCAGAAATTTTCGAAAGTGTAAAATCGTGTATTAAGGTGCCTTTGCATGGACCATGTCAAAAATAGGATATTTAGACAAGAAGTTTAAGCCAGGAGATAAAAGATCCGATAGTTTGACAAAAACTCTTCTTGACGAAAATGATGATTTTTGAGTCTTAATTATAGGAAAATTTGCATGAGAGCAAAATCCTTCCATGCGATTATTGTCTAAGGTCTGCCCTAAGCGGCATAGTTAAATTGAAGTAGAATTGTCGCTTTTCTGGCAGGGCCTGGATTTATTTCGGTTAACTTTGTGCCTGATCATTTGTGGTTAACGATTTTCTTCTCCAAATTACGAGATATATATATTCGTATATATTTCTCGTATATATTTTCCTACGGCACCAGATGCGAGTAGAACTTCTGTTATAATCGCTACAAAAAATCGATGAGTAAAAGGCGTTAAATGTAGGACAATTAGCCTAGTGCTCCATGAAAATTACATCTTACATTTGCAGAAAAATAAAAATCTCAATAGGCCTATTGGTAATTTCTTTTAGTTTGTACATAAATATGCTCCTACTTTTGGTATGTAACACCTCTGGCATTTAATGTCATGCAGGTTGCTCATAAAGAAAGACTTGCTTCTTGTACAGATCAAGCCACAACGACAACACAAAAATCCCTTTTAAAAATTACACAGAAGGTGATGCAATAGCAGTGTTGCATCACTACGAATTGAGCATTGATCAAAGATACCGGTATCGTGCAAAATCTATTAGTTGTATGTACAACAAAGCGATAAGGTCTAAATTAACAGAGATAAAATGAAAGCACACAACGACAATGTTAAGGAATCAATGATTATTTGCATTAGCAACTTTACAAAGATCTAACTTCATAAATGCAATATACATGCGGCGGTATTAGGTCTATACCATTCGCATCAGAATGGACCTGTCATGTTTGGTGGTAACATCTAGTCCAGCTATTAGCAGGGTCACCCATATAAGGCTCAAACAACTGAATAGTCTAGCACAGTCAATCCCATAATTGGAGCGTGTGCTCGAAGTGATGCCTCAGCAATCCGATGGGATCTTGCATACTGCGCAGTGTAGATATTTGCTAGTAAGTTTATTTACAGCCTAGATATGTGCATATCGGCTACTACACCTTGTTGACGTAATCTGACATTTTCTACTAGGAATCAATGATTTTTTGTAAGCAATGTACAGCCTACCAAGATTTAGCTTATTTGAAATAATGCAACATCGTAAGCGTAACCTTGCAACTATGAAGTGGTCAGTGCTTTACATGAGCTCTAATGCTCTCTGGGGATTACCAGTCACAATGAAATTACATGCTGAATCCTGAAAATTGTCAAAAGGCCTAACTGCTGGAAAGAAATTTCATCATTATAATCCGGTGGAGCAATTACTTATTAATAATGGAATCCGAATATGAATTTAAATAGGTTCAGCACCAAATAGGAATACAACAGCCACCACTCTGAATCCAAATTAATATGATGCATCACTCAATTATCCTAGCCTCGAAAACTTCAAATTGTGACTAGAAATAGAAACCAAAAAAAATTGTAGAGCAGATTTTTTTGCGTCTTAACTGATTTCAGTTGTCATCATCATCATCATCATACGTTTAACGTCCCTTTTTCCGCCGTTGGCTGGGTTGGACGGTTTCCTCTGATAGCAGTTCTCCATCTTCCACGATCCTTGCAGAGATCCTCGCAGAGACCCAATCTCCTGCAATCCCCACGAACAGTTTCTTCCCAGGTGGTACGAGGTCGACCTCTGATCTTCCGTCCTGGTATTTCGATCTTCCACACCTTCTTTACCCAATCTTCATCTGGCTTCCGAACTACATGGCCATACCATCGCAGTCGCCTTCTTCTCATGGCTTCTCCTACTCCAACCAAGTCAAGCCTTTGGAGGAGCTCTTCGCTGGAGATTCGATCTCGAATGGAAACACCACAAAGCCACCTGACCATTCTTCTTTCGGCTCTTACCATCTTCATTTTGTTTTCTGTCTTCATGGCCCATGTCTCACTGCCGTGCAACATTCTGCTCCTCACAGGCTTCGTAAACCTTCCCCTTCATCCAGAGAAGTGTCCCTCTTGAAGCCAGTAATGGTAACAGCTTGTGGAATCGCTTCCAGCCACAACGTATGCGCGTAGACACAGCTGCATCCGCACCACCACCGCCATCCAACATGTCCCCAAGATAGCAGAACCTGTTCACCACTTCGTAACGCTGCCCTGCCACATCCACTTCTATTCCGTCACCCATCTTCGTTGCTAATGATATGTCACCTTTACATCGTTTGCATGCAAATCCCCTTGCGGTAGCTGATGTTATGCGTCCTTTCACGCCACTACATCTCTTGTGTATCCATCTAACCTGTAGGTCATCATACCTTTATAATGCTTGTACATCACTGTTGTACACATTCTATTTTGGATTCATAGCACAAGAGTAATACATGGCGATGTGACACCAGAGTATGATTACTGTGAATTTTCTTCACTATAGGAAGTTTTTTTCACTTCGAATGGAGAATGGTAAAAATGAGGAGTTGTCATGAAACAATCCGCTACAAAAAAAATATCTGGTCACCATATTAAGCCTAAACTTACCAGATGAATAATTTTTTCCTCGTTTTCTGCCAGGTTTACAGTCATTTCTTTCCTTACCCTGCTGAGCACCCATTCACATTTTATTATAAATTTATCAACAAAACCCACTTAACATCTGTGAAACTATTTTTCGAATTTCCCGCTGTTATTGTAAATTTACAATTTACTACTGCCAAAAAGACAACTGTCCTGTTTTTTCCCATCGTTCCGCACATTCTTCAACAGTCTCAAACTAACATATGGGGAAGGATGATAAAGCTAAAAATGAGAAAAAAGTGCAACATCTTGAGTACTAGAAAATCTACAAGAATTGAATTGTGCGTGCTGATAATCACATGTCGTTATAGAAAACAGTTACATCCTGCAGTTGTAGTTGGTAGTTTGGTGCATTGTTATTCCAGGATGACATATTTTGGCATTCCCATAATGATGAACAGATATATCCAATTCCTTCTGTATTAAGGATGGTAGCGCGTCCATGATTATCAGATATATTTTATGAGACTTGCCGACACAAGAATAATCTTGCAATTTACAAATTGCATGTCCATTCTGCATTCATAATAAATTGGTAAATTTTTCAGCACTTGGTGATGCACATGTTGTGCTCATTCATCTGCCGCAAGAGAACTCCATGCCATAGCCCACAGACATTGGACATGAAGCATTAAGTTCATAGACATCGAACATTAATCATGATTAAGTTGATGTTCGATGTCTATGCACTCCATGGTTGTAACGAAAGGCAACAGTCATTTCCAACTATGATTTGCATAAATTGACACATAGATATCAGAGCAGTGAGACGCAATCTGAACAAATTCAAGAGATGATAAGGATATGACATGGATATGACCATAGACATCGGATAACATTATTAGTTATGCGATGTCTATGGATATGACGCATAATTTGAAGCCATGGACATCGGATAGCATTAATAGGATCATCCTAATAATGTTATCCGATGTCTATGCTTGAAGCTTTCTCAGATTATATATATATCATTATGTATTATAATAAATCAATCGAATCTCATGGATTACCCAGCTCAATCATTTTTCGTGGATATATTGCTTGACGATGAGCATTGGATGATATAGGAATAGCCACGAGATTCTGATATTTTTACGAAAATATAAGGCATAAAACAAATAACATTTGTTTTCTTATGCCAATTTTTTTTATTGCTATAGAACCACCTTATTTATCTTTTGTTCAAAAATGATGCACGCTGTTAACTTTGAACTGCTGTTGAAACGAAATGTTCTTAATTACAAAGAAATATCAGACTCGGATAAGTAAGTGCAAAAACATGATCTTTAAACACATCCTGTGAAACTATTGCTTCATGTTGGTCACAGACAATAAAGAATGATGTGGTTTGCCGTAGAACATTCCCTCAGTTTGAGATCTATCTCATATTCTACTTCACGATTAATGACTTACCTCCCAGTTTATTGTTAACGATCATTTTTTCACACCCTTTGCAGCACTTAAACGTTAAAGACGGTCACCTTGTAAAATTGTATTCAAGTGTTGTACAGTGGTTTGAAGTTGCCTGAAGATAGCCTCCGGTGGTGGCTGAAAGGCCTCGCTGTTCCAATAAACGAAGAAAGTAAACATCTCTCGCTTTTGGGCTTTCCTCAAAACTAGTATAACAGTGGTTTTCAAGAATGGATGACGCTGCTGTTGTGTCTGACTCTTCAAAACGTTCGAAATGTTAAGGCATAGGGAAAATGAAATGGCAGGTTGTAGCGGACCGAGCCACTAAGCGACCTTGACCTGGGCGTATGACCTAGTGGCTCACTACTGTAAGAAACCTGCCCACTTCCACGAGACGATCCGTCTACTCTATACCGTTCAGCAAACACCGTCTTCTCACGAGATGTGGTCGAACACCGAAACAGCCACGCAGACGTCCCCCGAAGATGCGGATGGATCGGTTATCAATCCTACCCTACAAGTTATTTGGTATTTTACAGTAGCGGATCCAGAGGGGGGGTCCTGGGGGTCCGGACCCTCCGTTTTGTATGTACTGGCGCCTTTTTCATAGGATAGGCGCCTTGTTTTTTTATATTATGTGTTTGTGGCTAAGAAAGATTATAAGTGCCTTGAAATTCCCCACTTGGACATTCTGGCGTTTCTAGCGCCCCAGTTACTGTTTAATCCACCCTCTCTAGGGCGCCCCAGTTTCTGTCTCAGTCACTCTCTCTCTCTAGGGCACCCTAGTTACTGTTTCATCTACTCTCTGCAGGGCGCCCCAGCTACTGTTTCATCTACCCTCTCTAGGGCGCTCCAGCTACTGTTTCATCTACCCTCTCTAGGGCGCTCCAGCTACTGTTTCATCCACTCTCTCTAGGGCGCCCCAGCTACTGTTTCATCCAGCTGCTGTTTCATCTCTCATGAGCGCCCTAGTTACTGTTTCATCCACCCTCTCTAGGGCGCCCTAGTTGCTGTTTCATCCACCCTTTCTAGGGCGCCCTAGTTACTGTTTCGCAAGGTTGCCAACTCACACAGTTTACTCGTGTGTCACACGGTTTGGCCCTGCTGCACACGGTCACACGAATGAAACTATCAATACACACGGCAACTCCCCTTTACTTCAATTACACACGAAATTGTCATTAATTTTAAGCGATATTTGTTTTAAGTTTGGCCCTGCAAAAGTGATTTACCACAAACCTTTTTAAATCTGTCACCTTGTTTAAGTGATGTGTTCATTATAGCAAAGTCTTGCCTTGCGGTACTGGCCGATGCGCCTCTATGGATATATGTGTGCGCCCCCCCCGATGTTTGGACCCCTTCCTTTCGAAAATTCTGGATCCGCCCCTGTTTTAGGTTGCTCCCTAACTCAAAGTCTGGGTATTACCCAGATGCATCATAACAGCTGTGAGCAGCAGTTAATAAGCTGAAAATGATATATCACTAACCCCAATCTCCTCATTTGTGTTGAGCCCTACTATTTCTACAAGCTACAGCCTGCAGGTGTGCCAGCTGATTTGCAAAATTTTTTCACATGGAATTATCCGTTTAAGCTGAAAAAGAAATATAACGGTAATGTCAGCTAATGTCACTCGCCTACAATCCTATATCACTATCCTATTTCCCATAACACAGGAGCTGTGACTTACCATTTAGCCGCATATTTTTAGAGTGCGAATATTTGCGACCCGCGCACTCTAGCCATCGTGAGCTTTACTCACTGCATTTATAATAAAATGGTACATTCTGACACCAAGGATATTATTTATACCTTTTATCTTTTTTTGTATATACCTTTACCCAGAACCCACCCAGAAACCTATGAAATTGGAAACCAACACCTCCAAATATATCCTTCAATATAGACATTATGTTTATACATTCTGTTCATTTACAAGCCTCCACCAAACAAACGACGCAAATGCTCCCAGATGTGTGGGCAAATAAGCTGACCTATTTACAATTTAATCCCCACACATATATTTACGTTATCTACTGATTCTAAATTTACTATATACAAACGCCAGCTTGGTTATTACTCTGTCGGCAGCCATAGGCACATTAGCCAAGCGCGGAGCATCGCTCTCCACCAATATTTTCTCCAATGGGATCGCCCTGAATAGAATTGTAATGAAGCTGAGTGCCGCTTCTCCGAAATCAAAGTGTTCGTTTTTTTTCAAAATGAGCAAATGAAAAATTTGTGAATTCATATTGTGAATTTATTCCGAATAAGTGCTTGTTGTGTGATGGACATCTTCAATGGCAATTTTCTATGAAGCTACATAAATAACAATAATTGATAAATCAGAGGATTCTCGATTTTGTCCCGTTATATCCCCGTTTGATATCCATGCATGTGATGTGCAGTTCATCTCGTGATCAGCATCCCTTACTTCGGCCATATTTCAGGACTGGTTATCCATTCGGCATCGTATTGATGTTCGCTTAGCCACCTTGGCATATAAATGTGTTCAAGGATCTGTCCCATCTTACCTTGGAGAGCGAGTGAAGTTTGTGAGTGACCTTCCCATCCGGTCCGATACCACGCTGCAGATTTAAATTTACGCAGGATAAACCGTTCTCCTCTAGTGCAGCTCATGTATGGAACAGCCTATCACCCGAATGTTTATCTCAAGATTCAATTAAACTTATTAAGTCATCTGTCAGGCAAAGTTGAACATGCAAAAGCAGCTGATCGTGTTTTAATGTTGTGAGCTTCCTTGTGCATTTAAATTTTTTGAATTAACCCTGAAGCTTTGAAGCTAGTTGTCATTTTAATAAAAATTGCTTTCATTCTTTTAAATCTAATTCTTAAATGTAACTGTTGAAGCTACATTGTCAATGTCATGAGACATTCCAAATGTTCACTCATTTGACTGATCTGAGACGACTGTCTGCCCATCGATGTGACGTGCACCTCACGGTCATTTGATTGTTCAAAACAGCCTATAGGAAATTGATGCATTCGTTAGGAACTTTGGGCTGTGGCCTAGAGGAGAGCTTTAATTCACTCTACTGTTGAGTCCTACTGTTGAAGTGTAAATAAATGTTACTTCTATAACTCTTCATCCAAACAGCCGCACATTTTTGGATGGCAATTTGATCTATCGTTTATTCATTTCATTCCATAGAAATTAACAATACCGTAGAAAGTCATAGAATGGAAATTGCATAAAAATTATGCCACACGCCGGGGAACTTAGTTGGGGCAAAATACAAATTGTACGAGCTGCTTTCCATGCTTTCTGATTGACATTTATATACTCAGTGACAAAAAGAATGAAACAAGTCCTGATATGAATACTTATGACTTAAACTTGGTTTTACTGTACGTTTGTTTGTTGTTTGTAAAAGGAGAATTCGAATGCTTTACTCAAAAACATTTAATTTGATACTCATGATTTTATCAACTTAAGTTAGAAACGGGTGTGACCACCGCGAGCATCCAAACGGGCATCGATGCGTGAGGGCATGGATGAGCACAGTCGCTGGATGAATGCCAGGTCTAAGAGGTTCCACTGCTCGATCAGTCTGTCGGCCAACATCTTCAAAGACACTGGTGGGTGGTTGTACCTCTCCCTCACTCTGCGACCAAGTTCATCCCAGCAGTGCTCGATGGGGGAGAGGTCGGGAGAACGTGAGGGCCATTCCAAGGTTGGTATTCCACTGCTTGCTATCCTGTTAGAGACCACTGAAGCGTGATGGGGCCTTGCGTTGTCATCCTGAAAAATCAATTGATTCGATGTCACTGCTGGAACCACGACCGGTGTCACGATCTCGTCGGCATATCGCTGTCCTGTCAATGTTCCTTTCACTACGATTGCTGGTGTTTTTCCATTGTGCCAGATACCGGCCCAAACCATGACACTACTGCCGCCGTACCGGTCGTGTTCTTTGACGCAACATGGAGCAAATCGTTCACTTGGCAAGCGATGAACACGGATCCGACCATCGTTGAAATCGAGAGTAAACCTCGATTCATCAGTCCAGAGCACACGTTCCCATTGACTGTCACTCCACGACTGATGACCTTGACACCACGTCACTCGTCTCCTTCGATGTTCCAGGCTCAGCGGAATTCTCACAGCGGGTCGTCGAGACTGTATACCAGCTTCTCGCAATTTTCGATATGCAGTTCGAACGCTACAGGCAACGTTCCCAGCAACCTTCCAGTACACAATTAGCTTCGGGACGGACACAAATCTGTTTCTTTTAGCAGCTAAAACTAAGCGTGCATCTGTCCGCTTGGATGATACCCTTGGTCTTCCTGATCCGTTCTTCTTTTCCGCATTTCCTTCTGCTTTCCAACGACACCACCACCTCCATACAACGACCCTTGAAATTTTCAATTCTTTCGCAACAGTTGTAGAACTTTGCCCACAACGCATCATCCCAATTGCCATTCCTCTGGTAAAGTTATCGTGCGCCATTTCATAAGTCAAATCTGGTCAGCAGTAGGTGGTGATTCTGTTCAACTTCTAGCTGTTACTGTGATCAATATCAAATATTGAAATTTGATGGTCCTATATCATTTCCCTTATCATATGGAGTTCAATGGTGATACATAGAAAGCGAGATATCATCTCAAACCATAGAAAAAAATGAAACAAACTTCCATTCAAGTCAATGATAGTTGGTTTCATTATTTATGTCAGTGAGTATATATATCAAGCCAATTTGTGATCTCGATTGTTGCCCCTTGTCCAAAGATCATGTACACAAAAGCAATAATGGAATTACAAAATACTGCAGCGACAAGGTGACAAAGAAGGAATTCCTTTAAAGCGTCTCTTACGTTCATCAGTTTGAAATATCGCTCCTCTAATCTATCAAGAGTATTATCAGACTCACCTGCAACTTGTAATGTCGATTTACAGAACATGCATAACTCCAGCTTGAAACCAGAGGCCAAGAGATCTTAGAGTACTCATTTTACTTTAAAGGGTTCCCCTGTTCACTATATTTGAACAATTTTCATAATCTTCGCATGCTTTCGAATATCAGCTTCCAAAATATCATCACACTATATCACATAAGTCATTTAATGATTAATTGAAAAGTTCCAGCGACATTTCATTTATCTAAGAAATTACTGTCGGTAAAGAAGCTTTCAGTATGTTTATTCCAGATTAGATCTAGGTTTCTTAACCGCTAGAAGGAGAAATTATGCAATAATTGAAAATTTCATCTGTGAATTCTTCAAATGTTCTTACAAGCAGCAGACTGATCACCTTCAATTATGACTCTGTGAACCAATTCGTATTCGCATTCCAGCATTGAAAAATTGGAAAATACTTGTTAATGACTGCTACAAATAGACACCCTGTATCAACTCATGGAATAATAGGCCATTTCAAATGAAACAATGCTACCATCTCACTTAAAATTCTCATCAAAGAAATCCTGTAATTTGCTGTTAACAACTTCCACAACTAACTTGACAAATAGTTTGACTATGATGCAATGTTTTAGATCGAAGCAGATCTACAAGCCATGGATTTTTCCATTCGCCATCATTCTACATAGGCAAGATATCAAACTTCCATTCTAGTGTACTATTATCCACTTACATGTTTCATTCTAATGTTAATTTTAATAACATTGTTATGCTCAAAGGAGGATAAACAAGCAACGTTGCCACAGAAAGTGTCACATAAAAATCCGACGGATGTGGCCGTTTCTTGTCAGTCTGAGGGAGCTTAAATACTATCGTGCTGCTCTGCTGTCATCTTGATCTATGTGCTTGTTCTAGAAATAAGTAGTATTGGCTTTCCATGAATTAATCCCTTATTGCATTTGAAACTCATTGCAATGACATTTGTGCTCTTGTCTTTTTAGAATTTCCGAACTGGAGACCCTGACTCATGTTCGACTTGATAGAGAAGAACTGGATAAAATTGATAATCTTGAGCTCTTGGGAACAAAGGTTACCAATTTATATTTACAATCGGTAAGCAGTTTTAGCTTCACCACATGACAGAAAATACCTTAAATATTTCATGGCACAGAAATCACTGTTTTGCATACAGCCTATATTGAGTTTAATGCAGTAATGATATGTGGGGCGTAGAAGGCATCAGTGGGTCTCAAAATGATAATTCAGTTGACAGATGAATTACAAATATTAGTCGGCGTAAATCTTTCATGTCTGCTTATAGCATTACTTACTGCCTGCTTTTTCTGCATTGCTGTTTCTGCAGTAGAACTCTTCCACCTTAATTGCGCAGTGCTATTAACATAGATTTTTTGGACAACAATGTTGGATATTTCAGGTGCCTGTGCGCCAAGAAATATCCTACATTATTGCCCTTAATAATTCATGCTGATGTTATATCTTATTACATTGCATATGGTGCTACGCTTTTACGACACTTTAACACATTTATATTTCTGTTGACCTTACGATCTTATGCTTTCATCAGAGAATATTTTTGTTGACTGTCAAATCATTTGGATACTGCTAAATTTTGAACCTGCGTTTTTCTAACTTGATACAGCGGATCTCTCACTAATTCACTGTCACACCGGGTTTTCTTTACTGATAGTCAGTACTGTCGGCATTTCCAAATCTAAATATTTGTCGAGTTGGCGGGTATGAAATGATTTCTAGCATTAAATTCAATTTCAATCATTTTACTGCAACAAGGCACAAGCAAGCTTCGTAAAAATTTCAGACATGCCTACTAGGTGAAGAGACTTTCAGACTTTCGGTCGAGAACTCAAACTCTCATTTGCCAATTGAGATGAAATACTTTCAATTTCAACTATGAACAATGGAACTTCACTGATAGCGCCGACAACTGCGAACGAGCGAGATCGACGCTGGAATAATTTAGAATGCCCAGTCGCACTTGCTTCTCATGCTGCTGATGCATGAAACCAAATTTAGAATCTCGGTACGGGAACGCGAGACACATGGGCCACCCTAAATCAGAACGATGTAGCATTTTCTCTTTTCCATTGATGACTACTATATACCATAGAAAGTTGTCAAATAGACCAGAGAATAACAACTGTCAGCGTAGGTACCCTTAAAATTCTTAATAGAATTCAAATGCAAAAAAAACTGAAAACAGAAAATTTTAACTTTTCAATATTGGGTGGGAGGCAGATCTCGAAGTTAGAAATTTTATCCGGTATAAACGAAAAGTCATACTTTTATTGGATTTGCGTCATATCGAAACTCATACGCTGTCGACATGTTATTATACTGTCCTGATCAATTAAATATGGCCTAGTTCACAATCTTAGCCTACTTTGTACTTTATTTTTTCATCGTTCTTTTTTTGTGTTGTGAGCTTATTGGCTGATTGAAAAAAAGCAGTTTTTGCATCTTTAACTTACACTTCTGTATTTTAAATAACATATGTAAGCAATGCCAGTAGTATACCTTTTGTTATAACCAATTGGTATCATTGGTGTGATCCAATGGATCGCAAACACGCTTTTATTGAAAGTCAATCGGAGCATGTAGAAGCAAAATTGTTGACACCAGGACTCCATGAAAATTAGCTTCTTCGTAGATCTTGTTGATTTATCGATGGGTCTCATAGAGACTTACGTTGATCTTTATGAATGGCATCATGTTTGTTGTATTAATTTGCGGTTTTTTTGTTGCGGACTTAAGTTCCTGTGATTGGCTGACGCAGATTTTGACAACAGTGAATCTTTGACGTGATGTGATCGATTGTAGCGAGTTGAGATATCTTAGTGCAAGCGAAGTGAGATAGAATTGGCGACTGTGAAAATCTTATCATACTGACGGAATAGAATAGAATAGAAAAATGCTTTATTAGTCGATATTAAGAATTACATATATACTTGTGATAAGATCTATTGTGTGAGTCTCAGTAGGCGGTATGCATCGGTATGGGCATACCACCGGGTTGAGGAAGTTATTGACGGCATGGCATGCCGTTGGAAGAAGTTTTCCGGTATGACATCCCAGTGCATCACTTCGAGTCCTGGTGGGTAGTATGGGACACCGGTGAAACTTGTGACCTAATGAAATAGGCATTTCTCACAGCGCGGTGTTAAGCATGATTCTAAATGAATAATCTCATCTGTTATGTTGGTTTGAGGTGTAGGACATAGACCAGGAGGTGATTTATCTTGAAAATGAACACGGCACTCAGGCGAGTCGCTTTCTCTTCACTTCGGTAGTCGAACAGCGGCATGACGTCATCAGCTAAATGCAATAGCCGTTTTCCTCTTCCTCGACGAGATGCGTTGCCTGTGAATACAGAATGCGATCTAAATACAACCGAAGTTCATGTCAGGGTCACATGTCAAAATAAGTTCAGTGCCCCTTCATGGCGACTGTTCTCAGGACATGTGGATTTCCGATTTGCCAATATTGTCGTTTTGATATACCAATAATCGCTGATTTTCATCGCAGTTTGATAATGTATTGAATTCTCACTATGGCAAACAGCTAAAAGGTCGATTTCCATTAGCGTCAAAATTATACAGATTCTGACGGTGCTTCGACGTCCCGCGCCTTCAGAAGTCCATAGAAGGACATGTAGATGTTCATGCAGAAATGTAGAATTTTCCTATCAACAAGACAATATCGTCAGCTAAAAGGAGGTATGAAATGCTGAAGCGTGTGATTTCTTATGACAGTTGTAATTATATTAGATTATTACATAACAGCAGCGGTTGGCTATTCATATATTTAGACATGGCAAAAATGTACCGCACATGCAAAAAATGTACATGCACTTTCTTACTTTATTTTATCCGTCTAGCGTCCTTTCCTCCATCTCCGTTGGGCTGGACGATAATTCTTCATGGAGTGCCCTCAGATGTTCCAATCGAGGCGTCGGCTTCCTTGAGGCCGAATACCGACATTCTGCGGATACTGTTTCTTCCCAGGTCTTCTATACGCGGTCCGTTGATCTTCATTTTTCATACTTTCTTCAGCTGTTGTTATCTTTTCGCACCCCAGGGCTGCACAATCTGCACATCTTCATGGCCTCATCAATCGACTGCATGTTCAGGCGCGCCAAATGGTCTTCGCTTGCCGTTGTCTTCGAGAGATACTCCGCATATCCGTCTGATCATCCTTTTGTCTGCTACCTCCATTTATCTCTTTTCAAAGCGCGCGGATGTTCTCTATGTAGGGGGGAAATCAGATTACACTAACAGAATTGCTCTTGCGGATAACGAAAAATATAAATAATCCGCATAATGGCGATAGTTGAGTAGAAAAGCTGGTCACCGCTGCATAATAGTAGACTTAGAGAAATGGAAATTTTTAAAACCGAATTATGATGCCATGTATGAGAAACAGGCTGAATAAGCGCTTTATGGAATGTGAATCCCAAGGATCTACGTGCTTGACATGTTACATGAATTAACCTGATTCATCTACATTGTTCATTTTCTTTCAAAATTAATGCAAGATTGTAGAATTAGCAGTCTTAGGGTTGAATTGAATTCCATTTTAAATTTCAGCTTAGCTGCATGACTTGAGGATAGGATACTACGTAATTGCATCTGTTGCTAACAGAATTAAATGAAATATTTATCTATTACGTGATTTATATCGAGGGATAGAGCGGTTAGGTTTTGTTCTCTTGAATTTCCTGTTCATTAAAATTTCATCCAAGCAATTTCTCCACAGATCTCATTGATTACAATGGCTTTTCACTCTAGCAGTGTGCAATATATGAATTCTTGAAGAATTTTTCGATCACATATTTTAATAAGAATGCAAATGTTTGCTTTATTAAAAGTCACAATATTGCGTTTTCCTTTATGAGATATAGTCACTTGCCTCACATATGTCAAGAAGAAAGTATCGTTGCGAACACACATGTCAAGAAAAATTCAGCAAACATTAAAAATTATTGAATTACGAAGCTATTAATACATTTACACGTTTTATAAAGGATTGATGAAGTTCTTAGAACATTGTAGATTTTTCTGCAAACCTATAGAATATTATATGCAAAATATCATGTGCGATTATCATATCTCGTGTACCCTAAAACTAGATATTTAGAACAGTGTGACATTCATTATAAGAGGAAGCTTGTTGATTTCCGACTAAATTGGAAGACAGTTTCGGGCATACACGTGAATTTACGAACAATTGTCCTACTGCAAATTTACATAATGATTCCACGTGATTACCTTCGTCACTTAATCAGAATATACGTGCTGTAAGTAAAGCATGGTTATATATATTCTTATTCAGGTTTATTTTTTAATCAGTTTCGCTTTGCATTTTTTAGATCTTTCTGTGATTGTCTGTACTAAGGATTTATAGCTTCCATTCCTAAGATTTAGCCTTACCCTAAGTTTCTTTATATAAAAAAGAAAAGTAAGCAAATTATTCTCTTATAGAAACAACCGATCTAAAGAAGTTGGTTCGTGACAAAGGTATGTTAATTTCGAATTGAAGGACACTTTCTAAGAGACTGCAGAGTGCAAGTTCGTGCAGGAACTAACTAGAAAAATGTCGACAGACTTGGATAATCCAATCATAAAATTCTTCGGCCACCGAAGACGTCTCACCTTTTCCTGCAAGAATTCGTCAGCACCATATGGCTCATAGGTATAATACATAATACACGCGGTTGAACGAAGAAAGCTGACTTAGCATAAAGACCTTGACATCGACTTCTTCCTGCAACCTGTTTCCGTCGAAACTTATGGAGGTTATGGATAACTTACTTTCGCTTTTTCAAAAAAGGTGGGTTCTCGAATCGCCACCAAGACTGGTGAAACGAACGCACGGCTTTATTTGCGTCTATGTTTAGCTATTGCCATCCAGATAGGCAAACTGTGCCTGTGTCTTGGAAACCTTTCTAGTTCCTGGAGCTGCTCTCCATTCTGATACTTGACTTTCAAAGTTTTGCATGCAGCTTTGTAATGCTATTGACTGTGTAAATTTTTGTATAATATAATATTCATACATACTAATAAATGGAATGAGCGAAGAGGTTGACGGACTTCACTACAGGCTGCTCTGCGCTTGTTTGTCTTGTCATAGATAAAAAATGATCATGAACATAAAAAAATTGCACCGGCCGTCCACTAATAAGTATAATCTAAATTTGGTTGTGGCAATTTAACGTCTTCATATTTTTGCATTAATATGAAATAAAAGGAGTCGAATCTTTTTGCTGCCTCCATGAATCTGAAATCGATGTTGTTTTGAAAACGTGAATTGAAATTTCAATGGTAGTTAGTACTTAATGAATCTACCCTTACTAATGAATAACATGAATGGTTCACCTCAGGCTACCTCTCAGAACGTTATAATTTGTGACACGGCAAACCATTCTCCTTTTCATTATTGATCAGCAGAAATCCAGAGCAGCTCTGCGTAGAGGCAAATTGTATATGAAATTCCTAAAATAGAAATGATAGCCAATAATGTACTAATCAACGTTGAAGTACATATCAAAAATGAATTATTTAGGCTACAAGTCAAATGCTCAGTCAGGCTGTCAAATACATAATTCAATCAGTAGCAATCTCATTAGAATTGGTCACTGTGATCCACCAATTTTGGAGCATGAATCGAGAGGGAGGGATCAGTAGCGTAGCCAGGATTTTGTTTCGGGGGGGGGGGCGGCAAGGTTTTTCAGTTTTTAGGCTTTATACGCATATAAATGGTTTTAGGCACAATAAGGCATATTTTTCAAAAATGTACCGTTGAAACATCGGAGGACACACAAACATTCACAAACTAATTGTAGGCCTACTGCACACATATGTGAAGGAATAAGGATGAGCCAAAGGCGATTATTCGCACCCATTCATGGATCTCAAGATGACGTTGAGAAGAAAGTAAACAAACAGGCCTGTATTTGTTGAAGGGATTCATTCACCGGCTTTCAGATACGCGTTTCATGCTGTCATTTTCAATCAAGAAGCTAGGCTAATTTAGCAGCGATTCTTCTGTGCTGCTGCGAATGGCTCCTAACACGATGAACATGTACATAATGCAATAACCAGATATTGTTGTGTCTGATCCCTCTGCCCGGTGGCGATGTAGTGAGTCAGGAACTACAGAATGCCAATTCCTCTATGATGGAGCCGCCCGTCCACCCCCCCTGGCTACGCCCCTGGGAGGGATGGAATATTCATCCATAATATGTCCGTGACATCCTGAGTGATTTATTTCTTGTTACTGATATTAGCTCACGGTACAAAGCTTTGCATACAAAGTACATGAACACATAGTACATGTACTATGCTACACAATCAAATCAATTAAAGAACGCAACTCAATTCGAAGATCAAGTCAGACTTGTAGGCACGGCACACATTTTCTCTTGCGGTCTTCGTTTGATTTGACCTACCACTGCATCATGGGGAGGGGTGTATAATGATTGCTAAAAACTATGTCGAATAGTTACTATGGAAATTACTAAATAGAAGTAATAGTTTATCATAGAAACTGAATAATTTTATCAAGCTCGTATCTCTACTTCGGTGATAAAGTACAAAAAGCAAAGGAACACGCAAATTTACTTTTAAATATAGCATCAAGTTAAAACAATAATGAATTTTTAGTAAATGTACTCATATAAGTATATGTTCGCCTCTTAGGCCGCATCTGGCATCATCAGATGCTTCCTTTACAAGCAAAAATTTTGAAACAAATTCGAAGTAAAGTCGGTTTTTAGTTTTACATGCAAGACGTTTGCATCTTTGTTACTCACAATCTCGTAGTAGCAAAAGTCTGTCAGAGTTAGTGACTTTTGGTTGTAGTGAGGCAGCTGCGGAGTAAAATCTGTATTGTTTTAGGGCATGCCTGTAAATTACAGTTAATATGTGAGATATAGGCCTTTTATGAGTTGCCAAATCAATGTGACTTTGCCAACTCGAAAATATGATTATGCTAAATGCGCACTTTATATGAACTTCTTCTCAAGGTCTCTTCAATTTTTTAATCGGTCAGAGCTCGATTATTTTGGAAAATCAAAGCAACTTGAAGCTTAGAATTGCAGATTTTCCCTAAATCATCGACCGACTAAAAAATCGAAGAGACCTTGAGAAGAAATTCATGTAGAGTGGGTATAAACTACATTCACCTGTTCGAGTTGCCAAGGTCACATCGATTTGGCAACTTGAAAACGGCCAAAAAGATTATGTCCACAGATAAATTGTAATTCAATTGTGGAGTTTTGGGGAAAATATCGGCCTCGTGTGTCGCTGTAAATTACAGTTCTATTTGCTAGGTCACGCTTGCATTTAAGGTCAAGCAAATCAAATTTTGTTATTTAGACCAAAAACGCAATCCTGCTTTTGCAGAATTATTGGATGAGCTCATAAATATTTGCTGCTAAAGTGAAAAAACGTAAAGGCGCGAAGGAATAATTAACTATTGGATTTTTGAAGTGTCCTTTACTGACCCATGGGACTCCTGGAGTGATATATAATTTTCAAGGCAGATACATCACAGTCATCATTTTCAGAAAATTTCTCATCGCTTTTGTCTGAAAGCATGACTTGATTTGCATTGAAAAATCAGCAACCGTTGAAGTGATGCTAGAAATCAGCGAAATTCCTAACATGATAATTTTTATTTTTTAGAATAATCTGGAGGTAATCGAGAATCTTGATTGTCTTGTCCATCTCCAATTTCTTGTTTTATCCAATAACAGGATAAAAAAGATTGAAAACATAAATTGTCTTCCCAATCTTCGTTTCCTGGATTTGAGCGAAAATGCGATAGAAAGCGTAGATATTGGTGAGTTTGCTTCAATATAGAGTAAGCACATTAGGTTGTTTGATATTCACAAGTTTTGATAAATTTTCATACTGTGAGAATTTTTTTAGTCAGTAAGCTTGAATTGATGAGAATTTTCGCGGTCAATAGATTGGTTAGGCAAATTACTTATAAACTAATATGTATTAACTTCTCAAGTTACTGCTTATTGTACATACATGCAGGTATACACTGAATTTGAATGATCTATTGCTGGTTTAGGCCTTGATGTACAATTAAAGTCAGTTCAAAAGATGAAGTCCACCACTTTCTCCAGTAACAAGAAGCTTTATTTCCGTAGTGAAAGAAAATTTGTTTGCTTATTTATATCGCATATTCAAATCAAATATGCTTAGTAAACTAATATTGGTGAAAAGGCCCTGATTAACCATTAAAGATGAAATTATGTTGGAAAGAATCAGGATTGCTTTGATGTTAAACAATTGTGGTTATTACTACGTACAAAATGTTTCTGTCAGCATCCACAGACCATCTTCAGGTTGAAAGGAATTTATTAAAAGGTTAGTGGTGCTATGTAAGCAATTCAAACATAAAATATAGTTTAACATAACTCGAGCAGGGGTTGACAAAAAAGTTATGTGGATGCTGACCAAAAAATTTTGTATGTAGTAATAATCACAATTGTTTAACATCAAAGCATTCCTGATTTTTTTCTAACATAATTTCATCCTACATAAGTTCATTCTCACTGCTACACATCTGTCAACGGTTGTGTTGTTGGACAACTATGTGACGATGAAAGACAGCAATAAGAGATCAATAGGCGCATAATACAGTCTTCAATCATACGAATTTCATCAGTCAATATATGGAAGAAATGTAGTGAGTGATATACATGTAAGCGAAATACATCCAATGTATATTGCTAGCAGTATTACATGTTAATGAAGCTTGACTGTGTCAGCACCGTGCAACCCCTAGTAGGTTGTGGGGGGGGGAGAATTGACTTTAAAGCTCCATTCACATAATTTTGCAACTCGCTTTGTCGTAGTAACAATCAGCAGTCTTGTGATACTTACAAGTATTTTCCTTTCAGATGAAATACCTTCTGCTCTCATAATTCTGAATTTGAAGAAAAATCCTTGTACCGAACTCCCTGATTACAGACGTTCAATAGTCGATGCTCTACCAAACCTAAAGCAATTAGATGGTCGTCAAATCAGCGAAATGGAGAGAGTAAAAAATGAGACAAGTATTAGCTCAGACGAGGACGATGAAGATGAATTAGTAACGGAACGAGAAACAGAGGAAGTGGATTTTGACGAGACTAACAATGGGAGATTTACTGAACGTAAGTACACTCTTGCCCAGACGATGGAGCATTGATTTTTATTACTTATGGCCACCAATGTATTATACTACTACGACAATAACCTACCGCCATCGTTGAAATAGGGATTCCCTTTGTGAGCTTGCTTATTCGAAACGTTGTCATATGGTGGTCGCGCTCCTGAAAATTCCTCAAAACCGACTTTGCCTCCTCAAACTGATTTTCATGCATATTGCTTAACTTAAAAAGCTTAAACATTTTCATTATAGAGATTTATCACTTCTAAAGTCAAGTTCCAAACTAATGAACAACTAAACTAATCAATAATGCCAGTATATAGTGGCATGCGTGAAGAGGTCGAACCCCGAAGGTGTTATCGCTAAGAAATTCCATAACCTCCACGTAATAAAAGGATGAAAAATGCAGAACAATCAATCAAAAAATAAATAGAATCTTGAAGCACAACTGAGACAGCAAATCAAACAATAGAAGATTTAGGGATGTGATTGGTTTACCTTTGTTCCTCTGAGCCGTAACACTGTAATCAAGCGAACTGTCACTGATTGATCTGTTTGCGAATACGAGTGAAATAGTGCCATCGGGTGAATTTAACAGCAATTACACTGCCCACAGTTTTCATAGCCAAATGTAGAAAGCTGGTCAGGGGGATTTTGTCAGAAGAAAGTGCTCAAAATGTGTGAGACTGCAATGATCAATGGTGTTCTGTATCGACACACTAGAAGATTGCTGAGTGATGAAGTCATAAGATGTTATAAGGTATTTCGAAAGGTTCCTTAGATGTCGGCAAATTTTGGGAAAAGTTGTTTTTATGGAATGAATGGAACATGAAGCATTCTATCAATTCAGCTTCTTTAAATTTGTGAAGTTTCAGAAATTTGTTTAAACTTTTACATGCAGCAAAAGTATTAGGTATGCTGAAAATCAATCAACGTGGATATTTTCGCAAGACGGATGCATTTTAGACAGGTCATAAAAGCGCAACCAGTGAAACCCAGTGCTGCAGATTATTTAGCCTTCACAGTTATTTCGGGATTCTGTATAATATTGTGTGCAATGTTTCTATTATCAGCAGTCGGACAAATTTTCAAAACTTGAGAAAAGTAGCTTCAACTTCAGACTTCACACTAAGAAAATTGATATTTGACAACGGACAACTCATCGACAAGCCCAAACTAAGAGCGTCCGTCAGAAGCAGTGAAGACAAATAAGTTATTAGCAGATACTTACCTTACCGAAGTATCAGGCACAGTTTCATTATTGTTGGTCCTGTCACAGAGCTTCTACGATTTGTTTTCATGTTGCATAAATATAGTTTCGACCTCCTGTGCCCATTGAAGTTTGTGTCTACTCTAACTCGAACTCGTTTACTATCCTCAATGTACTTGCTTTTAGATCGGAGAGCAGACCCGATGAGACTGCACCGCTTACACTTGAGAATGTCAGGGGCCAGTTATGTTCCAACCGAAATAGCGTTCATCGACTGTCCTGAAAACTTCTCTTTTTTGTAATAAGGTATAACGGCGATTACATTACTCATGATTTAATTCAGGGTTTTTTTAATGTTTCGTTTACCCGCCCACTCCCAAATTCTACCCGCCAATCTAAAACAAAGCAAAACAAGGCTTGTAGATCTTTCTTTCAATTTCCTTTCCAGCTGTAAAAAGAAAGCGGAAACAAAGTTGCATCTTTTGAATACTCGTATTCAGCAAATTAGAGGTGGTGGTACAATATATGCCTACATGACGTACATGCACTAAAATGTACACAGCAACAATTGCTGGATAAGATGGAGAGGAATAGTGGAAAATTGTCTCTTGAACTTGCGGCAAAAACATATATGATAAATGCATAATACACTACATGATTTCACAGTGAATATGGCAAACTGCAATTTATATGAAGACAAATTGCATTCTGCAACGTCATTCATCATCGACAAGAGCCTATTGATGATCAACGAAACAGTGCCGCATATCAATGAGAAGTGAAGTTAAAGAATGTAAATAACCGTTGATAAGCGATGAATGTGTTATTTGCACTGCAAAAGTCTGCAAATTGCTTAGTTAAGTCATGGATGATGAAAAGTTGTGTTACAATTATTACTTAAAAATTGAATATGCCTAGTTTCTCTTTAACGATCGAAATTTATTGTCAACTACGTATAGGGGGCATACATACATGTACTGTACAGTTGTACACCTCCATAACTTTCAGTGATGCAAATTCTATCAATGAAGTAAGCTATGTGAGACAAGAAAGCACCACTGCGAATGTATTTCTTCATTCGCAACCAGTAAAATTTATTTTGGCATAGTCCACTACATGACTACATAGTATTTCCGTTTTGATAACTTCCTACTTTTAAATGCGTGTGAGTGAAGGAAAGTTTTTGTACTTTGTTAACTTGACGATGGTTGCGAATCGCATGATCGAACATAAATAGGTTTCGTATAGATTATCCACACCTGAAATAGGGTTGGGTTTAATAATTTTTAAATTCGAATTATGCGAATAATTCGAATTATTCGCCTTATGTGAAAAACAACAGTGACTGACATGGACAGTGGTCCGAGTTGACATCCGAAATTTACCCGCCCATTTGAAATTTTTTACCCGCCCAAATCGGGCGCGTATATCGCCTTAAAAAAACCCTGATTTAATTGATGTTGAAGCCAATAAAGATATAGATAAGGGGTCGGGGACCTATGGCTCTTTTGGTGACTATATCTAGCTCGCGGATAAATCTTGGTTGACATTTGTAATTGACTTACGCGACAATTCATGAATAAATGCGTTGTCTTTTCAACCTCTCGCAAACAATTTGAAACCAGCGAAACAATTGAACTTCTACACACACAAAATATGCAGATTGTTGTACGCTTCCAGTTGCATGCTGCACACTCAAACCGTACTGACTATGGCTGGTTCTACCTACTCATGTGAGTAGTCGCTTCTGTATTTGAAAAGCATCAAGACTAACCAACGAGCCTCATTGTCTATTTGAAGCTTAACCTGACGAAGTATAAAGTACACAACATAGCTATTAGCAAACTAGGCAGAGCCAAAAAACAGACCAATTGTGTTGGATTTGTCTTCGTGGACTATTAAAAGCAAATAAAAAAATCACGTGTAGCGTAAGAATAAATACAAATAACTATCATATACTCACAAGTTTTTGGATTAGCTTGAAAGTATACAATTAGATGCATTCGGTGTTGAAAAACTGCTTTATGACTCTCACTGAAACACATTTCAAAATTTTTGACTTAAAGGCTCTCCTTTCTAAAAAGGCTCCCGACCCCTGGTATATGTGGTCATTCGGTTAACTCACATACATCCGATTTTTATACAAGGCCAACATCCTTTGGTTATCTTCAGATAACGGATAAGAATTTTTTAATAATGAAAGAGCTGAAGATAAATAAGGAATGTTGGCAATCGAATGTACAAAATTCATGGATTTATTGGATTTTTTAGACATTAATTTAATCATATCATCTTGCTTTGCATGCCATATTCAAAGATCAAAGTTGAAATAAATTAAATGAAGCTTTAACTTTACTACTCCATCACCTGATGCTTGGACGCTACTGATCTAGCCAGTCTTAAGGTGGAGCAATGTGAAACCTTTAGTCCAGATAACCTTCCTTTTAACTTCCAGTGACACTTTCAGGCTCATCCTCTAGACCAGTAGGGCAAGCCATGACATGAGACCATGTCATGCTGATAAAATTCAGCCAGTGTCTTAAATCGCTAAAAGCCAGTTTGTTAAATCCACATCAAAGCCAGTCGACATTGTGATAAGACTTTCACTCATAGAAGAACTGTTCAGTTTCTTGTTACATTGAATTAAATTTCTGAGAGCAGAACATTGCTTCGATCTGCTGCTACAGTCCGTTTCATAAAAAGTGGATCATCCTAAAATTTGACTAAATAAAACATAAGTATGATACAGAAAGCATTTTTCATGTTATTTCATGTCCCTAATATATCTAAATGTCCTTATATAATCTGATAAGCTATGATACAGTAACGGTTCTTAAGAAGCTAATATTTTGTGGCCCTACCCTTATTGTCAATGACATTACCAATTCGTCTAGCCATTGATTCGATGATATCGTTGATTTTTGAATGCTCTAACTTTCTTCACTCTCTTTTTAACAGTGACGTAAGTTGTGATACGCCATCTGTAGGTAGCACTGAACGACGAACGTTACGTTTTAGAATACTCCATACATTTTCTATGAGATTCAGATCAGGAGAACGAGCTGGCCAAGATAATGTCCTAAGCCCTAATTGAGACTTGCATAAGTTGACTCTACTACTCCTGTGACACGCAGCATTATCATCCATAAATAGCCAAGTCGATGGATCACCAAGTTGATCTGTCATTTGGCCAATGTTCATTCGTAAAGCATTCACATAGCGTTCAGAATTCATGTTTCCTTGCTGTATGTGAAGTAGTTCTAGCAAGGCTGACACTTTGCCTTTTGTGAATGCGATCTCGTTATTGTTCATTTGTGCTTTGTATTGTTTTCAACCGGTAAGAGATAGATTTCTAGCTGAAAGCAATCAGGAGTGCTGCCAACACCACCGCAACGAAGTCAGGAAGCTATGGAACATGAAGTCCAGTTAATCACATGTAGCAGTTACATTATTGTTGATGAATAATGGTGCTATACTGGCTCTGATTGACCGACTTTCTTTATTTTTGTTATGCTTGATAGCTTTTGGCTTGTAGAACAACATATTACATAACAAAGGAAACAAATGTAATTTTATAAGAGTGAGGTATGATTTTGTGTAACATTGCTAAATGAAGATCAAATTATCTACTACTTTTTTATCTATAACAGGAAAACAACTCAATATTCATGCTTGAAATTTCCAACAATGATATTAATAAGCACAACTGACATATCTTCCAAATTTCAGAGAAATTCGTTCAAGTTTGGCGGAGTTAGACAAAGTTGAAGTTAAAGCGATGTTTAAGGGTGATCCATTTTTTATGAAACAATCTGTATTTGTGAACTGTCTTGAATTCCGTTGAGCTACACTATTGAAAAATTTTATAATAGGCCGCATGCTAGAAATCCTAGTAGACTATTCATATATGTAAATCTACAATTAACCGAAACCAATGCATGAAATTAATAATTCCTACAACTGAAGTTACATGGAACTATACAGAGAGATATTTAAACGAACACATCTGGTTATCCGCGGAATAAGAAGACTTTGGAGTTGCTGAGTTAGTCAAAAGATTAATCAGAAACGAACTTAATAAGCTAAATGAAGCATTATGTTGTAAGTCTGAATCAATCGAAATTAAAAAGTAAATTTGATGAAGGTATTGTAGGGTTAGATTTCTAGGTGTAGAAATCCAATGACACCTACACTGTGTTATTTACATGTATTACATGCTATGTTACATTTTGAATTTTGTGCACATGCCAATGCTTCACACTCAATACAGAGTTATAACTAACAAGACGTAATTCTACATTTGGTGAGCCCGACTACCGAATATGTCTACTAGTGCAATGACTTCAGACGACATTGAGCGTTTATCTCAAAGCCTATTATCGCTTCAGCACCACAGTACATCTAATGCTGTCTCATTAAAGTTGCCTGAATTTTAGTCTCATGATCCCGACATTTGGTTTGCTCGTGTAGAGGCCCAATTCAATACTAAAGGAATCATTCAAGATGTTACCAAATTTGATTATGTTGTCTCCTCTCTGGATGATAGGACTGCCGCCGAGGTCCGTTTCGTTATCATCAATCCTCCAGCTACCGACAGATACAATGCCCTGAAAACAGCACTACTTGATGCTTTTGGCAAAAGTCAATCAGAAAAGGATGCTGAACTTTTATCCCTCAATGGCCTTGGAGATCGCAAACCCACTGCATTATTGCGAAAAATCGATTCGCTTAATAATGATCCAAACACTCTTAAAAGAGCACTTTTTCTCTCAAATTTACCGATCGATGTACGCAGCATACTAGCTGGTCAAGAATTCGCAACTATTCAGGAACTTGCGAATGCGGCTGACAGAATCATTCAGACGCGATCTACATCGTTTCATCATGTTGATTCGACGGAAGCTTCAAACGCACATAGTGTTGAGATCAATGCCTCATCTCGAAATTTCCGTCGACCACGTTCATCTGATCAACAACGCGAGTATAGCAGATCAAGCACTTCTAGTTTCCAGTCTAACATTTGCTTCTATCATTCCAAGTTCGGCCCTAAAGCTCGTCGTTGCCACCCTGGCTGTATATTTGAAAGCCTAATCACGCATCAAAATTCTGCACCGGGAAATGCCACAGCCGGTCGCTAAGCGTGGAGGCGGCCGGCGGAACCAAACGGAACACGCTATATGTTTGGGATCGTCGCACAGGCCAATTGTTTCTTGTTGATACTGGTGCTGACGTTTCAGTTATTCCAGCTACTTCACAAGACAAGAACAATAGTGCTCCAACCGATCCTCTTATCGCTGCCAATGGCTCTATCATCCGAACATGGAGAACCAGAAAGTTATCTCTCTCTTTTGGCGGGAAAAGATTATACTATCAAGAGTTTTACATCGCTGACGTAACAAAGCCAATTCTCAGCGCAGATTTTTTTATAAACAATTATCTTGCCATCGATCTACGTGGACGCCGTTTATTTGACTTGAATGATTTCTCTGTTTTCAATGCGAAAGTCCTCGAAAATTCATATCAAATTCATGGCCTCTCAGTTGCCACAGATAACCAATATGCAATGATTGTGCGCGAATATCCCGACATTCTAGTACCACATTTTGACTTAAATAGAAACAAACACGGAATTGAACATCATATTGAAACTCATGGTCCACCTGTCCATGCTAGAGCTAGACGCTTGGATTCAGCAAAATTGAATATTGCTCGTAACGAATTTCGGAAAATGGAACAGCTTGGTATTATCAGACCATCAAAATCTCCATGGTCTTCGCCACTTCACATGGTACCAAAATCATCTGGTGATTGGAGACCATGTGGAGATTATCGTCGTCTAAACGATGTAACTGTTGCTGATAAATATCCCCTTCCACACATCCAAGATTTCAATAACAATCTTGCAGATGCTACTATATTTTCAAAAATCGATCTCGTTCGCGGATACCATCAAATTCCCGTAGCAGCATCGTCTATTCCCAAAACCGCAGTCGTCACTCCATTTGGACTCTATGAATTCTTGCTGCTTCTTCAGACTGCTTTTGATGAGGTGAAACGTGCATTTACTAAAGCTGCACTTCTGTATCATCCTCGACCTGATGCCTCCTCTAGTATCACAGTTGATGCCTCGGACTCTGCAATTGGATCACAACTTGAACAAAAACATTGTGGAACATGGGTTCCAATAGCTTTATTCTCCCGAAAACTTTCAGCAGCCGAAAGAAATCATAGTGTTTTTGATCGTGAATTGCTTGCAGCTTATGTAGCCATAAAACACTTTCAGCAATTCATCGAAGGTCGTGAATTTACACTTTTCACAGATAATAAACCTTTGACTTCATCAGGTTCAGCGACATCTGAATCAAAAACAGAAGTTGATTTCATCAATTCCGCAAATAAAATGCAATTACAATCACAACATAACATTTCATGTAATCGTTTGGCAAACGATCAAATTCAGTCTGGTGAAATGTCTGATTATCGCACGTCTGATACCGATATGAATCTTCAAGATGTGTCTTTCGGAAATGTGACTATCTTATGTGATATTTCAACAGGAACTCCTAAACCAATACTCCCTCGTTCATGGACCCGCATGATATTTAATCAAATTCATGGTCTATCGCATCCTGGTCCCCGCCCTACTCAACATGCTATTACTTCTCGTTTTGTTTGGCGCGGAATGAAGAAAGACATAAGACAATGGTGTCGTGAATGCCACGCATGTCAAACCAGCAAAATATCTCGACATACCCGTACTCCCTTTTCAAAACGTTCACTTCCAATGGATCGATTTCGCAGTTTACACGTAGATTTAGTTGGACCTCTCCCTTCGAGCGAAGGCATGACTTATATTTTCACAATCATCGACAGATTTACTCGCTGGCCTGAAGCGATTCCACTGCCAGATGCTACTTCTACTTCGTGTGCCAAGGCATTTATACATCATTGGATTGCTCGATTTGGGGTCCCAGACGACATAACCTCAGATCGTGGTCCACAATTTACCTCTAAATTGTGGATTGAGTTAAATTGACTGATCGGCACCGAAGTAACATTGACAACAGCCTACCACCCACAAGCAAATGGACTTGTCGAACGTCTGCATCGTCAACTTAAACAAGCTCGAACGGACAATTCACGCTGGATGCACGAGCTTCCATTCGTTATGTTAGGAATTCGCACTGCCTGGAGAGTTGAACCGGGCTGCAGCCCTGCGGAATTAGTTCATGGAACAACCTTACGTATTCCCGGAGAAATGACCCGAGACAACAATGCTCGTCTCAATCAACCATCATGTGAATTCGTCAAACAGCTGCAAAACACAATGCGAAGTCTTGAACCAAGTCAAACTGAACACAACCGATCAAATTCTCCTTATATCCCTAAAGATCTTGCAAATTCGGAATATGTGTACGTGCGCAGTGATGGTTATCGCAAACCACTACAAAGACCATACCCTGTTCCTTTTCGCATCATCAAGAGACATGAAAAGTATTTCACAATAAATGTCAATGGCAAGGAGGATGAAATTTCACTTGAACGCTTGAAACCTGCATATTTTCCTACAGTGCCCGTTTCTATATCGTTCCTTCTTCAGTCACTTGAGGGGGGATTACTGTAGGGTTAGATTTCTAGGTGTAGAAATCCAATGACACCCACACTGTGTTATTTACATGTATTACATGCTATGTTACATTTTGAATTTTGTACACATGCCAATGCTTCACACTCAATACAGAGTTATAACTAACAAGACGTAATTCTACAGTATAAACCCATTTTTTTGTGGTTTTTGTCGAAGCATATTGAACGTTGCAGTTAAAATGAATAGGCCCTATTTGTTCCCCACCTGAGTTGCAAGCCAACACTGTTTGCTACTTACAGTCTACCTTTATTCTTTCAGGTAATCCATTCGGAAGCTTAACTACAAGTATTCTCCTTCGATCTCAGACTAGAATGGAAGCATCCGTGGAACATTTCAAAGGTTTGGATCATTCGGTTCAGCAAGTGAAACTGGCGCGAGAAAACAATGCTGTAATTCAGTAATACAATCTAGAGATCATTGTCTCTCAGCAGTCATTTCAGCTGCTTGTACAAATTCTATTGTGTTATACCCAACTGCTTGTATGTTGCATTTGAGCTATTTGTACTGATATTTTCATTTTGATATATTTGTTGTCATTCCTAAATACAAACGTATTTCAAGCTTGAATGGATTCTCAGTATGCCTCCATTTCCGGATATTCTGCTTTTCGATATAGACCTACGTCGATTGAGGAGCTCTGGACAATGACATCTTAAGTTCTTCAACGCCGACATAGTTTATTGTAATGCTCACATTAGTCACGCCGTAGAATTTTTCAATCGACATGGCACAGAAGAGAGCTGAAGCTGACATTCAGTTTTCATGGATCAGCAAACTCTTGTATCAGCCTGCTTGTGAGGTCTTGGTCATCATCGCCGATGGGTTCCGTTCTCATAATCAGCTATAGCCAATGTCATTAAAATATGATGATGGATTTAAAATTCCCTTCATTTTCTTACGCATAATATGAAATGTATGAAATGTTCTTAGTCCAGTGACGGCTCGTGCAGTTCAGCTCAAGTGGGGCGCAGTCCAAACTTCATTTAAGCTCATAAGCTAATGTGGTCTCAGTTACAGCTAGCTATACATACTACATACAATTAGTTATGCTTAAGTCTAGACCTATATGAATGTGTCAATTATGACATGGCAAAATTTGATTGTTCCATTTGATCTAACTAACTGTGATCCCTTAAGAATTATTTTTATAGTGAGGATTCTCATTAAAGTGAAAATAGAAAATATGTTTGAATTCATAACAGGTAATTGAAATTAAAAAAATCATTGCTAAATTCTTTCATTCAATTTAATTTCAAATTATTTACAATTTTTGAAAGCTAAATCGGTTTCAAGGTAAAAATACATCAAGAACTATTGAGTGACTTTTTCATTTGAAATTCGGAAGGCTCCAGACAACGTTTTGTGAAACGTTAACATGATTCCTAATTGTTCGTAACCTTGGCGAGTCAATACTTCCTAATACGAATTTTTCTTTATGAAATGCTGAGATAAATTCCTTCTTGAGAAAAGTAGTCTGATTGAATTTCAATCGAATCTACAGGAGGATAATCATCAATGAATGGTGATCGAATGTGTTTCGACTGCAGTCTACAATGCTTGCATAGCCTATGTTTCATATAGTAAGCTTTCCCAACACACGCTGCAGTGTTACAACTAATAAGAATGCGCGAAACTGTATCAGTCGAGGGACATCGTGAGAGCGCCCATCTCAGCATAATTTACGCGTGTGATGCAGTCACAAAAAAAATTTGATGTATGCAAATGTATGATCAGCAAAACCTGCATGAAGCGAGGCGCATTTGAGCGAAACATAGGGACGGTGACGTCTCAGCCACTTGAAGCGCGCTTTGATTGATGCGTAGTAGTAACCCCATTGCAAATTCAATTCGAAAATGTGAAATGATGAGTCACCATGCTGACTCAGCCCCCTCTCTGGAAGGAAGTCGCCAAGGATGTGTTGGGAGGAATGGGTCCGAGAGGAGGAAAAAGGTCCCTCCCCCCTCTGGAAGGAAGGAGGAGTGATGAGGCAAGGGTTGGGAAGGAAGGTGATGTGTGAGGGATGGAGTGAGGAAAGGGCGGGTGTTGGTGGTTTTGGGATGAGAAAGGCTGGAATTCGACATGAAGGAGGCCTCGGATGAGAAAACGGAGTGCAAATTCGGACTCTACGTGAAATTTTGGGTTAGGAAGGATGTTTCCAGCGACATTGGAGAGAAAAAGTTTTGAGGTCGTCCCCCCCCCTCGGCAACGATCTTCCAACTTTGGTTGTAGAGATCGTAGAAAGTCGTGCAATAGCTCATTTGAAAGCTAAAAGTGAGACAAATGCAGTAGAAAGCTCAGTTTGGACTAATTTTCTTGGGTTTAGGGAGGAAAATGGCAGGAAAACGTCAGAGTTGAAAAAGTCAGGTTTTGGAGGGTTTGGGATGAGGAGGTCCATTTTTCGACATGAAGGAGGCCGGATGAGAAAACGAACGGAGTGCAAATTCGGAGTGTACGTGAAATTTTGGGTTAGGAAGGAAGTTTCCAGCGGCATCGGAGAGAAAAAGTTTTGAAGACCTCCCCCCCTCCTGCCAAACTTCCAACTTTGGTTGTAGACATCGTAGAAAGACGTACAATAGCTCGTTTGAAAGCTGGGGGTGAGACAAATTCAGTGGAAAACATGGCTTGTTCGTATCTGCCTTCGTTTAGAGGTGAGACGTTTTTGAAAATTTTGGACCTTGGCGAAAAACGAGAGTTATTATGAAAATCGCTCTAGCGGGTGAAGCAAGCCTCGGACGGGAAATCAGAGACCAGATTTGGAATCAGAGTCAAATTCTGCTTCGGCATGGTAAATTTGAAAGCCATCGGAGAGAAAAAAATTTTCATCCTTTTTCCGAAAAACGACAGTTAGAATTTTTGCGATGGCTGCAGGCTGTAGAGCCAAAACGAAACATTGGATGGGAAAATGGAGGGCAGATTCGGATTCAGCGTCAAATTCTACATGAAAAAGGGTGAATTTCCAGCTCCATCGGAGCACTAGAACCGGAGATAGACGGGTTTTTAGTGTTTGGATGATGGGTATTACGTCATTAGCTGATCGCCACACACTATATAAGTGGAAACTCTGCTTGGGGAAATCAGTTCTCCTCCCGACTGGGTTGGGGTAGGTGAACTCTGGAGCTCCGATGATAGCTTCGGACATTCCAAATTCCGGGTTTCTGTCAGAAACCGACTTAGAAAATTTCATTGCTGAAGTCAGCTAAGGCGTCAGACTTCGAGGTTCGCCAGGAGATGGCCTTCGTCTCCAGGCCATAAAAGACTCAAAAATTTTAAAGGCTTGTAACTTTGCTTCTACAAGTCCGTTTGACTTGATTCAAAAAAGGTTCGGTTGCTATTGCCCTGCCCTAAGTGATAGACTACTTATAAAATGTCATAAGGAATGCTAAAAAGTTGAAAAATTCAAATTCACTAGTTTTGGATGTTTTCTGGGGGTTTCGACCCTGCTGAAGTCAATGAAAGGATTTTTAGGGATGACTGAGCCAGTCTTCTCATGTTACAAGCAGCTTTTCACTGAAAGCGAGCAAGACACGGAGAGTTTTGCTGTAATATTCCACTGACAGGGTGTTCCTTCGGGACGGCGGACGATGCCGTAGTGATAAGTGTGTCAAGGGAGTGTGTCATAGTTTAGACCGAAACCGCTGGGGCAACTCATGTCTCAGGTTGGGCATTTGACACAGTTCTCAACGTAGCACTTTGAACGCCAATCGGTTGAGTCTTAGCTATCTTGTCATGGGTGGCCTCTAAACATCTCCATTGCAAAACGCTGTTGAATCAAGCTCTCTACGGCTTGCTATCAAGCTGATCAAAGCAACGACTTGGGATGTTTCCTCTTGTAAATAATTCCACCGATTTTTATGTCAAAATCGGGGCCCGGATACCAACACAGTGACATGACGCACGCTCTGTCCGTCCGAGGTTGGATTTGTGGGTCGAGGCCTTGGAGCTGGGATAAGATCCCCTCTGAGTAATGCCTGTAACGGATTCAAGAGCTTAACACCCAAACGGTTGCTGACTTGCTATCAGTCCTTTTTCGTCTAGCCTCAGTAACTCAGGGTTGGCAACGTCTATCGTTTGTCATTGTAACTTGGTAAAAATGAGATGGTTACTGCAGGCATTGACGTCAAACCTTTTTGCGTCATAGGGGAACCCGTCTTTGTGTTGGGAGTTGGTAACGGAAAGCACGGTGACTGCCGATGCCCATACATGGTAAAACTGCTGTTGTCAAGTTAAAAGCATGGCCAAATAAGGAAGGTCTGAATCATGGCTTTGTGCTCGCTGGGTATATAAACCGCTGACTCTCATTTAATTTCATTTCAGTCATGCAGACGCCGAACACTCTGGTCAGCTCTCCTGACAAGCCTCGGTTGAAGCCGAGAAATCTATTTGAAGAGTTTCAGCGGGCTGAAGAGCGAGAAAGGATTTATAACAATCTTGCTCGCATTGGTTCATCGGCTGTTGATGATGATACCGATTCAACAGAGTGGGGCTATATACCGCCCTCTGACAGTCGGGTGGTAGTAGAGGAGGTTGATGTTGCTGACATGGAGAGACTAAGAGTCTCTCTTAGCAGCATCGGCCAGTCCCACCCAAGTTAGACGGTAGTCTTTTTAAAAACATGAGATCAACTTTCATACATGCAACACATTCTTTCATCACCCTTCGTCGGGAACGCCTCATGAGCCCTCTTAAGGGCTACCTTCTAATGCAGCTAAAGCGGTCCCAAGCCCGCCACATATCTACGGATATGGAATGCAGAGGGGAAGAAAAATGATGAAGGGATGAAACGGGAGGACATTCATGCGCCACACGCAACACATCACAGACTTCTCTCTTCGCTAGTGAACAAGCTCTTGTCAGTGTAGTCAGAAACTTTATCACGTCGTACAAAAGTTTTACTGCAGCACAGGTTGATGTATAGTTAGAAAGTTTGATCATGACGTTTATTCGTAAGTCTAGTCAGAAACTTTATCATGTTGTACAAAAGTTTTACTGCAGCACAGGTTGATGTATAGTTAGAAAATTTGATCATTGAAGTTGTATTCTAAATCTAGTCAGAAAGTGTATCACGGTTTGCAAAGTTAGTGTAGTCAAGTAGGTTACTGTGACACACGTTTGTAAAAGTAAAGTTTGATCATTGAAGTTGTATTCGTAAGTCTAGTCAGAAAGTGCATCATGGTTTGCAAAAGCAAAGTTTAGTATAGTCAAATATTTTTACTGCAACACAGGTTGATGTATAGTTAGAAAAGTTTGATCATGATGTTTTATGAAACACACATGTCATGAAATGCAAGTGTTAGTGTAGTCAAATAAATTACCTCGACGCACGTTTGTGAAAATAAAGTTTGATCATTGACGTTGTATTCGTAAGTCTAGTCAGAAAGTGTATCATGGTTTGTAAAAGTTTTACTACAACACAGGTTGATGTATAGTTAGAAAAGTTTGATCATGATGTTTTATGAAACACACATGTCATAAAATGTAAGCGTTAGTGTAGTCAACTAGTTTTTACTACAACTCATGTTTGTAAAAGTAAAGTATTAGATTACACAGAGTCATCAATACTGTCAAAGGTGTACAAGTCATATCAAGCATATTCAACTGAGTGTCCATTCCTGACACTCATGATCATTTGAAATTATTTGAAGATGAAAAGTTGCATTCGTTTCAGAACTTCATGGTCTGTAGCAAGAGAGCTTGGCTATTCGTTGAAGGCTATAGAAAGTGTTACAAATGTAAATGAAAATATTAAAGCTGGTGCTTTAGTTGAAAGACTCATGGCTCATTCTCAGATAACGTTGCTTCACCTAAAATCATGTTTCATATGTTGAATGATTTCTAGTAACTGTGTTAAGTGTCTAGATGATAGGATATCTTATTCTAACAATAGTTCCCAATCGATACTATGCTTACTCGATGATCCTTTCGAAGCCATGCAGTTTATATGAAGGAAAACCAACACTGTCATGATATACATTTATTCCAAATCGGCAATACGTTTCACCACAAGGCGAAACATAACATTAACATAATCAAACACCTCTTCATTGCGAGGTTGACTATTTGGGGAGAAGAGCTCTTGCCAACCTCGTAAAATGTTGATATCATTCTCATTTACTATGTCTTTCGCTGACACACTGAGGAATGCACCTCGCAGAATTTCGCAGTCACCATACTGCACCGCTGACTTCTCCGTCTCATCAACGGAGATGGTGATGGTTTCATCGTCGGGGATGATGGTTTCATCGTCGGAGATGATGATGATGGTTTCGTCCTCCTCAAACTGTAGCGGTTCGACCTCACCATTGTAAATATTTTTTACTTGCCGCTTGCGTGGGGCATTGGGCATAAGTAAGGTATAGGCGTTCGGTGGTGTATCCATTTTAATGATATTATGAGGAAATGGTCATTGCACCGCACTTATATAGATTCTCTCTCCCTGCTTCACGCTCTCTCATTGGACGACAGTCATTTATCAATCAAACTGCATCATTCTCATATATAAAGAAGAGTGTCTTGCATTTACCATCATAGTCATGTCCGACACAGAGGAAACATTCACACCTCTTGCTACCTCAACTCCTACGAAGAAGGAAGTTGAGGGAAAGTTTCAACAAAAACAGGAAGAGGAAGAGAGACAAATGATTGAAGGCTGCAAGCAGCTCACTCTACAAACGGTTGAGAGTGAGCCTTTCATAAACGAGGCTGACGTTCAGGAGTGAAAAGCCCTTTGATGAGACAGAGAATGCCCCAAACGGTCTTTATGAGACCACGGACTTAACGGCCACCTAATCAAGAAAGAAAAGACATTGACTGCGCCACACGCAACATTAGTGATTTGATGTCATCTGACGAAAATGAAGTGTTAAGACAGCACGATCACCAATGAATTGAATAGGATTACCACTATCATCATAGATACCAACTTTGCAATAGGATAATCGTGATACATTGACTGGAATGTATACCTTGTTCAGGAACTCCCTGTGCATGGTCACGCCAAAGTCGCCACTGTCAATAGGAATATATCTTAAAAGGGGAACCATTTGACCACCAACTTGTGTTGAATGGATAAAGTTAGTGTAAATGTAAAAGTGATTGATGTTCATATCGAGCAAGGATGTTGAGCCACAATACTTCTCGTCGTAGAATATGTCACGTTTGAATCCTAAAATCTTTGTCAACTCTTTTGAAATGTGAATGACCGTTTTACCATGTACACTGATACAGAATGTATTTTCTTTAGGATCATAGTCAAAATGATATGAGTGTAGATTTGATACACCCTTGTTCAAGTATGTACAAACATCATAACCATTGCTATAATGCTTTGGAGGTATCGGTAACTTTTCATTTGGCTTCCATGTAAGACTGGGACGTAAAACAGGGTCTGTACGTTTGAAATAAAAGACCATTCGACAATCGGATTGCTGTTCAGATGTTATTTTCACATTCCCCCATTCAGGGTATGACCATAAGACGTCTGTTTTTAAAGAGAGCAAATCACGAAATTTAGAATTGATGTGAACAAATCCAATGTGTGAACGCTCATAATCATTTCGGAAATCAATCCTTGCTTTATTGTGTACTCGAGTGATGAACATAGATAATCCATTTATTTCATTTACCTGTTTGATCAAGTCATCAACATTACCAGATTTAAAAAGCACAAAGCGCTCATGCATGCGATCAAGGGGAAGAAGGGTAATATTAAATTTTTTCCTGTGCAAATTTGGATATTTCTTAATCTGCTTTGATACTTTCATTGACACTTGAGCTCTCAAAGGGAAGGCACCGCCTCCTTTTACTTCTGCAAATTTTGTTATAAGTAGAAAGAATCGTGATTTAAGATTCAATATCTTTTGCAGAGGTCCACTCACATAAAATCCATGGGAAATAGTAGTCGGTCTCATGTAGAGGGTAACTTTATATAGATTTGGATCCATTTGCCAGAACCATAGATCCTTTGCCAAATCATTCATAACATTCAATAGGCGTTGAATTTTCATATAATAGTATGATTGCTCTAAACGATGACGGAATGATGGGTTTGTAGGTTGTTTCCATTTCAGGGGTGAAGCATTTTTAGCAATGGGTATGTCTGTATCTGCAGTGATAATTAAAGTAGGGCCATTTACAATCTCATCAACAGCTCGCTTTCCCCGACGGGTGTTCACTGTAGGAATAGAATTCCACTCTGCTGCATGTTCATTCAAGTTGTAGGTATGTACTTTATCATTTCGCTCTAGTTTTGGAAAGTACAAGTCTTGATTCGTTGCAGTGCCTAATGTAATCTCTTCATTTGCAATGGTTCTTATATTATTCACATAGCTGAAATCTTGCAGGGCCACTTCCCAATCACCATTTAAGTCAATCGGCTGTGTTAAATCAGTCTCAAACTCAGCAGCTGTATTTTCATATCGCTCAGGTTGAGCATTACTGGGAAACACTGCTGTAAACTCCATGTTAAAGTATCAACATAAAGCGTCGTTTGCTTAGGCGTTATGTCGCATGACATAACGAACTGCTGCTTTCAATCTATTCACAGTAGGTACTTTCTGTCGTCCTAGGAATTTGGTTAAGAGTGATTGCCCTTTCACATAATGCGATAGTTGATACAACCAAATATAACTTGATATCTTGGTCTTCTACGTTTAAAATCTGCAAGGGTATGAAATATTTCACGTTTTATTGATGAGCTCACACGACAGCTATTTTTTAATTCCATTGCAATGCGACGTACAGGATTGATCAAATCGATGCCACCTACAGGTGATCACTTAAAACCATAATCTGTTAACACCATTTCCCACGCATGACCCATTCGCTGACGTAAAATCTGTAGTTTGTAAGCATGATTTTGCCAAGGATCGGCTATGCCGGAAAGAATTACATCTTCAATAGGTCTTGTTGCATGAATAGGTGATTTGATGAGGCGAACTGCATCATCTAATCCTCGTCCCGCTAATGTCACTATTGCAAATGATAATAGGATGATCAATCTTGACATGACTTCGTCCATTTCTTATGAATGTTTTGCTTAAACGAGAAGACTAAATAAACGTTTTGATGTGTCTAAAACTAACCATGATTGCCAAGCTCTCTTCTCAGTGTCATGTTACATGGAAGGCTCGACGCATTACCTTTTACGATACTCATCGACACGTTAAAATAAGTTTATCACCTTTTCAAATGGATAACCTACACGATGCTTTACATGTCATGCATCATCCAATGTACTATATCCCTCTAAGTAGACGTCTATTCATTATTCGACGAGATTTCATTGCTCTTCATGATCAATATGGTGTTATACATTTTACATCCTCAAGTTGGAACAAGTATAGCGAACGTATACATCCTCGCATCATGACTTACCTTAAACAAACCAACACTCATAAGCATGAATGTGACAAGTGAACAATGTCTTCTTATCTCAACCTATTCATGTTTGATGACTAAATACAACCTATTCAATCACATCATCTACTTTTCCATTGAAGTATAATAAAGACAATTAAACAAATTTTAATCGTACATATTTATTGAAGGCTTTTATAAAAGTTACGAATGCGCTTTTCATTGACAAGGGTATCATCTGAAAAATGTTTACAAATGTCATGTAAAGAGTCATAATGTAGTCGTTGCATTGCAAAGTAGAGGGCATAGGCTCCACATGTTGAAGACAAGGGATGTTGATAGGCCAAAGCATTGCGAATCCATTTTCGTGAATGACGGTTCATGAAACGTGTGACATAATCACAATTTGGTAAGGCCAATGAATCAAAGATTTCACCGCAATAGTTTTTATCAATAAACAAAACTTTCCAGTGTTTTCCGGGTAAGTGTGCTGTATCAGTATTCATGATAATGAATGAGGGTGTTTTTGGTAAAACTGTGGGCATATTATTAATGGAAAACACACCTCGAAATGCTGCAACAGTGTGTTCATCACCATGTTCTTGAACGACTCCCTCTAGCTCTGCATCAGATAACCAACTCATTAACTTGTATAAGAAGCGGAAACGTCACGTAGTCTGTTAATTCGAATGGTGGAATCGAACACGGCATAGATGAGTACATTGACTGTTTTCGTCAAATCTTTTTCAAAGAAAAATTCTAGTTTAAGACCCTTCGTGGCAGTGCCCTGACGATAAGAAGCACCTGCTTCATTGTTTGCTGTCAAATCAAATGCATAAAGTGTATAACCTTTAGCAAATTCATCATAGTTCAAACCATTGGTGTCATCAGTATTCCAGTATTTAAAGGTCTCCATAGTATTTTGATATGAGCGAGAATAATGTCCATTAGCAAAGTCTGGGCAAAAAGGAGTACCAGGAATGCAATCCGTATCGCGATACAATCCGATTTGATTTAAACCAAAGTGTTCAGGGTTGAGGGGATTCTTCGATATATTACCATTGTATGCATCATTTGCAATCAATCCCACAATGATCATTTTTGGTGATTGTATAGGAAACAAACTATCTTTAACAAAGCTCTTTTGCGCACGAGGAATGGTGAAACTATGGATCTAAAGATGATTTACATCATAAAGAGCATCATACTTCTTCAAACCCATCTCGTGACCATTAATCACCGAAGGATTCACTGTCATTCGTCGCACATAAAGTCTAACACTTTCAAACACAATCTTAAACTGAGTCTTTGCTCCATAAGAATTCAATACAAATTTAGGATCGTTCGGTAAGAGATGAACTCGCATGTCTACTTTTGACATTAAGAAACGTGATTGACGGAAAAAGTCCAAGTATAGGGGACCATATAATTCACACACCCTACTTTCTGCAGTCCACTTTTCACGAGTGACAAATCCCTTGTTTTTGTCACTATCAAATTTACCAGCTTCTTCTTTACACCAACCCATAACAGCCATGTGACTCTTTTGTGCTTGTGGCTGGAACTGCATGACTGTTGAAAAATAACCGAGATAGGGGTAACTGTGTTGACCACCTTCAACCCGAGTTTCACCAATGGTCAATGATACATCCTTGAAGAGCGTTGCTATTGCCAAGTTATTCACGGCTACTTTTTCCTTATCATCAAGGTTGGTACCGTCCTTATTTACTATCTTGAACTTAACATGTAGATTGATGTCATTTACATCGATGTACTCAGCATCATTTCCTGGTATTAAAAATTCAATGACACTACCAGAATCAATACTTGTCTGTGGATAACGAATGGATACATAATTTCTAATGATATCCGTCTGTATAGGTGTTCTATCAAATAAGCAAAGGGATGTGGTTTTACATTCCATAATTAAAACAGTCCACGTCGTCTGCGTTTGCTAGGAGGTATACGAGATGCTCTTCGCCTACGTTTGCCTGAAGTAGAGAGTGGATTGATATGAATGATGACAGACCTGATACCAGCCTTACCGACATTCTTCAAACGCTGTATTCCATGACGCTTTAGCGATTCACGAATCGGCAATCTTCCTGAAAGCGCATCACTTGCTACATCTGCTGCTAATCCTACAGCTTCCTTCAAAGCTGATTTTCCCACATTTGCGATAGTGGGGAGCATCATACTTTTGACAGCACCCAATAGACTACCCCCTTTTTGACGTCTCGATCCAGCATAAACGGGAAAGCCAGCTCCATGACTAGCATAGGAGGGGGGAGAATAAAACGTAGCAGTTTGATCCATAGGTATTTATTTATTTATATTTGCACAATTCATTACTTTGCTTAGGAACGTTGACTAACACGACAAAGGTCAGAATGACGAATCCAAGTGTTCATTGAATTTGGATAGCCAGCCCACTTCACCAGGCTCCACTTTTCCCCTTGTCGCATTTGGTGACGAAGTATCTTTTCAATCATGTAGTCATCATCTTCTTTGGTGATGGGTGTTATCTCATGACGATAAAAACTCCCTTCAATCTCTTCACCATGATAATCGCGAAGCTTGTAGGTAGTGGGTTTGAATTTCTTGTTAACCTCAGAGACAGTAAATATTTCTTCCGTCCAATTGGGAAGATATCCTTTAGCAAACACGCTTTTCACCTTGGAAATGCGAACTTTGTCACCAACCTGAATGTCACGTTTACCTTGTGATGGTTGCTTGCGTTTAGCATTGATTTCACGGATTGTATCCACCATGTCTGGAGTTATGTCAGCAGGTTTGTGACCAATCATACGATGGACAGAATGATTGTAAGCGTGTACAGTATCTTGTAATACATCTGTCCACTTTTGTGTTACTTTTGCAGTGAAATATCGCCATAGGCGAGTTTTCAGTGTACGGTTAAAGCGGTCGACCACTGCAGCCTTGTATGCACTTTTCACACTAAACAGCTCAATGTTGTGTTCGCGAAATAAAGCACGCACATGTCTGTTTTCAAACTCTTTCCCTTGATCAGTCTGAATACGTGTGGGAATGCGTCCTTCACTGAAAATATTTTGGAAAGCCTCGGCCACTACTTCACCACGCTTTGTCTTGAGTGGTTGAACCCAAGCATAGCGAGAAAATAAGTCAATGACAGTTAGGAGAAAGCGATAGCCTTTATTCTTTTTAGCCAATAAAGAAACATCAGCCAAATCTGCTTGCCATTGTTCATCAATATCATGAACGATATAAGAACGAGTAGGATAACGTTTTCGAGCTTGTGTGTGCAATGTATATGCAGGTTGAGCTTTTAACCATCTATTCACTTGTTTCTGTGAATAACCACTTGCTTGCGACAACTTTTTTACTGAAGCATAACCTGCATAATGCTTTGGGTTATAGTAAATTGATTTCAGATGTTCATCCATCGTCTATTAAGAGGGATTGTTTATTTGCCTCAAAGTATCAGTCTTTTTCTCTGCTAGGGTTTGCGTTTGTGTTTGAGTCCTGCTTTTGCTACTTTTTTGAGCCGTCTTGTATGAATCACTTTTACAACATGTACTTAAGCAGTTCAATGACACATGAATGTTTGGCAACTCTGAACATGGGATGCAACATAGCTTCTTCATTAAAAGTCTGTGATAAAATCAAATGATGAATAACGTGTTGAAGGTTTTGGTATACGCTTCTTGGTATAACTTCTCGGGTGTTTTCAAAGTTTGCTTGATTCTCTTTTTAGGTCTCTCTACACTTTGCAACTTTCTCTTCCTAGGTGTAGAATCATTTTCCATTTCCTGTAAGGTATCACGACCAAGAATTGCTTTTGGGACATTGAATTTCTTCATACTTTTTAAAAAGAACTCCCATCCTGCAGGTGTAAAGTGACGACGACGATCACGGACAGCATGATTAATTAAATCTTCCACTCTTGAGTCCCTAATGACTGCACCATCATCACCCACCACTTCACCTCGTTGTGTGATTTTCAAGTTGGGTTCGAGACTTCGATATAAGCTCAGTGCGCGATTGCGATAGGGTTTGGGTGAATCAAGCGAAAGATCATTGCGTATTTTTTCTTTCAATTGTTTCATTTCTTCTAAGGTAGAACTCTGCTTTATCAAACGATCATATGGATTTTTACTTTGTACAGCTTCTTGTTCATATTGCTGATTAAGTTGTGACATTTGATTTGCCCAAGGTTGATGAACACTCTGCATTGTAGTCAGATGTATATATTCGTCTTGTGGAATAGCAATCATGCGTTGAAAACCACTCATAGCAATTTATATATGATCATGGTTTTCTCAAAGAGATGACTGCGTAAGCGATAATCTTCAGGACACTCCTGGGTAAAGTCCAAAAATAAATAATTATAGGGTTTTTCCATAGCAGCCTCAAATACTTCCATCAATGCTTTTGACTTGCGAGGAAGAACTTGTCGAGATAGGAATTCAACGCGAGGATTTTTAAAGATGATGTAGTAATGTGTGTTTAGACTTCGAGTCCGTGCTTCCTTTCCACTTGGAAAAAGATTTTGCATAATAAAAATGATAAAGCATGGTTTATGATGAGCAGCCTTGGTAAACACAGCAGTTACTTCTTGTGAGTTCTTACTCTCATTAAGTAAATCATCAAAAATGATAATATCATAGGGTTGAATATCAGCAGTGCTGATAATCCCCGGTTGAACCAAGTAACCCTTACCAACCAATTCACGATGTAAGTTATGTTGATAAATTCCATACCACCAAACAACACGATTCGGTATGCAGTCAAAAATCTCATTACGACGCTCCAACAATTGCAGTGTTAAATGTGTCTTCCCACTATGAGAGGGTCCTACGATACACATAGTGCGATTACAACGTAAACGGAAATCCATGTTGATTTTGATGAAAAGTCATACCATTTAACTTAGTATCTATCCATTAATGGCTTTATTTGCGAGAGCACCAGCTAAACCTCCCAAAGCAGCAGGACCGGCAGCTGCCATGATGATAGGCGCTAAAAGTGGTAAGAAGCCACGACGTTGTGATAATAGTTTGCGCTTTGTAGGAATTGATGTTTTTGGATTGCTCAAGATACAAAGAACTTTACTATGTCTGGCAATTGCATTGGCCTTTTTGCTATTTAATGTCATACAACGCACTTTTCGTATATCCTCACACATTTTACGAATGAAGGCATTGTTTGCCAGCTTCATTGCCTCACATCGATGAGATGGCTTTAATTTTAATAAGCGACGAAGCGTGAGACAGAATTTTTTGTTTGCATTTGATTGACACTTTTGTCTGCGTGAACGGTGAGATGAATGACGTCTAGCCATTTTTACAGGTGGATGTTAGAGTGTTCTTTGCTTAAACACGACAGCAGCGTCGAAACATCACCGTCGTAAACGCAATGAAATAGAGGAAGAGATTGAGTACAGCACTAGTAAAAAGCAATACACTGAGAACAGCCACAGTACCAGTAGGATCGTCAAAAGTAGATACATGCAAAGACAATGGATTATCTTTGGATACATGTGTGGGTAGCCGTAATCAACCGTAATGTATCATTCAGTGAGGTACTATAGTTCAATGGAAACAGTTCAGCTGTGTCGTTTGCTGATATGTTATAAGCCAGACATGAACAATCTGTTTGTATGACGATGTTTGTAAAGTTTAATGCCTTTGCATCAATTGTGCTTAAGTGGAAAATGCTTCCCATAAGCAACGTGTAGAATACATAACTCCAAGCAAGGTAATGAAAGAATACCATGATGTAACAGTGATGAAAGTGTATTCGTAAACTGATTTGGTTTAAAATTATAAGATAGCATATAGTCAACATCTTCACAGTTTGCGTGAATGATGATTGCATTACTCAAACGATGTATCATCTCTCTACAGTCACTGGATGATAATAGTTTTTCCAACACAAGAATCCAATGCCTTGTATAATCATGCTTTCTCTTTTCAATGAGACGATGATACAGTGGTTTCATGGTCATAGATGACTGTTTTAAATTCGACAAGGATTGCATCAACATCATTTATATACATTGACTGCTGAAATTATTTCTTGATCACAGATGGGACACAACATAGTTTCCAAAGGTACATAGCACGTAGAACACATAACAGAATGACAACATGATAAAAAGAGAAGGGATCGCTCCCTTTTAAAATACTCAACACAGTTCCGTTCACATAATAATTTAAACGTCTCTTCTTCCAATTTCTTTCTAAAGTCACTTTCATTGGTAGAGTTACTTGACAAATCAGTTGCAAATGTCACTTTTTTCTTTTTCACTCCAGATCGCACCAATTTCATCCCATTTTCACTATCATTACATTGCAGCATGGAAAAATCCTCTATCCATCTTCGATCCAAATGATGATTCATAGCATGGTCATCTAGATCCATTAGTCTTTCAACTAAAGCGTCAGCTTTAATATTTTCATTTATATTTGTAACACTTTCTATAGCCTTCAACGAATAGCCAAGCTCTCTTGCTACAGACCATGAAGTTCTGAAACGAATGCAACTTTTCATCTTCAAATAATTTCAAATGATCATGAGTGTCAGGAATGGACACTCAGTTGAATATGCTTGATATGACTTGTACACCTTTGACAGTATTGATGACTCTGTGTAATCTAATACTTTACTTTCACAAACATGAGTTGTAGTAAAAACTAGTTGACTACACTAACGCTTACATTTTATGACATGTGTGTTTCATAAAACATCATGATCAAACTTTTCTAACTATACATCAACCTGTGTTGTAGTAAAACTTTTACAAACCATGATACACTTTCTGACTAGACTTACGAATACAACGTCAATGATCAAACTTTATTTTCACAAACGTGCGTCGAGGTAATTTATTTGACTACACTAACACTTGCATTTCATGACATGTGTGTTTCATAAAACATCATGATCAAACTTTTCTAACTATACATCAACCTGTGTTGCAGTAAAAATATTTGACTATACTAAGCTTTGCTTTTGCAAACCATGATGCACTTTCTGACTAGACTTACGAATACAACTTCAATGATCAAACTTTACTTTTACAAACGTGTGTCACAGTAAACTACTTGACTACACTAACTTTGCAAACCGTGATACACTTTCTGACTAGATTTACGAATACAACTTCAATGATCAAATTTTCTAACTATACATCAACCTGTGCTGCAGTAAAACTTTTGTACAACATGATAAAGTTTCTGACTAGACTTACGAATAAACGTCATGATCAAACTTTCTAACTATACATCAACCTGTGCTGCAGTAAAACTTTTGTACGACATGATAAAGTTTCTGACTATACTGAAAAGAGCTTGTTCACTAGCGAAGAGAGAAGTCTGTGATGTGTTGCGTGTGGCGCATGAATGTCCTCCCGTTTCATCCCTTCATCATTTTTCTTCCCCTCTGCATTCCATATCCGTAGATATGTGGCGGGCTTGGGACCGCTTTAGCTGCATTAGAAGGTAGCCCTTAAGAGGGCTCATGAGGCGTTCCCGACGAAGGGTGATGAAAGAATGTGTTGCATGTATGAAAGTTGATCTCATGTTTTTAAAAAGACTACCGTCTAACTTGGGTGGGACTGGCCGATGCTGCTAAGAGAGACTCTTAGTCTCTCCATGTCAGCAACATCAACCTCCTCTACTACCACCCGACTGTCAGAGGGCGGTATATAGCCCCACTCTGTTGAATCGGTATCATCATCAACAGCCGATGAACCAATGCGAGCAAGATTGTTATAAATCCTTTCTCGCTCTTCAGCCCGCTGAAACTCTTCAAATAGATTTCTCGGCTTCAACCGAGGCTTGTCAGGAGAGCTGACCAGAGTGTTCGGCGTCTGCATGACTGAAATGAAATTAAATGAGAGTCAGCGGTTTATATACCCAGCGAGCACAAAGCCATGATTCAGACCTTCCTTATTTGGCCATGCTTTTAACTTGACAACAGCAGTTTTACCATGTATGGGCATCGGCAGTCACCGTGCTTTCCGTTACCAACTCCCAACACAAAGACGGGTTCCCCTATGACGCAAAAAGGTTTGACGTCAATGCCTGCAGTAACCATCTCATTTTTACCAAATTACAATGACAAACGATAGACGTTGCCAACCCTGAGTTACTGAGGCTAGACGAAAAAGGACTGATAGCAAGTCAGCAACCGTTTGGGTGTTAAGCTCTTGAATCCGTTACAGGCATTACTCAGAGGGGATCTTATCCCAGCTCCAAGGCCTCGACCCACAAATCCAACCTCGGACGGACAGAGCGTGCGTCATGTCACTGTGTTGGTATCCGGGCCCCGATTTTGACATAAAAATCGGTGGAATTATTTACAAGAGGAAACATCCCAAGTCGTTGCTTTGATCAGCTTGATAGCAAGCCGTAGAGAGCTTTATTCAACAGCGTTTTGCAATGGAGATGTTTAGAGGCCACCCATGACAAGATAGCTAAGACTCAACCGATTGGCGTTCAAAGTGCTACGTTGAGAACTGTGTCAAATGCCCAACCTGAGACATGAGTTGCCCCAGCGGTTTCGGTCTAAACTATGACACACTCCCTTGACACACTTATCACTACGGCATCATCCGCCGTCCCGAAGGAACACCCTGTCAGTGGAATATTACAGCAAAACTCTCCGTGTCTTGCTCGCTTTCAGTGAAAAGCTGCTTGCAACATGAGAAGACTGGCTCAGTCATCCCTAAAAATCCTTTCATTGACTTCAGCAGGGTCGAAACCCCCAGAAAACATCCAAAACTAGTGAATTTGAATTTTTCAACTTTTTAGCATTCCTTATGACATTTTATAAGTAGTCTATCACTTAGGGCAGGGCAATAGCAACCGAACCTTTTTTGAATCAAGTCAAACGGACTTGTAGAAGCAAAGTTACAAGCCTTTAAAATTTTTGAGTCTTTTATGGCCTGGAGACGAAGGCCATCTCCTGGCGAACCTCGAAGTCTGACGCCTTAGCTGACTTCAGCAATGAAATTTTCTAAGTCGGTTTCTGACAGAAACCCGGAATTTGGAATGTCCGAAGCTATCATCGGAGCTCCAGAGTTCACCTACCCCAACCCAGTCGGGAGGAGAACTGATTTCCCCAAGCAGAGTTTCCACTTATATAGTGTGTGGCGATCAGCTAATGACGTAATACCCATCATCCAAACACTAAAAACCCGTCTATCTCCGGTTCTAGTGCTCCGATGGAGCTGGAAATTCACCCTTTTTCATGTAGAATTTGACGCTGAATCCGAATCTGCCCTCCATTTTCCCATCCAATGTTTCGTTTTGGCTCTACAGCCTGCAGCCATCGCAAAAATTCTAACTGTCGTTTTTCGGAAAAAGGATGAAAATTTTTTTCTCTCCGATGGCTTTCAAATTTACCATGCCGAAGCAGAATTTGACTCTGATTCCAAATCTGGTCTCTGATTTCCCGTCCGAGGCTTGCTTCACCCGCTAGAGCGATTTTCATAAACATTCTAACTCTCGTTTTTCGCCAAGGTCCAAAATTTTCAAAAACGTCTCACCTCTAAACGAAGGCAGATACGAACAATTTTTCTCACTCTTAGCTTTCAAATGAGCTATTGCACGACTTTGAACGATGTCTACAACCAAAGTTGGAAGATTGCTGCTGAGGGGGGGGGGGGTCAGAACTTTTTCTCTCCGATTGAGTTGGGAAGAAGTTCTTAGACCCAACTTTGACCGAAACGTCCGAATTTGCACTCCGTTTTCTCATCCGAGACCTCCTTCTGCCCGAAAAACGACTTTTCTTAACCCAAAACCTCCAAACCTGCCTTTTACAACTCTGACGTTTTCCTGCCATTTTCCTCTCTAAACCCAAGAAAATTAGTCCAAACTGAGCTTTCCACTGCATTTTTCTCATTCTCAGCTTTCAAATGAGCTATTGCACGACTTTCTACGATCTCTACAACCAAAGTTGGAAGATCGTTGCCGAGGGGGGGGACGTCCTCAAAACTTTTTCTCTCCGATTGAGTTGGGAAGTTCCTAGACCCAAAATTACACGTAGAGTCCGAATCTGGCCTCCGTTTTCCCATCCGAGACCTCCTTCCTGTCGAATTCCAGCCTTTCTCATCCCAAAACATCCAACCGTACCCGCCTTTTTCCAACTCTGACGTTTTCCTGCCATTTTCCTCCCTAAACCCAGGAAAATCGGTCCAAACTGAGCTTTCCACTGCATTTTTCTCACTCTTAGCTTTCAAATGAGCTATTGCACGACTTTCTACGATTTCTAACACCAAAGTAGGAAGATCGTTGCCGAGGGGGGGGGAGGGACCTGTTTCCTCCTCTCGGACCCATTCCTCCCAACACATCCTTGGCGACTTCCTTCCAGAGGGGGGGGGGGCTGAGTCAGCATGATGACTCATCATTTCACATTTTGGAATTGAATTTGCAATGGGGTTACTACTATGCGTTTGGGATTCTTGGTTATTGGACAGGAATTGAGCCATTGACCGTTCAGTTAGCGTTCATTTAACGTGTTAATTTTCTTTGATGTATTATCTATGGAGGGCTGCGCCCCAGGCGATGGACGGGCCGCCAAGCTTAGTCTGTATGTAAACCTAATCAACGTTAACCAACCTCTGGAATTATTATAATAGTCTGGGGCGACCGCACAGAAACAGCGTTAGTGATAGGGGCCTAAGCATATTTCAATGGTAAATGATGCTGATAGATTTGTTAGCCTAACCGCATTTCTGTGCGGTCGCCCCTGACTGCTTCATCACCCATAGTTCCTCGAATTTATTGATTCATACATGTCACAGGTAGGCCCTATTGTTTATAAACTTCATTCAAGTACTCAATCTTTGTTGACTTCTGATAGCCAACATAATTAAGGAGAAATCAGAGTGGCCCCATACTTGTGGTTTCTTTATTGATAAGCCTAGGCCTATTGTCCTATTCTATTTAGCGCATTTGGCCTAGCACAGCTGTTGTCGGATATGACTGCTCTTTTGTATCTTCCAATGCCTCCCGCATATGAAGACGCACCAATATGCCAATGTAGGCTAGGCCTATGAGCTGAATAGCCAGTAGTAATAAATTAGTGGCCATAATTTAAAAATATCCATGAGCACGCGAGAATGTTGAGTTGAGTCGCCCTTACAATTCTGAAAGATGGGTAGTCTACTGGACAGTATTTCACTTATAGTGCCTTACTATTTCTCAACGTTTTTTTGCCGGAATTACATAGCAATATATTTTACGCGTTCACATTTCACCCTTGCTCGTCTGCACCATAAATTATGTGACAAATTTAATAAGTTGAACATTTATTTCAAAGCTCATAAGGCATTTGAATAAAAAATTCCGTGACACTAGATTCTTTCTTGAATCAACAAACACGTATTGTATAATCACTGTGGAATTATCTTAGCAATTTTATCAAACGCGATTTGCTATTCTATTATCCAGACATTATATACTTAGTTTAGTATTTTATTCCTACACACCAAATTAAGAAATAATGAAAATGACCACATTTTTATATATAGATTTTATGTATAAATAAGCTTTGGAGTATGATCATACAGGAAACGTACTTCTATACAGTAGTTACTCTGGAGGATATACAGACTAGAGCACATTCTGTCACTTCAAATAGTCTTATTTCTTCATTCCTTGATTCTGTCGACGAATGTCTTCAATTTTGTCGAGAAAATATTGTGTAGCTGTGATATGCATTCGTCGAAACTGAGAACTACAACTCGAATGATAGCTTCCCGGATGAAGCACTGTTGACGATGAATTTCTGCAAATAAAACCAGGAGCAAGCATGATAATTAATGAATTTTCTCAGGGTGGAAAATAAGTAGCAGGGAATGAGCGATTCAACGGTGACAAGTCAAAGTGGTCCTCGTACAAAATGGTCGTTATGCTCGTAGAACTGTCCCAGGGAAATCCTCAAGATAAAATTCAATTAACAGAAACGCCTTCCGCAACATCTAAAACCTGCGTTTCCATTGAAGTTTTATCCGGAAAATCAGTGGTCTCTCTAACAGTTCGTGAAAGTAAGCCTAAATACGCATACCTTCACGAACTGTCTCAGGCTAATGATTTTCTCTAAAATTCAGTGATGCAACCTTGACTAGATTTTAATCGAGGTCAAGGTCAACTCCAAAATAAGTTATGCATGTACAATATGAATTGACTTTGGTACCGGGTAACTAAAAGATATGAAGGTATGAAGGAAAGCAAAAAATATTTGCGTTTTTCATGTTATTAATCACATTGTATTAACACACTGAAAATCCATACATATCTAGCAATCTAGATAATACACTGTTTCATAAGTATATAAATATATATCTAACATCGAAATATGATCTGTGACAGTTTTTGTTAGTTAATTACTACATCATGATATGTTTTATGCTTATGTGAAAACAAACTGTGCTTTATACCAACAGTGCAGAGAAAAGATAATAATTGTAAGCAGATGCGCTGAAAGCATTACTCAATACATGACGTGAAATAGTCACAAAACAATTCTGTAAGTTAAAAGAGCCACAAAATTCATTGAAATTATTTAGTGGCATGAGGCCTCGCATCCTATCTCACCAGGTGCTTGCTTTGGACCAACAATCTTGAATATAACTTTAGATACATAGATAAAAGTTGAATGATTCCAACAAATACTATGCAAACATAAAAATATACTTGTAGTCTTGTCTTGCCATCAGGACGAGCTTCTACATGGAACGAGACTGAAGATGAAGCCTTCACAGCATGTTGTACACCCTAGTATGACTACTGCGAAAATGCGCGCCTTCCGAGTTCTGTCAAGTTGCATTGATCTGCAGACAAGATCAAAGATAAAGACATGTTAATTGAAGAAAAATTGAAGTTTTCGACTATATGTCAGTTTGGTGTGTTTGCTTACTCGACTATTCAAGATCTATTAACTCTAACGCCATAATTTTAGGCACAATGTGTCTTCCTATCGTCTTCTATCACGCTCTATCAAGTGCTAGAAACAACTTATATGCACAATATTTTATGTTTTCTTTACTAAGATACTTGCTGAATTCAAATATGTTTAGTTTTTGTAGGTAAAGGTATATTGCTTTGACTTCATGAGCTGAAAATATACCTTGCCAAAAAGTATGGCGCTAGAGTTAATAGATCTCTCATAGTCGGAGTGAACACATCAAACTGTTATATTGGTCGAAAACTTCAATTTTCCTTCAATTACCAACATGTCTTTATCTTTGATCGTGTTTGTAGATCAAACGAACTTGACGAGTCGACAGAATACGGAAGGCGCGCAGTTCCTTAGTAGTCATTGGGTGTACAACATGCTGTGAAGGCCTCATCTTCGGTCTCGTTCCATGCAGAAGCTCGTCCTGGTGGCTGGACTATTAAGCTACAATTATATTTCCATGTTTCTCTAGTATTTGCTACAATCATTCAGATTTTGAGTTTATTCAAGATTCATATGTCCAAAGCGTATGATAAGAAGCCATAAAGGAGCAAATCAGTATAAAACACAAAGGAGCAAATAAAAAATTGTGAATAGTGAAACTTTCCGTAATTATCTGACTACTACTACTGCTCAGTCCGACCTCGACCTCGATCAAAATCTGCTTAATCGTGATCAAGGTCGAGGTCAGACAATTTGAGGTCTGCGAGGTCGAGGTTGCACCTCTGTGTACTACACCCTAAGACTACTACGAAAATGCGCGCCTTCCCAGTTCTTTTGATCTACAGTCAAGATCAAAGAAAAGGACATGTTAATTGAAGGAAAATTTTCGACCTATATGTCAGTTTAAATAAACCAAACTGACATTTTGGTTGAAAACTTCAATTTTCTTTCAATTAGCATGTCCTTTTCTTTGCTCTTGCTTATATATCAAAGGAACTCGTTAGAACTCGGAAGGCGCGCATTTTCGTAGTAGTCATAGGGTGTACAAGATCATGTGAAAGTCTCATCGTCGGATTCGTTCCATACAAGCACTGGAACGAGTGTTTGGCGGCGGGACTAAAAGTATATTTCTATGTTTCCATAGCATTTGCTACAATCACTCCAATTTTATGTGTTTATTCAAGATGTCCAAAGTGTCCGATAAATATGCGAAAAGGAGCAAATCAGTATGAAAAACAAAGGAACAAAACAAAATTATCTATGGCGAAAAATATCAATAATTATCTGACAATTGTTCAGTCCGACCTCGATTAAAATCTGCTTAATCAAGGTCTACGAGGTCGAGGTTGCACCTCTGCTAAAAGTAGGAACATAGGTTCCAAGAGAATATGCTTCATTGTGCCATGCAAACTTTACGGAGAGTTTACGACAAAGGTAATGCCAGCAGTATTTTCGACATTTCTGAAAAAATAAGTCTAGTTAAATCAGAGGAAAGAGCCGTTGTCGTGATCTGACGTCCATAAGACAGCCCGGCACAATATCATGGCAGTCAATCCATGGAGATCAAACAGTACTAAATGCTCATCTATACTTGCGCCAATTTTTCATTGCATTCATTCTAATGTGCTTAGAAGCAAACTACAGATCATCGGTAAAACTACGCTGTTAGCAACGCTTGTCACTAATTTTTCTGACAAACCTGCATATCTTTTTTAAAAAAACGTCAGCTTTTCTGGGACATCCTGCATAACAAAATCGCTAGAAGTAGGTGTTCGATCCTGTTTACTTCTAAGGGACATAATGAGGCTAAGTGTAGGTCGATAGGAACATGGTTCACACGCATATTGCCGACGTTCGCTGACGATGGTAATGTATCTTTTTGGAAATTCATCTTTCGTCATGACACAATAAATGAAGACAGTAATTTACTGAACTGAACAATTAAAAATAAAAGAAAACAAGCTAAAATGAGTTTTGTCTGGAGAAAATCATTATAGGTCCCAAAAACTTACAACAGATGTCACTTTGGTGTCGGACGCATTACGGAGGGTAAGCACAAGTAATGAATTCAATGACTAGCAAAGAAATATAGAATCAGATTTGAAATTTCGTTATTAAAGATGTTTTATTCTATGATCGGCAATGATATCATTCTATTTTTAAAATAATATAAAATGATACCATTTTATATCGTTTTATGTTTTATGATGAAAATATGACATTTTTTAAAGAAACATACGTATAGGCCTACACCGTAATTAGATCTAGTCATACAAATTTTTCGATTTACATTGCTACCATGATACATTTACTGCTCTGAGCAATGACATTAAAATCAGATTGCATGCAGCATCGATATATTCCAAATCATGGAAGACCGAAGAAAGCAGTTTAGTCATGCAAAGCTTCTTGCATATCAAAAGTTAGGTAGGACCTATGCCCTATACATTAGACATCGCAAGTTTTGATTAAAGCTTTATACACTATAATTACAAATATGCCTACAATAAGCAGTTGGTTACGCTAACAGAGTCTAAAGTACGAAAAAAGGATAAAAATATTTAGATTACAGTCAAGACTTCAAAAACATCGAGACAGTTGTTAATGAGTTCAGTGTTCATCTGTGCGATAGACAGACTGACTGACAAACAATAGCCTGTTGCTTTTCGCTACATGAATCAACCTCCGTGTCGCAACAAATGCGTCTCCGTAGCACAGTGGTTAAGTGCTTGACCTAGCGATCTTTTGGTCCAGAAGTCGAGCCCCGAAGGTGTCATTGGAAGTCAGAAGGAAGGGCATCCAGACTAAAAGTATAACAACACTCCATAAGTCTGACTATGTCAGCACCGTCCAAGCCCCAAGCATGGGGAGTAGTGACGTAAAAGCTTCATTTCAATCAACCAGTGGGGGAAGGACATTGGTAAACCAAACGAAAGAGACTAAATTTGCTTCAATACAAAATGCGAAGAATCTAAGATTAGAAAACATAATTGAAACAAAAATTCTTGATGATATCATTTTGCATCATTTTTCAAAAATAAAATGGTATCATTTTATCATTGCCGATCTTTGTTTTTATTTGATTGACCGCTGCAAAAGCATCTATTTCGAATGTCATCAATATTTTTTCCGAAGAAGGCACTTTCTATTTTGAAAACACTCACTAGAATTTCTAAGAACCTTAAGCAAATAAATCATTGGTGTTTTCAAAATAATAATATTGAATACCAATTTGCTAACGTTAGACCATGCACACGCATTGGAGTTAACTTGAAACTTTTGAGGTCGTGAATAACTTTTCTGTGAAATTTTCGTATTAAAATTCGTAAGGATTTGAGCATTTGAAGACTTAGCGACGGTGAAAAATTGTTTCAAAGATCGGTGACCTCTCTTGCACTGTTGTCGTCTTGTCGACATTGCTTTGTCCGCTGGAATGAGCGCACTTGCAAATCACGTGAACCAAACCAACATGAATATCTGAATCTTTGACATGCTGAATCAACCTCTATCACAGAACACAATAATGCTAGGTTGCCATCTCCTGTCATGGAATTGTACGAGAATGTTTTCTCTTGCATGGAAGTACTCAAACTCAATTAAGATTTTTTGTTAGATCCTAGAATTTTTGCTGAATACGAATGACTTTCAAAGAAGAGAAGCTACAGATAGACAGAAGACAAAAGAGATTAATATTTCCATTCATTGAATGACAGCCGAAATACTTACTTTCAAACCGGGAAGACTATCTGTGACTTGTAGTCCAAGGCTACGACAGAGGACAGCAGGACCGAAGCTCGTTGCATAAAGACGATATAAAGATTCAATTGTAGCCACAGTCGGCACTACATAACGTTGTCTTTCGGTTTCGTAATCACGGAGATAGGAATATTCACCTGTAAAATGAAATAAGCAGCAGTTATGCTACATTCCTCATAAATTGTTTTACTGTTGAAAAGTGAAAATGGAGAATTTTTCGGAGAAACAGGAAATTGAGTAGCGTACGTAAACTTATTCACATATAGGATGCCTTAACAACAAAATTTGAAATTTCTATGGAGAATGGTCGGTATCATTTACTGTAGAGCCATTGACAAAACATGCGGTGTTCTTCCACCTTCATTGATCATTCTTATCAGTCACCGTATACATTAACTTCATTCAATCCTTTGTGGCTGTTTTAACCGCTTTGAAATTTTCACTGGTAGGGTTGGACATACCAGCCTGTTCTACGTGTTCAACATATTTCTTGATAAGTGGCATTTGCAAGCAACGTTTAATTACTTATTTTTTTGTAATCCAATACTGAAAGTTTATCCAGGAACTCATTCTTCAGATCATTAGCAGTTGTTTGTTTGTTGAATAAAAATTCGTGAAGTTTTCTTTCATTTTTTATTTTTCGCGCAAAGTTAAAAAGTTATTAAAGGTAAAAACATAAGTACAACCCAACGCTTCGGGTATTCACCCGTCCTCAAGAGTATCAGCGGTGAAAGTGAATGAAGTAAATGAAGACTTGCTGTCGGAATGCGGATGATGTGAGATTCAAAAATCGATTAGCTCATATTTGCGGACGTTTAATGTAGTTCGCAGGCGTTTAATATAGTTGCATGGCCCACAAAAGATGAGCACAGATACCGTGTCACCACTCAATTGGTTTCCAAGTGGAAAATCCATCTGCCTCTTTTGTGTGATTCATAGATTCATCAAAGCATATCACAAATTGTGGTGATTGTTTAAGTTGAGCTTGAGATACAGTGTATCATATTATCATGAAAAAATGACCCTAAACATACTTTGTGAGGATGTACTCCATCAATCCGCTGTTAATAAATCGTAATCGTACGGAGGTTGATGACTATCTGTCAAGATAATTCAAACGAGCTGCAAGGTACGAGTAAAACAGTTCACGCTCAACAAATTATTCAATCAGATCAAGTCATAATAAGATCCTATCATAAACTTACCGATTAATTGCCCATCATAAAGACATTGTTCCGATTTCTCTATTAAACATGCTGCGTCACCGAATCCAAGATTCACTCCCTGTCCAGCAAGAGGCAAAACTCTGTGCGCGGCATCTCTGAAAAATAGTTATATTAGTACGGAATAGGATCAAAGATGTGAGATGCAAATGTAATGTCTGCGATTTGTATACATGTAAAATTAATTTTCGGCATAATTTCAACACAAATGACACAAATAGCGATTCCTGAATCAACTATCGACACACAGTGTGACGAGTGTTTCGATGGAATCGAAGTAGAATATCAACTCAGTAACGAAATCTCTAGATCTTACGTTAGTGGAAAACTCAATGGAAATATTACGGGATCAAACGCGATATGAGTAGATTGCGTTTAAGCTGTCTCCATAAATGGATGTTCTTCAAACTTCATTATTGTGCTGTCAAAAACTCGTCTCACCTTTAATGTTAATTAAATGACGTTCATTTTTTTACCATTTCTCTTCTTCCTATCGGTCAAATAAGTATTGAAGGATAGAAGACAATTTAACATCTCCCGAATCAATGATGAAAAGTCACCCTATGTTGTATTTCGAACTGCTAAAATGGCAATGGTTGTACGTCAACGAGTTCATCAAGTACAGGTTCTGACCCCCTTTTGAACTATCTACTTGGTTGCGCTTGTTGGTCGTGCCCTCTGGATGCTGCCATCTTCATTACTTGCCGGTAGCAACTAACTCAACCACAGCGGAGTGCTGGGCAGCTGTAAATAACGTGGTTAAGCTGGGTAGTGGAGCCCTGATGGAGGAAATGCCATCAAAGCACTTCAGGCATCCACACTGGCTGACAAGGCGATTTAGACCGCATTTAGATAGGCCTAATCAATCCGGGTAGATGGGGTTCGTAGACCTTAAAAGGTAAACCGTCTAGAGAAGAAAAACTCCCAACCAAACCTAACAGCAGAAAGTAATGGCAACCTACTGCGGGAAATCTCCTGCCAAGCTCATCATGCTGCGAAACCAAGGAAATGAAAACGATTTCAACGGCGTTAATGGAACCATTGTTTGTTCCGGGCAGCTCCTCGCCCGGTATGATTCCGAATGTGAGAACTTATTATTAACCTGGGAAGTTGGACAACGTACTGAAAGAGATGCGAAGAATGGAGATTAACATCATGGGCTTGAGCGAGGTACGCTGGAATGGAACCGGCATAATACAGAAAAAATGGTTATTCGATGATAAACTCAGGTGGCGATAAACATATTAGAGACGTTGGTGTGCTTTTGGAAAAGGAAATCTCGAGTTGCCTGCTCGGGTATCGGTCCATTTCCGATCGGGTCATTCTACTAAACGTGAGTGTATTCCAAGCATACGCCCCTACAGGAGATGCCGATGAAGAAGAAATAGACGCGTTTTATGAGGCACTGAACCAGGCTTATCGTCAGTGCAAATCAGAAGAGACAAAAATCGTTATGGTAGATTTGAATGCAAAGGTAGGCAGAGGGAGAGCTGCGAATATTGTCGGTCCTTTCGGTCTGGGGGAACGGAATGAGAGAAGCCATAAGTACGTAGAATGGTGTGTAAGAAACGGTCAGATTATCACCAACACCTGGTTCAAGCAGTATCCGAGGCGCTTGCATACATGGATTAGTCCTGGTGGTCGTGTAAAGGGTCAAATCGACAATGTCACCATTAATGAACGCTTCAAAAAACACGGCATAAAACTCCAAAGCGTACCCCAGGGCGGACTGTGACAGCGACCACTGCCCTGCAGTTGTTACGCCACAATTGCGTTTACGGAAAATAAGAGTGCGCGGAAAATGAGACTGGATTACAAAATGTCACAGAATGACAGCATTCGGACTACCTTCAAGGAGGAAATGTTGATGAAGATAGACAAAATCACCCCTATCAATTATCTATGGAAGCAAACTAAGGAGGCTCTGCATCTGGCAGCAGTAAACAACATTACAGCGAAAGAGAAACAAAGACCAGGTAAAGGATGGATGACTGAAGAAATAATGCATTTGATGGAGGAACGGAGATTGGTGAAGAATCAAGACCATGCGAAATTTAGACGCTTGAATCGAAATGTACGACGGAGATGTAACGAAGCAAAGGAAAGCTGGTTGGACAGAGAATGCAGAGAAATAGAAAGCAAAATGCCCGCATGCCATAATCAAATCTGCGATAAAGTCAGGAAGCTATCAGGACGGAAAAGTAGCTTGCGAAGCTGTTGTATTCGATCGGAAGACGGCCCCTTGCTAATGGAACCACAAGATATGTGCAACCGATGGGAACGCTATGTTACCGAACTATTTGACGACAACAGAGGAGAGCCGCCCGATGTTGGGGTGGTCACTGACGGACCTGAGATAACAAAAGACGAGATCCGAAATGAAATGTCATCAGAATGATGAAGAGGGCTGAAGCAGTTGGTCCCGACGATATTTCGATAGAAATGATTGACGCTCTGGATGATGAAGGATTGGAACTGATGTGCAAGATATTTAATCACATACAACACTGGAGAGATACCGGACGACTTCTTACATTCCATCTTTGTTGTATTTCCGAGGAAACCCAGTACAGTTAAGTGTAAAGATTACAAAACCATAAGTGTAATGAGCCACACAATGAAGCTTCTCCTTTCCACCATCCTACACCGAGTTCAAACAAGGTACGTCCATTGATTTCCGACAAACAATTCGGATTTATGCCACAAAAAGGAACTGTCAACTCAATTTTTACACTAAGAATGCTTTGCCAAAGAGCTATACAACACAAGAAGAATGTTTGCCTTTGCTACATCAATTATGCCAAAGTTTTTGACAAAGTTCGTCATGAGAAGGTCATCAATATTCTTCGAGATATTGGAGCAGATAGAAAAGACATATAATTGATTAGAAATCCATACTAGAATCAGCAGGCAGCAGTTCGAGTTGACAATATGCAATCGCCGTGGATTTGTATCTTGAGAGGCATGAGACAAGACTGTGTACATGTACAGTCACCCGACATTTTCAATCTATGTAGTGAAACATCTTCAGCGAGATAACTGAAATTATTGGACTAAAAATCGGTGGCATTATCATCAATAATATTCGGTATACTGATGACACAGTATTAATAGCAACATCACAGGATCATTTACAAGACCTCGTGAATAAAGTAGCTGAAGCAAGCGCAGAAATGGGACTTACCATTAATCTCAAGAAAACTAAGGCAGTGGTGGCAAGCAAATCTGCCAAAAAATCACCATGTCAGCTGAGAATCGAAAATGAATGCATCGAGGAGGTAGACTGTTTCACCAATCTCGGTAGTGTAATTACAACCAACACTAGATGTAAAGTAAAAATCAAAAAACTAACTGCCATTGCCAAGTTGAAATTACAAGACATCCGCTCCATATCTAGCAACAGAAACCTGTCAATGACGTTAAAGATCAGATTGTTGAAGTGCTACATATGGTCGATCCTGACCTATGGCTGTGAAGTGTGGTTTCTGAGACGAATGTTCCGGATAACATATCTCGATAGAGTGTCCAACGCTGAAGTTATGAAAACTTCTGTCGACCGTCACGAAGAGACAGTTACGTTTCCTCGGTCACATTATTCGAGGCGGCTTGGAATGTGTTACGTTGCAAGGTCGCATCGAAGGAAGACGTTCGAGAGGGCGACAACGAACGACATACCTGGACAGTACAAAGAAAACTACGAGAGTGGAGTCCGTTGCGCGCATCTTCATCTGTGCTTGGAACCGTTCAACGTGGAGAAGCATGATCGACAAAGCATGTATCACGCATGGCACCTAGGCAAAATGGTAATCAACGTGTCATGTCTACAGGCGTTTTCCTGACAAACGGACAATCACTGAACACTTTCAGGGAGAGCTACATACGAAGATGTGGAGGTTAGCAAGGATTCAACGTGAAGATTCAGTTTACTTTACGACACAGGTTTGAAAACCACAGACTACTACATTATTAGATAAAAGTAATAATACGATTAAACAATAAAAATAAAACAATGTAAAATTTTCAGGTTAAGAAAGTCCTAATGCGATTATGAAACTCTGGCGGATGCGCGCACAATGAACTTCTCCTGTGCACATAATTCGGGACTGAGTCCCGTACTTGTAAGCGTGACAATTATACGTTAAATGCAACTGGATTGCGAAGCAACATTTTGAAATCAGACATATCTACATCAAATACAAGAACAACCTGCACAACCGTTAAGTGTTAGAAAAATGATTGTATGATTTAATTTTAAGTTAAGTCTTCATGCAGCAGGCGTTAAGGATTCAGCCGAATGCGCCTGACCTTAAATGTTCTCTCAACGGTCATTTTGGTGTACATAAAAATTTCACTGTTGACAAAATACACGGCTAGTCAAAAGTCGCTCCCTAATACATATAATGTTGCAATCATTCCGAGAATGAGAAAGTATAGGGTAAGAAAGGCATTCCTTTAACCTTAACTGAAAAACAACTGGTTTTTATTGGGAACCTATTATATGTAGAAATGACAAATTTCTGTCATCTAGTATTTTATGAGCAATTTCATCATCATCAGAGTCTGTCCCTCTCCATGTGGAGGAACCCCTCTCTGGATCGCTTCCAGTCACATCTGTCAATTGCTATTCTTGTCCAGTGTCCCGAAGCACCTCGCGAAGTCGTCGCTCCACCTTGTTCGTGGTGATCCTCTTGGCCTGGTCCACGGGCGCGGTGTCCATTCCGTAATGCTCTTCGCCCAACGGTTGTGCTCGAGGCGGAAGATGTGGCCTGCCCATCGGTGCTTTGATTTGTCTATATGCGAAAGGATGTCCTCCACCTGGGTGTGCTCCCGGATTCATTTGGTCGTTTTTCGGTCTTGCAGACAGATTCCTGTCATGATTCTTTCCATTTCCTCTGAGCTACGCCAGCAAATTTTCCTCATCGTGTTGTTTAGGGCCAATGTTTCGCTGCCGTATGTTATGACCGGGAGGATGTGGTCATTGAAAGCCTTACGTTTGATCTTACGTTTCCTTTGGCCTTACGTTTCCAACTTCTCATTATGTCATTTACTCTAGGAAATGCTCGCCAACCCGGTAAGATACGTCGTCTTATTTCAGGAAGGAGATCGTGGTCTTTACTTATACAGGGTTCCCAGCGCAATTACTGAAGACTAATAACGGAAAAAACGGAAAAATAAAGGAATGCGTTAAGTTTGCTGCTCAGCGTCATTCATGTATTTTCCACCAGTTGACGCTTTACGCTCATTATTTGAATATATGAAGCCATCCATGGTTGAAAATCTTGTTAATATTTCTTGTCTAATCCCATTGATTCACTTCATCAAATCATATTGTATTTCGTGTATCAAACAAATTATACATAAAGTATCTAACGAAAGGGTTATGATTTGCAGTTAGCACATGAAATTAGAACACAAGTGAGACGCTACAAATCAACTGTCAACATGAAGGAAGAAAGTTCTCTTCAACAGTTCGCGCAGACTTTCATAAAAATGATACTATTTGTCTTTGCATCACCCCTCCTCCGTATTATTGGCCTCCGTCAATCTGAGGAAGTGGAGAAACTGACTGTAATAACAAAGCAGTATAGTGAATGAAGATATAGATATGTCCCCTAGCCCCAACCCTCAGTAACTTATTTATGGGACACTTAGAACAGACTTTCCAAAAAAATGATAAACTAAACCTAAAATTCTATGTCAGATATGTAGATGACATCTTGGCTATCTTTGAAGATGATGACCACGTATCCTTCTTCAACTATATTAACAAATGGCATAGTAATATGAAATTCACAACAGAGGTAGGAGGTAAAGTGCTACCTTTTCTAGATATTGACCTGGACGTTTGATCCAACACGCTAACTACTAAGGTGTTCAGAAAACCCACGTACACCGGTCTAACCTTGAATTTCAGAGCCATATGCCCCATGCAATGGAAAATTTCTGTTTTAAGCACTCTGATCAACAGAGCCTACATCGTCTGCTCGTCATGGCAAACTTTCCATGATGAAATAGGGAAATTGACCAAAATTTTTCAAAACAACGGATATCCGTTGTACTTTATACAAAAAGTGGTCAAACAGTATCTGGACAAAAGATTCTGTGCTCCAAAAGAAAAAGATGAATCCAAATACCTCCATACTGTCAAAATTCCATTTTTTGGCATTCAATCGGTTTATTTTAAAAAGAAACTACAATCACTATTCCGTAGAATAGATAAAGAATCTCCTATCCGTTGGGTTTTCACATGCAATAAACTAAAAAGTGGTTTCTCCAACAAAGATCATACTCCCAAAGTTCTTAGGTCTAATGTCATTTACCAATTCGCTTGTGAGGTGGACCCTCGCACTACCTACATAGGTAGAACTACAAGACACTTAAACTTAAGAATAAAAGAACATCGGGAAAAAATGTCCGCCATTTCTGACCATAGGTTAAATTGCAGTTGCAGCTGTAAAGTTGACAATTTCAAAATTCTATCTCAAGCTCCCAACACTTATGACCTAAATATTTTGGAAGCCATGTACATAAAAAAACTCAACCCCACTTTGAATAAGCAAGTTAACCATGATGGTGCTTTTTTCAAATGTAAATTAATTTGAGTCTAGTTACTATGTGTACCTTATTTAATTGTTATCATGTACTTCAGCTTTTGAAATGAATTGTTGCATATAACATGATTTAGATCGTTCATATAGATATGTACTCGTATATATATCAGAAGTTGGAATCTACTGAAGAGCGATCTTTGAGAACCAAGGGTGCGTGCATGGAGACTGTGTGCGGCAAGCTATGGGCCGTTGCTTTCATCCGATGAGAATACTTGAGCGTGAGGAGATGCGAATGCTAAGGTGAATGTGCGGTGTCAGACTATCGGACAGAAATCGAATGACAGCATCAGAAAAGCAATGGGTCTTGAGAACATCACAGACGTCACGAGAAGGCAAAGACTTCATCGGTTTGGCCACGTGGTAAGAAGGGATGAGACAGAGTGGATCAGAAAAGAGTTATGTGGATGGAAGTAGATGGTAAGACAGGAGCAGGAAGACAAAAGAAGACCTGGGAACAAGTGGAGATGACCTCAAACGTGTTGGATCCCAGGAAGAGGACGCCCGTGATACACCGAAATGGAAGTCCATACTCAAGCAGCCAACGTCTAACCCAGTATCTTCTGGAAGAAAAGGACGCAAAAAGGGATGAGTGAGTGAGAGTGAGTGAAGTCATTGTCATTTTGATTTACACCATCCAATTCCACTTTTAAGTTCATTCTTTCTTTTCAAACTCGTGTGAATCAATTCCTGTCCATATATCTACTGTCGACAGCCGCCTCCCGTCAAGAGCTTCCTTCTTCTGTCTGAAGATCAGCAACTTCGATTCCATTTAATATTTCTTTCCTTTCTTTTTCCAAGCTTTGTCGTTCGATAGAAGACGTTTGCTGATCTCGTCGAAATTCACCGCTCGCTTTTTGCATGTGCTCTACCGTTCTTCTCAACTTTGAGCAGCTCACTCGTAATCGGCACTTTGATAGCGCCACCTATACAATTGATTTGAAAAAGATTTTAATTTCGTTTACAAATTAATTCGCATTAATGCGACAAAAATGAAGAATAGAATATTTGAGTTGTTGAATACATAATCTAGAGCTAGACTTACATTTCTTATTTCAAGACGAAGTATGCACCAAGTTACATACTGACACATGGTGGTGCGAAGAAGTAGATGCAGCAGTGGAAGAAAAGAGAATGCGATTCGCCATATGGAAGAGAACTCAAGACGAAAAGTGATTAAAGAAGAATATGCAAAGGCAAAGGAGAATGCCCGCATGATCATTTGGCAATCTCAAGAGAGGAGAAGGAAAGAATTGGCGCAATTATTAACAAGTGAAGAGGGCACGAGATGCTCAGGTGCGACACTGTTACTCGTTTCTGATACTTGGGAGACATGTTGGATTCCGGTGGTGGAACGGAGGCAGCTGTGACTGCGTGAATTGAGTGGCTGGGGGGGGGGGGCGAAATTCCGAGAGATATCGCCTGCCCTGACCAGTTGTTCTACTCCATACTGGATGAAGGGCAAGATTTACGACTCATGCGTCAGAGCCTGTATGACTTACGGAAGAGAGACATGGGTTCTGACAGCTGTAGAAACGAGGAGAATGGGGGTAGCAGACAGAAGGATGATCAGATGAATGTGTGGAGTGTCTCTCGAAGATAGAGTGGCCAGCGAAGACCTTCTGGCGTGCCTGAGCCTGCTGTCGGTCGATGGGGACATGAGGGTGCGCAGATTGCGACCAACAAGATCAGCGACCAACAAGAGACGCCCAAAAAAGACCTGGGAAGAAGCAGTGTCCGCAGACTGTCGGCAATTGGGCCTCAAAGAAGCTGAAACCCTCGATCTGAACACCTGGAGGCATTCCATGAAGAATCATCGTCCAACCCAACGGAGATGGAGTAATGGACGTTAAACGGATAAAGCAAAAAGTGAGGCTACTTCGGTTCACATTCTTCATGAATTGCAATGAGCGTTGAGCATCTACTAAATAGTGCCATCGTGAGTACTTACTATTGAAAAATGTTCGATTATGTTCAGTAATCATTCATCAAATGCAGTACGCTTGATTGATGGACTCGGATGATCATTTTGCTGTTACTTAAATGTAAGATCAGAGGTAGCAATAGTTCAGCGAGGCTGAAGCATCAGCCAACTACTCCAAATTTAATTCCCATGTCCAGTGTATCCGTCTAACTGACGTGGGTTGGTCGGTCGGTGAAACACAATGACGAATCTCACCAAGTCAGCGCGCAAAAATTCCTCGACGAAGCCTTACTGCAGCCTGCAATCGATGACGCTGTCATAGCAACGCACGGCGAAGGAAGTCGAACACAATAGGTAGCAGAATGTCCTATGGTGCTATCTTCCCTCTAATCTTTCATAGCCCTCTTGATTGCCTACCGCAATGATTGACAATACATTTACTACCAGTCACTTAGGAAGGGAATTCCCGAAAACCAGCCTACATTAATTTCCCTAGTGAATCGTTGTCTTGCGTCCTGGCCATAGTACTAAATATAGACGTCCTTGACTTGACCAAACGAACTTTGACCGTTGTGACCCATAAAAGAACTTCCGTAAAATGTTCTCTCAGACAACTAAGTACGCCTGACACTCAAACAGAACCAAGAGCTTAATTATTGTCTTCCGAAAATCCATTTTTGTACATTAAGTACTGACTTATGCAAAGGTATACAGGTGTGCCGAATATGATTGTAATGCGTGTTTGACATGACCGAAATTGATTTTAGATCTGAAATTCTAAGGATAGTATAATACTTAAAAAATCAGCATGGAAAATAAATTTCATCAAGATATCACCATTTTTGAAGAAGTTACAGAGTTTCAAAATACATGGCGTCCACACAGGTAGACAGGTGTGCCGATGAGGGTTAAGATGTAGCGAAGGACATGATACAGTAATACTGCCATAGACCTATTGTTCACTGAATGTGGATGCATCTATAAAATACACTTTTGTACTAAATGATAGATTATATGAACATAAAAAACAGAAGTACCACAAATATTTGGTCCATGAAAGTACGAGCGTAATATTTTAACGGTGTGTTCAGAAATGATAAAAAGCTAAAGTAGGATTACATTGAGTTTTGCACCCTTAAACGGATTTGAAGAATTCAGAAGAAATTTGTGCATTCAAAGCTTGTCCTTCTTTTGCTGAATTGATCTCCATGTTTCTACAAACAGCCCAGATTGTGATGATATGATGCAGGAGCAGCAAAAATAGAAAAGATTTTTCGATTTCATCAGAAACATCCCATACGTAAACGCATACGTTAATATTCCCTTTGTAGAACCTCCTCAAAATCATATTATATTCACACTTGAAGCGAGAGATTAAGATTATCATCGTACTTAAGCGCATTTCACTTTAATCTACTTATTTGAATGTTACTGTGAAAGTTCCTGGAATATGGTAACAAGATTCAGTAGCATTTTGCAATATACATATGACAATGTGAAGAAAAAAGGAAATAACGGAAAAATTGGTAAAAAACGAGAAATAAAGGACAATTTTCGTAAAAGCGGAAAATAACGGAAATAACGGAACTCTGGGTACCATGCTTATAGCAGTTAAATATTTACAGAACATTTTGAGAAGTAAATTTTGTAAGAATTGAGACCGAAAATTTTCTTTCGCTCATAGTCTATTGAGCATTCTCGAAAATTAACGACTAGATTAGATGTATGAATTGATTACAAAATTTGAATATCATAGAGTGGAAACTAGGCTAAAATGACTAAAGTATATCTTACATTTGCATAGCTAACTTATATGTACAAAACAAGACATCTAGTAAATTGTGCTACATAAACTTAGGAAAAGAAAAAGCAAACTAATTATCAAGCAACCGCGGTTTCACAGAATCCTTCTGTCCATTCAGATAAGGTTGAAGTTTCTGAATAAATAGCATTTCATAGATTCTTAGATAGTCCTTCTTGCATTTCTTCAAAATTTTATAACTCTCCATAGAAATTGCTTGGTCGCAGTTGGATTGTAGACGATGCTCACTTATTGCGGAGTGCCGATGTTCTTCAACTCTTTGGAACAGATATCGCGACGTGAATCCCACATAGCTCGTATCGCACGAACCACATTTATATCAATTAATTTTTATATAATTAATTCAAATGCACGTTTTTGTGACTACGAACGCAAGTGTATATTACAATAAATTATGACAAAGATGATGGCATTAAAAAAGATAACTGATATTCAGGAATTGTAATAAGAGAATGAAATTATCGAAAGCTTCTAGTCTAGTGATATTGTCATAGGAGCCTTATCAAAATCAGAACACATCAAATCCAGGTGTCCTATCAAAGTCCTGAGTCGGAGTCTTTCAAATTTTTAGGACTCCGAAATCCTGCTTCCTGTTTATATTGAAGATGATTCATTCACACTGTCACAAAAGCGCCTCCGTTAGGTATTGTTGTATTGCAGTCTCGGGTATGCCGGGTGATGACTAATCCCGGAACCGGATTAAAAAAAATTCAAAAATTGGGAATATTGAAACTGGTTCACCAAACATTTGTACCGATCCTGGTGCCGGAACCGAATTGCCTTATACCAAAGTTAAGCTGCAAAACTAAGCCCAAGACATAAAAACAAAGTATACGCTTTCTTGTGTGAGCGTCCACTCTGAGGCTATAAATTGTCCCAATCGACAATCAAAGATATGCGTATTTCTCCGGACTGCAACAAGCTTCTCTATACTTGTTGCCAACGCGTCTTCGGAATTTTTAATTTATATTCTCTAACAGTGCCTATTCCTAATTCCTATATTCATTCGAAAATTGGCTCAAATCAGATCATGAAAACCGACTTACCCCAACAGCGCAATCCGTGGAGAAACATAGTTGGATGCATGCATGAAGCCCAATGGGAATGAAGCACGAGAATTAGGTACTATTCCTGTCACTTTGGGAGGCAACTGCCTCGGTGAGCCGGCGCCAGCAGACACCGTGTTGATCAACGTTGACAATCGATCTAGGATAGAGCCAATGGGTTCTGCGGGATATCTTGGTGGTGCATTCTGAAACGTATGAGAAATAAATTCGTCAGAAGTGTAAGGGGAGAAGCGATTTATTAGCTCACCATAGTAGAATTGAGTTCGTCAACAAATTCTTCTTCAGTGAGATTCGACAGTCGGTCTGCTTCCTCAGGTGTAGTGCTCCATACCAAAGAGCTAGTACAACTGTTTAACTAAAATAATTGAGAGTCGATTAACATTTGACCTCAACCGACACATTAGGGCTTAATCGGATGTTTATATAATTGGAGAGAACATGCCTCCCACGCTAGCTCAGAAAAAAATTTAGGCTTTGAAAAAATCTCTATCTTTAGGTCATAGATGAAAAATGACGAAGTAATTGGGTTAATGTTTGTTCGTCCTATACCTATACATGAATATAACTTCATTTTCACATGAGCGAGTTCAACCTCCATGTATTTCTCAAAGATGTTATGGATGGGTGCTGAGTGCATACGTAACGTATACACCACTGATGTATGAAGTACCAAGCGCCTTGCAATGGTCCTTACTGTTTTCATTTGATGACTACGACGAATTCAAATACTTTACAATCCATGCATGTGGACAGAGTGGCCATTTATTCATAATTGTAGGCCTGCCACGCTGTTTCGGAAAAAATAGGTTTTCAAAAAATGCATATTAAAATCATCGATGAAATCGTAAAACGTTTGTATTTATCGCTCTCTCATGCTTACATACAAAAATGGGATTAGGTCCATTCACGCCACTTCCATTCGATATCATGCTGCCATGGTTTGATAGAAGAATGTGGCAATACATTTGCTGCTTATGTCAATTATTTCCATTCCAATCACTTTCGATGGTGATTCTGACATACGTAGGACAAATAATTAAAGTTTTTGATTATAACACAGGTAATAAAATTAAGTGAACTAAATCACTCAATCACTTTGAAGACAATTTCATTCATGATGCTTTTGTTTGGCCCATTTTATAGTCCTTGGCGATAGCTGAGTCAGGAAAAATCCCCTTGCATAACTCACTGTCGTCAGCTGCACTTGCAAAGGAATAATTTGACTCAACGAATTTAAGGGCAATCAGCGTTTCTGCTTTTGTGACTTGGTATTGGGGCGCAAGAACTAAGGTTGTCGTAAGTTGAGCATCGAGATTTTTCCTGACAACAAGTGAGATTGCCGCTAGTTCCACCACTTTTTTGGAATATGCCGACTGCTTTCTCATGTTTGACGACCTCTTCAAGTTTTATCTGCGCAGCGCCCAATTTATCGATCTTAAACGATTTAGAAGAGTATATACACATTGCTACATACTTGTCCAAGATGCATAGCTTAATGAATAGAAACTATTTCTCACAGTTAGAACAATACGAAATTACGGTGACCGCAATCCAATTTGTTGAAATTTTCTATTCGTAGATTTTCAGTAAGAATCATTTTCGTACAGAAATGTATCGCATGTAAAAACTAGGTTTTATAGGTTTGTAGTAAAAATTTAGATCAAATTTTATTCTTCTTTGTAAATACAGAAATTTCGGGGTTTTTTAGGTTTTCAGGTCAGCGTGGGAAGCCTGCGAGAGCAACTTCAATGATGTAATAGCAATGAAACTACAACAATTCGTGCCATAAAATCAATCGATCTTACAAAATGTCAACTTCCTAAATGTAATAGAATGAATGTTTTCTCATTGTTGAGTGAAGCTTGAAAATCCTCTTAGAAATGAATGTGAATTGCTAGCTAGAACTGACCGTGAATTCAAAAGTAAATTGCTAGCTTCCTTTTTAGCTTTGAAGGCTTTGTGAAAAGCTGAAAATTTACCCCAGGGGCGAACTTACGAAGAGCCCAAGTGCTGTGTATTGAATGATTTACCAATCTTTTCCACATTAACTTAAAGTTCGTCCTTTTATTGAGTTTGAGTGACTGTTACAACGTTGAAAGCTTTTCGTCATAAATGCTGATTTTATTGTGATATGATTTCAATAGATTCAAATGATGCAAGCAGCAACATTTTCTCTGACGTCGAACCGATTTATCAAAATTATACATTCCAATATTTTGATCAAATCATAATTACCGGAAGAAAAGCGACAGGACCAGTCTTCAGGAACCGCTGCCAAGCGACGGTATCATCATTTCCCTGAAAGAAAATGACTGCTGGAATACTTTATCAACAAGCACCATAGCACATAATCATCAGCAACAGCTGAATTTCAATCAGTGGATGACTAAGTATCGAGACAAGAGTAAGATTAATTGATGTCCTCATCAGTGTTGCCAGCACCTGGATCAGCAATGCAAGGATTCGTGCTGCACTCGGAATGTCAGACAGTGATGCTTACCTCTTCTGCAAGATTTGGTTTAGGAGTAGGTCATATTTTTGCGACAAATTACAAGCTTTAGTAAAGAATGGAAAGTACATGTGATTACATTCCAATTATGTGTTAATTGACATGACTTCAAAAACACACCTCACATATGCATCATACATGATGTGAAACACTATTATTATGAATGGCACGAGCATTTAAGTTAAACATGCACAAGCGTTTTAAAATGTATAAAACAAGCTGATATAAGATGTAGAATTATATTTATACGCACATTTTTACCATGAAACATGAATAGAATCTTATATCTTGCAACAGCTTGGATCATGACCTTAAGAACACTATTATGAATATTGAAAACAAAGTAATACCTCTGCATCTAAATTCAAAGTGGCGACGATTGCTTTTTGATCATGCTTCCATTGTAGAGCGTGAATATTAGCCAGACGACGCACCGTTGAATTAAAACCGTCACATCCGACCTGTTGAGGTAAGAAGACACTAAGTGCATACGCTAGACATGCTTTAATGATAATTGGATCTCAGATCAAGTGGTGTCATGGGCTGATAATCGTCCCTAGGATAATCCATGCACCCGGCCAGCATCAACATAGCTAAAAACACTTGACCGTCATGTACAAATTCAAAAAACATAGTGGGCTGGTGCATCGATAAACAGATCTTAAATTTTTTAAAGGAGTAGCGAAACGTATTACGAATATTAAGAGCAAGAAATTGCATGCGAACACAGCCTTCCTATGACAGGATGTGATTTCACCTATTTTTTTTTCTTTAATGCTGTTTCACTTGTGGCAACCAGAGATTCGACATCGATCAAATTATATAGCGAGGTAATATTTGTGATAAGTACAAGATGCTGTTTGATACGTCATTTTCTTCAGTTTATTCGATATTTGAATAAAGGCTGTGGAATTTCGGATGAGAATGGCCTAATTCGTAATGCGCTCTGAAATAAGCTCACAATGTTACATAGATGTACTACCAGTGCGCAAAATTCAATAGTTTTCCCTGAAGTCTCAGGAAATCATGAAATCCAGAAACATGCAAGTAGAGCACAGGATAATATTGCCGCAGTGGCGCATATGTTTATACTAGTACCATTGGTGAATAGCGGGAAGTTAAGATAAGCACATATGTTTAAGCTTTGATCATACTTAATCAGAATTTCCTAGGTTTATTTCTAAAATTAGATTTTCATTAAAGGAAGCACACATAAAGCCAGAAAAACCTATAATTGACGATTATTTCATTGCAATTCTTCCATCTGTCTAAATTCCAAAAATGATTTTTCATAATGCCATGACCTCGACCTCAACCATTTTGAAGTCAAAGTAGAGTGAAAACATCAAGGTCGAAACTCGAGACATCTATGCATGGAAATGAGCATCCAAGGTCTTTTCCCGAAGCAAGGCTAAATACGCATTGAAGTGAAATCACGCTAGTTTAGGCAACACAACGCACTCGCAGTAAAATTCTTTGAAAACTTGAGCAAGTCTTCGCTAAAATTTTGATAACCAAGGAATTATTTGTTTTCTTTTTCTCTCATTGATGACCTTTAGTTTTCATAGCGAATTTGAAGTGTCCGAAGTGAAATTTCGTTATAGTACTTTCTCCTGCAAAAGAAGGAGAAAGTGAGAGCTAGGAGGACTTTTATGGAAACCCGGTACAGATGAAAGGAATCTTTGAAGCTGAAAGGAGTGCACAGTTGGAAGCTGCAAAAGACGAACTCAATCAACATCATAAGGGAACCTACAATGACAATAGGAAATTGAGAACATTGAGATGATCGATAGCCTGACGCGACCAATTGAACCTGACACACCATTTAAAGAAGAGCTGAAATGGAACGCGGTGCAAGCAGTTGTCAGGAGGGCGAGGATGGGAAGTACTCCTTGTTAAAATGGACTCACTTGTCGCTTGCTAAAATGCTGTTCGGCTGTATTGAAGTGTTCGTGGAGAGAGAAGGGCATCCCTTGTGAATGGTGTTTACATCCCGAAGGAGAATGCAAGCAGAATAGAGCAGTTCCGACCGATTTCTCTACTTAATGCTGAGGGAAATATCTTTCTCGGAACTCTTGCGAGATGGCTTACAAGGTCTGTGGTAGCGAACAGACTCATAAACACATCGGTGCAGAAGACTGGAGTCCCATGTTGCTCAGGATGCATTGAACATGCCATGTCAATCTGGAATACCATCAAGAAGGCGGAGTGCAAAAAAGGGCTGAAAGTCGTGTGGTTGAATCTCGCGAATGCACATGACTCAGTTCCACTTGAAATGATAAAATTTGCAACGATCCTCTTGTGGGTGCCTGAATGGATCAATACCGTGGTTACTACGAGCTTACCTACTATGGATTGTCTAGAACAAGATTAGAGGTGGAGGATAAGACAACTGAATGACTACCTCTCTGAAAATTGAGATTCCAATGGGGTGTGCGATATCCCCGCTGTTGTTCGTGATGGTCATTTAGGTCATCATCACGGGAGCAAATAAATGGCTAGGTGAGGGTCAGACGGTGCGGGCTTTCATGGATGACATGACCACACCCATCCGAAGGATATAAGAGGAGGGTTGCAGAGACTAGAAGAGTTGATTGAGTGGAATCGCATGCGCTTCAAGTCAACGAAGCAGCGAAGTTTGTCGTTGAGGCAACGGAAGGTTCTGTGTGGGTGGTAAGGAAATGCCCACGGTACGCGAGTAATGGGCAAAAGACCGTTCCAGGACACCATAAAATTCAAAAAATAGTATCTTTAAAAACGACTAAATTTATCAATTTATGTCATTATTTCAGGTTTTTAAGACCTAAATTCATGAATTTAGACCGTTACAGGACACCATAAAATTCAAAAAATAGTATCTTTAAAAACGACATAAATTCATGAATTTGAACCCTTTTTCAGGTTATGAAGACCTAAATTCATAAATTTAGGCGTTTTTAAAAATACCCAATTTTTCAAAATCTCAAGTGTGCGATTATGACATTTTTCATTGCTCAAATCATGACCGTTCCAGGACACCGAAAAATCAGAAAAGTTAAGAATCTCAAAATTTGAGAATTACAATTTTCTCGCTTAAATCATGACCGTTCCAGGACACAGAAAATCATAAAAGTTGAGAATCTCAAATTTGAGAATTACAATTTTTCACCCTCCCCTTAAAATCATGACCGTTCCAGGACACAACATCAAAAAATTGGTATTTTTAAAAACGTCTTTTAAATCCGTTTTTCAGGTTTTTAAAATACAGTCCGTTTCATAAAAAGTGGATCATCCTAAAATTTGACTAAATAAAACATAAGTATGATACAGAAAGCATTTTTCATGTTATTTCATGTCCTAATATATTTAAATGTCCTTATATAATCTGATAAGCTATGATACAGTAACGGTTCTTAAGAAGTTAATATTTTGTGGCCCTACCCCTATTGTCAATGACATTACCAATTCGTTTAGGCATTGATTCGATGATATCGTTGATTTTTGACTGATCTAACTTTCTCCACTCTCTTTTTAACAGTGACGTAAGTTGTGATACGCCATCTGTAGGTAGCAGTGAACGACGAACGTTACGTTTTAGAATACTCCATACATTTTCTATGGGATTCAGATCAGGAGAACGAGCTGGCCAAGATAATGTCCTAAGCCCTAATTGAGACTTGCATAAGTTGACTCTACTACTCCTGTGACACGTAGCATTATCATCCATAAATAACCAAGTCGATGGATGATCACCAAGTTGATCTGTCATTTGGCCAATGTTCATTCGCAAAACATTCACATAGCGTTCAGAATTCATGTTCCTTGCTGTATGTGAAGTAGTTCTAGCAAGGCTGACACTTTGCCTTTTGTGAATACGATCTCGTTATTGTTCATTTGTGCTTTGTATTGTTTTCAACCGGTAAGAGATAGATTTCTAGCTGAAAGCGTCAGGAGTGCTGCCAACACTACCGCAACGAAGTCAGGAAGCTATGGAACATGAAGTCCAGTTAATCACATGTAGCAGTTACATTATTGTTGATGAATAATGGTGCTATACTGGCTCTGATTAACCGATTTTCTTTATTTTTGTTTTGCTTGATAGCTTTTGGTTTGTAGAACAACATATTACATAACAAAGGAAACAAATGTAATTTTATAAGAGTGAGGTATGATTTTGTGTAACATTGCTAAATGAAGATCAAATTATCTACTACTTTTTTATCTATAACGGGAAAACAACTCAATATTCATGCTTGAAATTTCCAACAATGATGTTAGTAAGCACAACTGACATATCTTCCAAATTTCAGAGAAATTCGTTCAAGTTTGGCGGAGTTAGACAAAGTTGAAGTTAAGGCGATGTTTAAGGGTGATCCATTTTTTATGAAACAATCTGTATATCATGTGTCTAAAAATTATTCTTTAAAAATGGAAGATGAAAAAACAAAAGAACCATCAGCCCCTTTATATCCGATATTGGAACAAATTGATAAAGCAAAACACAAATATAGAACGGCGTTCTCTTCTTTTCATTCTTCTTTACTTTCATAAATTACTTACATTCACTTTAAAAGTATAGTCTGAAAATACACTTGCAAAGTGAGAACGTTGTTCTCAACTTTAAATTCTTCAGCAGAACAAGGTTGAAATAAATTACTTACATTCACTTTAAAAGTATAGTCTGAAAATACACTTGCAAAGTGAGAACGTTGTTCTCAACTTTAAATTCTTCAGCAGAACAAGATTGAAATAAATTACTTACATTCACTTTAAAAGTATAGTCTGAAAATACACTTGCAAAGTGAGAACGTTGTTCTCAACTTTAAATTCTTCAGCAGAACAAGGTTGAAATAAATTACTTACATTCACTTTAAAAGTATAGTCTGAAAATACACTTGCAAAGTGAGAACGTTGTTCTCAACTTTAAATTCTTCAGCAGAACAAGATTGAAATAAATTACTTACATTCACTTTAAAAGTATAGTCTGAAAATACACTTGCAAAGTGAGAACGTTGTTCTCAACTTTAAATTCTTCAGCAGAACAAGATTGAAATAAATTACTTACATTCACTTTAAAAGTATAGTCTGAAAATACACTTGCAAAGTGAGAACGTTGTTCTCAACTTTAAATTCTTCAGCAGAACAAGATTGAAATAAATTACTTACATTCACTTTAAAAGTATAGTCTGAAAATACACTTGCAAAGTGAGAACGTTGTTCTCAACTTTAAATTCTTCAGCAGAACAAGATTGAAATAAATTACTTACATTCACTTTAAAAGTATAGTCTGAAAATACACTTGCAAAGTGAGAACGTTGTTCTCAACTTTAAATTCTTCAGCAGAACAAGATTGAAATAAATTACTTACGTTCACTTTAAAAGTATAGTCTGAAAATACACTAACGACGTTCTCTGAAGTCTGAAAATACAGTTACAAAACTTCATAAATTTAACTCGTCTATTTCTTGAGTTACACCAGTTCTTTTTCCCCAAATTTCATCAGAAGATTCCAATAGTCTTTTTTCTTTTTCATTTGTGAGAAAGTCCTCAATTTGCTTCAAGTGCTTTTTAACAAAATGAATACTCAATGTTGAACTATTGAGTTTCGGGAATTCGAGAGATAGTCTATACAACTTGATTAAGAAACTAACATACGTTCTAGAAAAATAGATTTGGTGTTCATCATTCAAACATTTAATGAACTTTACAAATGAACACTTGATTAATGTTTTCAACTTACACAATACCTTACCTTGATTAATATATGAAATTAACAATCTTTGGTTACCTCTCTTTTCTGTCAAAATTAGTTTTTTCAACGAATCTATACAGGTAGGAATAGAAAAATAGTCCACTTTCTCCGGATAAAATTCCTCCAACTCTGTATCCACAAATGAATTTGAAAAAAGGTCTTTCACTTCCTTTTCTTTGTTTTTGTCAACAGTTGCTTTCTTCTTTTTCAAATTTTCTTCAATGAAGTTTACAGCCAAATCTTTAAACAGTGCTTGCTGGTCAGGAACTATTAGAGGGAAAATTGAATCGCAGAAGATTGCAAATGCTCGTTCTAGAGGTGTTGATGACATATTCCAGGATGAAGACATGAAGTGATTGCAGACAAAGTCAGTCTCGTAGAACGCTCACAGAATGAATGCACGCAGTAAGAATGAAATTGTAATACGTGGAATAATGGCAGAAGCTGTTTCTGAGAGAGAGAGAGAATCTTTATGACCTTTGCCCCAAAGCGACTAAAGTATACCCGCATATGGCGATATTGTCTGCCACAAGCCGCAGCTGCTACCACTTCAATGTTCAACGTCAAAGCAATTCAAGCGAAACAAACTAAGATTAGCGACTTCTTCTGCAAAAACTAATTAAAATGTGCATTAAGATCCATGTCTTCCCAAAAAAGATACTTTTCGTGGAATGAAGAGTAGTTTTTTTTATCCTCATAACATGTACGATTGCATCGGTATTGAGCAGTAGAGGTATACTGGAGTATACAAAAAATTCAATTGCTTATCTACGATTCATACTGGCAAACATCGTCATTAAAAATGAATGGCGAAAATCTGACTGAGTTATCTCCCAGAGCTTTTGGTCTGACTGAGTTCTTAGAAAATATACGGCAAACAAACAACTGCTAATTTCGATTTAAATAGAATTTCAGAAGATTGTATTCAAAATATTTATTCAAAATATTTCTTTAAAAAATGAATGAAACAAAAGTGGAAGAAACCTCAACGGGGAAGAAAATGGAAGAAACCTCAAGAATATATCCTTCGTTATCATATGAACGTAGTTCTACTTTAATGGACATTGAAAAAATGAACAAAGAAAAACACAAAGATAGAGTTAGGTATATGAAAGATAAGGAATCTCAATTATTACTTAGACTAGAACATTATAAAAAATTAAGAAAGAGATGGAGTAAAGTTAAGAATGTAACACAAGGAATTGGCATATTCTTAACAATAAGTTTAAGTGCTTTAACAATTGTTTTATCTTCAGGTGTTTTATTAATTCCAGTAGTTGCTACAGCTTTAACAGGTACGGGTGTTTTTGCAACTTCACTTGTTACAATGTTAGAAAAATCTTTAATATCAAAGAAACAAAAATCATTAAAAACTAAGCATTTACATATTAAAGAAGTTTATGACAAATTACACTACTACTTTCAAAGAGTATGTGATGATAATGTTATACGTTAGATGAGATTGAAAAATTTGATCAAATAGCTAATGAAGTAAATCAAATATCATTTCAATTACAGTCAGAAAAAGTTGATGATAAGAATAAACAGGATGGCAAAATTTCGAGTGATGGTAAAATTTCTAATGAAGAAAATGACAAAATTTTTTTAGAACAGCTAAAAACTTTAAGCGAAAATTTAAGCAAAACTTTATTAAACAAAACTTAAAACGAAAAGATGTCAGACAACAAAGCAATAAAAAAATAATTTGTTCAGTAAAATGTTTTTGTTGTATTCCAATGTTACCAAAAAATTCAAATATTATATTTTAAAAATGGATAAAATTAAAGCTGATAATTTTAAAAGAATTAAACAATTAGAAGAGTTAATAAAACAAGGAAATATTATGAAAGAAAATCATCTTCAACATAGAACGATAAAAGCTGGTATTCAATCTGATATGTTTGAAAAAATGCAGCAAACCGAGCAGTAGTATATAGTGTGACATCCGGCGCGACGCTTCGCTTCGCTTTGCTTCGCTTGCGCCGGATGTCACACTTTTGCGGGTTTTTTCAAAATTTTCAAAAAATCAAAATTTCAAAAATTTAGGTAGATTTCAAATTTCACGTGGCCGAAGGGCGAAAATTTAGGTAGTGACAAATTTTCAAAAAAAATCAAAATTTCAAAAATTTAGGCGGTCTCAAAATATCCCGTAATCGAAAATTTAGGCGGTCTCAAAATATCACGTGGTCGAAAAATATCACGTAGCCGAAGGTCGAAAATGTAGGCAGATGAAAATTTAGGTAGCCCAAAAATATCACGTCCTAATATAGCAGAAGATTGTATTCAAAATATTTATTCAAAATATTCATTTAAAAATGGAAGAAACAAAAGTGGATGAAACCTCAAGAATATATCCTTCGTTATCATATGAACGTAGTTCTACTTTAATGGACATTGAAAAGATTAACATTGAAAAATTGAATAAAGAAAAACACAAAGATAGAGTTAGGTATATGAGAGATAAGGAATCTCAATTATTATTAAGATTAGAGCATTATAAAAAATTAAGAAAGAGATGGACTAAAGTTAAGAATGTAACACAAGGAATTGGCATATTCTTAACAATAAGTTTAGGTGCTTTAACAATTGTTATATCTTCAGGTGTTTTAGTAATTCCAGTAGTTGCTACAGCTTTAACAGGTACGGGTGTTTTTGCAACTTCACTTGTTACAATGTTAGATAAATCTTTAATAACTAAGAAACGAAAATCATTAAAAACTAAGCATTTACATATTAAAGAAGTCTATGATAAACTACATTACTACTTTCAAAGAGTATGTGATGATAATGTTATTACGTTAGATGAGATTGAAAAATTTGATCAAATAGCTAATGAAGTAAATCAAATATCATTTCAATTACAGTCAGAAAAAGTTGATGATAAGAATAAACAGGATGGCAAAATTTCGAGTGATGGTAAAACTTTTACTGATGGTAAAATTTCTAATGAAGAAAATGACAAAATTTTTTTAGAACAGCTAAAAACTTTAAGCGAAAATTTAAGCAAAACTTTATTAAACAAAACTTAAACGAGAAAACTTTAAACGAAAAGATGTCAGACAACAAAGCAATAAAAAAATAATTTGTTCAGTAAAATGTTTTTGCTGTATTCCAATGTTGCCACAAAATTCAAATATTATATTTTAAAAATGGATAAAATTAAAGCTGATAATTTTAAAAGAATAAAACAATTAGAAGAGTTAATAAAACAAAGAAATATTATGAAAGAAAACCATCTTCAACATAGAATGATAAAAGCTGGTATTCAATCTGATATGTTTGAAAAAATGCAGCAAACCGAGCAAGTAAAAACTGATTTTGAAAAAACTATGAAACCATTTAAAACTCTTGAAAAAGAACTTACAAATAATGATAAACAAATTGATATAACAGATCCAGAGCACAAAACTATATTAGATGACTATGGATTACTAGAATCAAACATTAATAAGAAATTACCAAAATCTATGCAATTTGAACATTCTATTTCATTTATAGATGGAAAAACAATACCTAGATTTTATCTCGGACAAAAAGAAATATTTCCACAACCTTTTCGAGGTTTAATTTTTTCACCAGATAAATCTCCTTTTAATTTAGATAGAAATTTTGTTGATCTTTTAAGAGGAGCAGATTTAAATAATTATGCTGTAGAAGATCTCATAAAATATAAAGCTATGTTAGATAGAGTTGGTGCAGTAAAATCTCTAAGACGTTATAAACAATTAGAAAATTTATTATCAACGGGAGTTTAAGTAGGAAAAGGTTTATCTGAAAAACAGAAAACAGAAACAACCATATTTTTACCAGATGATCCACAAAAATTACTAAATAGATTAAATATTTTAATATCGGCAATAAAAGAAGGACATAATTCTAGTTTCAATGAAATTCATGCTATATTGAAAAGACTGTTAGAAAAGAAGATTCTAAATGAAGAGGATTATAAAAGTATAACGGGACATCTCTGATGTCTTTAAGGGCTCGCCCGTAGCTGAAATATGTTGTTGTTTTTAATTGTTTTTTATAAAATACATTTATTCAAAATTTTAACTAAAAAATGTGTTCATCAGATTTAGACAAAATTAATAATCATTTAGAAAATTTGACAGAGATTTTGGGTTCATCAAAATTTAGTACGACGTTAAAAATTTTAACAACTACTTCATCACACACTTGTAATTTAGAACCCATTCTTCATTTAGAACAAAATAAAAATTATCAAATTGCATTGACTAGTTTCTCCACATTTAACACTATTCAAAATGTTATAAAAGATGTGAATGATCAATTTAGATATTCTACTGATAAAGGTAAAACATGGAAAATACAAACTTTTCTTCCTGGTTCTTACGAAGTTGAATCAATATAAAATGAAATTAAGAGAAATTTAGGTATACCATTTAAAGATAAGAAACAATTACATTTTGCAGTTGAACCGGCAGTCAATAAATTTTCTCTTACTTTAGACGAAAATCATCAAGTTGATTTTAATCATGATAGGTCATTGTCAAAGCTATTAGGATTTAATAAACAAACTTATAGTCAAGGTTATCATTTAGGTGAGAAGATTCCAAAAATAACTGAAATAAATTCAATTGTTGTACATTGTGACATTATTGAAGGAGGATATATAAATGGTAAATTGTCAAATTTAATATTCAGTTTTCCAGCTTTTACTGTACCCATTGGTTATAGATTAAATGTATTTCCCCGAACATTAATATATTTCCCTATTACAAGAAAAACTATTAACAACATTAACATTAGAATCACTGATGAGAAAGGACAAGAAATAAATTTTGGAGGTGAAGAGATTATGATAGATCTTTTGGTTCGAGAGGTATAAACTCCCGTTCGGGAGGTATAAACTCCCGTTCGAGAGGTATAAACTGCCACGCAAAGCTAGAGAAGTTTAATTTTCTTCTTCTTCTTCTTTTAAAATAAAAATATAATTTTTTATGAGTGAAGTGCTCCCATTAAATAAAAAAAAACTCAAATTTAATCATCATCCAAATTTATCTAATAAAGTTTTGTCAGTTATTTGTGGAAGATCAGGTTGTGGAAAAACATATCTATTATTTAAAATTTTAACGACTCCAAATTTTTTGGATTATAACAATCTTATAATTTATACAACAACAGCAGAACAACCCGTCTATCAATTTTTAAAATATGGATTTGAAAATAATCTTAAAAAAACAGCAATTGCTTCATTATTGAAAGAATATGAAAAATCTGAAGATGAAGAAGAAATAAGTTCGTGGTGTGAAGAAGCAGCAAAAAATAATCAGTTAGTTGAATCCAATAAAAATAAGCATATACAGATACAATTAATAGATGATAGTGGTAATATGCAAGATCCTAGTAAACTAGATAAAACAATGAAACATTGTATAATTTTTGATGATTGTGTTAATGATAGAAATCAGTCAGTTCAGAGAAATTATTTCACAAGAGGTAGACATAATAATTGTAGTGTTTTTTATTTAACACAAAGTATGTATTCATTAGACGGAAGTGTTATTAGAAAGAATGCAAATATATTTATACTATTTGAAATAAATGCAAGAAACTTAAGTGATTTGTTAGGAGATTTATGCGTAAGAAATAAAGATGAATTTAAACAATCGTGTAACAATGCTTGGTCAAAAGATTATGGCTTCATTACAATTAATATTGATAAAAAAATTCATGATAGAGTTATAGAAGATTTGTTCTCTGACTAAGCTTCGCCCCGACTGAAAGTCGATAGAAAATATTTTTGGGGAGTGATCGAACGGAGTGATCAAACGGAGTGACCGAATAATTTTTTCTTATAAATTTTTTGTTAATAAAAATAAAAAAAAATATGTTGGATGCTTTTAAGATAGAGCATGTACCAGTTTTAAAAGATTATCGTCATCCTACAAATCCTGTAAATTCGAAGAAAGAAGTTAGATTTTATTATCATCATAAATACGTAGCGCTCGCTACAGATTATAAAACAAAACATGGTACTAAACCGTGTGTTAAAACAAAAGACTTTCCACTTTGTTTAAGAAGTTTCCGAGTATTTTTGGCGTATAATAATTTATGGTGGTTGGTTAAGAAAGAACATTTAACAACACATGAATTAGAAACATTACGTCAATTACATATTCCTGTGTATATGTAAAAACGGAACCGAGGTTCTATGTAAAAATTCATTTTTTCTTTTAAAAAATATGAATCGTGAAATGTCTCTCGGACAAACGTCTAGGATTGATGAATTAATCAAGAAACAAACTGCTGAGTTTGATGCGCAAATTAAACATAGTAAACGTAGTAAACGTATTAAAAAACAGAAACGTACTAGGCGTAGTATTAGACGTAATACTAAAAAACAGAAAAGTGGAACAAAAGAAATATTAGAAACTCCTATTACTGATATCTTTTTTGATGATAGAATTAAGGATGAACTTGGTGATGATTTATGTAATTTATTTAATCCAAATGAAATTAAATATGAAAATGTATCTTTTATTAATGTAGTAAATGATATGCGGAAACTTTTAGCAAATGGTAAAATTATTAATTTACTTGGAAAAGTTATTTAAGATCAGGAAAATATAATTCAAAATTTTTACGTAACCTTCTATAATAAAAATTCATTTGAAATATGGTTTTCGAATCTGGATGAGAAATCCGATGCTAACGAATGGATTTTTACAGGTAATATTAAATATGAAGATTTTGGAATGAAGTTAGTACAAAGATCGCATAGAGGGGCAGGGATTAATATGAAATATAGAATCAAAGAATATTTCGGTGAATATTGTGATATTCCTTCTGAAGATTTTTGTTTTATTAAATGTTATAATGTTTTACTAGGTTTTAATGAAGAACAAGGAGAAATGATGAAAGAAATGTTTAATGATTTTTTATATAAAGAGAAAGCCACATCTAGAACAGGAGTAATGTCAAACTGCAAATTTTCTCAATTCAATAAATATTTTGGAGAATGTGTTCAATATTATAGTCCTGCCAATCGTCATTTAAATCCTAGAGGAATTGAAACGTTTCATAATTATGTTTATTACAATTATTTTCACGCAGGTTCAACAATTGGTCACTATTGTTTAATTGATAAATCTCATAAATTAAAAGCTATTAGAGAAATTGAAAATAATTTCAAACCCATATATAAAACAGTTACTGATGAAAATCTAACAACACGTCCATATAAAATCATAACAAAGAAAAAAATTGACTATAGTTCAACATATATTTGGGATCTCGAAACTTTTCCTGATCCTAACTGTTCAACAGCTCATCCTATTCCTTATGCTGTAGGAGCTATTAATTTTAATAAATTTATATGTTGCTTACCGAAACAAAGATTGAAAGAATTAGAAACACGTTTGTTAAGTGATATGATTAAAATTAAACGATCAAAAGATGAAGATGAAATTAAAAAACTTAAAAAACAGATTAATGAGTATAATAATTTAACTGAATTAGAATTTAATAAAATTCAAAATTGTGTGAAAATATTTACGAGAACTGAGGATGATGAATGTCCGATCGGGGGAAACCCAGAGGACGTATGTCCGATCCATCAATTTTTTAAAACTCTTGGAAAATTTAATTATTAGAGAGTAACTTTAATAGCTCACAATTCATCAGGTTTTGATTCCTATTTTCCGATAAAAGCTAATTTTAAATTATCTAAACCGCCTCTTAAAACTTCAAGAGGAATATTGACTGCTTCATTACAAAATCCTTATACAACTGAATGTGTTAGTAGATACATTCAAAAATCTTTTAGATTTAAAAACAATATGAAAAAAGATTCACCGTCAGGTAAATTAGCACTTCAAACTATTATAATGAAATGTAGTTATCAACATGTAAAAACAATTCTTTCTAAATGGTGTGAGAATTTTAAAATTCCTATGAATGTGTGTAAATTAAATTATGAAATTGGAGACATAACAACTGAAAATTATAAAGAAAAAGAAAATGAATGGAGACCATATTTAGTTAACGATATTCTTTCTTTAGCTTTTTGTATCTACAAATATAATAATGTTATGCGAGATTTAGTTGGTGAAGATATAACTACTAATTTGACATCCTCTGCTTTAACATTTAACGGTTGGATGAAAAGCGTACAAAATAACAATATAAATATTCATTCTCATATAGATTTATGGGCTAGAAATTATATTAGAAAATCTGTTAAAGGTGGAAGAGTTTCAGCAAATATAAGAAAATACATATCGCCATTTTGTAGCATCTTGTTACCAATATTAAAACAGTATTTACCTGGTCGCTCCCCTGGGGGGGCTTTGTCCCCTGGTCGCTACGCTGGTGGGGCTTTGTCCCCTGGTCGCTGCGCTGGGGGGACTTTGTCCCTTGGAAGTAATTTAATAGATTTAATGAAACAGTATCGAGATTTAGGAGATAAAACTGAAATTTGTAAGAAAATTTCAAATCAACTACTTGAACAAAAACATGAATTTCTAATGGCTTTTGATGCCACATCTTTATATCCATCAGCTATGTATGATGAAAATTCAGAATACCCTAAAGCTGAATCCGCTAGAAAATTTAGACAAGAAGAAGAGCGGGAAATAGTATATAAATTTAATACTCAAACGTTTAGACCTAAAACTGGAATATTCTCTGTTGTGTTTCAATATCCGAATGATATGTTTTTTCAACCAGTTCCTATTAAAGATAAAGTTAAAAATCAAAATAATAATTCTCATGTAAAAGTAATCAGGTTTAGAAATGGTATATGTTATGATGTATTAACTTCTGTAGACATACAAGAAATTGTTAGATGTGGGGGAAAAATCTTACATATTACTGATGGTATAATTTATGAAAAAAATTATCAAGTTTCACCATTTCGAAATTATATTGAAAAACTTTTTAATTTGAGAAAAAGATATAAAGCAGAAGGAAATACTGTAGGCGATGAGTTAATTAAATTATTGATGAATTCGCTATATGGCAAAACTGTGCAAAAAGATATAACCACTGAATATAATTTATGGAATGAGAATACATTGAGAAAAAATTTCACTCAAGAAGTAAAAGATTATGAAAAATTAAATGATGAACAATATTTAGCGAAAGTAGAAATGGAAGATGATGAATTTCTCAAAACTAATATTGTAAAAGATGGGAAGACGTCATTCATGCCATCACACTTAGGTTCTTTTATTCTTTCTCACTCTAGAAGAATCATGAATAACTTTATTTTAGAAATTAATGGTTTCAACGAAAAATACATTCATTATACAGATACTGATTCAATATACATTTCTAATGAGCTCTTCAATAAATTAGATGCTGCTGGATATGTTGGTGGGGAATTGTGTCAAGGAAAAAATGATTATGGAAATGGTGGAATTATTTTTGCAATGTTTATTGCTCCTAAAATAAAATATTGTATTACTGTAGATGAACAAGGGAGACTTAGTGAAAAGAAAACATTCAAAGGATATTCACAAGATAAAGTAAAAGTAGAAGATTTTCTAAAATTATATTCGGGGAAAACATTATCGACTACAGTTAATAAACCATGGAAAAGATCTTTAGAAACTGGAATTAGTATTCCTGATAAAAATAATAATACTGAAGAAAAAAAATTTTCTGGTCAAATAAATATTCTTAAGCGTCAAGCACCTGATGAAAATGAAATTATGTTACCTTATAACGGAGAAGATATTCAAGCTGAAATATTTCAAACAATCGTCTGTGAGAGTAATTTAAGTGATGATGATGACACGTGGGAATAATAATTTTTTTATTACATCTAAAAATTTTATAACATCTAAAACTTATTACATCTAAAAATTTTATAACATCTAAAAACTTATTACATCTAAAAAATTTATAACATCTAAAAACTTATTACATATGAAAATATATTTATTGAATATTTTGGTATTTTCTATTAAGTTTTATCATATTAAGTTTTATCATATAAAGTTTTATCAAAAGATAATTTAAATTTTTTTTCACTAACTATTGATTCTTCATCATCATCATAAATTGATTCTTCAACATCATAAATTACACTTTTTGGTATAGGATGCCATTCCCTGATAGGATACATTCTCTTATTGGAATATCTAATTCTAAATTACATTTATTATTTGATAATAATATAATAGAGAAAAATATTGGTCTTTGATCTCTTTTGGAAAATTTAATAACACCACCATAATCTGAATCATTTTTAGTTTTTATTAAAGATGATAAAATTTTAAATTGATTAGATGTAAATCCTAATTTAAATTTTGTAGACCCGACACATAGTTGTCTAACAGTATCTTCAACTATTCCATCATTATTATTTTCAATTGTAAGAAAATGAAATTTAGATAAATTTTGATTACATGTAGTATTAATATCATGTACATCAGTATGAGATATAAATTTTTCTTCACTTAAATTTTTATAATTACTAATATTTTCATAATCTTTTTTACCATTTACACCTTTTTCAGATGTTTCAGAATCATCATTTATATTATCATCATCTATATTATTATCATTATAATTATTATAAGATTCTTTAAGATCGGGCAAAGCCCTAGAACCTTCGGTTCGTTTATTATGATTATGATTATGGTCATTGTTAATAGTATAAGGTGTAGTCCACATATAAAGTTTTTCTTGTTGAGCTAAACCATTTATATAAGATTTTAACAAATTAATATTTAAGTTGGAATATAATCCTATATATGTATCATCATCATATCTTTGGGGCATTTCTAATGTTTCTTGTTTATAAATTGTATCTCTGTAATAAACTTGACATAATAATTCTTCATTATGTTTTTTACTCTCGATATGAATATTATATTGGTTTTGTTCATCAACAAATAATCTTATTTTTTCTTTGGAAAAAGATTTTAATTTTTTAACTAATTCTTTAATATTGATATAATTAATAATTTTAGTTTCTATCCAATCAGTATTACTAATTGGTAACACTGCTCTAATAAATCCATAAACATTATTATGACCTATTATAACCATATTTTCTTTATTTAATTCCACGTAAGCTACATCATTATATTTACTTACTATATCCATAAATTTAATAAATGGATCACCTGGAAATAAACAATATTTAGTTTCTATAGAAGGTAAACCTTTAGTCTGTTCTCTAAATATTTCGGCTTGTAATTGAAATAAAATATTAACATCTATACATGGATTTGTAATAGTATTATTATTATTATTATTATCAAAACATTTATTTTCAAATCCCGTTGATCTCGTCGAATAAGAAGAACATGATGATGCGGGCGAATATAATTTTTTTAAATTTGCTTTATCCATTTTTTTATTTTTATTAGAAAAAATTTTATTTTTTTATTGTTAAAAAATGATGTTACCAAATGTTGGTGGAGGTGCATATATCCCGAATAATCGTGAATTAGATATAGAAATAGAAAATTATATCATGAAAACTGGAGACGTTTTATCTGGTCCATTGCATCTTTCTATTCTTCCGCAACAAAATACAGAGTTAACAAATAAACAATATGTTGATACACAAATCAATGACTTAAAAGAAAAATATATAAACGATGTTTTGGTTCCACTGATGAACGAATTAAAGTTGCTTAAACTTAATGACAAATCATTAAACGAAAAATTATTAAAACTTGATAAAAAGGATAGAGAGCTAGAAGCAGATATAGCAAAACTTTTTAAAAAGATTTCAGAACAATCAAAAATTTTAATATTATTTTCTTTAAATTTAAAATCTGCAGTCATTAAAAATAAACATTAGATAAAAATGTTAAAAGAACAATTAGAAGATGAAATAGAAAAACTTCCTGAAAGAATTAAAAAAAATTTAAAGCAGTTACAAGCTACATTCCAAAAAAGTGTTGATGAATTAAGTTCTAAAATTACTCAACAAATGAAAAAGATGAATAGAATAATAAATGAAGTAAACTCGCTTAATCAAAAAGTTGATAAAATGAAAACTCTTAAAATCAATTTAGAAAATGAATTAAAGAAAAATTTACAAGAAAACTCTAAAGAAAATAAAGAACAGTTAGATTCTGTTAAAAGACAATTAGATGTTCTTAAAATTAAGTTAAATGCACTTAAAACGGCGTTAAAGATGAATCAGGAGAAAATGCAAGTTAATAGAAAAGAAATTAAAGTACATCACACGCTACTTGACGCAATAGATAAAGTGCAACAATCAATTAATAAAGTTATCTCGAAGTTGTTGTCCATTCACAAACGTAAATCTTAATCGACGAAGTCTTGGGTTTCTAACCTATCGGAGCGGAGCTCCTCGAGGCTTTAGCCGATCGGACCAAAGGTTCTCAGGTTACTAACCAATCGTAAATATTTTTCCCAAAAGTCAAATTTATTCTTAAAAAATGCCTATAATTTATAAACACAATCTTAAACATTTTGCTTCAAATCAAAGAATTGCTCATGAACCACGTATGAATCCTGTTTATCATTATGATAATAGAGAAACAGTTCACACGGAAGGAGCTGGTATCTTTTCTGGTATTGGAAGTATCGTTAACTTAATTAAAAATAATAAAGATTTGATTACATCTGCTGCAAAAGGAGCAGCTGCTATAGGTAGTACAGCTAGTGCAATATCAAATGCTGTCAAGTCTCAAAACGAATTAAAACAACTAGAAACTATTCGTAAAGTTAGGAATGATTCCCAAGAACTAAAAAATTTAAAAACTTTCAGAGGAAACAAAAAATAAAATTGCTAACATAGCTGTGGGGGAAACCTTGAGGAGCGGAGCTCCGTCTGATAGTAAACATAAGAAGAAATCAGGCGTAGCCATAAAACGTTCAATTGAAGAAATAAGAGGAAATGGCGTGAGTAGCAACCTTCGGTCTAACCAGCAAAGCTGTAGCGGAGCTGGTCTAGCAAAATTCTAAAATTATGTTTTTTAGTAAAATTTTTTTAGCAAAATTTTCTTAGTAAAATTATTTTAGCAGAATTTTTTCTGTGTGAGAAAAAACAAAAAGTCAAATTATTTTTTATAAAAATGTCTTCGCTTATCGAAAATAAATTTGAATTAGATAAAACACCAGGTGTTAGTTATAATCAAAAAAAGAATGACTATATAAGAATTGCTATGAATCCCGGATCTTCTAGTAGAGTAGATACTGGAGGAGATTTAATTTTTGAAGTTGATAATCAGCAGAGTTATTTATATTTACCTGGTTCCTTTTTACACTGTGAATATTCTTTATATAGTGATGCTAATTTTACAACACCATTACCAGATACCGATAATATTGCATTAGAGAATAATTTCTTTCCAAGATTATTTACACAAATGCGTTTAGATGTTGCAACTCAAAATATAGAAACAATAAGTGATTCTCCAGGTGTAATTGATACAATGCTTAGATTTGTAACAATTGGTGAAAATAATAAAAAGTATGAAATCGAAGGTTGGTTTCCTGATACTAATGATGGTATAATTGTTGATGATTTAACTCACGCTGGAACAGATGCCGCAGGAATTGCGAAAGATGTACAAAATATTGCAAAACATTTAAATAAAACAAACAATAGTGCATATAAAGAAAGACGTGAATTTAACAGGAAAAGTAAACAGACAGTTAATTGGTCATTGTCTCCATTATTCGGTTATTTAGATTATGATAAAATATCATATCAATTAAAATTTAAGTTAATAATTCATCGCACAGCAAATAATGAATTAATCTTTTTTGGTAAGACTGGAAAAAAGCATATTTAAAAATTGATGGACTTGAATGGTGGATAAATCATATTACTCCTAGTTTAGAGATTGAAACGGCTATTGCAAAAAGATTAAATACTAACAAACCAATTCCAGTAAATTTTCTAAAGCGTACTGCTAGTTCAGTAACTTTTTCCGAACAAAGATTTAACTGGCATTTTACTAGAACTGCGAATACTCCAAGATATTTATTACTAACATTTCAAAGAAATAATTCTCCAAGTTTTTATAAGAACAACAATCTTTTTCATATTAATACAATTCGAAGTTTGCAAGTTTCATTAAATCAAACCCGATATCCAATTGATCCATTAAGATTCGATGATACCAATAATCAATTCATGGAAGGATATGATTCTTATAGAAATCTTTGTATAGAATTTGGAGTTGAACCACAATTAACTCCTGGAGATTGGAGACATTTATATCCTGTTTTCTGTTTCGATTTAAGTGCACAATCTGAAGATATTATCAAGACTGGTTGTGATGCAACAATTAATATTAAAAAAAAGATTCCACAACTTCATTGATGGCTTATGGTTTATTGCTAGAAGATGTAAAATATTCTATTGAAATTCTTAATGGAAAGATGGCTAGGATAGGCTAAAGCCCAAGACTTCGTCGATTAATTAATTTTTTTCATAACTTAAAATTTTGATAACTAGAATAGATTAAAAATTCTTAACTTAAAAATTTTTCGTAACTAGAATAGATTTAAAATTTTTGGTAACTTAAGAATTTTTTAGTAACTTAAAATTTTTTTATTAAAAATGTCGCAAGCAAAAAGTAATAATAATAAAACTGCTGAATTAAAATTACGTAATATTGTTGACAAAAATACCCCTAAAACTATTACGATTAACAAAAAAAGTATTACATAAGTAAACCAATGATAGAGAATATTCAATTACAAGAAGAAAAGAATGGCGGGATTCTCCCATTAATTCCACTAATAATAGGTGGCATAGCAGCAGCAGGAAGTGTTGCAGGTGGGACAGCTGGTATTGTACAAGCAGTAAATAAAAATAAATCAGAGAAGGCAGCATTAGAAGAACAAAAACGTCATAATAGAGAGTTAGAGAAAGCTGCTAGAGGGCATGGAGTAGTAGATAATTTTATTAGTAAATTAAATTTAGTTGATGAAGGAAAACGAGTTCTTAAAAATATTCTCCGAAATGTTGATGATTTAATTGAAATTAAAGAAACTAAAGATGGTTCTGGAATATATCTAAGTCCTAGTATGAGAAGGTAAAACATTTATTTTATCTTTAAAATTTTTTTATCTTTAAAAATGAATTCTACAAATTCCGATAATTTAATTAAATTAAAAATTGCTAATTTAGATTTATTGAATTATCTATTAAACAAAATTAAAAACTCAAACTGTCAGCATATTGGAGGTGACATACAAAAAACATTAGAAAACTTTCCTGGATTTATTTGGAGTAAATATTCGAAAGAAAAACATCTTCCCGGTCATTCATATACTGGTCTAGGAACTCGATTAGATATAAGACTAGATGAGAACAATAATCCGAAACCAGGTGAAGAACCAATAAATAGAGTAGATGCCGCCGCTTATAGACATGATTTAGCTTATCGAAATCATGATCTAAGTTCTCGACATGCAGCTGATAAGAAGATGATTCAAGAATTAGATAGTATTCAGAATCCTTCCTTTAGAGAAAGAATTGAAAGAATGTTTGTTAAGAAAGCTTTACAAGCTAAAATATTATTCGGTCAGGGTTTAAATGAAACGACAGCAAAGCTGTCTGAGAGCAACGCTCGAACCTACGCGTCCGAAATCCACAAGGAATATAGAAGGCCTAAATATTTATTGAAAGTAAAAGTATTTAATAAAGATGATATTTGGAGTGCTGATCTTATTCATATGCCGAATGATTCTGATTATAAATACGCAGTGACCGTTATAGATTTATATACACGATACGCTTGGGTAAAGCCTTTAAAAAATAAAAGTGGTCTATCAGTTAAATATGCGTTTGAAGAAATCTTTAAAGAAAGTAATAGAAAGCCAAGGAAATTGTTTGTTGATAAAGGGTCGGAATTTTATAACAGAAACGTTCAGCCACTAGTTGAAACAGACGAAAGTCATCGCCAAGGCTCAGTTCATTCAACTGAAAATGCAGGGAAGGCCGTAGTGATAGAAAGATTCAATAGATCATTAAAAAATAAATTATTCAAGAAATTTACTGAGCAAAGAAATCAGAAATGGTTGAAGATATTACCAGGAGTTGTAGAGGAGTATAATAATAAAGTTCATTCTGGTATTGAAGAAACTCCAAAGAATGCTGCTGACGACCCTGATTTGATAAGAAAAAAAATATTCGAGAATAATTATTCGAATGAGAGTAATCCGAATTTGCAGAAACTTAAGCCGAAATTTAAAATTGGAGATAGAGTTAGAATATTTAAATATAAGAATAAATTTGAAAAAGGCTTCGTCGGATACTGGACTAAAGAAATATTTGAAGTTTGTAAAATAAACCAAACTTATCCGATTACTTACAAAATCAAAGATTTAGATAATGAAGATATCAGAGGCCGTTTTTATCAAAATGAATTACAACGAACTGATATTTAATTATCATTATTCTTCTTATTATTATTGGAACTAACGTTTCGGGAATGAAATTCCCTTGTTAGGCGTAGCCATAGAACCTACGGTTCGTTCAATTCTAACATAATATCTAGAAATGGTACTCCTTCCTGTAATTTCAATAAAACATAAAGACATAATTGCCCACAGTAAGTAGTTCCTGGTTTTTGAATTTGAAATGTATTATAAATTCCATTTGCAAGTATTTCTCTTACTTCATTCGTAGGTGGAAGTCCGTATGAGTCAAAATAATAATTATCTCCGTTTTTACTAAAGATACCTGCTGACCAATGTACGCCTTTTGGTCTGAAGTGTGAAGATTCGTTATGAAATTTACAGTTGAAACTTTGTTCCGGGAACTGAAGGTTCCTGTTGGCTTATTTTTGATCAATTGTAATTCGACTCTCATTAGAACATGAAAATTCTTTATTCCTAATTGATTTGCGATTTTCTTTAGGTCGAAATTTGTCGTGGTTTGCGTTCCATATAATTTAAAAAACTCGATCAGGTCAGTCATTTTAAATGAAACAAAAATCCAAATTGAAAATGTCATTGTCACTTTTCAGTCTCCACGCAAATAAGTTGCAATAAATGTTACTACTTGTTACTTATGAAGTAGAGTCCAACATTTATATGAAAACAGAAATCCAAATTGAAAATGTCATTGTCACTTTTCAGTCTCCACGCAAATAAGTTGCAATAAATGTTACTACTTGTTACTTATGAAGTGGAGTCCAACATTTATATGAAAACAGAAATCCAAATTGAAAATGTCATTGTCACTTTTCAGTCTCCACGCAAATAAGTTGCAATAAATGTTACTACTTGTTACTTATGAAGTAGAGTCCAACATTTATATGAAAACAGAAATCCAAATTGAAAATGTCATTGTCACTTTTCAGTCTCCACGCAAATAAGTTGCAATAAATGTTACTACTTGTTACTTATGAAGTGGAGTCCAACATTTATATGAAAACAGAAATCCAAATTGAAAATGTCATTGTCACTTTTCAGTCTCCACGCAAATAAGTTGCAATAAATGTTACTACTTGTTACTTATGAAGTAGAGTCCAACATTTATATGAAAACAGAAATCCAAATTGAAAATGTCATTACACTTTTCAGTCTCCACGCAAATAAGTTGCAACAAATGTTACTACTTGTTACTTATGAAGTAGAATTTCACGTTTGCAAGTCTTCTAATTCGTGCGTGAGTCCAGTATGTTGCGCATGTTGTTGTTCAGTTTGTTGCACATTGGGTGAATCAAATATGGATTCTGCTATTGTTTGCTGTTCCTCCTCTTTTTCACGATCAATATAATCTTCAAGATGAGCAAAATTCTTCATCACAAAGTAAATTGATAGAGAAGAATTGGCTAAGTTTGGATAGTTCTTTGATAATTTGATTAATTTGATCAGTAATGTCACATATGAACGTGAAAACTTTATTTTGTGGGTCTCACTTAACTCTTTCACGAATTTTGTATAATTCATATTAGACAATAACTTCAGTCGCTGAAGCACTTCTCCTTGTAAAACATAGCAGCGTAGAAGATTCCGATGTGTAATTTTCTCAAAACCAGTGAGTTTATTCAATGAAGAGATGCACGATGATGTACTTATAATATCCTTTTTCTCGAGAAATACAGGTAAATTGCTGCCGTCAACATCCTTGAATGAATCTCGGATTATTTCAAACACTTCTCTCTTTTTATCTTCTTCGTTTCCACTCGTCTTCTGTTTCTTTCTTAGTGATTCAAGAATAAATTTTGTTGATATCGTTTTGAAGAAATCAAGATGGTCTGGTGAAATAAGAGGCACAACTTGATCCACGAAGCAACAAAATTCTCTCTCTATTTTGCTGACGGAAGACATTGCAAATGAGAACTTTGCTTTCTAGCGCACACGGAACAATGAAAGGAGAGAAATGAAAACAGCTGCCAGATGCTTTGACGTCATGCGGTTGTGCTGGTAAGAATTAAAACAACTTGCCTAACGTACAACTAAAATCTAATTGTATCACAAAGCTGTAGCAACAACAGGAATTGTAAGAACGCCAGACGAAATGACAATAGTGAGAGCGCCTAAAGAAATTGTTAAACATGCTCCAACGCCTTGTGTTACATTCTTAACTTTAGTCCATCTCTTTCTTAATTTTTTATAATGCTCTAATCTTAATAATAATTGAGATTCTTTATCTTTCATATAACGTACTCCATCTTTGTGTTTTTCTTTATTCAATTTTTCAGTGTTAATCTTTTCAATGTCCATTAAAGTAGAACTACGTTCATATGATAACGAAGGATATATTCTTGAGGTTCCTTCCACTTTTGTTTCATCCACTTTTGTTTCTTCCATTTTTAAATGAATATTTTGAACAAATATTTTGAATACAATCTTCTGCTATATTAGGACGTGATATTTTTTGGGCTACCTAAATTTTCATCTGCCTACATTTTCGACCTTCGGCTACGTGATATTCTTCGACCACGTGATATTTTTTAGATTACGTGATATCTTAAGACCGCCTAAATTTTCGTCCACGTGATATTTTGAGACCGCCTAAATTTTAAATTACGGGATATTTTGAGACCGCCTAAATTTTTGAAATTTTGATTTTTTTTGAAAAATTGTCACTACCTAAATTTTCGCCCTTCGGCCACATGAAATTTGAAATCTACCTAAATTTTTGAAATTTTGATTTTTTGAAAATTTTGAAAAAACCCGCAAAAGTGTGACATCCGGCGCAAGCGAAGCGTCGCGCCGGATGTCACACTATATACTACTCCGAGCAAGTAAAAACTGATTTTGAAAAAACTATGAAACCATTTAAAACTCTTGAAAAAGAACTTGCAAATAATGATAAACAAATTGATATAACAGATCCAGAGCACAAAACTATATTAGATGACTATGGATTACTAGAATCAAACATTAATAAGAAATTACCAAAATCTATGCAATTTGAACATTCTATCTCATTTATAGATGGAAAAACAATACCTAGATTTTATTTCGGACAAAAAGAAATATTTCCACAACCTTTTCGAGGTTTAATTTTTTCACCAGATAAATCTCCTTTTAATTTAGATAGAAATTTTGTTGATCTTTTAAGAGGAGCAGATTTAAATAATTATGCTGTAGAAGATCTCATAAAATATAAAGCTATGTTAGATAGAGTTGGTGCAGTAAAATCTCTTAGACGTTATAAACAATTAGAAAATTTATTATCAACAATGGTTAAAGTAGGAAAAGGTTTTAAAACAGAAACAACTGTATTTTTACCAGATGATCCACAAGAATTACTAAATAGATTAAATATTTTAATATCGGCAATAAAAGAAGGACATAATTCTAGTTTCAATGAAATTCATGCTATATTAAAAAGACTGTTAGAAAAGAAGATTCTAAATGAAGAGGATTATAAAAGTGTAGCTGAAATATGTTGTTGTTATTAATTTTTTTATAAAAAAATATTTATTCAAAATTTTAATTAAAAAATGTGCAGATTTAGACAAATCATTTAGAAAATTTGACAGATTTTGGGTTCATCAAAATTTAGTACGACGTTAAAAATTATAACAACTACTTCATCACACACTTGTAATTTAGAACCCATTCTTCATTTGGAACAAAATAAAAATTATCAAATTGCATTGACTAGTTTCTCCACATTTAACACTATTCAAAACGTTATCAAAGATGTGAATGATCAATTTAGATATTCTACTGATAAAGGAAAAACGTGGAAAATACTAACTTTTCTTCCTGATTCTTACGAAGTTGAATCAATATCAAATGAAATTAAGAGAAATTTAGGTATACCATTTAAAGATAAGAAACAATTACATTTTGCAGTTGAACCGGCAGTTAATAAATTTTCTCTTACTTTAGACGAAAATCATCAAGTTGATTTTAATCATGATAGATCATTGTCAAAGCTATTAGGATTTAATAAACAAACCTATAGTCAAGGTTATCATTTAGGTGAGAAGATTCCAAAAATAACTGAAATAAATTCAATTGTTGTACATTGTGACATTATTGAAGGAGGATATATAAATGGTAAATTGTCAAATTTAATATTCAGTTTTCCAGCTTTTACTGTACCCATTGGTTATAGATTAAATGTATTTCCCCGAACATTAATATATTTCCCTATTACAAGAAAAAAAACTATTAACAACATTAACATTAGAATCACTGATGAGAAAGGACAAGAAATAAATTTTGGAGGTGAAGAGATTATGATAGATCTTTTGGTTCGAGAGGTATAAACTCCCGTTCGGGAGGTATAAACTTCCGTTCGAGAGGTATAAACTCCCGTTCGAGAGGTATAAACTCCCACGCGAAGCTAGAGAAGTTTAATTTTCTTCTTCCTATTATTCTTCTTCTTTAGAAACTAAAAATAAAAAAATTAAAAATAAAATTTTTTTATTAAAAAATGAGTGAAGTACTACCATTAAATAATAAAAAAAAACTCAAATTTAATCATCATCCAAATTTATCTAATAAAGTTTTGTCAGTTATTTGTGGAAGATCAGGATGTGGTAAAACGTATCTATTGTTTAAAATTTTAACGACTCCAAATTTTTTGGATTATAACAATCTTATAATTTATACAACAACAGCAGAACAACCCGTCTATCAATTTTTAAAATATGGATTTGAAAATAATCTTAAAAAAACAGCAATTGCTTCATTATTGAAAGAATATGAAAAATCTGAAGATGAAGAAGAAATAAGTTCGTGGTGTGAAGAAGCAGCAAAAAATAATCAGTTAGTTGAATCCAATAAAAATAAGCATATAAAGATACAATTAATAGATGATAGTGGTAATATGGAAGATCCTAGTAAACTAGATAAAACAATGAAACATTGTGTAATTTTTGATGATTGTGTTAATGATAGAAATCAGTCAGTTCAGAGAAATTATTTCACAAGAGGTAGACATAATAACTGTAGTGTTTTTTATTTAACACAAAGTATGTATTCATTAGACGGAAGTGTTATTAGAAAGAATGCAAACATATTTATACTATTTGAAATAAATGCAAGAAACTTAAGTGATTTGTTAAGAGATTTATGCGTAAGAAATAAAGATGAATTTAAACAATCGTGTAACAATGCTTGGTCAAAAGATTATGGCTTCATTACAATTAATATTGATAAAAAAATTCATGATAGAGTTATAGAACATTTGTTTGCCGAGTGATAAAAATATACAAATATAGTGTTATAATATTTTATTTTTTTTATTTTATGTATATATCAAATTTGTCTATCTTAGAAATTAGAAAATTAAAAAGGTTCAGTAGTTATTCCATCAAAAAAAATCCTTTTTTTATCATCAAATGGATCTAATGCTAATTTATGTTCCTCTTTTAAATACATTTTATGTTTCTTTGAATTAAGTCTATAATTACATGCTGTTTTTATTTCATTATTAAATAATGCATTTTTATAATCTTGAAATGTTATTTGATTAGCCACTGATGCCTTTGAAATTCCTTTTAATGTTTTATGTGTTTTAATATTATTAGTTGTATTATAACAATAACATTTAGATTTTAAAAATATAGCTTCTGTTATGAAATCTTCATTTCCTTCTAATTCATCTTTTACTTTACATAATTCTGAAGGATGAATGATATCTTTTATTTTATCTATTTCTTCATCAAGTGAAGAATTATACGGTACTGTTAATTCTAAGAAAACAGAATCCGTATCTGTAAAGTGTAATTTATAGTTTTTGCCATAAGCAGGTGCTAAATAATCATATATAAATCTATACATAAATAGTTTAGCTAATTCTAATATAGTGAATCCAATAAAATTAAACTTATCATGTTTTACGCTAATTCGACGTAAATGTACAGCACATAGTTCATCACTAAATCTAGTAGTTCTTTTATATGTAGGTTTCCTTGTTAAATTTTGAAACCTATCTTTATCTTAAACTATTTCAATATTTTGTCTATTACGCACATTTTCTAAAGTCTTACCATAAAATGCATTATTCATTAATTTGAAGAACACGTTTCCAAAATCATCTTTATTTCTTTTAGCTATTTTACTTTTTTCAATATTGAACTCTATATAATTTTTTAACCATTTAGATTTTTGATAAAATAGCTTTCGATGTATTTTGTTGAGAATCATTCCATGTTCTAAATACCAATCTAGCATTCTTCCTTCAACGACATACTTTCCTTTATTACTTTGTGTTAACATAAGTTTTTTTGTTGGTCTGTATTTCTTAGGAATTATAGATTTTTGATAATCTGAAAAATCTTCTATATTGGGAATTTTGTTTTCGGGACAGAAAGGAAAATATTTTGTTTTATCTTTTATTTCATCAGGGTATGCTAAATCAACTTCATATATATAACCATCCATCATATGTTTTTTGATAATCTAGAATATTACACCATGACATTTCACCTGTTGGTAATTCTTGCATCATGCAAGAAGAATATAAGCTATTAAAATCATAATATAACAAATAGTTTTCTCTCATGATTTCATCAACTGCTGCTTGACTATCTTCATTTGATATAAGTCCTTCTATATTTTGATTAAACAATTTTATAAACTGATCACTTTCTTCTGGAGATAAAGGTTTCATTATTCCATAATCATCAGGATTTACTTTTTTATTGTAACACTGTACATAACGATTACCTAAAACTGATGAAACTCCACCTCTAATTCCAGATTCAAAAAATAATAATTTATCATATGCATTTTCTTTATAATGTTTAAGTTTAACATTTGTATGTTTTAATCCTGCTAACCATGTTAAACCTGGTGTAGAATAACAATAACATGGATCTATTCCGTAATATTCTAAACACATGTCACGAAAGTTTTCAAAAAGATCAGCTAGTATTAATACATCTATCTGAAGATATTTCATTGTTTTACAATTTAACTCTCTCCAATTTTTTTCAGCTTCTGCATAATCTTCTTCAGATAATTGTGATTGTTTTAATGTTGATTTAAATTTATTTATTGGATGAAGTTGTTTTTCTTCCATAATTTTATTCACAGAATTAAAATCTCCAGTTAAACCAGTCTTCGACTGTGAACCACAGGTTAAATATTCATACAGAAATATTTCTTTTAAAGGTTTTAAATTATATTTATTTAATATTTTACATTGTTCAGGTTTCAAAGTTTTTCCCATAACATCTAATGAATAAGGAGTAAAAAATCTAAATGCATCTAAAATTCTAATACAACCTAATTGCATTGAAAAATATTCTTCTTCTGTTTTACATAGTACATTTATTTGTTGTTGTTGTAATTTTTCAGATGAAAATAAATCTTTCATTACTAGATGGAAATCATATTTAGAACCATTGTAGAAATATAGAGGAACAAAGTTATATTTAAATTCATTAGCATTAAGATTACAAGAATTATGTGCTGCACCTCTATATAATCCATTTAGATGATCATGATCTTTTACCTTATCAAGATATCTACCTCTGCCATTTTTATAATTTTTTGTAAATTCTTTTCCACAGTAATAACAATTTGTTTCATTAACAAAATTAATTTTTTCTTCATCCGTTAATGGAAGCATTGGTATATTTGTTTCAAGCAATTGTGAAAAACGTCATTGTAATTCTTCTACTTTCTTTGTAAACATTTCTGAACTATATTCACCATAGTATTGAAAATATTCTGATTTAAATAATTCAGGATAATTTGAATGAATGTACATTCCCCAACATAATGGTTTTTGTACAAATAAATATTTTTCTTTACTTTGTTCAGGTGTACTTTTTTCATATTTATAAACCGAAGGTTCTAGGGCTTGGCCCGTACAATTATCAGAATCGGTCGAAGCCCTAGAACCTTCGGTTTGATTTTGTGTCATATTAACATTATATGCTTCAAAATCACAATAAATAGTAAAGGGCACTTTATTTTTCAAATAATGTCTATTATATATTAAATAATCATCTTTAGGAAAAGTATTTTCAACTGCTTCATTTTGTTGGCAATTCTCCAAATGTCTATTCATTTCTTCTTTAGTTCTAAAGCTCGTCATACATTGGAGACAAGGAAAATTAGCATTATCTGAAGTTTTTGTAAATATAGAAACATCTTTACACAATATAAAATGACCCTGATAACATAATATATTCGCTTGTGCTGGTTGTTTTGTTTGTTTTAATTTTTCAAATTTATCTTGATATATTTCATGTGTTTCATCAATTTCTTTTGTAAGATTAAATGTATTTCGATGAAAATTTTGATTTAATATTTGTAACTGATAACTATATTCTTTATCATATTGTTCTTTATATTGTTGTTGACATTTTTTTAAACATTCATTTATTTTTTGATTGGTTTCATTTTCTTCATTATTTAATTCTTTATTGTCTTCATTTAATTTTTGAATCGTTTCTATCTTATTTTGATATTTATGGCCATATTCTTGTACTAATATTTTTGTTTGTTGTTGATAATCTGTTTTACATTTTTGTAAACTTTCATTTAAATTTTGTAATTTTTGTTGATATTCTAAAGATAAAGATAAATAATCGGAATCATAATCATAATTATAATTACGTCCTTTATAATTATTATGATTAATCATTATTGGTGATAATGTTTTAACAATTTGAAATTTTTCAGTACATATTATATTTCCTTGGTAAAAAATATTACGATGCATGTAATTTCCTCTATCATTATATACTATTTCTGATTGACATAAATTTTTATTATTCAAATAAAATTTTTTTGAATGTGAGTAAAATGGAGTAATATTACCAATAGAAACATAATTCACATTTAATTCAAAAACATTTACTTCTATTAAATTTTTATTCTTTTTATGAAACTTTTTTAACCTATTATAATCATATGGAAATTCATCTAAGCCATCAGAAAGATCAAATTCATTTATGTATTCTTCTTTATTGTAATGACTTAGTCTTTCTTTATGATATTTTGCAGGATGTAAATGTGCTATAATACTCCACAGAAAACAATAATCGTCTTCATTTTTTATGTTGATTATTTGTGGTGAACTGAAAGGTAAAGGAACATAGCTACCACCAGTATTATTTTTATATTTATCAATTACTATTTTCTTAGATAGTATTTTAACAAATCTCCAACCAGATTCACGTAACTGGGCTTCAATTATACAATTTTCAAATTTATTCATCATCGATTCAAATATGGGTTGTATATCATTTATATTATGAATTTCTTGTGAATTTGTAAAATGTCCTTGTATTATTTCTTCAGGAATTCCATCAGGTCCATTTTTTGTATAAAGTACTTCTACATCCATATAACATTTGAAAGATTTTCTAAATATATTATAAAAGTTTGTTAATACATTATAAAAAGTTTCATCGGTTTCATTATGTTCAACGGGCGAAGCCCTAGAACCTTCAGTTCGTACAGATTCATTAAATAAATATTTTATATCTGTTACGGCTTCATCGGTTCGTTCAGCTTCATCTGTTTTTTTAATTTCGTTTAATTCATCTATTTCGTTAAATTCATCAGTATCGCTAAATAAATATCTTCCATCTGGTAGGGGCCAAGCCCTAGAACCTTCGGTTTGTATGGTCTCATCTTCACTATTAAAAACTTTTTTTTATTCTGAATGTGAATAATCATCAAACATTTTTTTAACTTTTATATCAGTAGGTAATGTTTCTAGATAGTTTTTATAACTATTTAATTTTAATATATTTCCTTCATCAACTCGATCTACATTTTGTAAATGCAATTTACTATTTAAATGAGATTGATAACTTCTTTTTGTTTGCAACTTTTTTTTACATAAGTTAGAATAAAACTTGGTATTTTCCATTTTTTTATTTTTTAAAGAAAAAATTTGTGTTTTAATTTTAGATATAAACATTCTAATATCAAGGTCTTGAGTGTTATTTTATATTATTATATATTTCACGTTCTTTAGTTATTTTATTTTCTTTATCATATAATGTTTTATAATATTAAGTTTTATCATATAACGTTTTACCAAAAGATAATTTAAATTTATTTTCACTAACTATTGATTCTTTATCATCATAAATTGATTCTTCATCATCATCATAAATTGATTCTTCATCATCATCATAAATTACACTTTTTGGGATTGGATGCCATTCTCTTATTGGTATATCTAATTCTAAATTACATTTTTTATCTGATAATAATATAATAGAGAAAAATATTGGTCTTTGATCTCTTTTGGAAAATTTAATAACACCACCATAATCTGAATCATTTTTAGTTTTTATTAAAGATGATAAAATTTTAAATTGATTAGATGTAAATCCTAATTTAAATTTTGTAGACCCGACACATAGTTGTCTAACAGTATCTTCAACTATACCATCATTATTATTTTCAATTGTAAGAAAATGAAATTTAGATAAATTTTGATTATATGTAGTATTAATATCATGTACATCAGTATGAGATATAAATTTTTCTTCACTTAAATTTTTATAATTACTAATATTTTCATAATCTTTTTTACCATTTACACCTTTTTCAGATGTTTCAGAATCATCATCTATATTATTATCATTATTATTATTATAAGATTCTTTAAGATCGGGCAAAGCCCTAGAACCTTCGGTTCGTTTATTGTTATTGGATTCTTTTAAAATATTATGATTATGATTATGGTCATTGTTAATAGCATAAGGTGTAGTCCACGTATAAGGTGTCGTCAACATATAAATTTTTTCTTGTTGAGCCAAGCCATTGATGTAAGATTTTAATAAATTAATATTTAAGTTGGAATATAATCCTATATATGTATCATCATCATACCTTTGCGGCATTTCTAATGTTTCTTGTTTATAAATAGTGTCTCTATAATACAATTCTTCGTTATGTTTTTTACTCTCTATATGAATATTATATTGGTTTTGTTCATCAACAAATAATCTAATTTTTCCTTTGAAAACGATTTTAATCTTTTAACTAATTATTTAATATTGATATAATTAATAATTTTATTTTCTATCCAATCAGTATTACTAATCGGCAAAACTGCTCTAATAAATCCGTAAACATTATTATGTCCTATTATAACCATATTTTCTTTATTTAATTCTACATATGCAACATCATTATATTTACTTACAATCTCCATAAATTTAATAAATGGATCACCTGGAAATATACAATAGTTAGTTTCTATAGTAGGTAAACCTTTTGTTTGTTCTTTAAATATTTCGGCTTGTAATTCAAATAAAATATTAACATCTATACATGGATTATTATTATTATTATCAAAACATTTATTTTCAAATCCCGTTGATCTCGTCGAATAAGAAGAACAGGATGATGCGGACGAATATAATTTTTTTAAATTTGCTTTATCCATTTTTTTATTTTTATTAGAAAAAATTTTATTTTTTTTCTCATTATATAAAAAATTTTATCTTTTTATTGTTAAAAAATGATGCTACCAAATGTTGGTGGAGGTGCATATATCCCCAATAATCGTGAATTAGAAATAGAAAATTATATCATGAAAACTGGAGACGTTTTATCTGGTCCATTGCATCTTTCTATTCTTCCGCAACAAAATACAGAGTTGACAAATAAACAATATGTTGATACACAAATCAATGACTTAAAAGAAAAATATATAAACGATGTTTTGGTTCCACTGATGAATGAATTAAAGTTGCTTAAACTTAATGACAAATCATTAAACGAAAAATTATTAAAACTTGATAAAAAGGATAGAGAGCTAGAAGCAGATATAGCAAAACTTTTTAAAAAGATTTCAGAACAATCAAAAATTTTAATATTACTTTCTTTAAATTTAAAATCTGCTGTAATTAAAAATAAACATCAGATAAAAATGTTAAAAGAACAATTAGAAGATGAAATAGAAAAACTACCTGAAAGAATTTAAAAAAAATTTAAAGCAGTTACAAACTACATTCCAAAAAAGTGTTGATGAATTAAGTTCTAAAATTACTCAACAAATGAAAAAGATGAATAGAATAATAAATGAAGTAAACTCACTTAATCAAAGAGTTGATAAAATGAAAACTCTTAAAATCAATTTAGAAAATGAATTAAAGAAAAATTTACAAGAAAACTCTAAAGAAAATAAAGAACAGTTAGATTCTGTTAAAAGACAATTAGATGTTCTTAAAATTAAATTAAATGCTCTTAAAGCGGCGTTGAAGATGAATCAGGAGAAAATGCAAGCTAATAGAAAAGAAATTAAAGTACATCACACGCTACTTGACGCAATAGATAAAGTGCAACAGACAATTAATAAAGTTATCTCGAAGTTGTTGTCCATTCACAAACGTTAATCTTGATCGGAGCGAAGCTCCTCGAGGCTTTAGCCGATCGGACCAAAGGTCCTCAGGTTACTAACCAATCATAAACGTAAATATTAACGTAAATATTTTTCCCAAAAGTCAAATTTAATCTTAAAAAATGCCTATAATTTATAAACACAATCTTAAACATTTTGCTTCAAATCAAAGAATTGCTCATGAACCATGTATGAATCCTGTTTATCATTATGATAATAGAGAAACAGTTCACACGGAAGGAGCTGGCACCTTTTCTGGTATTGGAAGTATCTTAATTAATCGTAACTTAATTAAAAATAATAAAGATTTGATTACATCTGCTAGTACAGCTAGTGCAATATCAAATGCTGTTAAGTCTCAAAACGAATTAAAACAACTAGAAGCTATTCGTAAACTTAGGAATGATTCTGAAGAACTGAAAAATTAAAAAAAACTTTCAGAGGAAACAAAAAACAAAATTGCTAACATAGCTGTGGGGGAAACCTTGAGGAGCGGAGCTCCGTCTGATAGTAAACATAAGAAGAAATCAGGCGTAGCCATAAAACGTTCAATTGAAGAAATAAGAGGTAACGCCGTGAGCAGCAACCTTCGGTCTAACCAGCAAAGCTGTAGCGGAGCTGGTCTAGCAAAATTCTAAAATATATTTTTTAGTAAAATTTTTTTAGCAAAATTTTTTAGTAAAATTATTTTAGTAAAATTTTTTTTAGTAAAATTTTTAGCAAAATTTTTTCTGTGTGTGAGAAAAAACAAAAAGTCAAATTATTTTTTATAAAAATGTCTTTGCTAATTGAAAATAAATTTGAATTAGATAAACCACCAGGTGTTAGTTATAATCAAAAAAGAATGACTATATGAGAATTGCTATGAATCCCGGATCTTCCAGTAGAGTGAATACTGGAGGTGATTTAATTTTTGAAGTTGATAATCAGCAGAGTTATTTATATTTATCTGATTCATTTTTACACTGTGAATATTCTTTATATAGTGATGCCAATTTTACAACACCATTACCAGATACCGATAATATTGCATTAGAGAATAATTTCTTTCCAAGATTATTTATACAAATGCATTTAGATGTTGCAACTCAAAATATAGAAACAATAAGTGATTCTCCAGGTGTAATTGATACAATGCTTAGATTTGTAACAATTGGTGAAAATAATAAAAAGTATGAAATCGAAGGTTGGTTTCCTGATACTAATGATGGTATAATTGTTGATGATTTAACTCACGCTGGAACAGATGCCGCAGGAATTGCGAAAGATGTACAAAATATTGCAAAACATTTAAATAAAACAAACAATAGTGCATATAAAGAAAGACGTGAATTTAACAAGAAAAGTAAACAGACAGTAAATTGGTCATTGTCTCCATTATTCGGTTATTTAGATTATGATAAAATATCATATCAATTAAAATTTAAATTAATAATTCATCGCACAGCAAATAATGAATTAATCTTTTTTGGTAAGACTGGAAAAAAAGCATATTTAAAAATTGATAGACTTGAATGGTGGATTAAGCATATTACTCCTAGTTTAGAGATTGAAAAAGCTATTGCAAAAAGATTAAATACTAACAAACCAATTCCAGTAAATTTTCTAAAGCGTACTGCTAGTTCAGTAACTTTTTCCGAACAAGATTTAACTGGCATTTTACTAGAACTGCGAATACTCCAAGATATTTATTACTAACATTTCAAAGAAATAATTCTCCAAGTTTTTATAAGAACAACAATCTTTTTCATATTAATACAATTCGAAGTTTACAAGTTTCATTAAATCAAACCCGATATCCAATTGATCCATTAAGATTCGATGATACCAATAATCAATTTATGGAAGGATATGATGCTTATAGAAATCTTTGTATAGAATTTGGAGTTGAACCACAATTAACTCCTGGAGATTGGAGACATTTATATCCTGTTTTCTGTCTCGATTTAAGTGCACAATCTGAAGATATTATCAAGACTGGTTGTGATGTAACAATTAATATTGAAAAAAAAGATTCCACAACTTCATTGATGGCTTATGGTTTATTGCTAGAAGATGTAAAATATTCTATTGAAATTCTTAATGGAAAGATGGCTAGGATCGGCTGAAGCCTCTGAACAAAGTCCTATAAGTTAATTAAATTCTTAGATTAAAATTTTTTAGTAATTAGTAATAAAATTTTTTCGTAACTAGAATAGATTAAAAATTCTTAACTTAAAATTTTTCATAACTAGAATAGATTAAAAATTTTTTTATTAAAAATGTCGGAAGCGAAAAGTAATAATAATAATAAAACTGTTGAATTAAAATTACGTAATATTGTTGACAAAAATACCCCTAAAACTATTACTATTAATAAAAAAAGTATTACATAAGTAGACCAATGATAGAGAATATTCAACTACAAGAAGAAAAGAATGGCGGGATTCTCCCATTAATTCCACTAATAATAGGTGGCATAGCAGCAGCAGGAAGTGTTGCAGGTGGGACAGCTGGTATTGTCCAAGCAGTAAATAAAAATAAATCAGAGAAAGCAGCATTAGAAGAACAAAAACGTCATAATAGAGAGTTAGAGAAAGTTACTAGGGGTGAAGGAATAGTAGTTAATTTCATTAGTAAATTAAATTTGGTTGATGAAGGAAAACGAGTTCTTAAAAATATTCTCCACAATGTTGATGATTTAATTGAAATTAAAGAAACTAAAGATGGTTCTGGAATATATCTAAGTCCTAGTATGATTCGGTAATAACCTCAGGACCTTTGGTCCATAAGGTAAAACTTTTATTTTATCTTTTAAAATGAATTCTACAAATTCCGAAAATTTAATTAAATTAAAAATTGCTAATTTAGATTTATTAAATTATCTATTAAAAAAAAATAAAAACTCAAATTGTCAGCATATATGGTGACATACAAAAAGCATTAGAAAACTTTCCTGGATTTATTTGGAGTAAATATTCGAAAGAAAAACATCTTCCTGGTCATTCATATACCGGTCCAGGAACTCGATTAGATATAAGACTAGATGAGAATAATAATCCGAAACCAGGTGAAGAACCAATAAATAGAGTAGATGCCGCCGCTTATAGACATGATTTAGCTTATCGAAATCATGATCTAAGTTCTCGACATGCAGCTGATAAGAAGATGATTCAAGAATTAGATAGTATTCAGAATCCTTCCTTTAGAGAAAGAATTGAAAGAATGTTTGTTAAGAAAGCTTTACAAGCTAAAATATTATTCGGTCAGGGTTTAAATGAAACGACAGCAAAGCTGTCTGAGGGCAACGCTCGAACCTACGCGTCCGAAATCCACAAGGAATATAGAAGGCCTAAATATTTATTGAAAGTAAAAGTATTTAATAAAGATGATATTTGGAGTGCTGATCTTATTCATATGCCGAATGATTCTGATTATAAATACGCAGTGACCGTTATAGATTTATATACACGATACGCTTGGGTAAAGCCTTTAAAAAATAAAAGTGGTCTATCAGTTAAATATGCGTTTGAAGAAATCTTTAAAGAAAGTAAGAGAAAGCCAAGGAAATTGTTTGTTGATAAAGGGTCGGAATTTTATAACCGAAACGTTCAGCCACTATTTGAAAATGTTTATTCAACTGAAAATGCAGGGAAGGCCGTAGTGATAGAAAGATTCAATCGGACGTTAAAAGGTAAGATCTTCAAGAAATTTACTCAGCAAAGAAATCAGAAATGGTTGAAGATATTACCAGGAATTGTAGAGCAGTACAATAATAAAGTTCATTCAGGTATTGAAGAAACCCCAAAGAATGCTTCTGACGATCCAGATTTGATATGAAAAAAAATATTCGAAAATAATTATTCGAATGAGAGTAATCCGAATTTGCAGAAACTTAAGCCGAAATTTAAAATTGGAGATAGAGTTAGAATATTTAAGTATAAGAATAAATTTGAAAAAAGCTTCGTTGGCTATTGGATGAAGATATCAGAGGCCGATTTTATCAAAATGAATTACAACGAACTGATTTTTAATTATCATTATCAATATTATTGGAACTAACGTTTCGGGAATGAAATTCTCTTGTTCAATTCTAACATAATATCAAGAAATGGTACTCCTTCCCGTAATTTAAATAAAACATAAAGACATAATTGACCACAATAAGTAGTTCCTGGTTTTTGAATTTGAAACGTATTAGAAGTTCCATTGACAAGTAATTTTTTTTGACTTCATTTGTTGGTGGAAGTCCATAAGAGTCGAAATAGTAATTATCTCCGTTTATATTGGACGTACCTGCAGACCAATGTACTCCTTTTTCATCTGTTGTGTGAAGATTTGTTATGAAATTTATAGTTATTGTTGGCTTATTTTTGATCAATTGTAATTCGTCTCTCATTAGAACATGAAAATTCTTTATTCCCATTTGATTTGTGATTTTCTTTAGATCAAAATTTGTAGTTGTTTGCGTTCCATATAATTTTAAAAACTCATTTATGTTGCTCATTTTATAATAAAAAAATTTCTTAAGGGACCCCTAGAAGTCAGAAGGGAGGGGGTAGTAGAACTACGTTCATATGATAACGAAGGATATATTCTTGCAGTTTCTTCCACTTGTTTCTTCCATTTTTAAAGAAATATTATTAGACACATAATTTTAGTTATCTCATATTTTAAAAACCTGAAAAATGATTTTCAAAGTAAAAAATGATCTTAATCACAAATTTTGAGATTCTTAACTTTTCTGATTTTTTCGGTGTCCTGGAACGGTCATGATTTGAGCAATGAAAAATGCCATAATCGCACACTTGAGATTTTGAAAAATTTGAAAAATTGGGTATTTTTAAAAACGCCTAAATTTATGAATTTAGGTCTTCATAACCTGAAGAAGGGTTCAAATTCATGAATTTATGTCGTTTTTAAAAATGCCATTTTTTGAAAAAATGGTACTTTTTTGAATGGACTAAATTCATGTATTTAAGTCTTAATAACCTGAAAAAGGGTTCAAATTCATGAATTTATGTCGTTTTTAAAGATACTATTTTTTGAATTTTATGGTGTCCTGGAACGGTCTAAATTCATGAATTTAGGTCTTAAAAACCTGAAATAATGACATAAATTGATAAATTTAGTCGTTTTTAAAGATACTATTTTTTGAATTTTATGGTGTCCTGGAACGGTCTTTTGCCCATTACTTACGCGAAGAACCCGTCAAAAGCCTTGGAAAGTGGCAGGTTTCAATCACAGACAGGCACGGCGGTACTGAAATTCAGAGAGGGGTGATCGATAGGGTGCGCTTGCCAGGACGTTTTAAGCTGTTTTACTGTCAGTTCTAACTGCTACCAAGATTGATGTGGTCGCTGACAGTGCACGACCTCTGCCTAACGAGAGTAGAGAATGAAAGTGTACCGGGGGAAGTGCCTTGGGGTTCCTGGGGATGACAACGGAGATTGGATTCTACTGCTGCTCTGTTTGGTTGGCACTGCCCCTGAAGTCTGTTATTGAAGATATTTCAAGGTGGCCAAGGTAAGATTTGCCTAAAAAGTTCCAGGATTCTTCAGATCCTGTCATTTCGTCTGCACTACCGATGATTGGGTCAGACAGGAAATAGAGCGTTGATGAAACAACAGAACATGCTGTTGCTGATGATAAATTTCAGGAAGTTCTGGGAGTGGTACAGACAGACAGGAGAAGTCGTACCGAACCCAAATGGCGGATGAATGACCATCAGACAGAAAACTTGTCGAGGAAGCAGCGAGATGTGAGGAAGAATGTGTGAGAGCAGCAACAGCAGCCCAACAAGGAAGGCGGACAGCATACAAGAAGCTTGTCGAAGTCTCATCAATTCCTCAGGTTCGCAATCGGTAGCATCTACGATGTTTTAATGACACCGGCTAATTTGCAACGTTGGGGCATAGGGGGTTCAGATCGCTGTGTAGGGTGCGGGAGAATGAATCCGGGGCTGGAGCACATCCTATCTTCATGCTCCGCTTCTCTCCCGAGATATACGTGACGTCACAACCAGGTGTTGGAAGTTTTATCGACAGTCAATGGAACAGATGATCGACGAGGCGAGAGATTTCTATGAAGGTGAGAAGGACTGAGCCGTTTGCTGCGACACTGGCAGAAAAGTCATCCAAAGTGAGGTGTTGGTGACATCACAAAGGTCAGACCTAGCTCTCGTCAGCAAAGAAGTCCTCAGAATGATTGAGCTCACTGTACCATGGGAGACCAGAATCTCGGATGTCCATGAAAGGAAGAAGGAAAGGTATAGTGATTTGTTACATGAAGTTCAGGGCAGGGAATGGAAAGGTTGACTATATCCAGTGGAGGTGGGATGACATGGCTTTGTGGCAAGCTGTGTCCAGAAATTGTTATAAGACGCAGACTTTAACCAGAGGTGGAGGGTCAGATTGGCGAAGGAGGTGCAAGAGGCAACAGCATGGATCTGCATGGATTTACAATGCCACACAACCCTAGTATAGAACTGAAGAGCTTAGTCGTTAGGATCTACTGGCCCCGCTGGTAGAACGATTTTAGGAAAAGGACGGAAACTAAGATGACATCAGTCCTAGCTGATGATCAGGGTTGATGCTGTTGGGGGCAGCTGTAATATCCTAGCTGTAATGACTAATTGGCATAGGACGCCCCTTGCAGGCGAAAAATAAAATTCAAATTGAATAACTGCAACCTCAATTTTTGCGGTCGTGAAAGCATTTTTTTGAGGAAAAATCTATTACTTTTGTTAACATCATTTCATGTGCCCGATGGTGCAACGTCAAAGGTTGAAAGGCAACAGAAACTAATCGCTCATCTGGGAAAGCTATGTACCGAAATTCTTGTTGCAGATATAGGTAACGTGTATATATTTATATATATATATATATATATAATCAAAAAATGTTGTTATGCACTACTCCGAGTATACTTAGAGTTTCACGCTACATACGATCTTCATAGTGCAGTTAACATGAAACAAAGAAGCAATATAAACATAGTAAGTTATAGGGAGGTGTTTTCAAATTACAAAATTGGCAAGAGGAATGCGGCAATGATATTTCACTGATCAGCGAATAGATGACAGTAAATATTTTCTTCTATGTCTACATGTAGATATAATTTCACACTTTTTGTTAATTAAATTATTAGGCTTTTGTGTTAGAATGTGATATTTCTCCATCAGACACAGATTACATTTTCTTGTACCACATTTATACGGTGATGTTTCACAAATTATTTCCCATTTGATGTTATAATTTTTGTTGTTGTTCTTCAATATCCAGATAAATTTCGACAATGCAGTTTCGTTTTCATATCTGATGTTCGTGAAAGACTTTTTGTGATTGCGATATCTCGTTTTGAAGCTGTTTTCTGTTTGACCGATGTATGAATGATCTTTGCCATCTTCTGTTGTTACCGTCGCTTTATACACAACGCATTCCTTCAAACATTTTCCTTCAAGAGGACATTCATCTTTTTTCCTGCAATTGCATTGTTGCTCACTGGATTGCGTTTGGCTAGTTTCGCTGTTGTTTGAGTTGTTTTCGTTTTTGTTTGAATTCAATATCTTGCTGTTATGCTGCTTGATAGTATTTCTCATATTAGTCATGCAGCTATAACTCACCTTTATGTTGTTTCTGTTGAAAAGAGTTCGATATTTATGGTTGGAAGGAAAGTGCTTATTCACTAATGAGAGGAATTTATGTCCAATATCTGTTTTTACATTTTGACTGAACGGCGGATTGAACCAGATGATATTTCGGCGCCTTTGTTTCTTATTTTCTGCTTTCTTGAACTTCAACTTATGCCTGTATCCACACTTTTCGAGCGCGCTTTGATAATGTGGCTTTACCTTTTCAAATTCAGCTGCATCGCTTGAGAGTGAAGATAATCTTTTTTCCACCATTGTTGGTATTTGTTTAATTATTTCTGGCGGGTGGTTTGATCTTGAGTTGACATATAAAGGTATATTATTTGGCTTCATGTACGGTCTGTATTTACCAGTTTGCAAATTGAGATGAACATCTAGAAAATCAGTAGACGTCAAGTTACTTTCTACCGTAATTTTCAAATTGTGCTCTTGGAAGATCTTTATTATATCCTTTCTTCCTTTGTCAGTTTCGGGTCCGGTTACATTATTCAAAACTGCGAGGCCATCGTCTCTAAACAATCCGATATTGTCTTTTCCAAATCTTGCTGCTAATTTACTCAACAGGAACAACCCAACTAACTCGCAAACTTCTGCGCCATCGTAGCTGCCTTGGGTAACATCAAACAACCCGTTTTCTCCTTTTTTCTGCCATATTTCGTTCTTTGTGTATAGCAATGATTTTCTGGCATGTAATATTGTGTCAATGTCTTGTTGCTTGAATGTTGAAAAATTTTCAGCGAATTTGATGCTGTCGATTAATAATTTTTCTGTAGTAGAAGGATAAAAATCCACAATATCAAATTTCATAAATTTTGATGAGTTTTGTAGTTATATTAAATGGATTTAAACCCGTATATATATATATATATATATATATTATATACAGGGTGCGAGAAAAGTCTTTGCGGATTTTTGGTAACTTTATATTTAGTTATTGTATGGTGAATTGTTTTACTTTATTTTCATTTTTCTTTGAACAAACCCATCTAGAAATAAAAACTAAACATTCCATGTACTCATTGACATTTTTATTCTTCAAATAGCTCACCGTCATACTCAATGCACTTCAGAAAACGTTTCTGAAAATTCCTCAACGAATCACGGTAGTAAGAGAGAGCAATGTTGTTCATTTGTCGCTCAATCTCTTCCCGCAAGTCCTGAATGTTCCTGTAAATAAAACCTGGAGGATAAACCAATTGCCGCAGGTGACTGCAGAACCAAAAGTCGCAGGGTGTCAAGTCCGGCGATCTTGCTGGCCATTCAATAGGTCCTCTCCTGCCGATCCAGCGATTGGACAAATGAGTCTCTAGAATTTGACGCGCTGAAAGAGAGTAATGGGGAGGCGCTCCGTCTTGCTGGAACAGAAGGGTTCTTCCAGTGCCACGAGAGAAATAAGGAACGACTTGGTTCAACAGAAGATCAGAATATCTCTTTCCATTCATGGTTTCTGAACTGATATCGTAGAGAAGAAGTCCGGAATAGCCTATACAGGCCCACACGGTGAGGCTAGGAGTCTTGCCTGGGTTGGTCATTCTAATATTCGGGTTCGTCGTAGTCCAGAAGTGCACATTGTGCTTGTTGATGTTGCCTGTCAACGACATGACAAACTCGTCCGAAAATGCTAGCTTTCGGAGGAAAGCAGGATCTTCTCTCGATTTTCTCCTCATTTCTTCACAAAATTGTAAGCGGCGGTCTTCGTCCCCATCACAAAGAAATTGAGAATATAGCGGCTTGTATGGATGATAATGCTCGGCTTTTAGATCTTTTCGGACAGTGAAATCAGAGATCCCGACATCCCTCGATATCGCTCTTGTCGAAGTTGAAGGATTTTCAGTGACAGCTTCAATTACCTTTTGCCTGTTTTCATCTCCAGATGCTGTTATGGGTCTGCCACTTCTGGGTCGGTCGTCGGACAGGCTGCCGGTTTCAAGAAGTTTGTTCTTCCAATACAAGATTGTTCTCGACGATGGGGGTTCCTTGTTAAATTTCTCTCTGAATTGACGAGCACTTTCTTCACAGTTGAAAGAAATGGCCCACGATGTGCAATAAACTTTTTCTATTGTCGAGAATTCCATCACAATATCAAATTACTCACATACATCAGTGTATCGAGTTTATAAATACAGTGTATAAAATGTATTGATTAAAATTAAAAATCTCGTAGTAAGATTCAAATGTGAAATCTATGCTGGTCAGGAAAAATAAGTGGCATAGCTTTTCAAGGCATAACATTTATTAAGGTTAATCATCCATTGTTTAGTCCGTTATTTAATGATCGATCCTCGTAGCTAGATTCAAATGTGAAATCCATGGAGCTCAGGAAAAACAAGTGGCATAGCTTTTTAAAGCATCGAAAATAGCACAATTAAATGCCGAGTTTGCAAAACGTATGGAAAGTAATCAATTTAAATTTTGTTGATTGAATAGCATAAAGCTCACTATGTGTTAAATCTGAAGACTTGGCATGCATAATAGTCGAGTGACAGAGTTATCTAGAAACGCATTGCCACATATTGGTCACTGAAGAAATGATATTTGATCATTGAATAGCAAAATATAAAGTTGACAAAAATCCGCAAGGACTTTTCTCGCACCCTGTATATAGTCTTGGACTAAGCCCTTGAGACTGTCGGATTGACGAAGCGTCGGGTGATTTTTTGAAAAAAATTTTAAAATAGATTTACGTCAAACAAAGGGAGCGATTGTTTTTTTCACACAATTATGACTAACCTCCCGTACGGACGAACTATGAAATTTAATGAATGGTATGTAACTTCTTCAGCATGCGGAAGTTCTTCGGCTATATTAAGACAACTGTTTAAAAAAGTTTGTAAATTTACTTAACACAATTGTCGTCTTCCTTCAAGCTGAAGGCCACTCTTGTCAGGCGAACAAAATACAAACTCAGAAGAGCGCATACAGGCCTGTGATTAGCCGATGAAAAAAATTGAGGATTTTTTTGCAAAAATTTGAGGAATGGAAACGGAGCCTAATATGATAATTACAAGAAAAACTACAAATTTTAGAACGGATTTTGGGCCAAACTTCAAATCATGAAAGTCACAACGAAGAAGGTAACCCAAGGGTTGACCACACCCCACTTTTTGAGGTTGTGTATATTGCAAAGGAATACTGACTTAGTCATAATCACTTCCCGCGTTATTACGAAATCAATTAGTTGCCTCAAGTATTATCTGCTTAGAATGTGTCGAACAGAGATGTCAGATCAAGCTGCTGATATCGCTCTGCTTCACGCTGTCGTCTCCAATTCAATTATGCTTGTCAGATTTGTAAACTGTAATTTTTTTGAATGTAGGATATATCCTCAACCACATGCATCTGGGGCTTTGCAACGATTAATTTTCACGGACTTTAGACAAATTTGGGAGGAGAGTAACCGATAAGTATAGAAAGCTTAAAATCGTTGACGGAATGCTTGTGACTCAAAAAAAGTCAGTAATTTATCATGAAGGATACGCCACATTACACACTAATTTATTAATATCACTTTATACTGCACAAGTTTTGGTGGCTCTTGTTTATCTGTTAGCGTTTGATCATATCGCTCCGATCTACATTCAAATGAACATGAATTCTCTCATACAACACAAAACAAGTGTCGGGAACAGGCTTGCCAGTTGAGTTGTTGGTCTCACACAGGCAAAGAGTGAAAGATTATCACCTCTATTCGCATGAAGTTGCACAGTGATATTGACGTCCACATCTTGCAGTAGACCCAGGTTGAAAATCTACCAACTCAGTACTATGTGGTTCAATGTCTTAATTAATCTGAATTTCGCATGCAACGATAAGCAATGTGTGCACTAATTTCACACCAACCTATGTTCAGCAAATTATGAAAACGATCTATAAGTGAATAATTCATCCAGGATAAATGTCGGTCCCCAGACCCTGGAAAATGTAGCTGCAAAAAGACTCATGAGATAGCAGAGCTTTATACGCTTCCAACCCCCGCACGCTAGTGACCAGGAGGCACGTAGACACTAAATTTAGGGACCATCCGCTTTACCCCGTCGGATGTGTTCGTGTTCAGCGGAAATAAAATGGAAGAGAGTGAGTGAAACAAACGCTTCAGTTGATACGAGCACTGAAATCCAAGTTGGTTGGGCTACCTATATGTTATCATATAATGGATATGGAAGATCGATATCCTAAAGTTCTTTAAGAAGTACAAGCATGCATTTAGCAGCCATATAGTCGCAGAAATATATAAAGAAGGTTGTGACAAAGGTCAAGATAATTAATGAAAATAATTGAATGTGCATTTTATTGTTGGAATTCTAAGCAATATTATGAAGTTAGAAGTAAAAAATTGCAGTGTTCAAATATACAATTTCTGTAGGTTAATCGCAGTGTTTCACTCATTAAATACGTGAAAGCATTTAATGAGTGAGTTCGACAGACAACAACTTCGGACAACTTCTCTGCTTAGCAAAATAAGTCCAGACGAACCGGAACATCTGCAGCCCTGTAGCTTGCAGAAATGAAAAAGATATTCAACGTATTCAACGTAACAAAATTAAAAAACAAGCTAACGACTGGTTAATTTTTGATGTGCTAAATATGACATGGCTAAAAGAAAATCATTATATCCTAAAATGTCTAGGAATTTAAAAATACTTACTAGAAGGACAAGCAACGGTTCTCCTCTCCTCATGTGGAATGAATTGGTGAGTAAGTCGCTCTTTTCAAAATTATGTTTGCGCTTATATATTGAAAAGATTCTGTTTAACAGTCTCCCCATTCAGATGATAAAAGGATAGGTCTGTTTCCAATCAAAATATCAGATCTAGCTAGCAAAGCGGGATTACGCTACCTAAAATCTACTAAGTGTGTGAGAGAAAAATCATTAAGTTATAAATCATGAGAGAAGAAAAAGAAAAGAAATAAATCATGAGTGATTCATGATTAGCAGCATTGGATGTAGGGTACATGTTACAGGATTCTATCTTAGATTCTTGTTTGGAAGTTTACATATCATCACCATTCGCCAAAAAACAATACATTATCCGACATTTAGTCTGTAGTGTGTCGCATTTGAGGAATTTCTCATAGTTAAGCTATATTTGAGGAATTTTTGAGGATTTGAGGAGTAATAAACAAATTTGAGGAATTTGAGGAGTAATCACAGGCCTGCGCGTATTAATTCAAATGGATTTTTCGTAAATCGAACGAAATGACTCTCTAAGTCTGCAGAGCAAGTTACCGCTGATAGGATGCAAGCGCGTAATTACAAATTTTGCTGAGAAACTCTATCTTTCCCTATTTAATTTGTAGCTACATCAAATTCATAAGGTGCCCAAATTAAAATACAATAACCAAGACTGATGTCAAAACAAAATGAGCATTAGTTTTTGTGCTCATCTCTACGATTTGAACAATAGATTCGAAATAAGATTTGCCAATTTGCATGTTTTAAGGCTCATCATTAGAATATAGATCCGTTTCCATGTAAGCCCCCCCCCCAAAAAAAACCTTACCGAAAACCTCGAGGATGAGATCATGGAGTTGAAAGCCAAAAATGTTCTTCAAATACATTTCACAACATAAACACTCAACGTATTTTGACTGCCAAAAAGAACTGCTGTTAAAGCATTGCATCCCCAAGTTGTGGTCAAATGCTTCAAAAGTCCTCCTGTTCTCACTACATCTTACTCAGTTGATGCTAGATTCAGCACAGGGTGTCACTTGCTAAGTAGGGAAAGCTTTAAAGTTTCACGCGGAGATGATCATCTCTGTCGGAGTCACATTCAACTGAAACATCAACTTTTAGCACTGGGACATCAGGCGCATATTCACATTAGTGAACATCTTTCTGTGCTACTATCTTCAATATATGCTGAACACTTTATTATAAATTATTTTTCATTCATTCGACATGTGCAATTTTTTAATAATTTTGAATGGCCGACATAGGTACATTATATATAATGCTGCATATTACAAACATAAATTTGGTGAGCTATGATGAATTAATAGGCATATTATAATGAAACTTGGGGGCGAGGGGGAGGGGCGACTGCTCCCGTAAGGTTCAGAACCACTACCTTAAGAATGTGACATAATGCATCATTATTTTAATAAACCAATGAAAGTTCTTTATGCAGTGATGGGAAACTAACACTCACCAATAATTGGGTGACTATCTCCGTTCCGTCATTAAAGAGTAATTTGATATTGTCCGGATCCTCTCGATTGAATTCCTTTAGTTGACGTCCATACAGAAGTCGAACATTTTCTGCTTCCTGAAGAGTTGACTTGAGCGTTTTCATTATCAAAGAATTCTCCACTATATAAGCCATATCGCTCGTCATCAAGTCATCTTCAAGTGAGATATATGCATCGGACTGATCCTCCCACACCTACAATTAGTCATATATGAATTTTAATCGTGCATTTAAGAGAAATAGACATAATTACAATTTTAGAATAAAACCGCTATGTAAATCATACTTTCACAACATTCAAGTCACTTTTTTGCAAGGAGTAATTAAAGCAATTTTCTACGACCATGTAGCTTTATATTTCGGCCTAGCCTTTAACAAGGGATGCAGAAAAAGGATATTGTACTGTTTATTCTCAAAACCTTGAGAACAATGAGAACAAGAATTAATGAGCATCTAAAAGGCCTTGAATCTGAGGTTTATAAACATCTTATGACACACAAGTCCATCACATGGTCAATATTACATCGAAACTTCTATTACATGGCTTAAAAGAAAGAGATAAAAGCAAGGCCTACCGAAGTGCTACTCAATCTTATTAATTCTGTGTAACTTTTAGTTTTCCTTTACCCTCATAGATTAGTTATTTTATCCTTATGATATCTCAAGTAATCCATGTTATTTTTGTTAAAATTCTGTGTTAGCATGTCTCAATGATCATGCTCTACTAAGGTTCTAGGTTGTATTCCGTAAGTAGGGAAGTTAAAATTTTCTGAATGACATTCAGTACAATATCCTTTTTCTGCATCCTTTGATAAAGGCTAAGCCGAAATATTGGGAATATAAAACTACAAGGTTGTAGAAAGTTTCTTTCATTGCTACTTGCAAAATAAATGAATCCCGACCGATGGCAACGAAAACTCATATTCAAGTTACTCATTAAAATTCGAAACTTATGACACACGTTCATTTGAAATGATGTCAGCATTTGTTGATTTGACCAGATGGCAGCTTGAAACATTTCGGAGTGAAACAAATGCAGCATAATCGAATATAATTTTTGTTTTCAGGATAATTGAGAATAGAGGATATGCAACTATTTCAACGGAAAATCGACGCCGATCAGAATACGAATTTTAAATGAAATCTGATAGGATACTATCCGACAACAGATTTTCAGGGTTAGATGATATGGAGGTTGGAAAAGGAAGTCATCATCATCACTACAGCTTGGAAATCTGTGCAAATTTGAGATGAAAATCTGACTGACATTATTACAACGGAACCGCAAAATCTTGTAGTCAGCACAATCAACATCGATTGAAGGAGCGCTAGAAGCTTGCTGATCAGCACTCACAGAAACATGAACATCTGCTTTACCATCGAACATGTGGTGAGGAGTATAGACCCTATAAGCCAGGACCAGGAAAATTGAAATAGTTCACTGACTAAACCTGTGTTTCATTAAGGCTCGTCCAGTCTAAAGGAGCTTTGGAGTTGATGCCACGAATACTACAAAATTTGATTCTAATAATCACTTTCACATGCATCCTTAAATCATCTTAATGTCGATTTGTTTCACATACTTGCATGCGCCGGACAGGATGATAACGAATTTTCTTTATTTTTTGCCACACATCCACTTCTGAAAATTGAAACATAAAAATGAGTCTAACTGGAAAGCTCTGATGAAGTCGTAGAAACATGTAAGTCTACATATCTAAAAATGCTTTATGTATTATAACTTTTTTACAGAATTTTCACCCCAAGCACAGCTATGAGCCATGAACGAAACTAGAGGTTATTCAGTGAAAAAGTGAAATAACAAAAGTATAGCAAATTGATAATAACATGAGAATACTAATGCGCTGTTTATATTTTCTTTCGTAGAATGTAGTATATTTTCATTTTGAAGGCTTTGATGTTAATAGAGGCTGATTAATAGGCTGTTACATACATGACATCATGATTTGCGGTTTCATTACTCACATTTGTCTCAGCTGGAAAAGCAAAGATTCCAAGGTGTCGCAGCAAGGAATGCAAGGCAATATCATACATGTGATGGTGTTTGATAGTTGAAAAAAGTTAGTTTATTCCAAAAAGCTTCCATATTTCAGAAAGCCATGTTTTCAGCAAGGTGTTTTAATAATAACTTCACATAACGCACGCGACCAAGTTGTAGAAAACACTGTACACAACGTGTATCTTTTATGAGGTTGAGATAACTATAATTTCACGGACGGAAAACAACTTCTTGGCGGATTTGGACCACCGGCATTCTAGGCCAACGCTCTGCCAACTATCGACGAGCGACAGCATGAAATAAGTTCTCAATTGAAGAATCTCCGTAATCCAATCAGATGATTTCATCCCTAGAGACAACATAACAAAAACCGTCAAATCAAACTAACAATACCGAGATATTAGTAATTCAAAGCCAGCATTATACTTTGCTGGGTATTTTTTCAATTTCAACTATCATTTTCAAATGCCCTATAAACTTTTGAGACTCAACATATGTGGTGTCCATCAGGGCTATCAGCCACTTCGGGGACAGACAAGGCCAGGACCTTCGCTGCGAATTCCACCATTGGTCAGTCTAATCAAGACCACCTGATGTGCAAATGTCAACTATCATAACATATGAAGGTGTTTCTGGCAATTGCCGGTAAACATGACAGTTCCATCGTAATGTTGAAGATGTGTTACAAAATGCCTACAAATCTTCATGAAAATTGTCTCAAGTTGTTTTTGTTACCAGAAAAGGTGAAAAGAATGATCCAAGATATTATCGCCCATTATTATGTCATTAGTAAGTGGTTTTAAAAAGTTTCAGGAAGCAGCACGGTTTTGGAAGGCTTGATTCGCATGGGGCCTGTTCATGTAGCTCACTGAAAGTCATAATCGCCTGACAAGTTTGGAGAATCCCCATCAGCAACAATTGACATTTCAAGTGCTTTTGATCGCCTGCAGAATTCTGCACTGATGAACAAACTGGTTTCAAGGCGTTTATTGCCGGGGGCCAAACCACGGTAACGCTCGCTACATTTGATGGCAAAAATCGATCGAAAACTAACATTCTCTATGATACGATATTCTTTTTGAGTATTCTGAAGACACAGTTTGATGCAATACGACATCGACCTATTACACACAAAATATGAAGTTCATACTACCTCTACATTTGTATACAGAGATCATTTAATATGGTAACGCTCGCGACAGAGATCAATATTTCATTATAGATTTTTTGAGATTGCATTGATATTTTATCTAAACTAAAGAAGCTGTTGTCTCTAAAACGAAATGATGGATAAATAATGAATAGTTGATGATTTCTTCATGCTTGAATAGAGTACTGAAAGCACCGATTACGAGATCTCAATCATTCTTGACGGCAACGCTCGCGACATTATCTAAAAAACTACAGATAACATAAATTTTGCCATTGTTTGTCATCACGGAAGATAATAATAATGAAGATTACAAGATTGAACGATTAGTTTAGAAGCAGCACACCAAACATTTTATTTGTACCGGAATCGTAACACAGAAGTTAAGCATCCTGCAAGATGAACGTTAATATCGGAAAACTTACTATATCTTGGGTAGACATAGCCATGAATCATGAAGAAGCTTTAGTTACATGAGGAAGAAACTTCCCTTACCTCAACGAGTCTTTCTCTGACTTAGGACAGGGAATGGAACTTCTTTAGTCGCTGTACATATACTTACCCCTCCCCGCTTTTGTCATTGTACTTAGGTCTACAAGGCCAGGCCTCGCTTTGATGTGGGCACATGAATTAATTTTGTCTGTCTTGTAGGTTAAACAACTTCAATAAAGGATTGGGCGCATTAATGAATGCCAAATATAGTCCAGATCAGTATTGCTATATTAATTTCAATAACTCATAGAACCAGATAATTGCAATTAGGCAAACAATTAGACTATTGTACAGCAATTTACAGTTGTCTGTAATTAATTACACTTTCTGAGTAATAGGAACAATCTGATATAGGCCTACTTGTAATATCGAATCAGAGATCTCGAGATCTCGGTATTTGATAAATATTGATTCTCGAGATTGAGATTCGAGCTCGAGATTAAATTCACTAAGTGTATGTCACGGTAACGCTCGCGACAGACATTAAATTTATTACTTACCGGGAAGTAGACTTAGAATAACTTTGTTGATCATCACACAGATTGGCATTCATGGAAAGTCGATAATCTTTGTCAGTTTAAACTGGCTAATCATTCTTGTCTCCGAGGGAAAAAACTTTTTCTATATTTTGCTAACGCTCGCGACATTCTAATATAGAAATCTAATATTTTCTTAAGAGTCATAATAATTAGCTTTAATAGAAAGTTGTCTTTCAGATACATTGACAAACGTGAAATTTTCTAGCATCACAAACGATTTTTCAACTCAATATTGACATTTTCATGTGCAAAATGCATTGAAGCACACAGCTCAATAAAAAAATAGGGGCATAACTGAAACTTATAAGATAGTTTTTAGACAACCCTTTGTCACCTATGCAAACATACTTCAGCTCTTTACCTAGCATAGGTCTGAACTTTAGACTATATAGTATATCATGGTAATCGGCATAATTCGTCAAAAACTGGTTTGAAATTTTGCGTCGGTGCAACCAACTCGTGGTTTGACCCTGTGATCATAGGAACGCTCTATAAGAGCTCGAATAGCAGTTTATCTCACATTTACACCGGGTATGGTTGCGTATTAAGTAAGAATTTATGTTTGAGGGATGGAAACTAGGCCTATCGATGAATCCCGGCATGCGATGAAATTGCGACTATTCAGGTCTGTCCTCATCAACTGAGGATGCAGCTTAGTAACTTATGATTCCATTTAAGGTTTATATACAATACCATTAAGTCTTTAGAGCATTTCATAATTGATAATTTGATTATCTTTTACATTTTATTTCATACTTTTTTATATGAATTGTCAACCATCATGGTTTGTGGACGGATGATTGTTCCAAGTCCATCATTTACCTCGCTGAAATATCCACTTAATTTATCTGATTCTTCCATATGGATTTTTAATCTAGTAACATTTAGTTTGGACCTATATTACAAATCACATGCTATCATCACATATTCAAAATCTAGAGATCAAGGTATCAAATAGCAAAGGGTTTCGAGATGATTAGGCTGATGTGTTCTAATCATCGTGCTGCAAAACTCTCTTACATGCCAGTCAGCTGCGCTTCGAATGAAAGGTTCTATTATTAATTGAATTTACCGGTAGTTACATTAACGATCACACTTTACTTCGTCTAGCCAAAAGTTTTTACCGTTGAAGAGACGCCTGGTTTGTGGACTGATCGCGACAACGCGATTTGAGTAGTCTGATCCAAGAGTTATGTCTATGTCAGGACCTCCATCAACTAGCATGATTGTCTTGTCCTTGAATAAAGGTGATTTCCCTGAAACAGAAATGTCCATTATAATGAATGATACCTAAATGCAATTAAGAGAATTAATAATTACACTATTCATTATTAAATTATCAAATATAGCAATACGAAAATGCCTGTGAAGATACGTGTTATCAATACGCCATTCTAGAAATGAAGCTTAATGATCCTTCAATGATTTCTGAACATTGAGATTGCCCGTCGTCCTAAGCTTTTGTACCGTAGTTTTCTCTGAAGTTGCACATTTATCCTCGGTTGTTGAGTAGCCTTCATTTTCATATTTGGCAATAAAGCACAACTTTGAACTAGCAATGACGTAAATAAATGATAACTTTGAATAAATGATGTGAATAAATCGCTTCTATAGCGAATGTTTATTCAATCTTAGCATTAGCTTGTACTTTCTTATTTCTATAGCTTTGTCTGACACGAACAGGTTGCTCTAGCTAAATGAAAAAGAACTTGTTTATACTCGGAAGCACATTTAGCGAAACGCCGCTGTTCCATGTGGCCGAGCTCCTTTATTCCACTCTCATTCTTTCATACTGATTATCTGGCAAAATTGCGGAGTGTATCTAGCTCAAAAGTCACAGGATTGACCTGACCTTGGTTTGAACCCAGATTTCCCGGACGCACAGCGAACACTCTACCGCAAGGCCACTGCGCCGGCTGAACGCAAGGCCAAATGGAAGTTAAACTGAAGGTAGCATCATGATATCCTTAACTACAAATGTGTCTATCAAAAAAAGTGGTTGGCAGCAGGTGTGCAAATTGTCCTATCTCAACAAGAGGTAGATCTGGGAGATAAGTGCGAAAAGTAACAATGTAGGTTTGATTTCTAGATTCCGTGATTGTAATGAGTGACAAACACAGTGACACAGACAATGAAAAAGGCAAGCTAATTAGGCCTACCATGACTTAATTATGAAGGAAAAATCTTTTCACATTTTTATAAATCACGACTGATGCTAGACACGAACATGTGAGAAATAGAACCCTAACTCTCCCCACACTCCTACCATTTTCATGCTTTTTGACGAATGTATCTCCAGATGCAATAAAATCCAAATTTCCGAAAAAGCGGATTTTTAAGGAAGAATCTCATGTATCATTTCACTAGATATGTAAAAATTGCATGCTAGAGCGCATTGCTCTGCTGCACGTTAACCATGCTTTACTGACTTTTATGACTTGGTCTTATTACAAAGTCGTCGTCTGACTCAACAAGAGAGGAGATTGCTTCAGTTTTCACATTTCTGATAAAAAGATTGTGAGGTCAGAACGCAGTAAGAATTTCGAAATCGGAAGAGAGCCTATGACAAAGGCATCACTTCTTTGGAAAAGCTAATTATGGAAACCCCTGTAATTGCCTGTAAATGTATGGATGATCATACAACGAAGAACATTCGAATGTCCAGAGGACAGAGGGAATTGCAGCTTTCGAAGATTATTCCGAAAATTTGCAAAGAAGGGCTGCACCGGAAGGAGGATTTGCTCTTTTCCCTACAAGCAAAGTACTCCAGGCAGGGGCATCAAACATTGGGAACGCTGTTTTTAAAAGTAAGCTATTTGAAACCTGAAAATATTCCTGACCGATTTCAATTTCATCTTTTCACTCACTTCACTTCACTTCTCGTTTTACGTCCTTCTTGTCCCATTGCTTGAGGTTGGACGGAGTTTGATGGCTCGCTTCCACTGGTCCCGATCTTGGGCAAGGTGCTCGCTGATGTTGAGGGCATCCAGGTCTTCTTGAACGCAGTTTCGCCATGATTTCTTTGGTCTTCCAACTGGGCGCTTTCCCTCCACCTTCATGGATTCCACTCTCCCGATGACCTTCTCTTCCGCTCTCCTGACATGACCAAACCATCGAAGCCTCCTCTGTTGAATTCGGTTCCTCAGGTGTGTCAGCCCGCACATTCCCATTACATCGTCATTAGTGACCCGGTCTCTCCATTTGATCTTCATCATGTAGCGCAGCATCTTCTGGTCACACACTTCAAGTCGGCTTCTTTGTTGCTGAGTCAACGGCCAGGTTTCCGCTCCGTATAATAGTACTGATCGCACACACGTTTCGTACACTTTCGCTCTACACATTATTGGGATGTCTTTATTGCACAGCAGGCTGCTAAGATCCCTCCGCTTCAACCATGCTGCCGAAATTCTGGACTCCACCGCCTTCTCTGCTCCTGCATCGCAGCTAAGCACATCACCCAAATAGCAGAACTCATGCACTTCCTCTACGGGAGGGGCCGTCAAAGCTCAAGGAGTCGTCCTCTGGCATGTCATTGTGTCCCATGCAAGTCGGACAGCGAAAGTTTGCAATTCCTGTCACCTTTCGCAGACGAGCACATTTACTGTGACACCATTTCTTACATGAGACACAAAGGATGGAATTGACACCAACTCCCCTGCCACAGCACCCACACGGCCACTTGCCAGACTGCTTCGCGTTTTGCACCTTCTTTCCTGTGACCATAATCTTTGTCTTCTGCATGTTCACTTTGAGACCACGTTGTTCAAGGTCAGTCTTCCATCTGCAGAATAGCTCCTTTGCCTCACTCTTGGTCTCAGCCTTCAATTTCATCTTTTGATAATTGAAAGCCCCTACATCAAGGATCCTGCTTTCATCTTTGATATCATGCACCAGTGTTGAGATAACATTACATCTCAATTGGAATATCAACCTCAAACCCTCACTTGGAAAACGATGCAATCACAATTGATAACTTCTAGTGCTACGGTCTCACTCTCACCACATGGTTATGCTGTTGAGACTTTTCCAGTTAGTAATGAGTGATAAAACGTCCAATATCTTTGAAGAATGCTCTAACTCAAGATTCAGGCATTACAGAGCCCCAATTCTTTTCATCGGAATTGCTTAAATGTGGAGAATGTGCCGATACGCATTCGTTCCTAGAGCACAATTTATATGTTGTCGATCCACCCAATAGATACCCAGTGCAGGCGCGCATGCTTTTGCATCAGGTTATTGCAACAATTGAGATGCGTGAGAATCATGAATAAACGCTGCCTCTTTATTCTCGCGATATTTCTTAGCAGTTTGTTGGTAATGAAATATCATTGAGCTCTAAATGTTAACATTTTCAATTCCTCCTGCATCAATGAGAAAATCTTTTCACTGTTCTCAGTCCTACATTTGATAATTCTGACAAGCATCATCGATTATCAGTTATAATGTTTTTGTTTGTACTAAATCCCCGTTCTGGATCATAATTGCCGTGCGACACGAACACCAAACTGATTGCCAATTGAGAATTTTGGTGAATTTGTAGGAGTTTCTATTTCGGTCACCTCTTACCAGCAGGGCTGGCATCCCATGGGTAAAATGGGTGGGTGGGTAAAATGAATTTTTCAAATTGAAAAAACCCATGGGTTTTATGGGTTTTTTCAAATTTTTGCAGAATTATGAAAATATGGGTAAACAGTATTCATTTCTAGCCATCGTTCATGAAAGGATCTACTTTTGTCAAAATTAGCGTTAAACATAGGACGAGCAACACAAAGAACGTGTGACTTTCACAGAAAAAAATTGTTGTTGTTACTCCAGTGTATGCGAATAATCGAGTAGTTCGCCTAAGCATGCATGGATAGTGCTAAATACTGAAGAGATAGTAAATGTCAAAACGCGCCTCATGAAAAAGTAGGTACATACACGTATATTGCAGAACAAATTCAACTGGTGTAATTAAAATGAGAACATGTCCATTGCCTTAAAATTAGACCAAACACAGATTGTGCGATCTTGATCATTGCATCATGGTATGGTGCAATTTTCATGGAAATCGTCACACTTCTTCATGGTGAGAAATGACTTTGTGTCAAATTTAAGATACTTGTGGAACATGGAATCATTCGAAAGTTTCTTCCAAAAACTTCATATTTGTCCATTGCATCTTGCTTACTGCCATATAGTAAGTACGATATAGTACCCTAAATTCAGATTTCTTCAGACGAGTTTCGGTCCGTTGGCCATATAGGTCTACTTAGTCAACACTTGCTTTTTAAACTTAAAAACAGTCATCTATCAAGATGTACATATACTGTACATACCGATGCACTCAAACAGACCTATGAGATTGAGATCGGATCCGGAGCCTTAAAAAAAGGTGGGTTTGCAACCCTGCTTTTGTGCCCCTTCCTTGAGATTCAGTATAATAACAATATTGTGCAGGCACATTCTAATGATGCTTCTATGTCCCATTGTTGCTTATCTTGCCTTAAAACACAGGAAATATATATTTTTGAAAAAACCCATGAGACCCATCCCATTTTAACCAGGGGTTTTACCCATGGGATAGGTTTTTCAAAGGTGGGTGGGTTTTTGCCAACCCTGCTCACCAGTAATCATCAAGATCATCTTCTTTCTGAATGTGTTCACGCTCGTGATTGTACACATGCTACGCAGTTTCAAGCTGATCAATCTGAATTGACGGAATGAAATGTGGTATTTGACCAGCTTATCTTTTCACATTACAAATAGAGCTTTAGGGCCAATATTTTGATGATTGATGTAGAATTTGTATATCTCGAAGTTCTCGTAAATGCGAAACTTTTCGCGGATGTACTTAGTAACAACAATATAAAATGCCTTCACTTCTTAAAGGAACTGCTTGGTTGAATTCACATCTGGAAAGTATTCCTTCAGCTTCTTCGCCTCATTCCCAGGATAAATTCCAAGGAAAACCTTATGATCTTCTGATTTGGAAAGATCAATCATCGCGAATGATCCATTGCAAGATTCCAGCACATCACTTTTGATGAACCGGTGACACATTTTTCCGAGAAGCTCGTCAATCGAAGCATACAAAGCATGGATCATTGGCTTTTGTCTAAAAAGGTCGTAAGAACTCATTTAAAAGAGACTCGACACTTCAAAAACAGCATACAAAATTTGAGAGCAACGCGAGTTCAGAAACTTCATTATTCTCTTTTACTACAATGAATTCAGCGTACTTTTGTCCTTCAGATGCGAAAAGTATGTTTTTTAAACTCATCAACTGTGAGATGTAACTTTGAAGAACTTCAGCTAAAGTTGTCCATCGGGACTGGACATATCCGGCGAAGGAAGTGCGCTGCTCAACTTCCAAGAAATCATATACACCACGTAAACTTTCTCTTCTGCCTGACGAATATTTGAGACAAGAAAAAACATCTTGAATAAACTCTTCAACTTCCCAGTGTAAAATAGTATCAAGACTTTTTCTAAAACTGTTATGAACAATGTGCAAAGAACAGAACGATATTGTTAAAATGCCGATGGAAGCGGTTTCTCTGACTTCATCATTGATCATTCGCTTAATCGTCCTGTTCACATTAGGTCCATCACTACTCAAATCAATCAAGGGACTAAGAGATAACCCACACTTCTGTAACGCGTGAATTATTGCAGGAGGAACTGCTTCGCTGCTTGCCTATTCTAAGAAAACGAGGTCAAATATCTCACTGTTACCTTTGAAGTAGTGAGCGCCAAAAAACGAATGTAACTATCTAGTTGTTTTGTAACTGTGATGGTAGTGGTGTCATCGCAACTGATTGAATATGCGCCTTCTGATGCATTCACGTCATCACAAAGCTGTTCATGTAAGAAGGGTACTAATCCATGTGAAATTATTTTTAGCAAGATGAAAATAAGCGAGTATTTTACTGTCAGTAGCCATCTTTCGGAGAACTTCTACATCGTCACTGCTGTTATAAGAGTAATTGGACTGGACTAATTTCAGAAGCCATACGATTTCGGTAGAGTTAACCAATTATACGTGCCTGAGTTTATTTGCGATCGACTAAGATAGTCACATTGATCAGTGTTGGCATCCCATGGGTAAAATGGGTTTTTGAAGATTTATGAAAATATAGGTGTTCCTAATATAGTGTTCCTATATTATACACATCATATGTACATGATGTATACAATCAACATTCACACAACAATGAAGCCAACCCAATCATTATTTCAGCCTAGATATATTCAGTTCAGCGGAACTTCAGTCACGTCAGAATAAATGTAGGAAGCTAGTTAAGTACGCGAACTGTACACATTCAATTTAATTCTGTCGCAGGCAAGCAGATTCCGAAAATTTACATAACCCTCTAATATGGACTGCAATATATGATATCTTATCTTGGCTTACTTTGACTTTACCTAAAACAAACATAATCATATTCAATAGAGTTTAAATCTTTAGGCTTCATTGCTAAAATGTTCACCTGTATAATTCATGACATTGACTTACAGAAGGCCTTTTATCAACTGTATAATTGTTCAACCATACCTAAGAGAGCTTTCAATTGCATGCACCAACTTCTGGAACCAACAAGTAGGCACCAACAAAATGGTACCTACTTCGCATTGATTTTATATCATTCAATAATGCTGTTTTTCTAATATTTTGGTTGCTTAGAGACCAATTGCAACTTAAGCAAAACTACAATATGAGCAATTGCATCCTTAAGATGGGAAAGACTGAATTTTTATAGTAGTAAAAATCACAATCTACCGACATTATGCCGGAATAATCAAAGTTGCAGCGGATTCCGGGAAAACGGATCCATGTGGTACTTAATGCATTTAAACTTCCTTCATGGTGACACTTCTTCATGGTGAGAAATGACTTTGTGTCAAATTTAAGATACTTGTGGAACATGGAATCATTCGAAAGTTTCTTCCAAAAACTTCATATTTGTCCATTGCATCTTGCTTAGTGCCATATAGTAAGTACGATATAGTACCCTAAATTCACATCTCTTCAGACGAGTTTCGGTCCGTTGGCCGTATATGTCTACTTAGTCAACACTTGCTTTTTAAACTTCAAAACAGTCATCTATCAAGATGTCAATACTGACAGACAATTGGATGAGTATATACAAACCGTTTAAAAAGTAATTGCACTAAAAAAAGCTAAGCCATTTTCAAATGAAGTTTTCGTGTTGAAGCCCTGGATCAATATTGATAAACGATATAGCATATGAAACCTTGTATTCCATAGATTATTTTGGCACATACTTCGTTTTCATGTGTGGGTAGCTGTGGTCAGTAAACCTTATGAAAATAAATTGAGCGTTTTCTTTGATGCAGGATTTCAACATGAAGACGACAGAATTTTTTTAGGAAAGTTGGCCGACAGCATGAACTATCAGTCAGCTTCATCATGACACACGGTTTTTAGGATTGGCTGAATATACAAAAAGATAAAATACTGATAAGTTTTACCGAAAAATTGTTGCGAAAAAAATCTCACAAGATTTTCTCATTGATGAAGATGATCAATTTCAGTAACCTTTATACCATGTGGAAGGACTTGAAGCCCATGTCAAGCACTTGAACTTGGCAAGGCGTTTAGGTTTTGTCTGTTCAGCTGTGGTCAGCAGACTTAGAAGTATGAATGTTTGATCAATTCGTTCACCGACACCTACAGACAAAACTATGTAATACAGAAACTTAAGATTGTCACCATTGAATCAGGTTTGTGTTAAGCTTTCAGATGATATAATTTTTTTCGAATTCAGACATCAATTTGTGTAATATCATTCAATTTATACTTTCACCTAATTTTACGCCACTTTCGCGTTAACAATGTTCAACAACGGTCAACTGCACACAACTTAATAACTTCTGTTGTATTAACGCTGGTGCTGTCGAGTTTGTGTTTAAAATAATGCTGGTGTTATCAGTTCCAAGAATATGTAAATTTTATCAAAATTGGCCCATCCGTTCACTGACAAACTTCAAAAAAGTCAAAAGAAATTCGAATCTCGGATCAGACAAGGGCTTGTCTCGTCTCTGCACCTGCTCACAGCAAACAATAGCATTTCCTTCAAGCCGTAGGAATGACGACGCTTGCGTTGCGTCCGATAAATGGAGCAGCTCATCAACAATGAAAAAGAGAATGAGTGACACGTGGGCCAACATGATATTGATATCTGAAATAGCATCATGAAAGTAACAAAGCAGAAAATCACTAATTACTTCATTTAGTTAGGCAAACCACACCACTATGTTTCCTGAACCAAGCGTCTCAGCTGACCAAGTAAATAAGTTTATTGGTCGATTATCAGCAAGCGATTAAATTTGATGAGAATACACTAATGATAAAAGAATTTTTTGTGCTGTGCAACGATTTAGGAAATAGACTGCATGTTCATACCGATAGTGTAGGATATGTATACTGTATATGCATACTGTATATATAGCATATAGTAGATATATAGTAGGATATGTGCCTACTGTTCATACCGATGTACTCAAACAGACATATGAGATTGAGATCGGATCCGGAACCTTCAAAAAAAGGTGGGTTTGCAACCCTGATTTAGCACCCATCCTTCAGACTCAGTGCAAAAACAATATTGGACAGGCACATTCTAGTGATGCTTCTGTCTCATTGCTGCTTATCTTGTTCTAAAACACAGGAAAATTATATACGAGTATAAGCCCATATATTTTAGAAAAACCTATCCCATTTAACCATGGGTTTTACCCATGTGACGGGTTTTTCAAAAGTGGGCGGGTTTTTGCCAACTCTGACATTGATGAATCAGAGCGGCGACAAATTATGGTAGCTTGTTTCGATAAAGTCGCGGCAGCTTTACTCCGTTCAGCAAATTTCCAGTGGAACACTACTTGATTCATTCCTCCTTTGCAGTCACCCCTGTGATTGCATTTAATACATCTATTAGTGTAGTCATCGTCTTTCTCACAACAAAATTTCAGTAATCATGTTCAACAGTTACCTGTAATTAACATGGGCTGTTTATAAATGTACCTGAAGGAATTGAAATTCCATGTTCACCATGGTATCCACTTAATTCATTATTACATAGCTTCTTTTGTAATTTTAGGGATGTCTGCAAATTTTAGGACAAATTTAAGAATTTCAGCTGGACACTCAAATTTTAGGACTGATGACAGCTCTGTTACAGCAATGAGTCGTGGTAATGACCATTTCACACGTCATCAACTACTATGCTACATGGCCGATTTATCTGAACTTTCTTAGCATCACTAGATTTTAAGGGTTCAACATCTCTCATTATGCACTATACTTTTATAATGCAAATTCGGTTCACTGATGAAAAGACTTGTTTTAATGTGTGATTAGAATTCCGACGGGTGCTAATCACCAGTTTTTACACTTTTACATACCATACGCCAATGCAGTGTACAATCCAACCATTCCTCCGCCGACAATACATACTGTGGACTTTTCACTTGCCAATCCACATAATGATCTATTCAAAATAAAAGAATTTTTGAATAAGTCTAAATGTTGGTAATTTCGTAACGTTTTCACGAGGTATCTCGGTGCAAACATTTTAATTAGATGAATGTAAGGACTGATGAATAAGATAAGAAATAAAAACAAAATTATGCCTAAACTGGGAAAATTTTGAGAGATCGCCTGAAATGAGGGATCATGAGGGATCACTGCACCGAATGAGGGACTACTGCATCGCATTACTTTTGCCATCTATGTTCAGTAAGAAGTTTTAGGCAACACTTGAGTAGATGTCAAACGTTAATCAATAGCATGTGGAGTGTCCTCACAATATCTGGATCAAATATGGCTAGCATGCAGTCAAAATGTTTGACTCAAAATACTACTGCTTTGTAGGGAGGTTTTGTTCCTGATATCTAAAAGAATATTTGGTCGACTCAAAAAGCTATTTTTTGAAAATTGCTCCTGCTTGCATACTACCACTTTGGACAACTGTAGGCGATCAAATAGAATAAGAACTTGCTGCTATGTATCTTAGTTGAAGTTGGACATTACTTATCAAATGCATTAGCTGTCATGGAACTGAAAACTCGCAGCTAGAGAAGGCATTCAATTTTCATCATGTTTTAACACTTCAGATGTTGTCAACCGCCAAATCAATATCTCGAGCTTTCCTGGAATTGAAGAAACAGGAGAAATACGGACTTGGTAATACTAGGAACAGAATGAAACATTTGAAAAATGTAAAGTTGAACTGCACGAACAACTGAAAAAGTAAAGACAAAGGATCTGCAGTTTGGTGTCTCAAATGGCTGACAGTGATTTTTTTCTTGCTTCACATTACTTCATCACTTCTCGTTAAATTGTTATTTTTTATCAAATGTCCTTTGTCAATTAGCTGTTTGAAGTAACTGGCAGACAAAAGCCTCTGCAGAGATGCTGTCACACAATAAATCCTACTCTATTATATCCTACTGTGAATTTACCCAGATTCTTCGATTTTATCCATTAATTGTTTCTACCAGGAATTCTGGTCATTCATGTAGTGATTCTGATTTCACATTCAAACAAGTAGTATTTTAGGCAAAACTATCATCTGATACAGTTTTGATATCCTAACTTACACCGGCCCGCCAGGTATTATATTCAAAAGCGTGTCTACCACCATACTCCTCATCACTCAATATGGCAAGTAAATACTTGTCGGAATGTGATTTGACGACTGGGTTACAAACAACAAGCAAAGTCAAAATGTAAAATTGATAAAGTACAAGCATAGCCATAGAGTCCAAGATATTTACTCAATCAACGCAACAACACCACAAACTGATGTCAATGATCACAAAGGATGCGCAATTCAGTCCCCCATCCTCCTGCATGCCCTGCAACGGACACAGCAGGCTATCAAAGTTGACCTAATTTCACGGATTTTACGAAATTTCAACATCTCCTCTACTAATTTCAAGCATAGCCATAGCGTCCAAGATATTCACTCAATCAACGCAATCCGTGAAATTAGGTCAACTTTGAGAGCCTGCTGTGTCCGTTGCAGGGCATGTAGGAGGATGGGGACTGAATTTATTTATTTGTTTATTCGGGCAATTTATAACGCGCTGTACCCACATGGCTCACAGCGCGAACTAATGCAATAAACACTTAGAAAGAAAATACACATAAAAAAACTTACACAAGAAACATATACAAGAAACACAGAAATAAAATAAGTCAATTAGTGTAAAGTCATCTAAAGGCATCAGACAGAAAGAAAGTTTTCACTTGCTTCTTAAAGCATGGGAGTGAATCGGCATTTCTTATAGAGTGGGGAAGGCTGTTCCAAATAGCAGGAGCAGCATGGCCAAACGCACGTCCACCACAGAATTTCTTATTCACCTTTGGAATTGTCAGTAGCGTCCTGTCATCCGATGACCGAAGAGCACGTGCAGTGACATACAAGCGACACATGTCAGCTATGTAAGCAGGAGAGGTGAAGTGCAGTCCCTTATAGGTCAAGTTACATAGCTTGCTCTTTATGCGATATGAGATAGGAAGCCAGTTGAGAGCTTTGAGAGCTTTGAGAGCGGGTGTGATGTGGTCACGGCGATGAGTCCTTACAATAAGTCGAGCACAGGAATTTTGCACCTTTTGAAGCTTGTACAATGTCCGATTAGGTAGACCAAACAGCAGACTGTTGCCATAATCAAGTCGTGAAAAAATTAAGGAATTGACCAATAGTTTCGTTACATCTTCCGAAATGTAGCGACGGATGGAGTAGATCCGGCGAATTTCATAAAAACACTGCTTGCAAACGGAATTAACATGACTTTTGAAATCGAATTGAGCATCAAGTTCAACACCGAGACATTTCAAACGATTACAAAATTCCAATCTATCCCCTCCAACACACAGATAGGAAGGAATCGATTGATGAAAAACAGACTTAGCTTTGCTAAATACAATGGCTTTCGACTTAGCGACATTCAAACACAGCTTGTTGCGTGAGAGCCAGACTTTCAGTTCATTAATGCAGGCTTCCATCACATGAATAGAAAACAATAATTTATCAATTTCACAGGACAAGTATACAATTATGTCATCGGCAAAGAAATGATAGTTGACATTATGCTTGCTCAAAACTAAATGGAGAGGTTGCAAGTAAAGCATAAATAGCACCGGTCCCAAGACTGAGCCTTGAGGGATGCCATTTTTTACAGGCCAGGGGTCAGACATCCGATTCAATACACTGACGGTCATAACTCTGTCCTCCAAATACGACTTAAACCATGAAAGCACTGCTCCTCTGACACCAAAAACGGAATACATTCACTGAAGCAAAATTTGGTGATCAACAGTATCAAATACAGCAGTCAAATCCAAAGCTACAAACATAGTTGTCTTTTTTACATCTGATGCTTGCAGAATATCATTCATGATACAGATCAAGGCAGTCTCTGTACTGTGGTGCCTTCGATATGCTGACTGATATCTGGGAAGCAAATTGTTTGTCTCACGGTGAACAATAAGTTGCCTAAGAACAATTCGCTCTAGCAACTTAGATAAAAAGGGCAAATTTGAAATAGGACGAAAGTTACATAGATCCTCTGGACACAAACCAGGCTTCTTCAAATGCGGTCTTACAATGGATTTCTTAAATTCAGTAGGAACAATTTCTGTACTCAAAGAAACGTTAATAATATTCAACAACACAGGTGAGAGCAAATCAAAATGTTTCATAAATACGTTCGTTGGAATTGGATCAATCTCACAAGAACTCAATTTGATGTCGTTGAAGTTAGCACCAACTTCAACACCAACTTTTTGAATAGAGTTTGTACAGAATAGGAAACCACATGTTTAGGTACTACTGATGACGCAGAGTTTGTACAGCCAAAAAGTTTTCCAAAATTCGAACTCCTTCACCTTCAAAATTCAAATTTAAATTCGAAAAATTGGTGCAAGTATTGGTGCTACCTGGTTAGCGAGTTTGTACAGCATTCCGATGGAAAAATTTAGATACAAGAGCAAAAACCTGACTTTGTACAGCAACTTCCAGCACTTTCCTTACACGAACAACCGGAAAAAACCGCCAAAAACCGATTTTTTCAAAAAATGATAAGATTTTCCAGAAAAGTTCTTGGTGCTACATGGAAAATGAGTTTGTACAGTGCTCTAACCGGTGGAAGAGTGTTCTACTAATCCAGTCTGAGTTTGAACACACACTTCTCCGACACTCCAGCACTCCTACGACCGGTAAATACCGGTTATTGTACAGTAACTACATCATCGATGCGATGGTTTTGTTTCAAAATTCAATTGTCGGTTGAATCGCTATCTTCCACCAGTGAAACGAGTTGAAACAATATTTTGTTTCAAGAAATGTTATTGTCCATCAAAATATGAACTCTGCTGAGAATGGTACACAAAACTCTGGAAAAAGCCCGAGTACGTCATAAAGGTCACGGGTGGAAAGCTTGATGTAGGCGGTACTCCAAAAATCTGTACAATAACCGGTATTTACCGGTCGTAGGAGTGCTGGAGTGTCGGAGAAGTGTGTGTCCAAACTCAGACTGGATTAGTAGAACACTCTTCCACCGGTTAGAGCACTGTACAAACTCATTTTCCATGTAGCACCAATTGATTTGTTCATAAATGGGCAGTATTCTTGTAGTTACTGTACAATAACCGGTATTTACCGGTCGTAGGAGTGCTGGAGTGTCGGAGAAGTGTGTGTTCAAACTCAGACTGGATTAGTAGAACACTCTTCCACCGGTTAGAGCACTGTACAAACTCATTTTCCATGTAGCACCAATTGATTTGTTCATAAATGGGCAGTATTCTTGTAGTTACTGTACAATAACCGGTATTTACCGGTCGTAGGAGTGCTGGAGTGTCGGAGAAGTGTGTGTTCAAACTCAGACTGGATTAGTAGAACACTCTTCCACCGGTTAGAGCACTGTACAAACTCATTTTCCATGTAGCACCAATTGATTTGTTCATAAATGGGCAGTATTCTTGTAGTTACTGTACAATAACCGGTATTTACCGGTCGTAGGAGTGCTGGAGTGTCGGAGAAGTGTGTGTTCAAACTCAGACTGGATTAGTAGAACACTCTTCCACCGGTTAGAGCACTGTACAAACTCATTTTCCATGTAGCACCAAGAACTTTTCTGGAAAATCTTATCATTTTTTGAAAAAATCGGTTTTTGGCGGTTTTTTCCGGTTGTTCGTGTATGGAAAGTGCTGGAAGTTGCTGTACAAAGTCAGGTTTTTGCTCTTGTATCTAAATTTTTCCATCGGAATGCTGTACAAACTCGCTAACCAGGTAGCACCAATACTTGCACCAATTTTTCGAATTTAAATTTGAATTTTGAAGGTGAAGGAGTTCGAATTTTGGAAAACTTTTTGGCTGTACAAACTCTGCGTCATCAGTAGTACCTAAACATGTGGTTTCCTATTCTGTACAAACTCTATTCAAAAAGTTGGTGTTGAAGTTTGTGCTAACTTCAACGACATCTCAATTTGCAAGATTTTATCACTTGAAAGAGGCAGTCAATCGATACAATAAAAAAGTTCTCCATGACTTTGTCATTGAAGAACCTAGAAGGCGGGTGACATTGGTCTGTTGATTCAGGGTTTGAGATCACGGCTCCGATGTTATCAACCTTCTCCATGAAATTATTCATGAAAATAGTGGGTAATTCACAAATTGGATGCTTCGATGGCAGTGAGCATTTCTCCTCTTTTCCAAGAATTTTATTCAACGATCTGTACAGCTGCTTGGTGTTGTCACATTGATCAAGTTTCATGTTGTAATGAAGAACCTTGGCATGGTCAACCAGCTGATTGAGCTTCAACTTGACATCAATGAAAGTTCTCCTATCTTCATCCAGCCCCGATTTCAACCACTTCCTTTCCGCCCTGCGCCTCTCACGCTTCAACTGGCTGAAGTCATCAGAAATATGAAAGAACCACGGTGATGCTCTAGATGGAGCCAACCTTTTAAGAAGAAGTGGGGCATGCTTGTCATTGCAGTCATTGAGAAAGGCAAATAACACAGAAGTTGTAGGATGAGAATTTACTGACAAAAAATTGATAATGTCATCCTTAAGACTTTCATGATCAATTGCCTTGAAATTTCTGACACTCTTGAAACAATAGTCAACATAAGGAGATATGTGAACAGAAAAGCTTAATTTACACAACACTGGAAAGTGATCAGACTCCATCTCATGAAGCACTTTGACAGTTTTTAAAATATCATCAGAAGTGCGATACAAAATCCAATCCAAAATATGCCCATGATGATGAGTCGGCACCTTCACGGCTTGACAAAAAAACTTGAACATGTATAAATCATCAAGAATATATTTGACGTGTGAAACTTCAGGTGTATCAAAGTGTATGTTAAAGTCACCAAGAATGACAACATTGCCTTTCATTTCATTTACAACAGTGAGAAAGCTTTCAAAATCATCAAGAAACTGGCGAGTGGTCAAATCATTTTTACTATTAGGAGGCGGGCGATAAACACAAAATATGTTTAAAGTCTTGCAACGCAAAGTAACTTTTACATGGAGTAGCTCAAAGCTATCATGAGGAAAACAAAAATCATGTGTGAGTTGGAGAAAAGGCTTATGCGAGCAACGGTACACCACCGCAAGGCCACCTCCTCTCGAGATGCGAGGCAAAGAGAAACACTCATAGCCAGGAGGACATAGCTCTTGACATTTAGGTTCATCACCGAATGGAGAAAGCCAAGTTTCAGACAAAAACATGAAGTCAACATCTTGATCGACAATGAACGTACTTATTTCAGTACGCTTCAGGGGATAGCCAACAGAGCGAGCGTTAAAATGGCAAACAGTTAAACAGGAATTTTCATTACAGGAGGAATGAGAGGGAGGAGCATGTGTCAACTCCAAGCGATCATGTTCTTTTACATTCAGTCATGATTCCCGGAGCCACGTTATCATTGGGTTAATGGAATCCCAAACATCACCATCGACTAGCACCTGATCTTTGTAAAGAATAACCTTCTTTCGAGGATATTTCGCTCTTAAGTCTTTCACAACAGCACGCAATCTTCCGTGTTCTTTGCGATCAGCAGGACATCTATCAGGATCAATGTAGACATTCGGGTATCGAGTATCACCCTTCAAAGCTCGTGCTTTTCTCAAAATATTATTTCGCGTCTCGCGACTGTCTGCAACAACCTTCACTAAGCGCGGTCTTTGGCCTCTTACTCGACCAACCCTCTTTGCAGATACTAAGCCGCAATCCACTTCAATATCTCTCAAAAGGCAGTCTATTCTATCTTTCAATTTCTTGTCATCTTCACCAGCAATCTCAGGAATGCCACTTATGACAACATTCGCAGACAGCGCCATTCGCCGCTCAATCAGCGAAGCCATCTCCGTATCAATCAAACGATTTTTGATATTTGTAATTTCATCTTCCTGTTTGGCTATCCTGTTATTAACCTCATTTAGCTCATTCGAAATTGCAGAATGAACAAGGACACATAGTTCTGATTTCATGTTCTTTATCTCATCAAATATCTTTGATCTTGTATTCTCCAACTGATCATTGAATTCTTTCCTTAAGGCATTCAGCTCTCTCTGCAGCGCACAGGTGATTTCAGATGAAACAACATCACGCAGACGCGACTCATCAAAGCTGGATTGCCGTGTTTCAGGCATGTTGTTGTAGGTACTATTCTTCTAATGACGACGGGATTGTCAGAACCACGTGATTCGGTAGAAAATCGATAATCGCTGGAAAATTTGCAAGAGTGTCCTCCTATATAGAGCAAATAACAGCTGATTTAGATAAAACCATAGAAGTGGATAATAGTACACTAGAATGGAAGTTTGATATCTTGCCTATGTGCAATGATGGCACATGGAAAAATCTATGGTTTGTAGATCTGCTTCAATTTAAAACATTGTATCATAGTGAAACTATTTGCCAAGTTGGTTGTGGAAGTTTTTGACAGCAAATTGCAGGATTTTCATGAAGAAAATTTTAAGAGAGATGGCAGCATTGTTTCATGTGAATCAGCCTACTATTCCATGGATTAATAAACTGTGTCTAATTGTAGCAGTTATTGACAACTATTTTCCAATTTTTCAATGCTGGAATACGAATCAAAAATTGGTTAAGTGTCATAATCGAAAGTGGTTGGTATGCTGTTTGTGAGAATATCTCAAGAATTCAAAGATAGAAATTCTAATTATTGGATAATTTCTCCTTCTAGCGGTTGAGAAACCTAGCGCTTTCTGGAATAAACACATTGAAAGCTTCTTTACCGACAGTCATTTCTCAGATAAATGAAATGTCGCTGGATCCTTTCAATTAATCATTAAATGACTTATGTGATATAGTGTGATGATATTTTGGAAGCTGATATCCGAAAGCATGCAAAGGTTTTGAAAATTGCTCAAATATATTGAACAGGGGAACCCTTTTAAGTAAAATGAATGCTCTGGGATTTCTTGGCCTCTGATTTCAAGCTGGAGCAATGCATGCTCTTTAAATCGACATTACAAGTTGCGTATGTGTCTGATTATACTCTTGCTCGATTATAGAAGTGATATTTCAAAATGATGAACGTACAGAACGTTTTACAGGATTTCCTACTTTGTCATCCTGTCGCTGCAGTATTTTGTAATTTCACTATTGCTTTTGTGTACATGATCTTTGGACTAGGGGCAACAATCCAGATAGCAAATTGACTTGATAATTAAAAATGCCAACCCGAAAACAAGAGAACCAGCTCGCAAAATTTGCTTTTTGCCCCAACTAAGTTCCCCAGGCGTGTGCCATAATTTTCATGCAATTTCCATTCTAGGACTTTCTATGGTATTATTAATTTCTATGGATAAAACTGACAATACCAGTTTCCACTGCATGCACTACACACACCACAAGAAAGATCAATGCCGGTGATACTTTCAATGCACAATGACGAGGAGACACAACAATGAAAGCATGGGTGATCCAGAAATAGATTCCACAGAGCAAGATTGAATTCCAATGCTGCGAACCACAGCCAGAGAACAAATGATATCGAACACGAATACCACTCAGCACGCTTATCCAAAAAACACAGAAAAACTTCCGAACGCCAGCAAAATCGAGAAAATGAATAGCATCACCATGAGCAGGATAACAAGACGAACTCAATGATACCAGACAAAATGCCAAAGGGCTCCAAAAACACAAAATAACAAGGTCAGACTGCAACACAATAGAAGCGCGTGTCAGAGCGACGTCCTCACGCGTTGACAGTTGAATTGCGCATCCTTTGTGATCATTGACATTAGCTTGTGGTGTTGGTTGCGTTGATTGAGTGAATATCTTGGACGCTATGGCTATGCTTGAAATTAGTAGAGGAGATTTTGAAATTTCGTAAAATCCGTGAAATTAGGTCCACTTTGAGAGCCTGCTGTGTCCGTTGCAGGGCATGTAGGAGGATGGGGACTGAATTGCGCATCCTTTGTGGTCATTGACATTAGTTTGTGGTGTTGGTTGCGTTGATTGAGTAAATGTCTTGGACGCTATGGCTATGCTTGAAATTAGTAGAGGAGATGTTGAAATTTCGTAAAATCCGTGAAATTAGGTCCACTTTGAGAGCCTGCTGTGTCCGTTGCAGGGCATGTATGAGGATGGGGAATGAATTGCGCATCCTTTGTGATCATTGACATTAGTTTGTGGTGTTGGTTGCGTTGATTGAGTGAATATCTTGGACGCTATGGCTATGCTTGAAATTAGTAGAGGAGATGTTGAAATTTCGTAAAATCCGTGAAATTAGGTCCACTTTGAGAGCCTGCTGTGTCCGTTGCAGGGCATGTATGAGGATGGGGAATGAATTGCGCATCCTTTGTGGTCATTGACATTAGCTTGTGGTGTTGGTTGCGTTGATTGAGTAAATATCTTGGACGCTATGGCTATGCTTGAAATTAGTAGAGGAGATGGTGAAATTTCGTAAAATCCGTGAAATTAGGTCCACTTTGAGAGCCTGCTGTGTCCGTTGCAGGGCATGTAGGAGGACGGGGAATGAATTGCGCATCCTTTGTGATCATTGACATTAGTTTGTGGTGTTGGTTGCGTTGATTGAGTGAATATCTTGGACGCTATGGCTATGCTTGAAATTAGTAGAGGAGATTTTGAAATTTCGTAAAATCCGTGAAATTAGGTCCACTTTGAGAGCCTGCTGTGTCCGTTGCAGGGCATGTAGGAGGATGGAGAATGAATTGCGCATCCTTTGTGATCATTGACATTAGTTTGTGGTGTTGGTTGCGTTGATTGAGTGAATATCTTGGACGCTATGGCTATGCTTGAAGTTAGTAGAGGAGATGTTGAAATTTCGTAAAATCCGTGAAATTAGGTCCACTTTGAGAGCCTGCTGTGTCCGTTGCAGGGCATGTAGGAGGATGGGGACTGAATTGCGCATCCTTTGTGATCATTGACATTAGTTTGTGGTTTTGGTTGCGTTGATTGAGTGAATATCTTGGACGCTATGGCTATGCTTGAAATTAGTAGAGGAGATGTTGAAATTTCGTAAAATCCGTGAAATTAGGTCCACTTTGAGAGCCTGCTGTGTCCGTTGCAGGGCATGTAGGAGGATGGGGAATGAATTGCGCATCCTTTGTGATCATTGACATTAGTTTGTGGTGTTGGTTGCGTTGATTGAGTGAATATCTTGGACGCTATGGCTATGCTTGAAGTTAGTAGAGGAGATGTTGAAATTTCGTAAAATCCGTGAAATTAGGTCCACTTTGAGAGCCTGCTGTGTCCGTTGCAGGGCATGTAGGAGGATGGGGACTGAATTGCGCATCCTTTGTGATCATTGACATTAGTTTGTGGTGTTGGTTGCGTTGATTGAGTGAATATCTTGGACGCTATGGCTATGCTTGAAATTAGTAGAGGAGATGTTGAAATTTCGTAAAATCCGTGAAATTAGGTCCACTTTGAGAGCCTGCTGTGTCCGTTGCAGGGCATGTAGGAGGATGGGGAATGAATTGCGCATCCTTTGTGATCATTGACATTAGTTTGTGGTTTTGGTTGCGTTGATTGAGTGAATATCTTTGACGCTATGGCTATGCTTGAAATTAGTAGAGGAGATGTTGAAATTTCGTAAAATCCGTGAAATTAGGTCCACTTTGAGAGCCTGCTGTGTCCGTTGCAGGGCATGTAGGAGGATGGGGACTGAATTGCGCATCCTTTGTGATCATTGACATTAGTTTGTGGTGTTGGTTGCGTTGATTGAGTGAATATCTTGGACGCTATGGCTATGCTTGAAATTAGTAGAGGAGATGTTGAAATTTCGTAAAATCCGTGAAATTAGGTCCACTTTGAGAGCCTGCTGTGTCCGTTGCAGGGCATGTATGAGGATGGGGAATGAATTGCGCATCCTTTGTGGTCATTGACATTAGCTTGTGGTGTTGGTTGCGTTGATTGAGTGAATATCTTGGACGCTATGGCTATGCTTGAAATTAGTAGAGGAGATGGTGAAATTTCGTAAAATCCGTGAAATTAGGTCCACTTTGAGAGCCTGCTGTGTCCGTTGCAGGGCATGTGGGAGGACGGGGAATGAATTGCGCATCCTTTGTGATCATTGACATTAGTTTGTGGTGTTGGTTGTGTTGATTGAGTGAATATCTTGGACGCTATGGCTATGCTTGAAATTAGTAGAGCAGATTTTGAAATTTTTTAAAATCCGTGAAATTAGGTCCACTTTGAGAGCCTGCTGTGTCCGTTGCAGGGCATGTAGGAGGATGGAGAATGAATTGCGCATCCTTTGTGATCATTGACATTAGTTTGTGGTGTTGGTTGCGTTGATTGAGTGAATATCTTGGACGCTATGGCTATGCTTGAAGTTAGTAGAGGAGATGTTGAAATTTCGTAAAATCCGTGAAATTAGGTCCACTTTGAGAGCCTGCTGTGTCCGTTGCAGGGCATGTAGGAGGATGGGGAATGAATTGCGCATCCTTTGTGATCATTGACATTAGTTTGTGGTGTTGGTTGCGTTGATTGAGTGAATATCTTGGACGCTATGGCTATGCTTGAAATTAGTAGAGGAGATGTTGAAATTTCGTAAAATCCGTGAAATTAGGTCCACTTTGAGAGCCTGCTGTGTCCGTTGCAGGGCATGTAGGAGGATGGGGAATGAATTGCGCATCCTTTGTGATCATTGACATTAGCTTGTGGTGTTGGTTGCGTTGATTGAGTGAATATCTTGGACGCTATGCCTATGCTTGAAATTAGTAGAGGAGATGGTGAAATTTCGTAAAATCCGTGAAATTAGGTCCACTTTGAGAGCCTGCTGTGTCCGTTGCAGGGCATGTAGGAGGATGGGGACTGAATTGCGCATCCTTTGTGGTCATTGACATTAGCTTGTGGTGTTGGGTTGCGTTGATTGAGTAAATGTCTTGGACGCTATGGCTATGCTTGAAATTAGTAGAGGAGATGTTGAAATTTCGTAAAATCCGTGAAATTAGGTCCACTTTGAGAGCCTGCTGTGTCCGTTGCAGGGCATGTATGAGGATGGGGAATGAATTGCGCATCCTTTGTGATCATTGACATTAGTTTGTGGTGTTGGTTGCGTTGATTGAGTGAATATCTTGGACGCTATGGCTATGCTTGAAATTAGTAGAGGAGATGTTGAAATTTCGTAAAATCCGTGAAATTAGGTCCACTTTGAGAGCCTGCTGTGTCCGTTGCAGGGCATGTAGGAGGATGGGGAATGAATTGCGCATCCTTTGTGATCATTGACATTAGTTTGTGGTGTTGGTTGCGTTGATTGAGTAAATGTCTTGGACCCTATGGCTATGCTTGAAATTAGTAGAGGAGATGTTGAAATTTCGTAAAATCCGTGAAATTAGGTCCACTTTGAGAGCCTGCTGTGTCCGTTGCAGGGCATGTAGGAGGATGGGGACTGAATTGCGCATCCTTTGTGGTCATTGACATTAGCTTGTGGTGTTGGTTGCGTTGATTGAGTAAATATCTTGGACGCTATGGCTATGCTTGAAATTAGTAGAGGAGATGTTGAAATTTCGTAAAATCCGTGAAATTAGGTCCACTTTGAGAGCCTGCTGTGTCCGTTGCAGGGCATGTAGGAGGATGGGGAATGAATTGCGCATCCTTTGTGATCATTGACATTAGTTTGTGGTGTTGGTTGCGTTGATTGAGTGAATATCTTGGACGCTATGGCTATGCTTGAAATTAGTAGAGGAGATGTTGAAATTTCGTAAAATCCGTGAAATTAGGTCCACTTTGAGAGCCTGCTGTGTCCGTTGCAGGGCATGTAGGAGGATGGGGAATGAATTGCGCATCCTTTGTGATCATTGACATTAGTTTGTGGTGTTGGTTGCGTTGATTGAGTAAATGTCTTGGACCCTATGGCTATGCTTGAAATTAGTAGAGGAGATGTTGAAATTTCGTAAAATCCGTGAAATTAGGTCCACTTTGAGAGCCTGCTGTGTCCGTTGCAGGGCATGTAGGAGGATGGGGAATGAATTGCGCATCCTTTGTGATCATTGACATTAGCTTGTGGTGTTGGTTGCGTTGATTGAGTGAATATCTTGGACGCTATGGCTATGCTTGAAATTAGTAGAGGAGATGTTGAAATTTCGTAAAATCCGTGAAATTAGGTCCACTTTGAGAGCCTGCTGTGTCCGTTGCAGGGCATGTAGGAGGATGGGGAATGAATTGCGCATCCTTTGTGATCATTGACATTAGTTTGTGGTTTTGGTTGCGTTGATTGAGTGAATATCTTGGACGCTATGGCTATGCTTGAAATTAGTAGAGGAGATGTTGAAATTTCGTAAAATCCGTGAAATTAGGTCCACTTTGAGAGCCTGCTGTGTCCGTTGCAGGGCATGTAGGAGGATGGGGACTGAATTGCGCATCCTTTGTGATCATTGACATTAGTTTGTGGTGTTGGTTGCGTTGATTGAGTGAATATCTTGGACGCTATGGCTATGCTTGAAATTAGTAGAGGAGATGTTGAAATTTCGTAAAATCCGTGAAATTAGGTCCACTTTGAGAGCCTGCTGTGTCCGTTGCAGGGCATGTAGGAGGATGGGGAATGAATTGCGCATCCTTTGTGGTCATTGACATTAGCTTGTGGTGTTGGTTGCGTTGATTGAGTAAATATCTTGGACGCTATGGCTATGCTTGAAATTAGTAGAGGAGATGGTGAAATTTCGTAAAATCCGTGAAATTAGGTCCACTTTGAGAGCCTGCTGTGTCCGTTGCAGGGCATGTAGGAGGACGGGGAATGAATTGCGCATCCTTTGTGATCATTGACATTAGTTTGTGGTGTTGGTTGCGTTGATTGAGTGAATATCTTGGACGCTATGGCTATGCTTGAAATTAGTAGAGGAGATGTTGAAATTTCGTAAAATCCGTGAAATTAGGTCCACTTTGAGAGCCTGCTGTGTCCGTTGCAGGGCATGTAGGAGGATGGGGAATGAATTGCGCATCCTTTGTGATCATTGACATTAGTTTGTGGTGTTGGTTGCGTTGATTGAGTGAATATCTTGGACGCTATGGCTATGCTTGAAATTAGTAGAGGAGATGTTGAAATTTCGTAAAATCCGTGAAATTAGGTCCACTTTGAGAGCCTGCTGTGTCCGTTGCAGGGCATGTAGGAGGATGGGGACTGAATTGCGCATCCTTTGTGATCATTGACATTAGTTTGTGGTTTTGGTTGCGTTGATTGAGTGAATATCTTGGACGCTATGGCTATGCTTGAAATTAGTAGAGGAGATGTTGAAATTTCGTAAAATCCGTGAAATTAGGTCCACTTTGAGAGCCTGCTGTGTCCGTTGCAGGGCATGTAGGAGGATGGGGAATGAATTGCGCATCCTTTGTGATCATTGACATTAGTTTGTGGTGTTGGTTGCGTTGATTGAGTGAATATCTTGGACGCTATGGCTATGCTTGAAATTAGTAGAGGAGATGTTGAAATTTCGTAAAATCCGTGAAATTAGGTCCACTTTGAGAGCCTGCTGTGTCCGTTGCAGGGCATGTAGGAGGATGGGGAATGAATTGCGCATCCTTTGTGATCATTGACATTAGTTTGTGGTGTTGGTTGCGTTGATTGAGTGAATATCTTGGACGCTATGGCTATGCTTGAAATTAGTAGAGGAGATGTTGAAATTTCGTAAAATCCGTGAAATTAGGTCCACTTTGAGAGCCTGCTGTGTCCGTTGCAGGGCATGTAGGAGGATGGGGAATGAATTGCGCATCCTTTGTGATCATTGACATTAGTTTGTGGTTTTGGTTGCGTTGATTGAGTGAATATCTTGGACGCTATGGCTATGCTTGAAATTAGTAGAGGAGATGTTGAAATTTCGTAAAATCCGTGAAATTAGGTCCACTTTGAGAGCCTGCTGTGTCCGTTGCAGGGCATGTAGGAGGATGGGGACTGAATTGCGCATCCTTTGTGATCATTGACATTAGTTTGTGGTGTTGGTTGCGTTGATTGAGTGAATATCTTGGACGCTATGGCTATGCTTGAAATTAGTAGAGGAGATGTTGAAATTTCGTAAAATCCGTGAAATTAGGTCCACTTTGAGAGCCTGCTGTGTCCGTTGCAGGGCATGTATGAGGATGGGGAATGAATTGCGCATCCTTTGTGGTCATTGACATTAGCTTGTGGTGTTGGTTGCGTTGATTGAGTAAATATCTTGGACGCTATGGCTATGCTTGAAATTAGTAGAGGAGATGTTGAAATTTCGTAAAATCCGTGAAATTAGGTCCACTTTGAGAGCCTGCTGTGTCCGTTGCAGGGCATGTAGGAGGACGGGGAATGAATTGCGCATCCTTTGTGATCATTGACATTAGTTTGTGGTGTTGGTTGTGTTGATTGAGTGAATATCTTGGACGCTATGGCTATGCTTGAAATTAGTAGAGGAGATGTTGAAATTTCGTAAAATCCGTGAAATTAGGTCCACTTTGAGAGCCTGCTGTGTCCGTTGCAGGGCATGTAGGAGGATGGGGACTGAATTGCGCATCCTTTGTGGTCATTGACATTAGTTTGTGGTGTTGGTTGCGTTGATTGAGTGAATATCTTGGACGCTATGGCTATGCTTGAAATTAGTAGAGGAGATGGTGAAATTTCGTAAAATCCGTGAAATTAGGTCCACTTTGAGAGCCTGCTGTGTCCGTTGCAGGGCATGTAGGAGGATGGGGAATGAATTGCGCATCCTTTGTGATCATTGACATTAGTTTGTGGTGTTGGTTGCGTTGATTGAGTGAATATCTTGGACGCTATGGCTATGCTTGAAATTAGTAGAGGAGATGTTGAAATTTCGTAAAATCCGTGAAATTAGGTCCACTTTGAGAGCCTGCTGTGTCCGTTGCAGGGCATGTAGGAGGATGGGGAATGAATTGCGCATCCTTTGTGATCATTGACATTAGTTTGTGGTGTTGGTTGCGTTGATTGAGTGAATATCTTGGACGCTATGGCTATGCTTGAAATTAGTAGAGGAGATGTTGAAATTTCGTAAAATCCGTGAAATTAGGTCCACTTTGAGAGCCTGCTGTGTCCGTTGCAGGGCATGTATGAGGATGGGGAATGAATTGCGCATCCTTTGTGGTCATTGACATTAGTTTGTGGTGTTGGTTGCGTTGATTGAGTAAATATCTTGGACGCTATGGCTATGCTTGAAATTAGTAGAGGAGATGGTGAAATTTCGTAAAATCCGTGAAATTAGGTCCACTTTGAGAGCCTGCTGTGTCCGTTGCAGGGCATGTAGGAGGATGGGGAATGAATTGCGCATCCTTTGTGATCATTGACATTAGTTTGTGGTGTTGGTTGCGTTGATTGAGTGAATATCTTGGACGCTATGGCTATGCTTGAAATTAGTAGAGGAGATGTTGAAATTTCGTAAAATCCGTGAAATTAGGTCCACTTTGAGAGCCTGCTGTGTCCGTTGCAGGGCATGTATGAGGATGGGGAATGAATTGCGCATCCTTTGTGGTCATTGACATTAGCTTGTGGTGTTGGTTGCGTTGATTGAGTAAATATCTTGGACGCTATGGCTATGCTTGAAATTAGTAGAGGAGATGGTGAAATTTCGTAAAATCCGTGAAATTAGGTCCACTTTGAGAGCCTGCTGTGTCCGTTGCAGGGCATGTAGGAGGATGGGGAATGAATTGCGCATCCTTTGTGATCATTGACATTAGTTTGTGGTGTTGGTTGCGTTGATTGAGTGAATATCTTGGACGCTATGGCTATGCTTGAAATTAGTAGAGGAGATGTTGAAATTTCGTAAAATCCGTGAAATTAGGTCCACTTTGAGAGCCTGCTGTGTCCGTTGCAGGGCATGTAGGAGGATGGGGAATGAATTGCGCATCCTTTGTGATCATTGACATTAGTTTGTGGTGTTGGTTGCGTTGATTGAGTGAATATCTTGGACGCTATGGCTATGCTTGAAATTAGTAGAGGAGATGTTGAAATTTCGTAAAATCCGTGAAATTAGGTCCACTTTGAGAGCCTGCTGTGTCCGTTGCAGGGCATGTAGGAGGATGGGGACTGAATTGCGCATCCTTTGTGGTCATTGACATTAGTTTGTGGTGTTGGTTGTGTTGATTGAGTAAATGTCTTGGACCCTATGGCTATGCTTGAAATTAGTAGAGGAGATGTTGAAATTTCGTAAAATCCGTGAAATTAGGTCCACTTTGAGAGCCTGCTGTGTCCGTTGCAGGGCATGTAGGAGGATGGGGAATGAATTGCGCATCCTTTGTGATCATTGACATTAGTTTGTGGTGTTGGTTGCGTTGATTGAGTGAATATCTTGGACGCTATGGCTATGCTTGAAATTAGTAGAGGAGATGTTGAAATTTCGTAAAATCCGTGAAATTAGGTCCACTTTGAGAGCCTGCTGTGTCCGTTGCAGGGCATGTAGGAGGATGGGGACTGAATTGCGCATCCTTTGTGGTCATTGACATTAGTTTGTGGTGTTGGTTGCGTTGATTGAGTGAATATCTTGGACGCTATGGCTATGCTTGAAATTAGTAGAGGAGATGTTGAAATTTCGTAAAATCCGTGAAATTAGGTCCACTTTGAGAGCCTGCTGTGTCCGTTGCAGGGCATGTAGGAGGATGGGGAATGAATTGCGCATCCTTTGTGATCATTGACATTAGTTTGTGGTGTTGGTTGCGTTGATTGAGTAAATGTCTTGGACCCTATGGCTATGCTTGAAATTAGTAGAGGAGATGTTGAAATTTCGTAAAATCCGTGAAATTAGGTCCACTTTGAGAGCCTGCTGTGTCCGTTGCAGGGCATGTAGGAGGATGGGGAATGAATTGCGCATCCTTTGTGATCATTGACATTAGTTTGTGGTGTTGGTTGCGTTGATTGAGTGAATATCTTGGACGCTATGGCTATGCTTGAAATTAGTAGAGGAGATGTTGAAATTTCGTAAAATCCGTGAAATTAGGTCCACTTTGAGAGCCTGCTGTGTCCGTTGCAGGGCATGTAGGAGGATGGGGACTGAATTGCGCATCCTTTGTGATCATTGACATTAGTTTGTGGTGTTGGTTGCGTTGATTGAGTGAATATCTTGGACGCTATGGCTATGCTTGAAATTAGTAGAGGAGATGTTGAAATTTCGTAAAATCCGTGAAATTAGGTCCACTTTGAGAGCCTGCTGTGTCCGTTGCAGGGCATGTAGGAGGATGGGGACTGAATTGCGCATCCTTTGTGATCATTGACATTAGTTTGTGGTGTTGGTTGCGTTGATTGAGTAAATATCTTGGACGCTATGGCTATGCTTGAAATTAGTAGAGGAGATGTTGAAATTTCGTAAAATCCGTGAAATTAGGTCCACTTTGAGAGCCTGCTGTGTCCGTTGCAGGGCATGTAGGAGGATGGGGAATGAATTGCGCATCCTTTGTGATCATTGACATTAGTTTGTGGTGTTGGTTGCGTTGATTGAGTGAATATCTTGGACGCTATGGCTATGCTTGAAATTAGTAGAGGAGATGTTGAAATTTCGTAAAATCCGTGAAATTAGGTCCACTTTGAGAGCCTGCTGTGTCCGTTGCAGGGCATGTAGGAGGATGGGAATGAATTGCGCATCCTTTGTGATCATTGACATTAGTTTGTGGTGTTGGTTGCGTTGATTGAGTGAATATCTTGGACGCTATGGCTATGCTTGAAATTAGTAGAGGAGATGTTGAAATTTCGTAAAATCCGTGAAATTAGGTCCACTTTGAGAGCCTGCTGTGTCCGTTGCAGGGCATGTAGGAGGATGGGGAATGAATTGCGCATCCTTTGTGATCATTGACATTAGTTTGTGGTGTTGGTTGCGTTGATTGAGTGAATGTCTTGGACCCTATGGCTATGCTTGAAATTAGTAGAGGAGATGTTGAAATTTCGTAAAATCCGTGAAATTAGGTCCACTTTGAGAGCCTGCTGTGTCCGTTGCAGGGCATGTAGGAGGATGGGGACTGAATTGCGCATCCTTTGTGGTCATTGACATTAGTTTGTGGTGTTGGTTGCGTTGATTGAGTGAATATCTTGGACGCTATGGCTATGCTTGAAATTAGTAGAGGAGATGTTGAAATTTCGTAAAATCCGTGAAATTAGGTCCACTTTGAGAGCCTGCTGTGTCCGTTGCAGGGCATGTAGGAGGATGGGGACTGAATTGCGCATCCTTTGTGATCATTGACATTAGTTTGTGGTTTTGGTTGCGTTGATTGAGTGAATATCTTGGACGCTATGGCTATGCTTGAAATTAGTAGAGGAGATGTTGAAATTTCGTAAAATCCGTGAAATTAGGTCCACTTTGAGAGCCTGCTGTGTCCGTTGCAGGGCATGTAGGAGGATGGGGACTGAATTGCGCATCCTTTGTGATCATTGACATTAGTTTGTGGTGTTGGTTGCGTTGATTGAGTAAATATCTTGGACGCTATGGCTATGCTTGAAATTAGTAGAGGAGATGTTGAAATTTCGTAAAATCCGTGAAATTAGGTCCACTTTGAGAGCCTGCTGTGTCCGTTGCAGGGCATGTAGGAGGACGGGGAATGAATTGCGCATCCTTTGTGATCATTGACATTAGTTTGTGGTGTTGGTTGTGTTGATTGAGTGAATATCTTGGACGCTATGGCTATGCTTGAAATTAGTAGAGGAGATTTTGAAATTTCGTAAAATCCGTGAAATTAGGTCCACTTTGAGAGCCTGCTGTGTCCGTTGCAGGGCATGTAGGAGGATGGAAAATGAATTGCGCATCCTTTGTGATCATTGACATTAGTTTGTGGTGTTGGTTGCGTTGATTGAGTGAATATCTTGGACGCTATGGCTATGCTTGAAATTAGTAGAGGAGATGTTGAAATTTCGTAAAATCCGTGAAATTAGGTCCACTTTGAGAGCCTGCTGTGTCCGTTGCAGGGCATGTAGGAGGATGGGGACTGAATTGCGCATCCTTTGTGATCATTGACATTAGTTTGTGGTTTTGGTTGCGTTGATTGAGTAAATATCTTGGACGCTATGGCTATGCTTGAAATTAGTAGAGGAGATGTTGAAATTTCGTAAAATCCGTGAAATTAGGTCCACTTTGAGAGCCTGCTGTGTCCGTTGCAGGGCATGTAGGAGGATGGGGACTGAATTGCGCATCCTTTGTGATCATTGACATTAGTTTGTGGTTTTGGTTGCGTTGATTGAGTGAATATCTTGGACGCTATGGCTATGCTTGAAATTAGTAGAGGAGATGTTGAAATTTCGTAAAATCCGTGAAATTAGGTCCACTTTGAGAGCCTGCTGTGTCCGTTGCAGGGCATGTAGGAGGATGGGGAATGAATTGCGCATCCTTTGTGATCATTGACATTAGTTTGTGGTGTTGGTTGCGTTGATTGAGTAAATGTCTTGGACCCTATGGCTATGCTTGAAATAAATAGAGGAGATGTTGAAATTTCGTAAAATCCGTGAAATTAGGTCCACTTTGAGAGCCTGCTGTGTCCGTTGCAGGGCATGTAGGAGGATGGGGACTGAATTGCGCATCCTTTGTGGTCATTGACATTAGTTTGTGGTGTTGGTTGTGTTGATTGAGTAAATATCTTGGACCCTATGGCTATGCTTGAAATTAGTAGAGGAGATGTTGAAATTTCGTAAAATCCGTGAAATTAGGTCCACTTTGAGAGCCTGCTGTGTCCGTTGCAGGGCATGTAGGAGGATGGGGAATGAATTGCGCATCCTTTGTGATCATTGACATTAGTTTGTGGTGTTGGTTGCGTTGATTGAGTGAATATCTTGGATGCTATGGCTATGCTTGAAATTAGTAGAGGAGATGTTGAAATTTCGTAAAATCCGTGAAATTAGGTCCACTTTGAGAGCCTGCTGTGTCCGTTGCAGGGCATGTAGGAGGATGGGGACTGAATTGCGCATCCTTTGTGATCATTGACATTAGTTTGTGGTTTTGGTTGCGTTGATTGAGTGAATATCTTGGACGCTATGGCTATGCTTGAAATTAGTAGAGGAGATGTTGAAATTTCGTAAAATCCGTGAAATTAGGTCCACTTTGAGAGCCTGCTGTGTCCGTTGCAGGGCATGTAGGAGGATGGGGACTGAATTGCGCATCCTTTGTGATCATTGACATTAGTTTGTGGTGTTGGTTGCGTTGATTGAGTGAATATCTTGGACGCTATGGCTATGCTTGAAATTAGTAGAGGAGATGTTGAAATTTCGTAAAATCCGTGAAATTAGGTCCACTTTGAGAGCCTGCTGTGTCCGTTGCAGGGCATGTAGGAGGATGGGGACTGAATTGCGCATCCTTTGTGATCATTGACATTAGTTTGTGGTTTTGGTTGCGTTGATTGAGTGAATATCTTGGACGCTATGGCTATGCTTGAAATTAGTAGAGGAGATGTTGAAATTTCGTAAAATCCGTGAAATTAGGTCCACTTTGAGAGCCTGCTGTGTCCGTTGCAGGGCATGTAGGAGGATGGGGAATGAATTGCGCATCCTTTGTGATCATTGACATTAGTTTGTGGTGTTGGTTGCGTTGATTGAGTGAATATCTTGGACGCTATGGCTATGCTTGAAATTAGTAGAGGAGATGTTGAAATTTCGTAAAATCCGTGAAATTAGGTCCACTTTGAGAGCCTGCTGTGTCCGTTGCAGGGCATGTAGGAGGATGGGGAATGAATTGCGCATCCTTTGTGATCATTGACATTAGTTTGTGGTGTTGGTTGCGTTGATTGAGTGAATATCTTGGACGCTATGGCTATGCTTGAAATTAGTAGAGGAGATGTTGAAATTTCGTAAAATCCGTGAAATTAGGTCCACTTTGAGAGCCTGCTGTGTCCGTTGCAGGGCATGTAGGAGGATGGGGAATGAATTGCGCATCCTTTGTGATCATTGACATTAGTTTGTGGTTTTGGTTGCGTTGATTGAGTGAATATCTTGGACGCTATGGCTATGCTTGAAATTAGTAGAGGAGATGTTGAAATTTCGTAAAATCCGTGAAATTAGGTCCACTTTGAGAGCCTGCTGTGTCCGTTGCAGGGCATGTAGGAGGATGGGGACTGAATTGCGCATCCTTTGTGATCATTGACATTAGTTTGTGGTGTTGGTTGCGTTGATTGAGTGAATATCTTGGACGCTATGGCTATGCTTGAAATTAGTAGAGGAGATGTTGAAATTTCGTAAAATCCGTGAAATTAGGTCCACTTTGAGAGCCTGCTGTGTCCGTTGCAGGGCATGTAGGAGGATGGGGAATGAATTGCGCATCCTTTGTGATCATTGACATTAGCTTGTGGTGTTGGTTGCGTTGATTGAGTAAATATCTTGGACGCTATGGCTATGCTTGAAATTAGTAGAGGAGATGTTGAAATTTCGTAAAATCCGTGAAATTAGGTCCACTTTGAGAGCCTGCTGTGTCCGTTGCAGGGCATGTAGGAGGATGGGGAATGAATTGCGCATCCTTTGTGATCATTGACATTAGTTTGTGGTGTTGGTTGCGTTGATTGAGTAAATATCTTGGACGCTATGGCTATGCTTGAAATTAGTAGAGGAGATGTTGAAATTTCGTAAAATCCGTGAAATTAGGTCCACTTTGAGAGCCTGCTGTGTCCGTTGCAGGCATGTAGGAGGATGGGGAATGAATTGCGCATCCTTTGTGATCATTGACATTAGTTTGTGGTGTTGGTTGTGTTGATTGAGTGAATATCTTGGACGCTATGGCTATGCTTGAAATTAGTAGAGGAGATGTTGAAATTTCGTAAAATCCGTGAAATTAGGTCCACTTTGAGAGCCTGCTGTGTCCGTTGCAGGGCATGTAGGAGGATGGGGAATGAATTGCGCATCCTTTGTGATCATTGACATTAGTTTGTGGTGTTGGTTGCGTTGATTGAGTGAATATCTTGGACGCTATGGCTATGCTTGAAATTAGTAGAGGAGATGTTGAAATTTCGTAAAATCCGTGAAATTAGGTCCACTTTGAGAGCCTGCTGTGTCCGTTGCAGGGCATGTAGGAGGATGGGGACTGAATTGCGCATCCTTTGTGATCATTGACATTAGTTTGTGGTGTTGGTTGCGTTGATTGAGTGAATATCTTGGACGCTATGGCTATGCTTGAAATTAGTAGAGGAGATGTTGAAATTTCGTAAAATCCGTGAAATTAGGTCCACTTTGAGAGCCTGCTGTGTCCGTTGCAGGGCATGTAGGAGGATGGGGAATGAATTGCGCATCCTTTGTGATCATTGACATTAGTTTGTGGTGTTGGTTGCGTTGATTGAGTGAATATCTTGGACGCTATGGCTATGCTTGAAATTAGTAGAGGAGATGTTGAAATTTCGTAAAATCCGTGAAATTAGGTCCACTTTGAGAGCCTGCTGTGTCCGTTGCAGGGCATGTAGGAGGATGGGGAATGAATTGCGCATCCTTTGTGATCATTGACATTAGTTTGTGGTGTTGGTTGCGTTGATTGAGTGAATATCTTGGACGCTATGGCTATGCTTGAAATTAGTAGAGGAGATGTTGAAATTTCGTAAAATCCGTGAAATTAGGTCCACTTTGAGAGCCTGCTGTGTCCGTTGCAGGGCATGTAGGAGGATGGGGAATGAATTGCGCATCCTTTGTGATCATTGACATTAGTTTGTGGTGTTGGTTGCGTTGATTGAGTGAATATCTTGGACGCTATGGCTATGCTTGAAATTAGTAGAGGAGATGTTGAAATTTCGTAAAATCCGTGAAATTAGGTCCACTTTGAGAGCCTGCTGTGTCCGTTGCAGGGCATGTAGGAGGATGGGGAATGAATTGCGCATCCTTTGTGGTCATTGACATTAGTTTGTGGTGTTGGTTGCGTTGATTGAGTAAATGTCTTGGACCCTATGGCTATGCTTGAAATTAGTAGAGGAGATGTTGAAATTTCGTAAAATCCGTGAAATTAGGTCCACTTTGAGAGCCTGCTGTGTCCGTTGCAGGGCATGTAGGAGGATGGGGACTGAATTGCGCATCCTTTGTGATCATTGACATTAGTTTGTGGTTTTGGTTGCGTTGATTGAGTGAATATCTTGGACGCTATGGCTATGCTTGAAATTAGTAGAGGAGATGTTGAAATTTCGTAAAATCCGTGAAATTAGGTCCACTTTGAGAGCCTGCTGTGTCCGTTGCAGGGCATGTAGGAGGATGGGGACTGAATTGCGCATCCTTTGTGATCATTGACATTAGTTTGTGGTGTTGGTTGTGTTGATTGAGTAAATATCTTGGACGCTATGGCTATGCTTGAAATTAGTAGAGGAGATGTTGAAATTTCGTAAAATCCGTGAAATTAGGTCCACTTTGAGAGCCTGCTGTGTCCGTTGCAGGGCATGTAGGAGGATGGGGACTGAATTGCGCATCCTTTGTGATCATTGACATTAGTTTGTGGTGTTGGTTGCGTTGATTGAGTGAATATCTTGGACGCTATGGCTATGCTTGAAATTAGTAGAGGAGATGTTGAAATTTCGTAAAATCCGTGAAATTAGGTCCACTTTGAGAGCCTGCTGTGTCCGTTGCAGGGCATGTAGGAGGATGGGGAATGAATTGCGCATCCTTTGTGGTCATTGACATTAGCTTGTGGTGTTGGTTGCGTTGATTGAGTAAATATCTTGGACGCTATGGCTATGCTTGAAATTAGTAGAGGAGATGTTGAAATTTCGTAAAATCCGTGAAATTAGGTCCACTTTGAGAGCCTGCTGTGTCCGTTGCAGGGCATGTAGGAGGATGGGGACTGAATTGCGCATCCTTTGTGATCATTGACATTAGTTTGTGGTGTTGGTTGTGTTGATTGAGTGAATATCTTGGACGCTATGGCTATGCTTGAAATTAGTAGAGGAGATGTTGAAATTTCGTAAAATCCGTGAAATTAGGTCCACTTTGAGAGCCTGCTGTGTCCGTTGCAGGGCATGTAGGAGGATGGGGAATGAATTGCGCATCCTTTGTGATCATTGACATTAGTTTGTGGTGTTGGTTGCGTTGATTGAGTGAATATCTTGGACGCTATGGCTATGCTTGAAATTAGTAGAGGAGATGTTGAAATTTCGTAAAATCCGTGAAATTAGGTCCACTTTGAGAGCCTGCTGTGTCCGTTGCAGGGCATGTAGGAGGATGGGGACTGAATTGCGCATCCTTTGTGATCATTGACATTAGTTTGTGGTGTTGGTTGCGTTGATTGAGTGAATATCTTGGACGCTATGGCTATGCTTGAAATTAGTAGAGGAGATGTTGAAATTTCGTAAAATCCGTGAAATTAGGTCCACTTTGAGAGCCTGCTGTGTCCGTTGCAGGGCATGTAGGAGGATGGGGACTGAATTGCGCATCCTTTGTGATCATTGACATTAGTTTGTGGTGTTGGTTGCGTTGATTGAGTGAATATCTTGGACGCTATGGCTATGCTTGAAATTAGTAGAGGAGATGTTGAAATTTCGTAAAATCCGTGAAATTAGGTCCACTTTGAGAGCCTGCTGTGTCCGTTGCAGGGCATGTAGGAGGATGGGGAATGAATTGCGCATCCTTTGTGGTCATTGACATTAGTTTGTGGTGTTGGTTGCGTTGATTGAGTAAATATCTTGGACGCTATGGCTATGCTTGAAATTAGTAGAGGAGATGTTGAAATTTCGTAAAATCCGTGAAATTAGGTCCACTTTGAGAGCCTGCTGTGTCCGTTGCAGGGCATGTAGGAGGATGGGGACTGAATTGCGCATCCTTTGTGATCATTGACATTAGTTTGTGGTGTTGGTTGCGTTGATTGAGTGAATATCTTGGACGCTATGGCTATGCTTGAAATTAGTAGAGGAGATGTTGAAATTTCGTAAAATCCGTGAAATTAGGTCCACTTTGAGAGCCTGCTGTGTCCGTTGCAGGGCATGTAGGAGGATGGGGAATGAATTGCGCATCCTTTGTGATCATTGACATTAGTTTGTGGTGTTGGTTGCGTTGATTGAGTGAATATCTTGGACGCTATGGCTATGCTTGAAATTAGTAGAGGAGATGTTGAAATTTCGTAAAATCCGTGAAATTAGGTCCACTTTGAGAGCCTGCTGTGTCCGTTGCAGGGCATGTAGGAGGATGGGGACTGAATTGCGCATCCTTTGTGATCATTGACATTAGTTTGTGGTGTTGGTTGCGTTGATTGAGTGAATATCTTGGACGCTATGGCTATGCTTGAAATTAGTAGAGGAGATGTTGAAATTTCGTAAAATCCGTGAAATTAGGTCCACTTTGAGAGCCTGCTGTGTCCGTTGCAGGGCATGTAGGAGGATGGGGAATGAATTGCGCATCCTTTGTGATCATTGACATTAGTTTGTGGTGTTGGTTGCGTTGATTGAGTGAATATCTTGGACGCTATGGCTATGCTTGAAATTAGTAGAGGAGATGTTGAAATTTCGTAAAATCCGTGAAATTAGGTCCACTTTGAGAGCCTGCTGTGTCCGTTGCAGGGCATGTAGGAGGATGGGGACTGAATTGCGCATCCTTTGTGATCATTGACATTAGTTTGTGGTGTTGGTTGCGTTGATTGAGTGAATATCTTGGACGCTATGGCTATGCTTGAAATTAGTAGAGGAGATGTTGAAATTTCGTAAAATCCGTGAAATTAGGTCCACTTTGAGAGCCTGCTGTGTCCGTTGCAGGGCATGTAGGAGGATGGGGAATGAATTGCGCATCCTTTGTGATCATTGACATTAGTTTGTGGTGTTGGTTGCGTTGATTGAGTGAATATCTTGGACGCTATGGCTATGCTTGAAATTAGTAGAGGAGATGTTGAAATTTCGTAAAATCCGTGAAATTAGGTCCACTTTGAGAGCCTGCTGTGTCCGTTGCAGGGCATGTAGGAGGATGGGGAATGAATTGCGCATCCTTTGTGATCATTGACATTAGTTTGTGGTGTTGGTTGCGTTGATTGAGTGAATATCTTGGACGCTATGGCTATGCTTGAAATTAGTAGAGGAGATGTTGAAATTTCGTAAAATCCGTGAAATTAGGTCCACTTTGAGAGCCTGCTGTGTCCGTTGCAGGGCATGTAGGAGGATGGGGACTGAATTGCGCATCCTTTGTGATCATTGACATTAGTTTGTGGTGTTGGTTGTGTTGATTGAGTGAATATCTTGGACGCTATGGCTATGCTTGAAATTAGTAGAGGAGATGTTGAAATTTCGTAAAATCCGTGAAATTAGGTCCACTTTGAGAGCCTGCTGTGTCCGTTGCAGGGCATGTAGGAGGATGGGGAATGAATTGCGCATCCTTTGTGATCATTGACATTAGTTTGTGGTGTTGGTTGCGTTGATTGAGTGAATATCTTGGACGCTATGGCTATGCTTGAAATTAGTAGAGGAGATGTTGAAATTTCGTAAAATCCGTGAAATTAGGTCCACTTTGAGAGCCTGCTGTGTCCGTTGCAGGGCATGTAGGAGGATGGGGACTGAATTGCGCATCCTTTGTGGTCATTGACATTAGCTTGTGGTGTTGGTTGCGTTGATTGAGTAAATGTCTTGGACGCTATGGCTATGCTTGAAATTAGTAGAGGAGATGTTGAAATTTCGTAAAATCCGTGAAATTAGGTCCACTTTGAGAGCCTGCTGTGTCCGTTGCAGGGCATGTAGGAGGATGGGGAATGAATTGCGCATCCTTTGTGATCATTGACATTAGTTTGTGGTGTTGGTTGCGTTGATTGAGTGAATATCTTGGACGCTATGGCTATGCTTGAAATTAGTAGAGGAGATGTTGAAATTTCGTAAAATCCGTGAAATTAGGTCCACTTTGAGAGCCTGCTGTGTCCGTTGCAGGGCATGTAGGAGGATGGGGAATGAATTGCGCATCCTTTGTGATCATTGACATTAGTTTGTGGTGTTGGTTGCGTTGATTGAGTAAATGTCTTGGACCCTATGGCTATGCTTGAAATTAGTAGAGGAGATGTTGAAATTTCGTAAAATCCGTGAAATTAGGTCCACTTTGAGAGCCTGCTGTGTCCGTTGCAGGGCATGTAGGAGGATGGGGAATGAATTGCGCATCCTTTGTGATCATTGACATTAGTTTGTGGTGTTGGTTGCGTTGATTGAGTAAATGTCTTGGACGCTATGGCTATGCTTGAAATTAGTAGAGGAGATGTTGAAATTTCGTAAAATCCGTGAAATTAGGTCCACTTTGAGAGCCTGCTGTGTCCGTTGCAGGGCATGTAGGAGGATGGGGAATGAATTGCGCATCCTTTGTGATCATTGACATTAGTTTGTGGTGTTGGTTGCGTTGATTGAGTGAATATCTTGGACGCTATGGCTATGCTTGAAATTAGTAGAGGAGATGTTGAAATTTCGTAAAATCCGTGAAATTAGGTCCACTTTGAGAGCCTGCTGTGTCCGTTGCAGGGCATGTAGGAGGATGGGGAATGAATTGCGCATCCTTTGTGATCATTGACATTAGTTTGTGGTGTTGGTTGCGTTGATTGAGTAAATGTCTTGGACCCTATGGCTATGCTTGAAATTAGTAGAGGAGATGTTGAAATTTCGTAAAATCCGTGAAATTAGGTCCACTTTGAGAGCCTGCTGTGTCCGTTGCAGGGCATGTAGGAGGATGGGGAATGAATTGCGCATCCTTTGTGATCATTGACATTAGTTTGTGGTGTTGGTTGCGTTGATTGAGTGAATATCTTGGACGCTATGGCTATGCTTGAAATTAGTAGAGGAGATGTTGAAATTTCGTAAAATCCGTGAAATTAGGTCCACTTTGAGAGCCTGCTGTGTCCGTTGCAGGGCATGTAGGAGGATGGGGAATGAATTGCGCATCCTTTGTGATCATTGACATTAGTTTGTGGTTTTGGTTGCGTTGATTGAGTGAATATCTTGGACGCTATGGCTATGCTTGAAATTAGTAGAGGAGATGTTGAAATTTCGTAAAATCCGTGAAATTAGGTCCACTTTGAGAGCCTGCTGTGTCCGTTGCAGGGCATGTAGGAGGATGGGGAATGAATTGCGCATCCTTTGTGATCATTGACATTAGTTTGTGGTGTTGGTTGCGTTGATTGAGTGAATATCTTGGACGCTATGGCTATGCTTGAAATTAGTAGAGGAGATGTTGAAATTTCGTAAAATCCGTGAAATTAGGTCCACTTTGAGAGCCTGCTGTGTCCGTTGCAGGGCATGTAGGAGGATGGGGAATGAATTGCGCATCCTTTGTGATCATTGACATTAGTTTGTGGTGTTGGTTGCGTTGATTGAGTAAATATCTTGGACGCTATGGCTATGCTTGAAATTAGTAGAGGAGATGTTGAAATTTCGTAAAATCCGTGAAATTAGGTCCACTTTGAGAGCCTGCTGTGTCCGTTGCAGGGCATGTAGGAGGATGGGGAATGAATTGCGCATCCTTTGTGATCATTGACATTAGTTTGTGGTGTTGGTTGCGTTGATTGAGTGAATATCTTGGACGCTATGGCTATGCTTGAAATTAGTAGAGGAGATGTTGAAATTTCGTAAAATCCGTGAAATTAGGTCCACTTTGAGAGCCTGCTGTGTCCGTTGCAGGGCATGTAGGAGGATGGGGAATGAATTGCGCATCCTTTGTGATCATTGACATTAGTTTGTGGTGTTGGTTGCGTTGATTGAGTGAATATCTTGGACGCTATGGCTATGCTTGAAATTAGTAGAGGAGATGTTGAAATTTCGTAAAATCCGTGAAATTAGGTCCACTTTGAGAGCCTGCTGTGTCCGTTGCAGGGCATGTAGGAGGATGGGGACTGAATTGCGCATCCTTTGTGATCATTGACATTAGTTTGTGGTGTTGGTTGCGTTGATTGAGTGAATATCTTGGACGCTATGGCTATGCTTGAAATTAGTAGAGGAGATGTTGAAATTTCGTAAAATCCGTGAAATTAGGTCCACTTTGAGAGCCTGCTGTGTCCGTTGCAGGGCATGTAGGAGGATGGGGAATGAATTGCGCATCCTTTGTGATCATTGACATTAGTTTGTGGTGTTGGTTGCGTTGATTGAGTGAATATCTTGGACGCTATGGCTATGCTTGAAATTAGTAGAGGAGATGTTGAAATTTCGTAAAATCCGTGAAATTAGGTCCACTTTGAGAGCCTGCTGTGTCCGTTGCAGGGCATGTAGGAGGATGGGGACTGAATTGCGCATCCTTTGTGATCATTGACATTAGTTTGTGGTGTTGGTTGCGTTGATTGAGTGAATATCTTGGACGCTATGGCTATGCTTGAAATTAGTAGAGGAGATGTTGAAATTTCGTAAAATCCGTGAAATTAGGTCCACTTTGAGAGCCTGCTGTGTCCGTTGCAGGGCATGTAGGAGGATGGGGAATGAATTGCGCATCCTTTGTGATCATTGACATTAGTTTGTGGTGTTGGTTGCGTTGATTGAGTGAATATCTTGGACGCTATGGCTATGCTTGAAATTAGTAGAGGAGATGTTGAAATTTCGTAAAATCCGTGAAATTAGGTCCACTTTGAGAGCCTGCTGTGTCCGTTGCAGGGCATGTAGGAGGATGGGGACTGAATTGCGCATCCTTTGTGATCATTGACATTAGTTTGTGGTGTTGGTTGCGTTGATTGAGTGAATATCTTGGACGCTATGGCTATGCTTGAAATTAGTAGAGGAGATGTTGAAATTTCGTAAAATCCGTGAAATTAGGTCCACTTTGAGAGCCTGCTGTGTCCGTTGCAGGGCATGTATGAGGATGGAGAATGAATTGCGCATCCTTTGTGGTCATTGACATTAGCTTGTGGTGTTGGTTGCGTTGATTGAGTAAATATCTTGGACGCTATGGCTATGCTTGAAATTAGTAGAGGAGATGTTGAAATTTCGTAAAATCCGTGAAATTAGGTCCACTTTGAGAGCCTGCTGTGTCCGTTGCAGGGCATGTAGGAGGATGGGGAATGAATTGCGCATCCTTTGTGATCATTGACATTAGTTTGTGGTGTTGGTTGCGTTGATTGAGTGAATATCTTGGACGCTATGGCTATGCTTGAAATTAGTAGAGGAGATGTTGAAATTTCGTAAAATCCGTGAAATTAGGTCCACTTTGAGAGCCTGCTGTGTCCGTTGCAGGGCATGTAGGAGGATGGGGACTGAATTGCGCATCCTTTGTGATCATTGACATTAGTTTGTGGTGTTGGTTGCGTTGATTGAGTGAATATCTTGGACGCTATGGCTATGCTTGAAATTAGTAGAGGAGATGTTGAAATTTCGTAAAATCCGTGAAATTAGGTCCACTTTGAGAGCCTGCTGTGTCCGTTGCAGGGCATGTAGGAGGATGGGGAATGAATTGCGCATCCTTTGTGATCATTGACATTAGTTTGTGGTGTTGGTTGCGTTGATTGAGTGAATATCTTGGACGCTATGGCTATGCTTGAAATTAGTAGAGGAGATGTTGAAATTTCGTAAAATCCGTGAAATTAGGTCCACTTTGAGAGCCTGCTGTGTCCGTTGCAGGGCATGTAGGAGGATGGGGAATGAATTGCGCATCCTTTGTGATCATTGACATTAGTTTGTGGTGTTGGTTGCGTTGATTGAGTGAATATCTTGGACGCTATGGCTATGCTTGAAATTAGTAGAGGAGATGTTGAAATTTCGTAAAATCCGTGAAATTAGGTCCACTTTGAGAGCCTGCTGTGTCCGTTGCAGGGCATGTAGGAGGATGGGGAATGAATTGCGCATCCTTTGTGGTCATTGACATTAGTTTGTGGTGTTGGTTGCGTTGATTGAGTAAATATCTTGGACGCTATGGCTATGCTTGAAATTAGTAGAGGAGATGTTGAAATTTCGTAAAATCCGTGAAATTAGGTCCACTTTGAGAGCCTGCTGTGTCCGTTGCAGGGCATGTAGGAGGATGGGGAATGAATTGCGCATCCTTTGTGATCATTGACATTAGTTTGTGGTGTTGGTTGCGTTGATTGAGTGAATATCTTGGACGCTATGGCTATGCTTGAAATTAGTAGAGGAGATGTTGAAATTTCGTAAAATCCGTGAAATTAGGTCCACTTTGAGAGCCTGCTGTGTCCGTTGCAGGGCATGTAGGAGGATGGGGAATGAATTGCGCATCCTTTGTGATCATTGACATTAGTTTGTGGTGTTGGTTGCGTTGATTGAGTAAATATCTTGGACGCTATGGCTATGCTTGAAATTAGTAGAGGAGATGTTGAAATTTCGTAAAATCCGTGAAATTAGGTCCACTTTGAGAGCCTGCTGTGTCCGTTGCAGGGCATGTAGGAGGATGGGGAATGAATTGCGCATCCTTTGTGATCATTGACATTAGTTTGTGGTGTTGGTTGCGTTGATTGAGTGAATATCTTGGACGCTATGGCTATGCTTGAAATTAGTAGAGGAGATGTTGAAATTTCGTAAAATCCGTGAAATTAGGTCCACTTTGAGAGCCTGCTGTGTCCGTTGCAGGGCATGTAGGAGGATGGGGAATGAATTGCGCATCCTTTGTGATCATTGACATTAGTTTGTGGTGTTGGTTGCGTTGATTGAGTGAATATCTTGGACGCTATGGCTATGCTTGAAATTAGTAGAGGAGATGTTGAAATTTCGTAAAATCCGTGAAATTAGGTCCACTTTGAGAGCCTGCTGTGTCCGTTGCAGGGCATGTAGGAGGATGGGGACTGAATTGCGCATCCTTTGTGGTCATTGACATTAGTTTGTGGTGTTGGTTGCGTTGATTGAGTAAATATCTTGGACCCTATGGCTATGCTTGAAATTAGTAGAGGAGATGTTGAAATTTCGTAAAATCCGTGAAATTAGGTCCACTTTGAGAGCCTGCTGTGTCCGTTGCAGGGCATGTAGGAGGATGGGGAATGAATTGCGCATCCTTTGTGATCATTGACATTAGTTTGTGGTGTTGGTTGCGTTGATTGAGTGAATATCTTGGATGCTATGGCTATGCTTGAAATTAGTAGAGGAGATGTTGAAATTTCGTAAAATCCGTGAAATTAGGTCCACTTTGAGAGCCTGCTGTGTCCGTTGCAGGGCATGTAGGAGGATGGGGAATGAATTGCGCATCCTTTGTGGTCATTGACATTAGTTTGTGGTGTTGGTTGCGTTGATTGAGTGAATATCTTGGACGCTATGGCTATGCTTGAAATTAGTAGAGGAGATGTTGAAATTTCGTAAAATCCGTGAAATTAGGTCCACTTTGAGAGCCTGCTGTGTCCGTTGCAGGGCATGTAGGAGGATGGGGACTGAATTGCGCATCCTTTGTGATCATTGACATTAGTTTGTGGTGTTGGTTGCGTTGATTGAGTGAATATCTTGGACGCTATGGCTATGCTTGAAATTAGTAGAGGAGATGTTGAAATTTCGTAAAATCCGTGAAATTAGGTCCACTTTGAGAGCCTGCTGTGTCCGTTGCAGGGCATGTAGGAGGATGGGGAATGAATTGCGCATCCTTTGTGATCATTGACATTAGTTTGTGGTGTTGGTTGCGTTGATTGAGTAAATGTCTTGGACCCTATGGCTATGCTTGAAATTAGTAGAGGAGATGTTGAAATTTCGTAAAATCCGTGAAATTAGGTCCACTTTGAGAGCCTGCTGTGTCCGTTGCAGGGCATGTAGGAGGATGGGGAATGAATTGCGCATCCTTTGTGATCATTGACATTAGTTTGTGGTGTTGGTTGCGTTGATTGAGTGAATATCTTGGACGCTATGGCTATGCTTGAAATTAGTAGAGGAGATGTTGAAATTTCGTAAAATCCGTGAAATTAGGTCCACTTTGAGAGCCTGCTGTGTCCGTTGCAGGGCATGTAGGAGGATGGGGACTGAATTGCGCATCCTTTGTGATCATTGACATTAGTTTGTGGTGTTGGTTGCGTTGATTGAGTGAATATATTGGACGCTATGGCTATGCTTGAAGTTAGTAGAGGAGATGTTGAAATTTCGTAAAATCCGTGAAATTAGGTCCACTTTGAGAGCCTGCTGTGTCCGTTGCAGGGCATGTAGGAGGATGGGGACTGAATTGCGCATCCTTTGTGATCATTGACATTAGTTTGTGGTGTTGGTTGCGTTGATTGAGTAAATATCTTGGACGCTATGGCTATGCTTGAAATTAGTAGAGGAGATGTTGAAATTTCGTAAAATCCGTGAAATTAGGTCCACTTTGAGAGCCTGCTGTGTCCGTTGCAGGGCATGTAGGAGGATGGGGAATGAATTGCGCATCCTTTGTGATCATTGACATTAGTTTGTGGTGTTGGTTGCGTTGATTGAGTGAATATCTTGGACGCTATGGCTATGCTTGAAATTAGTAGAGGAGATGTTGAAATTTCGTAAAATCCGTGAAATTAGGTCCACTTTGAGAGCCTGCTGTGTCCGTTGCAGGCATGTAGGAGGATGGGAACTGAATTGCGCATCCTTTGTGATCATTGACATTAGTTTGTGGTGTTGGTTGCGTTGATTGAGTGAATATCTTGGACGCTATGGCTATGCTTGAAATTAGTAGAGGAGATGTTGAAATTTCGTAAAATCCGTGAAATTAGGTCCACTTTGAGAGCCTGCTGTGTCCGTTGCAGGGCATGTAGGAGGATGGGGAATGAATTGCGCATCCTTTGTGATCATTGACATTAGTTTGTGGTGTTGGTTGCGTTGATTGAGTGAATGTCTTGGACCCTATGGCTATGCTTGAAATTAGTAGAGGAGATGTTGAAATTTCGTAAAATCCGTGAAATTAGGTCCACTTTGAGAGCCTGCTGTGTCCGTTGCAGGGCATGTAGGAGGATGGGGACTGAATTGCGCATCCTTTGTGGTCATTGACATTAGTTTGTGGTGTTGGTTGCGTTGATTGAGTGAATATCTTGGACGCTATGGCTATGCTTGAAATTAGTAGAGGAGATGTTGAAATTTCGTAAAATCCGTGAAATTAGGTCCACTTTGAGAGCCTGCTGTGTCCGTTGCAGGGCATGTAGGAGGATGGGGACTGAATTGCGCATCCTTTGTGATCATTGACATTAGTTTGTGGTTTTGGTTGCGTTGATTGAGTGAATATCTTGGACGCTATGGCTATGCTTGAAATTAGTAGAGATGTTGAAATTTCGTAAAATCCGTGAAATTAGGTCCACTTTGAGAGCCTGCTGTGTCCGTTGCAGGGCATGTAGGAGGATGGGGACTGAATTGCGCATCCTTTGTGATCATTGACATTAGTTTGTGGTGTTGGTTGTGTTGATTGAGTGAATATCTTGGACGCTATGGCTATGCTTGAAATTAGTAGAGGAGATTTTGAAATTTCGTAAAATCCGTGAAATTAGGTCCACTTTGAGAGCCTGCTGTGTCCGTTGCAGGGCATGTAGGAGGACGGGGAATGAATTGCGCATCCTTTGTGATCATTGACATTAGTTTGTGGTGTTGGTTGTGTTGATTGAGTGAATATCTTGGACGCTATGGCTATGCTTGAAATTAGTAGAGGAGATTTTGAAATTTCGTAAAATCCGTGAAATTAGGTCCACTTTGAGAGCCTGCTGTGTCCGTTGCAGGGCATGTAGGAGGATGGGGACTGAATTGCGCATCCTTTGTGATCATTGACATTAGTTTGTGGTGTTGGTTGCGTTGATTGAGTGAATATATTGGACGCTATGGCTATGCTTGAAGTTAGTAGAGGAGATGTTGAAATTTCGTAAAATCCGTGAAATTAGGTCCACTTTGAGAGCCTGCTGTGTCCGTTGCAGGGCATGTAGGAGGATGGGGACTGAATTGCGCATCCTTTGTGATCATTGACATTAGTTTGTGGTTTTGGTTGCGTTGATTGAGTAAATATCTTGGACGCTATGGCTATGCTTGAAATTAGTAGAGGAGATGTTGAAATTTCGTAAAATCCGTGAAATTAGGTCCACTTTGAGAGCCTGCTGTGTCCGTTGCAGGGCATGTAGGAGGATGGGGAATGAATTGCGCATCCTTTGTGATCATTGACATTAGTTTGTGGTGTTGGTTGCGTTGATTGAGTGAATATCTTGGACGCTATGGCTATGCTTGAAATTAGTAGAGGAGATGTTGAAATTTCGTAAAATCCGTGAAATTAGGTCCACTTTGAGAGCCTGCTGTGTCCGTTGCAGGGCATGTAGGAGGATGGGAACTGAATTGCGCATCCTTTGTGATCATTGACATTAGTTTGTGGTGTTGGTTGCGTTGATTGAGTGAATATCTTGGACGCTATGGCTATGCTTGAAATTAGTAGAGGAGATGTTGAAATTTCGTAAAATCCGTGAAATTAGGTCCACTTTGAGAGCCTGCTGTGTCCGTTGCAGGGCATGTAGGAGATGGGGAATGAATTGCGCATCCTTTGTGATCATTGACATTAGTTTGTGGTGTTGGTTGCGTTGATTGAGTGAATGTCTTGGACCCTATGGCTATGCTTGAAATTAGTAGAGGAGATGTTGAAATTTCGTAAAATCCGTGAAATTAGGTCCACTTTGAGAGCCTGCTGTGTCCGTTGCAGGGCATGTAGGAGGATGGGGACTGAATTGCGCATCCTTTGTGGTCATTGACATTAGTTTGTGGTGTTGGTTGCGTTGATTGAGTGAATATCTTGGACGCTATGGCTATGCTTGAAATTAGTAGAGGAGATGTTGAAATTTCGTAAAATCCGTGAAATTAGGTCCACTTTGAGAGCCTGCTGTGTCCGTTGCAGGGCATGTAGGAGGATGGGGACTGAATTGCGCATCCTTTGTGATCATTGACATTAGTTTGTGGTTTTGGTTGCGTTGATTGAGTGAATATCTTGGACGCTATGGCTATGCTTGAAATTAGTAGAGGAGATGTTGAAATTTCGTAAAATCCGTGAAATTAGGTCCACTTTGAGAGCCTGCTGTGTCCGTTGCAGGGCATGTAGGAGGATGGGGACTGAATTGCGCATCCTTTGTGATCATTGACATTAGTTTGTGGTGTTGGTTGCGTTGATTGAGTAAATATCTTGGACGCTATGGCTATGCTTGAAATTAGTAGAGGAGATGTTGAAATTTCGTAAAATCCGTGAAATTAGGTCCACTTTGAGAGCCTGCTGTGTCCGTTGCAGGGCATGTAGGAGGACGGGGAATGAATTGTGCATCCTTTGTGATCATTGACATTAGTTTGTGGTGTTGGTTGTGTTGATTGAGTGAATATCTTGGACGCTATGGCTATGCTTGAAATTAGTAGAGGAGATTTTGAAATTTCGTAAAATCCGTGAAATTAGGTCCACTTTGAGAGCCTGCTGTGTCCGTTGCAGGGCATGTAGGAGGATGGAAAATGAATTGCGCATCCTTTGTGATAATTGACATTAGTTTGTGGTGTTGGTTGCGTTGATTGAGTGAATATCTTGGACGCTATGGCTATGCTTGAAGTTAGTAGAGGAGATGTTGAAATTTCGTAAAATCCGTGAAATTAGGTCCACTTTGAGAGCCTGCTGTGTCCGTTGCAGGGCATGTAGAGGATGGGGTCTGAATTGCGCATCCTTTGTGATCATTGACATTAGTTTGTGGTTTTGGTTGCGTTGATTGAGTAAATATCTTGGACGCTATGGCTATGCTTGAAATTAGTAGAGGAGATGTTGAAATTTCGTAAAATCCGTGAAATTAGGTCCACTTTGAGAGCCTGCTGTGTCCGTTGCAGGGCATGTAGGAGGATGGGAACTGAATTGCGCATCCTTTGTGATCATTGACATTAGCTTGTGGTTTTGGTTGCGTTGATTGAGTGAATATCTTGGACGCTATGGCTATGCTTGAAATTAGTAGAGGAGATGTTGAAATTTCGTAAAATCCGTGAAATTAGGTCCACTTTGAGAGCCTGCTGTGTCCGTTGCAGGGCATGTAGAGGATGGGGAATGAATTGCGCATCCTTTGTGATCATTGACATTAGTTTGTGGTGTTGGTTGCGTTGATTGAGTAAATGTCTTGGACCCTATGGCTATGCTTGAAATAAATAGAGGAGATGTTGAAATTTCGTAAAATCCGTGAAATTAGGTCCACTTTGAGAGCCTGCTGTGTCCGTTGCAGGGCATGTAGGAGGATGGGGACTGAATTGCGCATCCTTTGTGGTCATTGACATTAGTTTGTGGTGTTGGTTGTGTTGATTGAGTAAATGTCTTGGACCCTATGGCTATGCTTGAAATTAGTAGAGGAGATGTTGAAATTTCGTAAAATCCGTGAAATTAGGTCCACTTTGAGAGCCTGCTGTGTCCGTTGCAGGCATGTAGGAGGATGGGGACTGAATTGCGCATCCTTTGTGATCATTGACATTAGTTTGTGGTGTTGGTTGCGTTGATTGAGTGAATATCTTGGATGCTATGGCTATGCTTGAAATTAGTAGAGGAGATGTTGAAATTTCGTAAAATCCGTGAAATTAGGTCCACTTTGAGAGCCTGCTGTGTCCGTTGCAGGGCATGTAGGAGGATGGGGACTGAATTGCGCATCCTTTGTGATCATTGACATTAGCTTGTGGTTTTGGTTGCGTTGATTGAGTGAATATCTTGGACGCTATGGCTATGCTTGAAATTAGTAGAGGAGATGTTGAAATTTCGTAAAATCCGTGAAATTAGGTCCACTTTGAGAGCCTGCTGTGTCCGTTGCAGGGCATGTAGGAGGATGGGGACTGAATTGCGCATCCTTTGTGATCATTGACATTAGTTTGTGGTTTTGGTTGCGTTGATTGAGTGAATATCTTGGACGCTATGGCTATGCTTGAAATTAGTAGAGGAGATGTTGAAATTTCGTAAAATCCGTGAAATTAGGTCCACTTTGAGAGCCTGCTGTGTCCGTTGCAGGGCATGTAGGAGGATGGGGACTGAATTGCGCATCCTTTGTGATCATTGACATTAGTTTGTGGTTTTGGTTGCGTTGATTGAGTAAATATCTTGGACGCTATGGCTATGCTTGAAATTAGTAGAGGAGATGGTGAAATTTCGTAAAATCCGTGAAATTAGGTCCACTTTGAGAGCCTGCTGTGTCCGTTGCAGGGCATGTAGGAGGACGGGGAATGAATTGCGCATCCTTTGTGATCATTGACATTAGTTTGTGGTGTTGGTTGTGTTGATTGAGTGAATATCTTGGACGCTATGGCTATGCTTGAAATTAGTAGAGGAGATTTTGAAATTTCGTAAAATCCGTGAAATTAGGTCCACTTTGAGAGCCTGCTGTGTCCGTTGCAGGGCATGTAGGAGGATGGGAATGAATTGCGCATCCTTTGTGATCATTGACATTAGTTTGTGGTGTTGGTTGCGTTGATTGAGTGAATATCTTGGACGCTATGGCTATGCTTGAAGTTAGTAGAGGAGATGTTGAAATTTCGTAAAATCCGTGAAATTAGGTCCACTTTGAGAGCCTGCTGTGTCCGTTGCAGGGCATGTAGGAGGATGGGGAATGAATTGCGCATCCTTTGTGATCATTGACATTAGTTTGTGGTGTTGGTTGCGTTGATTGAGTGAATATCTTGGACGCTATGGCTATGCTTGAAATTAGTAGAGGAGATGTTGAAATTTCGTAAAATCCGTGAAATTAGGTACACTTTGAGAGCCTGCTGTGTCCGTTGCAGGGCATGTAGGAGGATGGGGACTGAATTGCGCATCCTTTGTGATCATTGACATTAGTTTGTGGTGTTGGTTGCGTTGATTGAGTGAATATCTTGAACGCTATGGCTATGCTTGAAATTAGTAGAGGAGATGTTGAAATTTCGTAAAATCCGTGAAATTAGGTCCACTTTGAGAGCCTGCTGTGTCCGTTGCAGGGCATGTAGGAGGATGGGGAATGAATTGCGCATCCTTTGTGATCATTGACATTAGCTTGTGGTGTTGGTTGCGTTGATTGAGTAAATATCTTGGACGCTATGGCTATGCTTGAAATTAGTAGAGGAGATGGTGAAATTTCGTAAAATCCGTGAAATTAGGTCCACTTTGAGAGCCTGCTGTGTCCGTTGCAGGGCATGTAGGAGGATGGGGAATGAATTGCGCATCCTTTGTGGTCATTGACATTAGCTTGTGGTGTTGGTTGCGTTGATTGAGTAAATATCTTGGACGCTATGGCTATGCTTGAAATTAGTAGAGGAGATGTTGAAATTTCGTAAAATCCGTGAAATTAGGTCCACTTTGAGAGCCTGCTGTGTCCGTTGCAGGGCATGTAGGAGGACGGGGAATGAATTGCGCATCCTTTGTGATCATTGACATTAGTTTGTGGTGTTGGTTGCGTTGATTGAGTGAATATCTTGGACGCTATGGCTATGCTTGAAATTAGTAGAGGAGATTTTGAAATTTCGTAAAATCCGTGAAATTAGGTCCACTTTGAGAGCCTGCTGTGTCCGTTGCAGGGCATGTAGGAGGATGGAGAATGAATTGCGCATCCTTTGTGATCATTGACATTAGTTTGTGGTGTTGGTTGCGTTGATTGAGTGAATATCTTGGACGCTATGGCTATGCTTGAAATTAGTAGAGGAGATGTTGAAATTTCGTAAAATCCGTGAAATTAGGTCCACTTTGAGAGCCTGCTGTGTCCGTTGCAGGGCATGTAGGAGGATGGGGACTGAATTGCGCATCCTTTGTGATCATTGACATTAGTTTGTGGTTTTGGTTGCGTTGATTGAGTGAATATCTTGGACGCTATGGCTATGCTTGAAATTAGTAGAGGAGATGTTGAAATTTCGTAAAATCCGTGAAATTAGGTCCACTTTGAGAGCCTGCTGTGTCCGTTGCAGGGCATGTAGGAGGATGGGGAATGAATTGCGCATCCTTTGTGATCAGTGACATTAGTTTGTGGTGTTGGTTGCGTTGATTGAGTGAATATCTTGGACGCTATGGCTATGCTTGAAATTAGTAGAGGAGATGGTGAAATTTCGTAAAATCCGTGAAATTAGGTCCACTTTGAGAGCCTGCTGTGTCCGTTGCAGGGCATATAGGAGGATGGGGAATGAATTGCGCATCCTTTGTGATCATTGACATTAGTTTGTGGTGTTGGTTGGGTTGATTGAGTGAATATCTTGGACGCTATGGCTATGCTTGAAATTAGTAGAGGAGATGTTGAAATTTCTTAAAATCCGTGAAATTAGGTCCACTTTGAGAGCCTGCTGTGTCAGATGCAGGCATGTAGGAGGATGGGGAATGAATTGCGCATCCTTTGTGATCATTGACATTAGTTTGTGGTGTTGGTTGCGTTGATTGAGTGAATATCTTGGACGCTATGGCTATGCTTGAAATTAGTAGAGGAGATGTTGAAATTTCGTAAAATCCGTGAAATTAGGTCCACTTTGAGAGCCTGCTGTGTCCGTTGCAGGGCATGTAGGAGGATGGGGAATGAATTGCGCATCCTTTGTGGTCATTGACATTAGCTTGTGGTGTTGGTTGCGTTGATTGAGTAAATGTCTTGGACCCTATGGCTATGCTTGAAATTAGTAGAGGAGATGTTGAAATTTCGTAAAATCCGTGAAATTAGGTCCACTTTGAGAGCCTGCTGTGTCCGTTGCAGGGCATGTAGGAGGATGGGGACTGAATTGCGCATCCTTTGTGATCATTGACATTAGTTTGTGGTTTTGGTTGCGTTGATTGAGTGAATATCTTGGACGCTATGGCTATGCTTGAAATTAGTAGAGATTTTGAAATTTCGTAAAATCCGTGAAATTAGGTCCACTTTGAGAGCCTGCTGTGTCCGTTGCAGGGCATGTAGGAGGATGGGGACTGAATTGCGCATCCTTTGTGGTCATTGACATTAGTTTGTGGTGTTGGTTGTGTTGATTGAGTAAATGTCTTGGACCCTATGGCTATGCTTGAAATTAGTAGAGAGATGTTGAAATTTCGTAAAATCCGTGAAATTAGGTCCACTTTGAGAGCCTGCTGTGTCCGTTTGCAGGGCATGTAGGAGGATGGGGACTGAATTGCGCATCCTTTGTGATCATTGACATTAGTTTGTGGTGTTGGTTGCGTTGATTGAGTGAATATCTTGGACGCTATGGCTATGCTTGAAATTAGTAGAGGAGATGTTGAAATTTCGTAAAATCCGTGAAATTAGGTCCACTTTGAGAGCCTGCTGTGTCCGTTGCAGGGCATGTAGGAGGATGGGGAATGAATTGCGCATCCTTTGTGGTCATTGACATTAGCTTGTGGTGTTGGTTGCGTTGATTGAGTAAATATCTTGGACGCTATGGCTATGCTTGAAATTAGTAGAGGAGATGGTGAAATTTCGTAAAATCCGTGAAATTAGGTCCACTTTGAGAGCCTGCTGTGTCCGTTGCAGGGCATGTAGGAGGATGGGGACTGAATTGCGCATCCTTTGTGATCATTGACATTAGTTTGTGGTGTTGGTTGTGTTGATTGAGTGAATATCTTGGACGCTATGGCTATGCTTGAAATTAGTAAGGAGATGTTGAAATTTCGTAAAATCCGTGAAATTAGGTCCACTTTGAGAGCCTGCTGTGTCCGTTGCAGGGCATGTAGGAGGATGGGGAATGAATTGCGCATCCTTTGTGATCATTGACATTAGTTTGTGGTGTTGGTTGTGTTGATTGAGTGAATATCTTGGACGCTATGGCTATGCTTGAAATTAGTAGAGGAGATTTTGAAATTTCGTAAAATCCGTGAAATTAGGTCCACTTTGAGAGCCTGCTGTGTCCGTTGCAGGGCATGTAGGAGGATGGGGACTGAATTGCGCATCCTTTGTGATCATTGACATTAGTTTGTGGTGTTGGTTGTGTTGATTGAGTGAATATCTTGGACGCTATGGCTATGCTTGAAATTAGTAGAGGAGATTTTGAAATTTCGTAAAATCCGTGAAATTAGGTCCACTTTGAGAGCCTGCTGTGTCCGTTGCAGGGCATGTAGGAGGATGGGGACTGAATTGCGCATCCTTTGTGATCATTGACATTAGTTTGTGGTGTTGGTTGCGTTGATTGAGTGAATATCTTGGACGCTATGGCTATGCTTGAAATTAGTAGAGGAGATGTTGAAATTTCGTAAAATCCGTGAAATTAGGTCCACTTTGAGAGCCTGCTGTGTCCGTTGCAGGGCATGTAGGAGGATGGGGAATGAATTGCGCATCCTTTGTGATCATTGACATTAGTTTGTGGTTTTGGTTGCGTTGATTGAGTGAATATCTTGGACGCTATGGCTATGCTTGAAATTAGTAGAGGAGATGTTGAAATTTCGTAAAATCCGTGAAATTAGGTCCACTTTGAGAGCCTGCTGTGTCCGTTGCAGGGCATGTAGGAGGATGGGGAATGAATTGCGCATCCTTTGTGATCATTGACATTAGTTTGTGGTGTTGGTTGCGTTGATTGAGTGAATATCTTGGACGCTATGGCTATGCTTGAAATTAGTAGAGGAGATGTTGAAATTTCGTAAAATCCGTGAAATTAGGTCCACTTTGAGAGCCTGCTGTGTCCGTTGCAGGGCATGTAGGAGGATGGGGAATGAATTGCGCATCCTTTGTGATCATTGACATTAGTTTTGTGGTGTTGGTTGCGTTGATTGAGTGAATATCTTGGACGCTATGGCTATGCTTGAAATTAGTAGAGGAGATGTTGAAATTTCGTAAAATCCGTGAAATTAGGTCCACTTTGAGAGCCTGCTGTGTCCGTTGCAGGGCATGTAGGAGGATGGGGAATGAATTGGCGCATCCTTTGTGATCATTGACTTTTGCTTGTGGTGTTGGTTGCGTTGATTGAGTAAATATCTTGGACGCTATGGCTATGCTTGAAATTAGTAGAGGAGATGGTGAAATTTCGTAAAATCCGTGTAAATTAGGTCCACTTTGAGAGCCTGCTGTGTCCGTTGCAGGGCATGTAGGAGGATGGGGAATGAATTGCGCATCCTTTGTGATCATTGACATTAGTTTGTGGTGTTGGTTGCGTTTGATTGAGTAAATATCTTGGACGCTATGGCTATGCTTGAAATTAGTAGAGGAGATGTTGAAATTTCGTAAAATCCGTGAAATTAGGTCCACTTTGAGAGCCTGCTGTGTCCGTTGCAGGCATGTAGGAGGATGGGGAATGAATTGCGCATCCTTTGTGATCATTGACATTAGTTGTGGTGGTTGGTTGCGTTGATTGAGTAAATGTCTTGGACGCTATGGCTATGCTTGAAATTAGTAGAGGAGATGTTGAAATTTCGTAAAATCCGTGAAATTAGGTCCACTTTGAGAGCCTGCTGTGTCCGTTGCAGGGCATGTAGGAGGATGGGGAAATGAATTGCGCATCCTTTGTGATCATTGACATTAGTTTGTGGTGTTGGTTGCGATGATTGAGTCAATATCTTGGACCCTATGGCTATGCTTGAAATTAGTAGAGGAGATGTTGAAATTTCGTAAAATCCGTGAAATTAGGTCCACTTTGAGAGCCTGCTGTGTCCGTTGCAGGGCATGTAGGAGGATGGGGAATGAATTGCGCATCCTTTGTGGTCATTGACATTAGTTTGTGGTGTTGGTTGTGTTGATTGAGTAAATGTCTTGGATGCTATGGCTATGCTTGAAATTAGTAGAGGAGATGTTGAAATTTCGTAAAATCCGTGAAATTAGGTCCACTTTGAGAGCCTGCTGTGTCCGTTGCAGGGCATGTGAGAGATGGGGACTGAATTGCGCATCCTTTGTGATCATTGACATTAGTTTGTGGTGTTGGTTGCGTTGATTGAGTGAATATCTTGGACGCTATGGCTATGCTTGAAATTAGTAGAGGAGATGTTGAAATTTCGTAAAATCCGTGAAATTAGGTCCACTTTGAGAGCCTGCTGTGTCCGTTGCAGGGCATGTAGGAGGATGGGGACTGAATTGCGCATACCTTTGTGATCATTGACATTAGTTTGTGGTGTTGGTTGCGTTGATTGAGTAAATATCTTGGACGCTATGGCTATGCTTGAAATTAGTAGAGGAGATGTTGAAATTTCGTAAAATCCGTGAAATTAGGTCCACTTTGAGAGCCTGCTGTGTCCGTTGCAGGGCATGTAGGAGGATGGGGACTGAATTGCGCATCCTTTGTGATCATTGACATTATTTTGTGGTGTTGGTTGCGTTGATTGAGTAAATATCTTGGACGCTATGGCTATGCTTGAAATTAGTAGAGGAGATGGTCAAATTTCGTAAAATCCGTGAAATTAGGTCCACTTTCAGAGCCTGCTGTGTCCGTTTGCAGGGCATGTAGGAGGATGGGGACTGAATTGCGCATCCTTTGTGATCATTGACATTAGTTTGTGGTGTTTGGTTGCGTTGATTGAGTAAATATCTTGGACGCTATGGCTATGCTTGAAATTAGTAGAGGAGATGTGAAATTTCGTAAAATCCGTGAAATTAGGTCCACTTTGAGAGCCTGCTGTGTCCGTTGCAGGGCATGTAGGAGGATGGGGAATGAATTGCGCATCCTTTGTGATCATTGACATTAGTTTGTGGTGTTGGTTGTGTTGATTGAGTGAATATCTTGGACGCTATGGCTATGCTTGAAATTAGTAGAGGAGATTTTGAAATTTCGTAAAATCCGTGAAATTAGGTCCACTTTGAGAGCCTGCTGTGTCCGTTGCAGGGCATGTAGGAGGATGGGGAATGAATTGCGCATCCTTTGTGATCATTGACATTAGTTTGTGGTGTTGGTTGCGTTGATTGAGTGAATATCTTGGACGCTATGGCTATGCTTGAAATTAGTAGAGGAGATGTTGAAATTTCGTAAAATCCGTGAAATTAGGTCCACTTTGAGAGCCCTGCTGTGTCCGTTTTCAGGGCATGTAGGAGGATGGGGACTGAATTGCGCATCCTTTGTGATCATTGACATTAGTTTGTGGTGTTGGTTGCGTTGATTGAGTAAATATCTTGGACCCTATGGCTATGCTTGAAATTAGTAGAGGAGATGTTGAAATTTCGTAAAATCCGTGAAATTAGGTCCACTTTGAGAGCCTGCTGTGTCCGTTGCAGGGCATGTAGGAGGATGGGGACTGAATTGCGCATCCTTTGTGATCATTGACATTAGTTTGTGGTGTATGGTTCGTTGATTGAGTGAATATCTTGGACGCTATGGCTATGCTTGAAATTAGTAGAGGAGATGTTGAAATTTCGTAAAATCCGTGAAATTAGGGTCCACTTTGAGAGCCTGCTGTGTCCGTTGCAGGGCATGTAGGAGGATGGGGAATGAATTGCGCATCCTTTGTGATCATTGACATTAGTTTGTGGTTTTGGTGTTGCGTTGATTGAGTGAATATCTTGGACGCTATGGCTATGCTATGCTTGAAATTAGTAGAGGAGATGTTGAAATTTCGTAAAATCCCGTGAAATTAGGTCCACTTTGAGAGCCTGCTGTGTCCGTTGCAGGGCTTGTAGGAGATGGGGAATGAATTGCGCATCCTTTGTGATCATTGACATTAGTTTGTGGTGTTGGTTGCGTTGATTGAGTAAATATCTTGGACGCTATGGCTATGCTTGAAATTAGTAGAGGAGAATTGAAATTTCGTAAAATCCGTGAAATTAGGTCCACTTTGAGAGCCTGCTGTGTCCGTTGCAGGCATGTAGGAGGATGGGGACTGATTTGCGCATCCTTTGTGATCATTGACATTATTTTGTTGTGTTTGTTGCGTTGATTTAGTAAATATCTTGGACGATATGGCTATGCTTGAAATTAGTAGAGGGAATGTTGAAATTTCGTAAAGATCGCGTGAAATTAGGGTCCACTTTGAGGTAGCCTGCTGTGTCCGTTGCAGGGCATGTAGGGAGGATGGGGAATGTATTGCGCAATCCTTTGTGATCATTGAACATTAGTTTGTGGTGTTTGGTTGCGTTGATTGAGTAAATGTCTTGGACGCTATGGCAATGCTTGAAATTAGTAGAGGAGATGGTGAAATGGTTCGTGGGTAATCCGTGAAATGAAGTCCCACTTTGAGAGCCTGCTGCTGTGTCCGTTGCAGGGAATGTATGGTAGGATGGGGGGTGAATTGGTGGTTGTTTGTGATGGTTGAAGTTAGAGTGGAGGGTTTGGTGTTGCGTTGATTGGGTTTGGGAGTAAATATCTTGGACGCTATGGCGATGCTTGAAATTAGTAGAGGAGATGGTCAAATTTCGTAAAATCCGTGAAATTAGGTCCCACTTTGAGAGAGTCCTCGCTGCTGGTGTCCGTTGCAGGGTATGGTAGGAGGAAGGGGGGTAATGAATTGCGCATCCTTTGTGAGACATTGACATTAGTTTGTGGTGTTGGTTGCGTTGATTGAGTGAATATCTTGGACGCTATGGCTATGCTTGAAATTAGTAGAGGAGATGTTGAAATTTCGTAAAATCCGTGAAATTAGGTCCACTTTGAGAGCCTGCGCTTGTGTCCGTTGCAGGGCATGTAGAGGATGGGGAACTGGAATTGCTCATCCTTTGTGATCATTGACATTAGTTTGTGGTGTTGGTTGCGTTGATTGAGTAAATATCTTGGACGCTATGGCTATGTCTTGAAATATAGTAGAGGAGATGTTGAAATTTCGTAAAATCCGAGAAAATTAGGTCCACTTTGAGAGCCTGCTGTGTCCGTTGCCAGGGCATGTAGGAGGATGGGGAATGAATTGCGCATCCTTTGTGATCATTGACATTAGTTTGTGGTGTTTGGTTTGCGTTGATTGAGTGAATATCTTGGACGGCTATGGCTATGCTTGAAATTAGTAGAGGAGATGTTGAAATTTCGTAAAATCCGTGAAATTAGGTCCACTTGAGAGCCTGCTGTGTCCGTTGCAGGGCATGTAGGAGGATGGGGAATGAATTGCGCATCCTTTTTTGTGATCAATTGACATTAGGTTTGTGGTGTTTGGTTGCGTTGATTGAGTGAATATCTTGGACGCAATGGCTTATGCTTGAAATTAGTAGAGAGATGTTGAAATTTCGTAAAATCCCGTGAAATTAGGTCCACTTTGAAGACCTGCTGTGTCCGTTGCAGGGCTATGTAGGAGGATGGGGGAAATGAATTGCGCATCCTTTGTGATCATTGACGATTAGTTTGTGGTTTTGGTTGCGTTTGATTGAGTGAATATCTTTGACTGCCCATGGCTATGCATGAACTTAGTAGAGGAGATGTTGAAAATTCGTAAAATCCGTGAAATTAGGTCCACTTTGAGAGCCTGCTGTGTCCGTTGCAGGGCATGTAGGAGGATGGGGAATGAATTGCGCATCCTTTGTGATTACATTGACATTAGTTTGTGGTGTTGGTTGCGTTGATTGAGTAAATATCTTGGACGCTATGGCTATGCTTGAAATAGTAGTAGAGGAGATGTTGAAATTTCGTAAAATCCGTGAAATTAGGTCCACTTTGAGAGCCTCTGTGTCCGTTGCAGGCATGTAGGAGGATGGGGAATGAATTTGGAGCATCCTTTGTTATCATTGACATTAGTTTGTGGTGTTGGTTGCGTTGATTGAGTAAATATCTTGGACCCCTATGGCTATGCTTGAAATTAGTAAGAGGAGATTGTTGAAATTTCGTAAAATCCGTGAAATCTAGGTCCACTTTGAGAGCCTGCTGTGTCCGTTGCAGGGCATGTAGGAGGATGGGGAATAAATTGCGCATCCTTTGTGAACATTGACATTAGTTTGTGGTGGTGGTTGCGTTGATTGAGTAAATATCTTGGACGCTATGGCTATGCTTGAAATTAGTAGAGGAGATGTTGAAAATTTTCGTAAAATCCGAGAAATTTGGTCCACTTTGAGAGCCTGCTGTGTCCGTTGCAGGGCATGTAGGAGGATGGGGAATAAATTGCGCATCTTTTGTGATCATTGACATTAGTTTTGTGGTGTTGGTTTGCGTTTGATTGAGTAAATGTCTTGGACCCTATGGCTATGCTTGCAATTAGTAAGGAGATGTTGAAATTTCGTAAAATCCGTGAAATTAGGTCCACTTTGAGAGCCTGCTGTGTCCGTTGCAGGGCATGTAGGAGGATGGGAATGAATTGCGCATCCTTTGTGATCATTGACATTAGTTGTGGTTTTTGGTTGCGTTGATTGAGTGAATATCTTGGACGCTATGGCTATGCTTGAAATTAGTAGAGGAGATTTTGAAATTTCGTAAAATCCGTGAAATTAGGTCCACTTGAGAGCCTGCGGTGTCCGTTGCAGGGCATGTAGGAGGATGGGGAATGATTTGCGCATAGAAAGACCTTTGTGATCATTGACATTAGTTTGTGGTGTTGGTTGCGTTGATTGAGTAAATATCTTGGACGCTATGGCTATGCTTGAAATTAAGTAGAGGAAGATGTTTGAAATTTCGTAAAATCCGTGAAATTAGGTCCACTTTGAGAAGCCTGCTGTGTCCGTTGCAGGGCATGTAGGAGGATGGGGAATGATTGCGCATCCTTTGTGGTCATTGACATTAGTTTTGTGGTGTTGGTTGCGTTGATTGAGTAAATGGTCTTGGACCCTAGAATGGCTATGCTTGAAATTAGTAGAGGAGATGGTCAAATTTCGTAAAATCCGTGAAATTAGGTCAACTTTGAGAGCCTGCTGTGTCCGTTGCAGGGCATGTAGAGAGGATGGGGAATGAATTGCGCATCCTTTGTGATCATTTGACATTAGTTTGTGGTGTTGGTTGCGTTGATTTGAGTTGGAATATCATCATTTGGACGCTATGGCTAGGAGCATGACATTATCTTGAAATTAGTAGAGGAGATGGTCAAATTTCGTAAAATCCGTGAAATTAGGTCAACTTTGAGAGCCTGCTGTGTCCGTTGCAGGCATCTCTTGTAGAAGGATGGGGAATGAATTGCGCATCCTTTGTGATCATTGACTATATATTAGTTTGTGGTGTTGTTGCGTTGATTGAGTAAATATCTTGGACGCTATGGCTATGCTTGAAATTAGGTAGATGGAGGAGATGTTGAAATTTCCGTAACAATCCGTGAAATTAGTCCACTTTGAGAGCCTGCTGTGTCCGTTGCAGGGCATGTAGGAGGATGGGCGTGGCAGAATGAATTGCGCATCCTTTGTGATGTATGCATTGACATTAGTTTGTGTGTGTTGGTTGCGTTGATTGAGTAAATATCTTGGACGCTATGGCTATGCTTGAAATTAGTAGAGGAGATGGTCAAATTTCGTAAAATCCGTGAAATTAGGTCAACTTTGAGAGCCTGCTGTGTCCGTTGCAGGGCATGAAGGAGGATGGGGACTGAATTGCGCATCCGTTGTGGATCATTGACATTAGCTTGTGGTTTTGGTTGCGTTGATTGAGTGAATATCTTGGACCTATGGCTATGCTTGAAATTAGTAGAGGAGATGTTGAAATTTCGTAAAAATCCGTGAAATTAGGTCCACTTTTGAGAGCACTGCTACGAAGTGTCCGTTGCAGGGCATGTAAGGAGGATGGGGACTGAATTGCGCATCCTTTGTGATCATTGACATTAAGTTTGTGGTGTTTGGTTGCGTTGATTGAGTGAATATCTTTGGACGACTATGGCTATGCTTGAAATTAGTAGAGGAGATGTTGAAATTTCGTAAAATCCGTGAAATTAGGTCCACTTTGAGAGCCTGCTATTTCACGTGTCCGTTTTGGCAGGCAGTGTAGGAGGATGGGAAGCCGAATGAATTGCGCATCCTTTGTGATCATTGACATTAGTTTTGTGGTGTTGGTTGTGTTGATTGAGGTGAATGTCTTGGACCCTATGGCTATGCTTGAAATTAGTAGAGGAGAGGTGGGGGGGGGGGGGGGGGGTGGGTGTTGAAATTTCGTAAAATCCGTGAAATTAGGTCCACTTTGAGAGCCTTCCTTTGGCTGTGTCCGTTGCAGGGCCTGTAGGAGGCTTGGGGACTGAATTGCGCATACCTTTTGATTTGTGGTGATCATTGACATTATTTTGTGGTGTTGGTTGCGTTGATTGAGTGAATATCTTGGACGCTATGGCTATGCTTGAAATTAGTAGAGGAGATGTGAAATTTCGTAAAATCCGTGAAATTAGGTCCACTTTGAGAGCCATGCTGTGTCCGTTGCAGGCATGTAGGAGGATGGGGAATGAATTGCGCCATCCTTTGTGATCATTGACATTAGTTTGTGGTGTTGGTTGCGTTGATTGAGTGAATATCTTGGACGCTATGGCTATGCTTGAAATTAAGTAGAGGAGATGTTGAAATTTCGTAAAATCCGTGAAATTAGGTAGGTCCACTTTGAGAGCCTGCTGTGTCCGTTGCAGGGCATGTAGGAGGATGGGGAATGAATTGCGCATCCTTTTGTGATCATTGACATTAGTTTGTGGTGTTGGTTGCGTTGATTGAGTAAATATCTTGACCCTATGGCTATGCTTGAAATTAGTAGAGGAGATGTTGAAATTTCGTAAAATCCGTGAAATTAGGTCCACTTTGAGAGCCTGCTGTGTCCGTTGCAGGGCATGTAGGAGGATGGGGAATGAATTGCGCATCCTTTGTGGTCATTGACATTAGTTTGTGGTGTTTGGTTGCGTTGATTGAGTAAATATCTTTGACGCTATGGCTATGCTTGAAATTAGTAGAGGAGATGTTGAAATTTCGTAAAATCCGTGAAATTAGGTCCACTTTGAGAGCCTGCTGTGTCCGTTGCAGGGCATGTAGGAGATGGGGAATGAATTGCGCATCCTTTGTGGTCATTGACATTAGTTTGTGGTGTTGGTTGCGTTGATTGAGTGAATGTCTTGGACCCTATGGCTATGCTTGAAATTAGTAGAGGAGATGTTGAAATTTCGTAAAATCCGTGAAATTAGGTCCACTTTGAGAGCCTGCTGTGTCCGTTGCAGGGCATGTAGGAGGATGGGGAATGAATTGCGCAACCATTGTGGTCATTGACATTAGTTTGTGGTGTTGGTTGCGTTGATTGAGTGAATATCTTGGACGCTATGGCTATGCTTGAAATTAGTAGAGGAGATGTTGAAATTTCGTAAAATCCGTGAAATTAGGTCCACTTTGAGAGCCTGCTGTGTCCGTTGCAGGGCATGTAGGAGGATGGGGAATGAATTGCGCATCCCTTTGTGATCATTGACATTAGTTTGTGGTGTTGGTTGCGTTGATTGAGTGAATATCTTGGACGCTATGGCTATGCTTGAAATTAGTAGAGGAGATGTTGAAATTTCGTAAAATCCGTGAAATTAGGTCCACTTTGAGAGCCTGCTGTGTCCGTTGCAGGGCATGTAGGAGGATGGGGAATGAATTGCGCATCCTTTGTGATCATTGACATTAGTTTGTGGTGTTGGTTGCGTTGATTGAGTGAATATCTTGGACGCTATGGCTATGCTTGAAATTAGTAGAGGAGATGTTGAAATTTCGTAAAATCCGTGAAATTAGGTCCACTTTGAGAGCCTGCTGTGTCCGTTGCAGGGCATGTAGGAGGATGGGGAATGAATTGCGCATCCTTTGTGATCATTGACATTAGTTTGTGGTGTTGGTTGCGTTGATTGAGTGAATATCTTGGACGCTATGGCTATGCTTGAAATTTGTAGAGGAGATGTTGAAATTTCGTAAAATCCGTGAAAATAGAGAAATCCACTTTGAGAGCCTGCTGTGTCCGTTGCAGGGCATGTAGGAGGATGGGGAATGAATTGCGCATCCTTTGTGGTCATTGACATTAGTTTGTGGTGTTGGTTGCGTTGATTGAGTAAATATCTTGGACGCTATGGCTATGCTTGAAATTAGTAGAGGAGATGTTGAAATTTCGTAAAATCCGTGAAATTAGGTCCACTTTGAGAGCCTGCTGTGTCCGTTGCAGGGCATGTAGGAGGATGGGGAATGAATTGCGCATCCTTTGTGATCATTGACATTAGTTTGTGGTGTTGGTTGCGTTGATTGAGTAAATGTCTTGGACCCTATGGCTATGCTTGAAATTAGTAGAGGAGATGTTGAAATTTCGTAAAATCCGTGAAATTAGTCCACTTTGAGAGCCTGCTGTGTCCGTTGCAGGGCATGTAGGAGGATGGGGAATGAATTGCGCATCCTTTGTGATCATTGACATTAGTTTGTGGTGTTGGTTGCGTTGATTGAGTGAATATCTTGGACGCTATGGCTATGCTTGAAATTTGTAGAGGAGATGTTGAAATTTCGTAAAATCCGTGAAATTAGGTCCACTTTGAGAGCCTGCTGTGTCCGTTGCAGGGCATGTCGGAGGATGGGGAATGAATTGCGCATCCTTTGTGATCATTGACATTAGTTTGTGGTGTTGGTTGCGTTGATTGGGTAAATATCTTGGACGCTATGGCTATGCTTGAAATTAAAAAAAGTAGAGGAGATGTTGAAATTTCGTAAAATCCGTGAAATTAGGTCCACTTTGAGAGCCTGCTGTGTCCGTTGCAGGGCATGTAGGAGGATGGGGAATGAATTGCGCATCCTTTGTGATCATTGACATTAGTTTGTGGTGTTGGTTGCGTTGATTGAGTGAATGTCTTGGACCTATGGCTATGCTTGAAATTATAGAGGAGATGTTTGAAATTTCGTAAAATCCGTGAAATTAGGTCCATCACCTCTTTCCCCCCTCCCTCACTTTGAGAGCCTGCTGTGTCCGTTGCAGGGCATGTAGGAGGATGGGGAATGACTGTGATTGAAAGCACGCATCCTTTGTGTCATTGACATTAGTTTGTGGTGTTGGTTGCGTTGATTGAGGTAAATATCTTGGACCCTATGGCTATCTTGAAATTAGTAGATCATCAAGGAGATGCACAAGAATTGAAAATATCTTTCGTAAAATCCGTGAAATTAGGTCCACTTTGAGAGCCTGCTGTGTCCGTTGCAGGGCATGTAGGAGGATGGGGAATGAATTGCGCATCCTTTGTGATCATTGACATTAGTTTGTGGTGTTGGTTGCGTTGATTGAGTGAATATCTTGGACGCTATGGCTATGCTTGAAATTAGTAGAGGAGATGTTGAAATTTCGTAAAATCCGTGAAATTAGGTCCATTCTTCTTTGAGAGCCTGCTGTGTCCGTTGCAGGGCAATGTAGGAGGATGGGGACCCAACAGTGGATGGAAGTGGGTTGCGATGAGTGATTGAAATGATTGAAATGTGAATAGTGTGAATTTTCTGTGAATTGCGCATCCTTTGTGATCATTGACATTAGCTTGTGGTTTTGGTTGCGTTGATTGAGTGAATATCTTGGACGCTATGGCTATGCTTGAAATTAGTAGAGGAGATGGTCAAATTTCGTAAAATCCGTGAAATTAGGTCAACTTTGAGAGCCTGCTGTGTCCGTTGCAGGGCATGTAGGAGGATGGGGACTGAATTGCGCATCCGTTGTGATCATTGACATTAGTTTGTGGTGTTGGTTGCGTTGATTGAGTAAATATCTTGGACGCTATGGCTATGCTTGAAATTAGTAGAGGAGATGGTCAAAATTCGTAAAATCCGAGAAATTAGGTCCACTATGAGAGCCTGCTGTGTCCGTTGCAGGGCATGTCGGAGATGGGGACTGAATTGCGCATCCCTTGTGATCATTGACATTAGTTTGTGGTGTTGGTTGCGTTGATTGAGTACATATCTTGGACGCTATGGCTATGCTTGAAATTAGTAGAGGAGATGGTCAAATTTCGTAAAATCCGTGAAATTAGGTCAACATTGAGAGCCTGCTGTGTCCGTAGCAGGCATGTATGAGGATGGGGAATGAATTGCGCATCCTTTGTGGTCATTGACATTAGCTTGTGTTGTTGGTTGCGTTGATTGAGTAAATATCTTGGACCCTATGGCTATGCTTGAAATTAGTAGAGGAGATGTTGAAATTTCGTAAAATCCGTGAAATTAGGTCCACTTTGAGAGCCTGCTGTGTCCGTTGCAGGGCATGTAGGAGGATGGGGAATGAATTGCGCATCCTTTGTGATCATTGACATTAGTTTGTGGTGTTGGTTGCGTTGATTGAGTGAATATCTTGGACGCTATGGCTATGCTTGAAATTAGTAGAGGAGATGTTGAAATTTCGTAAAATCCGTGAAATTAGGTCCACTTTGAGAGCCTGCTGTGTCCGTTGCTAGGGCCAGCACCCCCTCTCCCCACACCCCTATGTAGGAGGATGGGAATGAATTGCGCATCCTTTGTGATCATTGACATTAGTTTGTGGTTTTTGTTGCGTTGATTTAGTTAATATCTTGGACGCTATGGCTATGCTTGAAATTAGTAGAGGAGATGTTGAAATTTCGTAAAATCCGTGAAATTAGGTCCACTTTGAGAGCCTGCTGTGTCCGTTGCAGTGGCATGTAGGAAGAGGTATGGGCGAATGAATTGCGCATCCTTTGTGATCATTTGACATTATTGTGGTGTTGGTTGTGTTGATTGAGTGAATATCTGGACGCTATGGGACTATGCTTGAAATTACTAGTAGAGGAGATGTTGAAATTTCGTAAAATCCGTGAAAGTTAGGTCCACTTTGAGAGCCTGCTGTGTCCGTTGCAGGCATGTAAGGAGGATGGGGAATGAATTGCGCATCCTTTGTGGTCATTGACATTAGCTTGTGGTGTTGGTTGTGTTGATTGAGTAAATATCTTGGACGCTATGGCTATGCTTGAAATTAGTAGAGGAGATGTTGAAATTTCGTAAAATCCGTGAAATTAGGTCCACTTTGAGAGCCTGCTGTGTCCGTTGCAGGGCATGTAGGAGTGATGGGGAATGAATTGCGCATCCTTGTGATCATTGACATTAGTTTGTGGTTGTTGGTTGCGTTGATTGAGTGAATATCTTGGACGCTATGGCTATGCTTGAAATTAGTAGAGGAGATGTTGAAATTTCGTTAAAATCCGTGAAATTAGGTCCACTTTGAGAGCCTGCTGTGTCCGTTGCAGGGCATGTAGGAGGATGGGGAATGAATTGCGCATCCTTTGTGGTCATTGACATTAGTTTGTGGTGTTGGTTGCGTTGATTGAGTAAATGTCTTGGACCCTATGGCTATGCTTGAAATTAGTAGAGGAGATGTTGAAATTTCGTAAAATCCGTGAAATTAGGTCCACTTTGAGAGCCTGCTGTGTCCCGTTGCAGGGCATGTAGGAGGATGGGGACTGAATTGCGCATCCTTTGTGATCATTGACATTAGTTTGTGGTGTTGGTTGCGTTTGATTGAGTGAATATCTTGGACGCTATGGCTATGCTTGAAATTAGTAGAGGAGATGTTGAAATTTCGTAAAAATCCTTGAAATTAGGTCCACTTTGAGAGCCTGCTGTGTCCGTTGCAGGGCATGTAGGAGGATGGGGAATGAATTGCGCATCCTTTGTGATCATTGACATTAGTTTGTGGTGTTGGTTGCGTTGATTGAGTAAATATCTTGGACGCTATGGCTATGCTTGAAATTAGTAGAGGAGATGTTGAAATTTCGTAAAATCCGTGAAATTAGGTCCACTTTGAGAGCCTGCTGTGTCCGTTGCAGGGCATGTAGGAGGATGGGGAATGAATTGCGCATCCTTTGTGATCATTGACATTAGTTTGTGGTGTTGGTTGCGTTGATTGAGTGAATATCTTGGACGCTATGGCTATGCTTGAAATTAGTAGAGGAGATGATGAAAATTTCGTAAAATCCGTGAAATTAGGTCCCACTTTTCCACTTTGAGAGCCTGCTGTGTCCGTTGCAGGGCATGTAGGAGGATGGGGAATGAATTGCGCATCCTTTGTGATCATTGACATTAGTTTGTGAACTTGTGTTGGTTGCGTTGATTGAAGTGAATATCTTGGACGCTATGGCTATGCTTGAAATTAGTAGAGGAGATGTTGAAATTTCGTAAAATCCGTGAAATTAGGTCCACTTTGAGAGCCTGCTGTGTCCGTTGCAGGGCATGTAGGAGGATGGGGAATGAATTGCGCATCCTTTGTGGTCATTGACATTAGTTTGTGGTGTTGGTTGCGTTGATTGAGTAAATGTCTTGGACCCTATGGCTAATGCTTGAAATTAGTAGAGGAGATGTTGAAATTTCGTAAAATCCGTGAAATTAGGTCCACTTTGAGAGCCTGCTGTGTCCGTTGCAGGGCATGTAGAATGAAGAGGATGGGGAATGAATTGCGCATCCTTTGTGATCATTGACATTAGTTTGTGGTGTTGGTTGCGTTGATTGAGTAAAATAGTTTTAAATAAAAAAAAATATCTTGGACCCTATGGCTATGCTTGAAATTAGTAAGGAGATGTTGAAAATTCGTAAAATCCGTGAAATTGAAGAGAGGTCCACTTTGAGAGCCTGCTGTGTCCGTTGCAGGGCATGTAAGAGATAGCGGGACTGGGAAAAATTAGGGCGATCCCATCCCTTTGTGGTCATTGACATTAGTTTGAAGGGTGTTGGTTAGCGTTTGATTGAGTGAATATCTTGGACCCTATTGCTATGCTTGAAATTAGTAGAGGAGATGTTGAAATTTCGTAAAATCCAGTGAAATTAGGTCCACTTTGAGAGCCTTGCTGTGTCCGTTGCAGGGCATGTAGGAGGAGATGGCGGAATGAATTGCGCATCCTTTGTGATCATTGACATTAGTTCTTTGTGGGTGTTGGTTTGCGTTGATTGATGGTAAATGTCTTGGTAACCCTAATGGCTATGCTTGAAATTAGTAGAGGAGATGTTGAAATTTCGTAAAATCCTTGATGAAATTAGAGTCCACTTTGAAGAGCCTGCTGTGTCCCGTTGCAGAGGCATTGTAGGTAGGCATGGTGGAAGTGAATTGCGCATCCTTTGTGATCATTGACATTAGTTTGTGGTAGGGTTTAATTAATCTGTTGTTGGTTTGACGTTTGATTTAGTGAATATCTTGGGACCCTATGGCTAATGACCTTGAAATTAGTAGAGGAGAGTCGTTGAAATTTCGGTACAAATTCCGTGATAATATTAGGTCCACATTGTGAGAGCCTGCTTGTGTCCGATTTGCAGGCACATGTAGGAGGATGGGGAATGAGAATTGCGCGCATCATTTGTGATCTCATTGACCCATATTAGTTAGTGAGATTGGTAGTTTGCGGAGTGTTGCGTCTGATTGAGTGAAAGATCTTGGACTAGCTAATGGCTAATGCTTGAAATTAGATAATCTGAAGGAGATATGTCTGTGAAATTTATCGTTAGTACAAATCCGTGATCGCAATTAGGTCCACCTTTGAGAGAGCCAGTCCTGTGTTCCGTATGCAGGGCAATGTAGGAGGATATGGGAATGAATTTGCGCAATACCTTATGCCGATTCATAAATGTAGACATTTAGGTTTGTGGTGTTGGTGTTGCGTTTGATTGAGTGAATGGGTCTTGGTACCCTATGGCTATTGCTGAGAAATTAAGTAGAGGAGATGTTGAAATTTTCGTAAAATCCGTTGAAATTAGGTTCCACTTTGAGAGTGCCATGCTCGGTGTCCGTAGTTGTTATTGCAGGGCAATTGTATGAGGAAACGCTGGGTAATGAATTCGAGCGAGCGCACATCCCTTTGTGAACATTGGAACATTAGATTGGTGTGGTGTTGGTTTGCGTCTCAGAGTTGAGACACAGAATATCTTGGACGCAGATGGATACCTACTGGTCTTGATCAGATATGAGATAGTGAAGAGTGTAGATGTAATGCGAGACATATTCGATAAAAATCCAGTCTTAAAATTACGGTCCACTCTTTGAGAGCACCAGCATGTTTGTGTCCGTCGACATTCATGCAGAAAAAACAAATACTACATAGGAGCATCGATAGAGGCGAGGATGTGGGAAATGAAAATTAGCAGCATCTCACTTTGTGATCATTGACATTAGTTTGTGGTGTTGGTTGCTCGTTGTTAGAGTAATAGTCTTGGACCCTATGGCTTATTGCTTTAGAAAATTAGTAGAGGAGATGTTGAAATTTCTCGCTAAAAATCCGTGAACATTAGGTCACTTTGTCGGAGCACTGCTGTGTCCAGTTGCAGGGGCATGTAGGACCTTTGAGACATTAATCTCAATCTGTCGAGAGGTGTTGGTTTGCGATTTGATGTTCGCGTGCGAGAATAAATCTCTTGGACGCTAAGGCTATGCTTAGATAATTAGTAGAGGAGATGTTGAAAAATCTTTTACCGTAAAAATCCTTGAAAATAAGGCTTCCCACGATTTGAAGCAACTGCTGCTGCGCATCCGTTATAGCAGAGCGCAACTTGTATGAGGATGGGGAATGAAATTAGCGCAACCTTTGTAGAGCGAGTCATTGACATGTAGCTATGTTGTGTTGGTACTTGTTGAATGAGTAAATATCTTGGACGCTAGGGCTATGCTTGAAATTAGTAGAGGAGATGTGAATTGAAATATTCCGTAAAATCGCGTGAATTATTAGTGTCCACTTTGAGACCTGCTTGATCCGAATGCCAGTGATGCCAGATAATGTATGAATGTAGGTATGTGAGAATGAATTGACGCAATCCTTTTGTAAGGGTCAATGCGACATTAGAAGCTAGTGGTGTTGGTTGCGTTGCATTTCGAGATTAAATATTTCTGGACACTATGGCTAACTTGAAATTAGTCACGTAGCGGATATGGTGAAATTTCGGTCAAAATCCGTGTGAAAAATAGGTCCACTTTGAGAGACCTTGCTTGTGTCGAATTGCAGGCATGATATGCAGTGAACGGGAATTGAATGCGCATCCTTTGTGATCATTGACATTAGTTTGTGGTGTTG